>OZ010608.1:35310816-35320816 GCA_963932145.1 Acanthosepion lycidas | reverse complement strand
CGTCACAGTTTTTTACGGTTGAGATTTCGCCGTTGTATGAATGGAAAACGAAATTTATTTGCTTCTCTATGGTCTCACTGGGATCTGTGCATTGTACAAGTAGAAAATCGAGCTTATTTTTGTCCATATTTTAGTTTGGGATTTTGTTATTTCATAATTAGAAAACGATTTTTATCTCGTGAACTATTTTCACTTTGAAGCTTTGGCATTGAATGAATGGTAATAAAGTTACTCGCCATTCCGTAATTTGTCATTTGCGTGACATAAAATAACCCTCACGAGTCCCAGTCACGAGATACAATCAATCATGAACCCCAGACATATAAGTCTACAATTGTCATTCTTATGTAATAAATACTATGTATCCCCTTATTATACGATACATTTTTTTCGAGTATTGATAATAACCAGTAGGAGGAAACTCAAAAAGACGATACATTTAATTGTAGTTTATCAGTAAAAAAAACTTTCAAAATTAATACTTTTGAAAAAAAACCCCAAAAAAACAAAAAACAAAAATTTGTTTAGGATTATATGATTATGACGTAAAGGTCACTCAGAATTTATTAAAATATAGCAATTCGCTTAAAGCTGTTTTCTGTTCATGACCCCCTTTTGATTTGGGATTTTTTTTTATATCCACCTCCTGTCCTTTTTCTTTAACTAAAGTTAATTTAACAATTTTCGTGAATAAGTAAACGGTTATACTTCTCCATATAAACTGCTGCTAAAAAAAGAAGAAAAAAAAGTTAAATGAAATAAACTTTTATTTTGGTAAAAAAATGTTCTACTCTCAAATGCACGCACGAATTAAAAAGTTCTGCAAAGTAAAAAGCGTTCTGCACATAAATTCACTATCTGTCTATATTTCTGAGATGAGGTATTATGTACACTATTTACATTATTCGGACTATTGTCCTCATCTTTCTGTCTATATTTCTGAGATGAGGTATTATGAACACTATTTACATTATTCGGACTATTGTCCTCATTTTTCTGTCTATATTTCTGAGATGAGGAATTATGTACACTATTTACATTATTCGGACTATTGTTCTCATCTTTGTCGCCATATTTATTACAACAGGAGATAACTGACATCCATTAAACATGGCACGTGGAACTAGAACCATCTACCTCAGTCAGAGAAATAAAGGGTTCAGTTCGACATTCCAACCATCTGAAGGAGGCCGGAGCGTACAACGGCCAAAACGTTGTGATAAACATGGCAACAAAGATGAGGGCAATATTCCGAATAATGTAAATAGTGCACATAAATACACGTCAGTAACATAAAAGACACTTGTCAATTATTTGATAAGATATAAAGAGGAAAACGTTATCGTTTATTTAATCATTAATTAAGCCTAGTGTTCATTTTCTTTTTTAATAATAAACAGCAGTGAACGTGTGTCCGTCCGTCCGTCCGTCCGTTTTTCGATCTCGGAGAATCATAAACAACCTGAAGTAACAGATAGTAATTACTGTTGTTACACGCGATTAAAAATTAAATAACTAATTTAAAGTTAATTTTAAATATCGAACAGGGTGAAGGTTTAAAAAAAAAAGAACATTTCTTTATTAAAGGTCTAACTTTAATTTCTGGTGTCGTCGCAATTGCAATTGATATCGTCTAATTAAATCGTAGTTAAAACCTAAGCGAAGCACGGTACGTTGCTTATTTTTTTTTCTAGCACAGGTACTGTGACATATTAAAAATATTCCATAGTTCGTGTCCCCTAATGTCTTTTAAGAATGTCTATATGTGAAGAGATCATAAAGAATGGTGACTTTAAAAGAAAATAATAATTGCGAGCAAAATAAATCTAAACAAACTACGGAAATCGATTGCGTATACGAAGAAAGATTATGCCGAATTAAGGTGTTGAATAAATGAAATGTTATTATTTCTAAATTCTTATAACTTTTACGTAGTATAGGACACTTATGGTAAAAGACCGAAGGCCTAAATACCCTTAGAAAAAGATAACCCAAAGTTCGCCGGAAGGCCGGTTTCTAGGCTAATTTATAAATAAAGCTCAAAAATATATTTCAATTAGATAATTTAAGTTTATTAGAACTAAAATATTGAGAGCAACAGGCATGTAGTACTGTGGTATTTCAGTAAACTTGTTTCCCTGCTCCCCAAATTTTTCTGAGTCTCCCATGAAATTTAACAAATTCCACTTGTGACCATGTGGTATGTCGATCAACGAACTACTGACATTATCGGGAGGAAGCTGTCTACTGGTTATTATCAATAATAATAATAACTGTTTGGTATGATAATAACGGGATATACAGCATTTATTGCATATGATTTACAATATTTATTATATATGAATGACAATTGTAGGTTTATATTATATTTCTGTGGTTCGTGATTGCTTGTATCTTGTGATTGGGATTTCTGGAGGTCTCTTTCAATGTTAAAACGGTGTGATTTTGCGAGCATTTTTCAGGAAAAGTGCATCTTAGTGCCAGATTATGACCTTTTGGGGCCAGTAGGCTAATTAAAGTAAATTACAAAACCTCTTAAAAAAGGAAGCGAAGGAGAGCGAGAAGATGGGACTAAGTATAAACTACAAGACAGAATACATGGCTATCAGCAAAAAGATGTTGTTACTCACGTATCTCCATATCTAAAGGGAAAAAATACTTCATTTGTAACGTAAAAGAACTTGAAAGTGATTTAAGCAGAGGTGTCAGAGCAGAACCGATAATATAGCAGATATTCCTTTGGATTTTTTGCCTCGTCGTCTTGTCTTCATGGCTGTCACCATGTCAAATCAATACTGTTTGATCTATTTTTCTTTGTGTGTCTTTCTGTACTAGTTTGTCAGTTTATGTCTGTGATTTATCGACGTCAGCAAGAGCAATATCTTAGATTCCACCAGTGACAACTGATTTGGGCAATTTTTGTCTACGCGTTCGTCAATTGATGTCTGTTAGCTTTCCAATCGATAGCAGTATGTTTAACATCTCTCGACGTAATCAGGTCAAATCCTGAAGAACCGATTTGGGGTGTTGGCCTTTTGATCCCCGCCCGTAGAATATCAGAAATTGTTATTCGTTACTCGATAAAAGAAACGAGATGTCATTTTTTATGTTTTCTCCGTGGATAACAATGCTTGTTTTAAAACAAAATACTTACATATTATGGCGTATTTCCGACAGTAACACGGTGTATGCATATTTAAGGAAGTTCAAAAAGAAATCCGGAAATGGGTGATTTTTCAGCGCGCTCACGTCGCTACCAACTCTAACACCAGATTTGAAATCGGTTTAAACGGCAGTATCGTGGAAAATTTACTGAAGCCCCCTCTGAACTTCTTCCATTTGGGGACGCCTCAGGCGCCAAGTAATGGCTCCAGTCCCCTCCTGAAGAAGAGGTACTGCCCCGTGGGATGACTCCTTGGCGCTTATGGGAAATATAGTGGGTTATCAGTTGTAGTGAAATGTATGAGTGTTGCAACAGATTAGTTTAATTTGGCCTTGTTAGTTAGATAGCCCACTATAAGAAGGGTATAAAGCAAGAAAATCAAATTGTAAAGTAAAACAATAAATGTATATACATATAAATCAATTAAGGTCTCTACAAATAAAATTAATATATTTTGGTTGTCAAAATGTTCATAGTAGTCCTTGCAAGAATGAGTTTGTGTACGTAGGAAGGAACATGTGTACGTAGGAAGGAACATGTGTATGTATGTATGAGCGTTATCGTTGGGTAGGAATGTCTTTGAATTAATCGCTCTGTCTTAAAATGTTCCGTTCGTTTATCAAGTATAAAAGAGGTGAGGGAGAAAGTTATAGATAATAATAACGATCGCTTGACGTTTGTCAAGGGACGTGTTAATACTCTCTCCTCCTCTCTGGTGACAGGCGAACTTGCCCGTATTTTGTTTGTGGGGCTTGAAAAGGTCATTTGCGAATTCACTCCCGGATATGAATCGGGCCTTTCCATTGAACGAGGAACAAACTTCGCGTCGGCTCGCGAAAAGTTCCTTAAAAGAATTTGTTTCTGAGAATTCTATTGGCAGAAAAACATTTCGCATCAAGGTGTGAAATTTCATGAGTTTTGTTTTGGATTCGCTTTTGCGTGTGTGTTAAGCAAAGTCTGTAAATTCGAGTCTTTTAATTTCTAACAAAATCAATGAGTCAGTGCTTAGTATTCGAATTTGTTCACTACAGAAGAATTTGTTTTGTTCACTACAGAAGAAAAATACATTGTTGAATTAGGTATTTTCGAAATAAGCATGCAAATTTACACCAAAATTAAAATTTTCGTTACAATTCGTTTCCTGTGCTTAATCTGCAAATTGACCAAAATTTTCAATTTTGCTTTTTAAGCCTCGCGCTAAATATGTAATAAAAAGTTGCCAAATAGTTATATTTGGGTGTAAATTTACTTGCTAAATTCGAAAATAACAAAGAATTTTTGATAAAATCTACCGTTTTAAATATTGTTTATTCATGTCGCGGCAGCCATTACTGGCGTTGTTTGCAGATATTGGCTGCAGAATAACTTCTGAACGGTAGATTTTATCCAAATTTCTTTGTTCTTTTCGAAGTAAGCATGTAAATTTACACCTAAATATAACTGTTTGGGAAATTTTTATTACATATTTAGCGCGGGGCTTAAAAAGCGAAAACATTTCGTTGATGAAATACCAGAGAAATTCAACGCTTAAAAAAAAAAAAAAAAAATGAAATTCACACCTTGTGAACAATGTCTCTTTTATTCATAATCAATTGGTTTCCTATGTCTGCACCCACACAACTCGAGGCTCACGGGAATCAAAAAGAAGACTGTAGCGATAGGGTACCATTATTGTTTATTCCCGACGGAATCACCAAATATATAGCGGTTGTATTACCATTGTTGTTGTGATCGTTGAACGGTCATCAACATATGTTCATAGAGTTACCAATATTAGCTTTGGCTAAGAAAGATGAGATTAAGGACAATGCAATTTATACTTGACGTAAATAGCACATAGAATAAAATACAAAACTGAACGGAATGATTTCAAAACATAACAATTAGATTTTTATTAATATTTGATGTACATTCATGCGAACTGAAAAGGTAAGACAGTCGTGTCCCTTTTGATTAGGTATTTGTTGTACCGGAGTTCATATTAAGAAAGATTGGAATTGTGAGTTGTAAAATTGGTAAAAGTTCAGGAGTGATTTCAGAGTTCTTTAACGTCTGGCTAGCAATGACTAAGACGGGAGTTCCTGAAGGTTACATCTTGGCACTTGGTAGCAAGGAATGGGAGAAAGAAAAACTCGAGTAAGTTTACACGTGTTGGGTTTACTATATAATGGTCGTGTACAGAAAAAACAGATTGGTCGCGTGCAGGCGGTTTGATTGGTCGGAACTGACCAATCAGCAAGCAAGATTGGAGGTGATTGACCAATGAATACTTGTTATAATTGTATGAAAGTAGGATGTTACTTACCAGATAGGAAGAGTGCATTTCCTAAAAAGAGGTAAGGCTGGTTTGTTGTGGAAGATCCCACAAGACTATAACCTCATTTCGTGCAAAAAAAGTCTGGTCAGATGCATCGAAATTTACAGATCGAGTGAATGTACATCAAACGAAAATTATTTTCAATCAGACTTGTTTTATTGATGGATATTACAGTTTAAATGTGTTTCTTATATTTTTTTCTTTAATGATGCATTTTATTTTAAATGTTTATTATAGAAATTATTTATTTTTGTAAAATAAATACGAGCTGACAGTTGGGACAAAGTAAAACGCCAACGGTATTTTATTTTCATCTAAATTTTAAACGAAATAAAATACAGTGTAACCCGGATATAAGAGAAACCCGGATATAAGAGAAACTTTCTCTGATCCAAAATTAGAGCCTGTGTTAATGTATATAAAATTTTTTTAGACCGAACCCGGATATAAGAGACTTCTTCTCTGGTCCCGACAACTCTCTTATATCCGGGTTACATTGTATTTAGACAAAATTCTGTTAGTATTATTGCGGTTACCTCAACTATTCTTCTTATTTTCTTTTAAAAAATTTAACTGAAAAAAATAAATAAATAAAATAAAAAAAAAATAAACTGGGTATTTTACTTTTTTAAATTTTGCCTATTCTCGTTTTTGTCCATAAACAAGAATATCTCTGAAGTCACTGAAGAAAACTTTTAAAACGCATTTTGAATAATTTATTTTAAATAAATGTCTCCTCCTTTAAGTTAAATTTTATTTTTATGTCAAAGATAACACAGCCTAAAACTCAAAAAATAAAAACAAAATACATTTATAATATTTAAATAAGTTTTTTTTTTTTTTTTTTTTTTTTTCAATTTTCAAGACATTTTTACTGTCAATTTTTAAAGCACCACAAAATTAAGAATTCCTGGCACATGTCAGAGGGTATCCCTTAGGCGTGGCTATGTCGAAGGGCAAAGTCTCGTCTCAGGAAACTGACTCCGTTTTTACGAGGTCTACAGGGAATTTTTGCCCGAGCCTACGGGCTCGGATATCTACCTCACGATAAAACGCGGCCTTGTGCCACATCTTGCTGCGTGGGACAGTGGGTAAGTACTTACATTTACTAATTCGCACCAAATTTCCTCAGAGCGAGGCCCTTCCTTTGCACACCGATAGGACTGACCTTTGCGATCGCACCAAATATAGGCGACTCGGATTTTCTATTTATAAGTGTGGGGTCTACGTTCGCGCTCACCCCGATAAACAAGTCAAAAACAGACCTTTTTTTTTCTTTGTTTTTTTTTTTAATTAAAAAAATTCCTTCTAAGTGCCTCGAATATCATCCGAACTTATGAAATGTAGATAACTCCCTACTTTTTCAAAATTTTTCATTTTGAGGTTTGGAGTTATTGCAAGACATGCTAAACAAATTTTGATTTGAAATTTATAATTCTAAAAGAGTGCCAAAAATTTAATAAAAGAAAAAAAAAGCAAAAAAATAACAAAAAAAAAAACAAACGAACAAGCCCTTTGAATTTAGTCACTGTAACCAAGGCTATTATCTACTGGGCCATGTGTTCTCATGGTGTTGAGTTAAAGGGAAATAACTGAGGCATCTGTAAGAGTCATGGCACGTGGAACTAGAACACTCTACCCCGGTGGACAAAATAAAGTGTTTGGTTCGAAATTCCAATCACCTGAAGAAGGCCAGAGTGTACAAAAGCTGAAATGTTGTGAATATGGCAATGATGATGAGGATAACAGTTTGAATAATGTAAATAATCATAAAACCTTATCTCAGGGATAAAGACAAAATGAATAAACTTTGATTTTGAATTTATAATTTCATGGGTTGCGATAAGTAACTTTACATTTTTCGTCCATAATGGCGTTTTGATAAGGATGAGGAGTGAATGTGCTCATGTTTTCACAGTGCCTAAAAACTTTGAAATAAAAACCAAGATTTGACATCAAAGAAGGTATTTATAATCGTTTTTTGTGTCCTTTTAGCAAATCTGTGGTGGTAGTTAATAAACATATATATATTTGAATTGAGGTACTGAAAAAAATGCCATCTTTGTTGTGCTATGAAGTAAATCACTGGTTCACAAACTGTGCAAAGTGCCTCATAGGTGCAGCGGAAAAGGACAGCAGATGAGGCAGAAAGATTGAAAGACAAAGATTTAGAAACAGTTTTAAAAAATTCATATGCCAAAAATGAATGTTTTCAGAATTTAAAATATTATTATGGATTACATATAATTGCATGCATGAGTCCCAGTATAAGTAATTATTGACCAATTTTATCATTGCGATATTAACTATGGTCTGCAAATTGTAGGAGAGAGTTATCAATGATAACTGCGGATTTGAAATTGGACATTATCTCCCTTAACCTTTACTCTGTTTTTCTTTTATTTTTAAATGTACCTTAAAATTTATAAAATTTGGTGATGTGCAAGCAAATTATCATTCCAAAAATGCGTCCCAGAAAAAAAAAAAAGTTTGAGAATCAGCAAAGTAGTGGAAGAAGTTGCAAGGCATTAGTTGAAACTCTATTAAATTAACTGAAACTTATATGATCAGTAAAATTTTCCCTTTTGCCATACTTTCATGATTTTGGTTTTGAGGACAAAAATCTCCAAAGTTTTAGCTTGGTCTCATCACAGAATTGATGACATTACCATTATCAGAATTGATGACATTACCATTATCAGAATTGATGACATTACCATTATCAGAATTGATGACATTACCATTATCAGAATTGATGACATTACCATTATCAGAATTGATGACATTACCATTATCAGAATTGATGACATTACCATTATCAGAATTGATGACATTACCATTATCAGAATTGATGACATTACCATTATCAGAATTGATGACATTACCATTATCAGAATTGATGACATTACCATTATCAGAATTGATGACATTACCATTATCAGAATTGATGACATTACCATTATCAGAATTGATGACATTACCATTATCAGAATTGATGACATTACCATTATCAGAATTGATGACATTACCATTATCAGAATTGATGACATTACCATTATCAGAATTGATGACATTACCATTATCAGAATTGATGACATTACCATTATCAGAATTGATGACATTACCATTATCAGAATTGATGACATTACCATTATCATTCTTTTACTTCAATACTACCCTTAACCTTGTGCAAAGTAATTAAAACAAAATGAATAATTCCATTATTATTTGCTTCTTTTTTTTTTTTTTATATTTTTTTTCTTCATATGTCTATTCCATGAATTTGTTCCTTACAGATTAAACATTGATTCTTGATTGGATTTAAATCAGGAGAGTTTCTGGGCCAGTTTATAGTACTTTGATTTGCTCACTGGTAAGGCTTGCCAGTATGTTCATGCAACATTACAATTTCTGTATGCTTCCTTGGAGTAACATCCATCACAGACAATGGCTGTAGGACAACTAATCGACAGTCTAGACAATAGTGTCTGGAAGTGATAAAAATCTGATGCAATCACAGATGGTATATTTTTCAAGGCCAAACAAATTTCATCATACACCCTGAAAATAGATTCATAATACTGCACACCACTGCAAATGATCTAATCTGAGGAAAAAAATAGAAATCGATTACACCCTGTCACTCCAGTGGGTTGAAATTGACTTTATGTTGAAAAAAAGGAAACTAAAGCAGTTGTTTCAATTAATTTGCACAAGGGTATATATGAGATTACATTTATAATGATTTTTAACTTGTTTGAAGTAAGCATCTTTGGTTATACTGTTCTGCCTCCCAAATACGTGTCTGTCAAGACAGCCAGATAAACGCCTGATTGGTAATGAAGACGCTGTTCATGAGCAAAGGTTATTAAAATCCAAAAGGGGTAAAATGAGTGAAAGAAATAAACAAAAAAAAAATTATAAGGGGAATAAGAAATGTAAGAAGAAAAACAAAACTGAACATAAATTAAACGAAGTGTCTTAGTAGGCAAGGAAAGTTGCAATTTGTTTGCTACGCGAATACATAACAATGTTGTAGGGTAAAAAAGAACTTGTGTTTATATGGCACGATTTGTCCTTGCCTTATTGGCGACGCCTTTTGTGGCCGAGTCAGTCTAAAGCACGTCGGATCTAGCAATGACAAAGTTCTCAGAAAGGAAGGAAGTTAATTACAGTTACAATTTGAGAACAGTGTGTAAACAACTGACGCGTAGGGAAAGAGGTTCTGCTTAGAAAGTTTCAAAAATCAAATAAGTATATAAACAAACGTTCAAATAATAACATGATATTAAAGAAAACTAATGCAAAGAGAAATGTTTTTTTTAAGGTTACATACTGGTGATGCTATCGTTGTTGGTGCTATTTAGTACAGAGCAGGCCAGAAAGCTATGCAGTGTCTTGGAGGAGGGCCATGATATCAAACATACTATAATAAATTGTCTCAGCTTCAGACTACTGTGTCCAGAAGGCTGCTTTGGTCTGAAGGTTCAAAGGAAAAACAAAATTAATATTGTATTATT
>OZ010608.1:35300816-35305816 GCA_963932145.1 Acanthosepion lycidas | reverse complement strand
TGACCAATTAAATAGGTTACTCTCTGATCCTTACCACCCTCCTTTCTCAATATTAAGTATTATAATAAAAAGAAATATAAAAATAAATTTTTAAACTCTCCCTTCCCTCTCTAAACTCAATGTTAACTTATATAAGCTTAATACTGCCTGTAAATTTTAAATTGATTTTTCGTTTCACCTTTTGAAAGTGAAGTCTGAGGATCCAGAGAAAAATAAAATTCTCTGGTGAAATAAATTATTACAATGGAGCCTTAAAGTGGTCTGTTTTTTTTTTTTTTCAATTAAAATAATATATATATATATATATATATATATATAATTTCTTATTACTATAAACATTATATTCAGTAGATATGTGTGTTTGAATAGACATTATTTCTTTGTGTGTTTGAATAGACATTATTTAAAGATCATGAGTGCTGGCTTATAGATGGGACTTTCTACTAAAGAAAATGAGCCTCCCAACAGAAATCAAATATTTTTTTCTCTTTTTAATCTGGGAACCCACTTTTAAGCCAATTGAAAGTCTATTTCAAAAATGGGTATCCACTAAAGGTAATGTTTGAAGTTTTGTCACAATTTGGTAAGGGGTCCTGTAATAATGATGACAACACAGTTTAGTCTGGTTACCTCTCTGCCGGCAGAAGTGATACTCCTGCTTTTTATTCACATATAACAATATATGGACAACACAGAACTTCCGTGTCTGAACAATGGCTGAAACAGTGCTTTTGTTTCTTTAGTTCCTGGTTACTGCAAGATTGCTGTTAAGCAGAAAACAGATTGTCACCACTTGGTGTGTGTGTGTGTATATATATATATATATATATATATATACACACAGACACATATTTGAAATGAAAATAAAAAAAATCAACTTTGCACTAATGAAAAGTGATTATATAAAAGAAAGAACAAGAAATATAAACAGTCAATTGCTGATGTCCCCTGACGAATGGGTGGAGTGATTGCTGGAGGGCCCATCTATGAAACTCTAGTGTTGGGATTCTTAGATCCTTTTAAGAGTCATTTCTCTCTGGTGAAATCCGAGATGGACATTTTCAACGTATTCCTTCATTCTGATTAAAGTCAAGTAAATTTCTTGACCCACCTACAAAATTCCTTATTTGCTCTTTTTTTTTTTTTTTTTTTTCCCTATTTTCTTACTTTTTTAAGAAAATTAATCTTTAATTTGTGCCTGGTACCAAATACTGGAGACATCATCCATTTCTTTATCAGCAAGGGAATAATACAAAACTAGGCAAATACTATTTTTTATACTAACATTCATCCAATCCAAGGCTCAATGTAGAGGATTACTGTTAAAATTGTTACCATTAATGTGAATACAAGAGGGGATAGTAGTATGTAAAGATTATAATGATAAAGATATCTAATGATTAATCCACAACTTGAAGAGATTAAGCTTGTAGAGTTGGGAAGCATCCATGTGGGAGTCTGTTCCATAAATAAGTTTTTGAGAAAAGCTGTCTCAGTGAAGGGTATGATGACAAACTACATCCGGCAGCAAGCGGCTGATCGGGATAATGGAGGTTTTGAGGAGCATGAACCCACATCTTAATTGTTGTGGGACAGAAGAAATGGCCTACTTTGTGAACATTATTATATGGATAGAGGAGCAAGATTTAAGAGAGGGCTGCAAAGTACAGGAAAATGTGGAGAACCATGATGACCAACATCTGGAAGAGACATGACCCATAGAAGAAGATAGAAAATCCAGGGAAAAGTGTTTGAATATTTTCAAACACGATAAACCAGGTACAACTATACAAAATTTCTTCGCACAGTCGCTTGATGAGTAACTTTCATAGTGTTGGTACGAACTAAAGCAAAGCTAGGTTTGCATTAATGTTACAAAAATACCAAATGCCTGTGGGCAGAGATGATCCTCAAAGAAAATAAAAGTTTGCATAATGAGATCTAGATAGCGGAAAAGTGCTTCAGTCCTGATGGTCTTGATTACCAAAACTATTTCTTGGTACAATCTTTGATGAGAAACACCAAAAAGTGTTGCTCATAGGTTTGGCGGAGAGAGAATTAATGGCCTGGGGCAGCTTTACTAGCTGTGAGTTATGATGTCTAGTTATTGTTCATAGACTTTTGACAGTACTCAAGTGCAAAGAGATGCTGGAACAGATTCTTGATAACAAAGCTGTCTAGAGGAGAAAGAAGAAAAAACATTGATCTTTCAGAAAGACAAGAGGAGATGGCATTTTTCAAAAACATCTGGGATGAATTATCATCAGTAATGAAATAGCCTGCCTTGTCTCCAGTTTTGAACTCCTTATAAAATATATATGAAGAACGATGGCAAAAGACATGTCCACTGGCAACAACCAAAAATACACTCTTCAAGAGCTAAAACAGAAAAAAGTTCCTGAATCTGTGTTTGTTGAATTGGCAAAATAGCTAACAAATTATGCCATTTATGTTCTGAAGGCATTAACTAATACGAAACAGAAAAATTTTGTTAGAAACAAAGAAAAAAATGCTGAACTGTTATGTAATATCAATTCTTTTATTTGGCTGCAAATGCTGGACAATGTTCTTGCAGATGAAAAGAAAACTAGAGGCAACTGAAATGTTGCTCTACAGAAGGCTGTTGAGAATACCATAACTGAATATGAGTAATGAGGAAGTTTAAGAGCAGCAAAAAGAACACTTGTACTTTTGAATCAGAAAGACAGAGTTGAAATTTCTAGGGCGCATAATGAGGAAAGTAGGCTTGAAAAATTTGACACTCAGAGAACTTATTGAAGGCAAAAAGAATCAGGAAAGCTGTGAATGAACTTCTTAATGAGTTTGTGCAAATGGATTTGAGAAACATGGATTGGGAAGGATAGCACCCCACCTAAAAAAAAAAAAAAAAAAAACACAACTAATAGGAAGTTATTGGATGTATTAGGTTGGTGCAAAAATAATGTCGTTTTCTCACATATGTTACTATGTGAGAAAACGACATTATTTTTGCACCAACCTAATAGTTTATCATCTTACCCAGGACACCTCATTGGGAGAGGGTCTTATCCCTCTGCAGAGGCACAGTCAGCATATTCTGAAGCCCCAGCTGACAGGGTTATGTGCATATATATGTCTGCGTGTACATAATTACTAGAAGTGATGATATGTGTTTTATGTTGCAGTTTTGTTGAGGTTATATTTTGGAATACAGTTTGATTTCTTTAAGATATTGTAGGATATTACAGTGTAACCTGGATATAAGAGAGTTGTCGGGACCGGAGAAGAAGTCTCTTATATCCGGGTTTCTCTTATATCCAGGTTTGGTCTATATTATATACATTAACACAGGCTCTAATTTGGGACCAGAGAAAATCTCTCTTATATCCGGGTTACACTGTATATGGATTAACATCATGAAAGGGTTCAGGGATATGTGCATATATATGTCCGTGTGTACATAATTACTAGAAGTGATGATATGTGTTTTATGTTGGAGTTTTGTTGAGGTTATATTTTGGAACACAGTTTGATTTCTTTAAGATATTGTAGGATATTATATGGATTAACATCATGAAAGATTTCTTTCAGATTAGTTGTTTGGTAGTATTTTAAACAGCTTATTGTGAAGTCACTACAATTGCTTAATATGTATTTTATTGTGTATAGTTGTAGGCATGCTATACAGATTGGAGGTGGTTATTGTTTTAGAATATACAGATGTGTTAGGTTTATTTATATACAAAAACTTCTTTCAGATGATAGATTAAGAATAAAATCTGAAATCCTTACTCCAATGACAGAATAAAGAATAATCTCTGAAAAATGTACCTTTACAAAAACTGGTAGTGTTCACACTAAGTTGAATAAAATGAAAACTGTATTTTACTGAAATACTAATTTAGCAGTTCTGTAAAAAAAAAAAAATGTCTGCGGTATTTTATTAATTTCAAAGTTGCGTTATACTTATAAAACATCAAAGGCATTTTATTGTTTTGTATTTATTTGTTTATATTCAATGCTTTCTGTATACTAAACTAAACACTTTATTCATTATTGCATAATTATGGGGTCTTATTTATTAAGATGAGTATGAGATAAAATTTCATTTTGAGTATCTCAGTAGAATCCTCTGAAAACTAAGTCCAGCTCCAAGCCAAGGAATGAGCAAAGACGGAAAACTGGCACCTCATAACAAGCTTACATCCAGCAGCAAGGCTTCTGATTAGATTTTGAAGAGCATGGCACCACCTCTTCATCGGTGTTGTCTTCAGGTCCACCCTGAGCCTGGGTGGTAACACCTGTTAGGGTCCAATCTATGCACAAATAGCGAACCACAAAACTGAGATCAAATCACTATGAATGTGTAGGTGTGCATTTTATAGTGAAGGTGCCAGTAATACATTTTCATGCTAAAAAAAAAAAATACCAGCAATACGTTTTTGTAAGGAAAAAACAATATTACCAGCAATAAATTTTTGTAAAAGAAATTATTAAAGCTGCCATGAAAATTAAGTTTCAGCATTAAATGGCCCATAAGGATTTGATATGCCGTTAAACAATCAAATGAAAATCATCCAAGAAAATTAAATTTTGGCATTAAATGATCCATAAGGATTTGATATGCCGTTAAACAATCAAATGAAAATCATCCAAGAAAATTAAATTTTGGCATTAAATGATCCATAAGGATTTGATATGCCGTTAAACAATCAAATGAAAATCACCCAAGAAAATTAAATTTTGGCATTAAATGATCCATAAGGATTTGATATGCCATTAAACAATCAAATCAAAGTAAACAAGAAAATTAAATTTCAGCATTAAATATCCATAAGGACTTGATATGCCATTAAACAAACAAATCATAACATGCTGCTTCGGGAAGATGGAGCTCAAAAGCCCATGAAGACAGTTCATTTAGCGTGAGGAAAATCCTCATTTTAAACCTCTGCTGCCTTGCGATCATATCCAAACACGGAAAAAGTCAATGGAAATAAAGCCTGGGAGAAAACTCAGAG
>OZ010608.1:35248316-35298316 GCA_963932145.1 Acanthosepion lycidas | reverse complement strand
GTAACAGTCTTTGAAAAGAAACTACCAAGCTTTTTTGTGTTGAATAAGCAGTTAATCCTGAATGTTACCAAAGATCATCTTGCACATAGAACTTGCTCAAGCATGTTCTACTTGGCTCTTGAATCATTTGGGATTTCTTGATCAGTTTCTGAAACTCAATATCTATTCCATCTGCTAATGGAGAAATTTTTCTTTTTCTTTCTGGAAGATTACAACCAATAATAGGTGCCTTACTAAATTTTCTTTTTTTTTTTTTTCCCTAACATGTCAGGTATTCTTTCTTTGACAGATAAGTTAACCACATTGAGAATATGTTGAAGAATAAAGGGCCTTGTGACAGGGAGGGAAGAATATTTATTTGGATCATCTACCTGAGCCTAGAAAATTTTATTAGCCAATTTGGCAATTAAGATTTTCCTTTTACTTTATTTCATTTATATATATATATATAGGCTAATGTTCACCCAGTAAAAGGCTTCAAAGCCACTGAAGGTAGAGGGCTACTGAATGTGATGTGTGATATGATTATAAGAGGAAGATATAGATAAAGAAGATTATGAGGATATGGATAATAACTAAATCTTGAAGAGATTAAGATTGTACTGTTCAGGGAAACATTCACATGGCTGTCTTTCACAAAATAGTAATTCTTGTGGGGAAAAGTAGAGTGGAACTTTCTTCATAAATTTAGAATATCTAGGAAATGAGAGTGAATTGATTCTGTTGCAGTAGTATGGCATGTCTTAGCTGTAAAGGTCCAAACTGGTGGACCGTCCTGGGTATGACGATAAACTACATCTGCATCCAAGGTAAGACAATAAACTATGTCCAACAGCAAGGCCTCTGATCAGAAGGTTTTGAGGAGTGTGGAACCACCTCTTAATTGCTGGTGTTCCCAGGTCCACCCTGACCCGGGGTGGTAGCACCTGTTAGGACCCCAGCTATGGGCAGATAGTTAACCTCGAAACTCGAGGTAAAAAGCATTTTATAAAAGTGTAAAAATAGGTTTTAATAACGGAAATACTTTGTAAAAAAAATTATTAACAGAAATAAATTTTTGAAGAAAAAAAAAAAAAAAACTGTTACCAGCAATATATTTTTGAAAAAAAAAAAAAATTACCGGCAATATGTTTTTCAAAAAAAAAAAAATATTGCCATATACTGTTAGTGTGTAGATTTTGATCAAGTGCAAACAAAATATTACCGAGTGAGTAATTTCAAAAAACATTTTACGAAAATAAAACCATTCAACATTGTAAATTTCCTAAAAAAAAGTTGAATTGTACTCAAAAATATGAGTAATTGAAAAATGGTTCAAATATATATGTATACATACACACCTTTTTTTACCAAACTATTGCTATGAATTTATTTCAAAAATTTTGTTGGCATTAAATGACCACTGAGGTTTTGATATTCCATAAAACAAAACAACCAACCAACCAAACTGGTAGAAATAAAGAATGGAGCTCATCTGAACACTTGCCATAGAATTAGTGATTTAGTACTGATACTCTTGTGATATTGTGTCTCTGGGAGGAAAAGGCTGCAGGGTTGAAAATTAGTCATCCGCCATCACACAGCTGTGTAAACGACCTTGAGCTCTGTCAAGTCTGGATTGGGTACTTCTTTGTTGGTTGTCTGTATCTATAAATTGTTTCTAATGTTTTTCAATAGATTTTAAATAGACATACCAAGTAATCTGAAGTTAAATCACAATACGGTTGGGAGGGGGTGTCAACGGTCAAAAGCCGGGGATGTAAATGCACAGGTCACACAATGAATCAACACAGTTCAACACTCATTGAAAAACTTCTATGCACTCTGGTCCAAACAAACGCTCCATACTCTATGAGTTCACTCTCCATTTGACTGCAGTCAGTCAGTTATATGCCATGCGTAATACAAACTTAGGTGATTATGTATCTTTCGGTACATGACTAACAAGGCAGATTTTTTCCTGCAGTAGGTTGTCATTTCTTTCTGTGGTAGACCAGTTGCCATCCAAGACTATAGAACTTGATCTGTTCTGATATTTATCCATAGCTGAGGGGAGAAAAATAGGATTCATACCTTTCCCAAGAGTATTAGCATGTAAGTGAATGCAATGGATTTGACTGGAATTGAAACTTGGCTCTCCGATTCCTTAATCCAAGCCGCTATCCTTACTCCACCATGCCTCTGCAATACATTATTTATTACTATTTCCAATCATGCATGCAAATGACTGATAGTATTAAAAGGAGTAACATCAGGCATGCTTAGTGGGACGATTGCAAATGGCTGCTCCTAACAACCATGCATGACATTGTTACTCCCTTACGACATTAGCTATGTTGGATTAACACACCAAACATGTATGTGCCCACTTCGGCCAGTGTAGTCTCTCGCTGTATAATCATTTATACTTGTGTCTCTTTAAATATCTCTAAATTGATTGATTGCTTTGGGTTTTTTTTTTTATGGCTTACAAACCTCTTACAGGTTATTTATAGTCAAAACATATTTATAGATTATAAGAATTTTTTGAAAATAATGATTTACTGATACTAATTAACCCATAGCAGAGAGGGGAATGAATTCATATCTTCCCCAAGGATAATTGCTTGTAATATAATGAACTCAACTAGAATTGGAACTTGGCTTCCCAATTTCAAATTTTGAATTATTATCCATTACACAACCTGCACACTACCTGTTATTCTCATGTAGTCACCCATTTAGGTAGACGAAACTCTGTGTTGCTTAACTTCAGTGATTGTACAAGAACCGATGTTTCAATGTGAAATATCTCTAAAGAAAGAGTATAAAACAGTCAGAAGAGTATTTTTTCTGTCACTGAAACTTTTTTACATTTACTTAGAAAAAAAAAAAGATAATTTATTGAAAGCATTTTCTCTTACCTAAGTCTATATTTTCTAGTCAGTTTTTGATTTTAAAATGGAAAGCAAATTTTGATGAAGAGCTTTGTCCAGAAATTTAGATATTATAATGTTCTTTTTGTACTTTAATGATGTCTTTTTTTTTAAATATATTTGTAACACTATAATTGAAAAGCTCACGTCTCGATTTCAAGTTTCCATCAAATCCAAATATACGCTGTCTGTCCCATGGATTGAACTCACAATTACCATGTTAGTAAATTCATGAACAAACACTTTAATCCACTAGGCTATTGTTCCTTGGGAAATAGTGAGTAATACCTGAACAGTTTTAAGAAGGAAAACTAGACAAGGTATCCCTAGATGTGAGTAGTGATACAAGAACAGCCTACCCCCATAGATTAAATAAAGGGTTCAATATGGAATTCCCTGCAGGTTACCCAGATTGACATAAACCTGATGAAGGCCAGAAAGCCCAATGACCGAAACATTATGATAACAGCAACAAAGATGAGGACAATAGTCTGCATGTAAATAGTGTAAATAATGAGGAAATGTTTTGGCATTAAGTAAGTTTGTTTCAAGAGGCAGAAGAACCAGGAGTTCAAATTGCAATAAGAATCTTGTATTTATTTTCGTTTTGTGCTCTTTATTCAGAGCCAAAGATCGACAACCTAAGTGAAGTTGCAGTAAAAAAAAAAAAAAAAAAAAATTAAGATGCCAGTAAATACCAATCATATTAAAAATAGTACTATATGATAATGGTAATATTTGCCGTTTCCTTATAAGGAAACATTTGGCATTCATTGAACAAACAATTAGTGCTACTATTGGTGAAAATTTATGAAATCTTTCTATTGAAACAATTTTTCAGAAAAATAGGTTTCTCAAGTTCACTATTATTGTTCTTTCCAATATTGATGGGAGTTTCCTTCCTAACCTTTTGTTTAAAGTCATGTGGAATGTTAACATCTTGATTATGTTATTATTTTCTCTCTGAGTTACATATGCTATCCATTTTAGTTGCTGTTGCTATTGAAAGTACTAAAGTGATGTGGTTGTCATAATTTGGTACGGTTTTTATTTGTGATTGTGTAGCACCAGTCCACAAAGTTTGAAGAGGAATGATACTCTTTAAAACCCACAGGCTTCATATGCTCAAAATTATTTTTAATCATTGATCTGAGAAAGTGGCTGTATACAGTTGAGAGTTTTAGAAATGTCTGAATGGGTTGGGTGTCATGCATGACATCCATATGAAAGACTCAATCTGTTGATGAGGCTATTTAACAACATAACTTGAGTTCTTAGCGGATAGGCTGAAAGAAATATTAACAGAATTAGATGTAAACAGAGTCAATTCCAGTCAGGTTTTTTACATTCATTTATGCACAAATACCATTAAGTATGGTTGGTTGGTTGTTTTTGTTTAGTGGCATATCAATCCCTATGAGTCATATAATGCGCAAATCTAAATATTTTGTACCCAATTTTATTCATTTTTTTTTTTTAGATAATGTTTTTAGTGATACAAGTTTTACTAATTAACCCATAGCTGAGGGAGAAGAGTTGGATTCATACCTTTCCCAAGAGTATTTGTGCATAAGTGAATATAAAGAACCCAACTGTAAGTGGAACTTATCTCTTTGATTAACAATTCCGAGACATTATCCATGTCACTACCTACACATTCAAGCGTACAGTGGCTGTTATTCCCATATGGTCAACTATCTATATACTGACCAGGCACAATCTTGATTAACTTTGGTGATTGTACAGGAACCAATG
The DNA here is from genome assembly GCA_963932145.1 of Acanthosepion lycidas. NCBI lineage: Eukaryota > Metazoa > Mollusca > Cephalopoda > Sepiida > Sepiidae > Acanthosepion > Acanthosepion lycidas. Next base: position 35,293,646 of record OZ010608.1, on the reverse strand, counting down.
TTTCAACATTATAAGGCCATAAGCCTGAGAAAGGTATGAATCTGTTTCCCCCCCAGCTATGGGTAAATAGCAGGAGAGACTGAGCCCTATAACCTTGATTGGCAAACATTTGGAGAGGGTTGTATCCTTAACACTAACTTTCAGATTAGTACCAACACATTCAGACATTTTTGCATGTATTTATGTAAGTATGGTTGGTTGGTTGTTTTTGTTTAGTGGCATATCAATCCCTATGAGTCATATAATGCGCAAATCTAAATATTTTGTACCCAATTTTATCCATTTTTTTTTTTCTTTTTTTTTTTTTTTTTTTGAGATAATAATGCTTTTAGTGATACAAGTTTTACTAATTAACCCATAGCTGAGGAGGAAGAGTTGGATAGAAATCAACTGAAACTGATTAGGCTACATAATATAAATGATAATGGTAATATTAGCCGTTTCCTTATAAGGAAACATTCGGTATTCATTGACTGAGCAGCCAGTGCTACTTTGGGTTGAAATTTATCAAATTTTTGCATTAAAACAATTTTCCAGGAAAATTAGTTTCTGAAGTCCACTGTTAATGTATTTTCCAGTATTGATGGGGGTTTCCTTTCTAACCTTTTGTTCAAAGTAGTGTGGAACTTCAACATCTTGATTATGTGATTAATTTCTCTTTGAGTAATATGTGTTATACATTTTCATTGTTGCTGCTGTTGAAAGTCTCCCCGTGATTTATTTGGTACCATTTTAAGTGATTCTTGTCTTGTGCAAGACGATAAACTACATCTGACAGCAAGGCTTCTGATTGGCAGGTTTTGAGGAGTGTGGAACCATCATTATTGTTGTTCCCAGGTCCTTCTTGAGCCAGGGTGGTAGCACCTGTTAGGGTCCCAGCTATAGGCAAAAAGTGAATCTCCAAACTGGGGTCAAAACATGAAAATATAAAAATACATTAGAAAAAATTACCAGCAGTACATTATTGGGGGAAGAATAAAACAATTACCTCCAATACATTTTTGAAAAAAAAAAAAAATTACCAAAGCTGACAAGAAAATAAAATTTCAGCATTAAATGACCCATAAAGTTAAACAAACCAAACCGAATCGGTGATTCTGTAGTGCCAGTCCATGAGGTTTGATGAAGAATGGTTATTGAATAAGTTATTTATTCAAATACATTTTTCAAATTCTGATGGTGATATCTTAGTTGTCTAAGATAAATGTTTGAATCTTGTGACATTCCTGAGATTTCTGTCTTTGAAAAACACTTCCTTCAAGTTCAGTCTTTTCTCACTTTTCTACAAATTTTCCTATTCATGTGACTCAAGTTGGTGTAGAATAATTCCTGACTTCAATTCTTTTTTTCGAGAAAACTGAAAAAAAAAAAAAAAAAAAAATTTGCAATTCTAACAAAGGTACACTTGATTTGATTTGATTTTTGATTTTTTTTAATCCTCTTTTGTAATTTTGCTTCCAATTTTCAGTTTGATGTCATCAGTTTTTCGTACTGAAATGCTGACAATTGTTTCCAAATTCGACACATTTGAATTTTTCCTGGTAGTTTTAGTCTTTTTCTTTATGAATATTTTTTTGATGTCATGTTTTGTTTTGACCTTTTTTCCCTAATAATGCCAATAAATCTGCTAGCTTTAAAGATGACTCCTTACATTGACATACACATTTCTCAAAGAATATTACTTATTCTTAAATTTCTTACTTTCATTGCTTTTAAATTTGTTTTTCTTTTTTTTTTTTTTTTCAACAGAGATTTTATCCAACTTTGGTTGGGTGAGACAGTCTTTCTTTTTTCTTTACTTTCCTACTCCCTATATTATTGGTGGAAAAAAAGAAGACTTTGTTTACAATATGCAACAAAACCCTTTCACGTATACACCTCAAATCTTATATCTATATACTTGGGCAACAACATTTCTTTTATATACCTTTCACTGAATATTACAGACAAGGAAAATTTCATGAGAAGTTTTTATTCAGTTTTTCTAATGTTCACTCAGTTGGCCTTTTGGTGGTTAGTTTAGATTAAAAACTGTCCTTAGTGATTATTGCCCAAACACTTTAAAACGGTTCATGGGCTATTGTCAAGGCATTAATTGTAAGAATATAAACACAATTACCACAAATACTGCCAGTTTTTACCCACCTTACCATGTTCCATTTTACACAAGGACTTCTGCCATACCTCTTTCTGTATTTCCAGACACAATTGGTAAGCTTTGTGTCACTTTTATGGCTCTTCAACCTAAAAGACTAAGCATGATTGTAAAATCTCTTTTTGAAAGGACCCTCTGTACATTCAATGTATATTTTCTTGAAACCATTATTATCACTGACCTCAGCAGTGTAAATGATGCCTTTTGTGCAGCACTCCTCAACCAATGGACAATTGCTTTTATTTCTGCAGTTGCATTTCTTCTTTTGTTCCCTTTTATCTCTTTCTGTCTGCAAGTTTTTAACATTATGGCTCTTAACAGCATTTTCCAAGTTACCTGTGCAACTGTAACTCAGTTTGACTGTGTTCCTATTAAACACCTTAGCTAATAAAGAGTTTTTAGGAAAATGCCTATCTAAAAGCTTAAAAAAATCTTTCCAGTCTTGGTTTTTAACTGCAAATTAAAAGGGCATCAAACCAGATCATGTCCCTGCTTCTGGATTTATGCTTAGGCTGGGCATAATAGGGCCCCCAATTTTCTGTTTCAAATTTTCCTTGATTTTTTTTTTCACTTTTGGTAAATTCCATTTTTTTGTTTTTTGTTTTTACTTTTGGGAAAATTCATTTTTTTTTTTCAATATTTATAGTATTTTATGAGAAAGTTGCAATACAATATGCTATAATTATTATTAAAACTGGAAACAAAAACATAATTCAAAGTTTTATTGCATATAAAGAAATAAAAATATGTACAAATCTTTCTTTAAATGTTAAAATCCATGTCCAAAAATAAATTATACACAAAAATAAAACAATGTAACATGACTAGACAATAAAACAATGGAATGTCACAGTGCATAATTATTTTTGAGGTAGAAATTTTAATCAGAGCTTTTTTCTTTAAGAACACATTCAAAACACATTAAAATTGTTTCTTTTTTAAGTAAAAGGATTTAGATTGATTTATAATTATTGATTCTTAATATAAAAATCCCATTTAAAGTATGAAGAGTAAATAACTTGAATCTCAATAATAAATATTTGAATAAAGTCAAACATTTTGACTAAAATTTTACAAAACAGTAATTAAACCATAATAACTGAATCTTTTGTAACAAAATATCAAAAAACAAATTAGACATATTGATATTTCCCAGAAAGGGATATATTTGAACGAAGTAGCTAAGTGGTTTTGGCTACTATAACCAAATAGAATACGGTAGCAGTAATCAACTGGTATGCATCGTAGTTGCAGGTAAGAAGTGTAGATCAATGGTGTAGTCCAATGGGCGTCATTATAGACTTAGCTCTCAGACTAAGACTCTTGACTCTGTCGTACCTACACGTCTGTTGGTATTTATAACGCACACCAGCCAATCATATTCCAGTGAGGGGAACACAGGTGTACGCATATTCCATTATATCACATATTAATTCAAAATTTAAATAAAACAACTTATCCCAAGTTGAAATACAGCTCAAATTTAAAATTGCTAATTTCTTAATTTGGGAAATATATAATCTTCAAATCTCTTCTCTAAATCTCCATTATAATATAACATTGTGAGTTGCCTGGTGTTCTCAGGGGTAAGACTTTCATGTTGTTGATTGAGTAAATGTTTATACTGAAAAAAAAAAAAGAGCATTCAGCATCTATGCTGGTAACAGGCACCCATATGACCTTATTGGCAATCTTTTCCAGAAGAGGAAATCTAATCTTATTCGCCTTCCAAAATGAGGGGATATTAAAAGTATTTGGTAAATCATCTTGATAATTCACATAAATTTGGAATTCTTCAAGAAGATCAGTAGAAGGACATTACAAGTTCTTGATGGCTGCAAAACTGTCTAAATCATGGCCTATACAGGGTAGCTGTCTAGGATCAAACAGGCGAGCTGCCTTGTAAAAGTTATACACTGCATCTATTCAGTTTCGAAAAAGATGTACTGAAAAAAAATCTTGGAAATTTGAGATATTAACTCTCTCCCTCTCTGTTTTCTAGTTCAGACAGAAGATGATCATTTTTTAGGCCAAATGTTGATTTTGATGTACCAATATACAAATACTGTTTTATATCCTCCATCATGTTATATACAACACATACAAGTGGAGACTTAGTTTCTTCTAAGGTTGTCAAAGCTGTTTTTTACAAGTGCAGTTTTCATTTATAAAATGCAGATTTAGGCACAAATTATGGTAAGTGGCGTGATGTAGTCTAGAATCCTATCTACTGCAAGACCATGGCTCTTTTCTTGCTTAAAGAATCCTTCATAAAACTGTACAAAGGATTAATGATATTTGGCTGCATTAAACCAGGAATTCCATCTGTTTGCCACTGGTACTGGGGGTATTTTCACTTGTTCCTTAGGCAAGGAACCTTCAAGCCATTTTAAGTATCGCTTTTTCCTACTAGACTTTTTTAAAGAAGGCTGACTTGATAAAAGTTGTGAGCTGGGTAACCTTATCAAATGCTGGCCAGTGTTAAAATACTTCACCAACAAGATTTAAAATATGTGCTAAGCACAACACATGGCAACTGTTAACACATTTGACAACACTTCCTTATGAGCTTTTTTGCAATAGGCTGCAGAATCTGTTACAAAGGCAATAATATCCTCAAATGCTTTTCTTTCATATTCATAAAACAAAGTAACAAGTTGTTTACAATCTGTTACTTGTAAATTGTGTGAGGCCTTAAAGGAAATGAATTTGTTAAATTTATTGGTTTTTATAGTCGGCTCTCTCACTCTCTCTCTCGCCACTGCAATTTTGATATCAAGTAATGTCTATTTTCCCCATTTCCATTTTAGCAATGGATCTCCATGGCATTCTGGCTTTCATCTTGTTCACTATATTACAGTTTCTTAGAAAAGTTTTAAAATATTTCAAAATAGACTAGCCAACATATTCTCAGAAAATCGACAAACCATTTTTTTTTTTTTTTTTTTCTGTAAACATTTTTGTTATTAATTCTTTTTCAGGTCTTAAAAGGTAAAATATCTACAAATATTTGTAAAAACAAATTTTAAGGAAATAACTCCATTATGGTATTGTTATATTAAAATGTTTAACAAAATTGGAGAGACAGTTATTAAGTTTTGAAAAATTAAAAAAAAAAAAATCAAATAAATAATCAGTTATTTATTATTAGCTACTAGTAGAGCCCAGTGTTGCCTGGGGATGTAACAGTAAGAGATAGATCAAGTATCAACCATCATAAAGACTGAAAAATAAAATTGACAAAGATAATTGTTTAAGGTTGACGGACAAGCATGTCTTAATTAGTTTTTTTTTTTTTTTTTTTTTTTTTTTTACGAATTGGTCAAACAAAAACATTGTTTTCAATCGTTATGGGTCTACCAATTGAATAGAATTTCATTATAAACAATTGTCTTGTAAATGGAATTTTTAAAGCATTCTGAATGTAAAAATAAAGAAAAAAGTGTGCAAGACAATAAGAAACACTACCTGCCAAAAAAAAGTGAAGCTTTGTTGAAATCGGTTGAAAAATGTAGGAAATCCGATCCCATATATAAATGAACACACACACACAACCTGGGTTTTATAATAAGTATAACTCGATATGAGTTGTCCCCCTTTCATTCTTGAAACAGCGATGCCTTTTAATCGTGTTCTCAAATTGATTTCGTGCAAAAACAATTGTTTTTCCAATTTTTGGCACTGTCAGAACCACCGCAAGGTAATTTTACGTAGTCCTGTGAAGTTTTGTTGAAATCAGTTGAAAAATGTAGGAAATCTGATCCAATATATAAATGAACAGACACACACACACACACACAAAACCTGGGTTTTATAATAAGTATGATTGAAAAATGCATTAAAAACTCAGATTCCATTTAAGGTTAACAATTCCATCTATGATTCTGTGATCGTGGAAAATTTGTTCCCCAGCATGAGGTGTGAAAACCAAGTTGTTAATATACTCATCCTCTTTTAAAGCTTTTTTATGCTATTCTTTCTTACAATTAAAAAATCTCATCTGTGCATGAATTTCTTCAGATTCTACGTTCAACCCCTCTAACAGGATTTTTTTACCCATCCCTCTTCACCATGTTAAACGACGGTTTAAATTAATATTAAGAAACAGGAAATAAAGAAAATAGTTCTGAACTTCGATGTAATATCAGTCATCTTCTATGGTAGCGAATGCTGGATGATTTCTTCACAAATTTGTGGTAACATATATTGTCCTACAGAAGGATACTAAGAATACCATGGATGTAATATGTGAGTAACAGGGATGTTTTAGTTTAAGGAAAATAGAAACGAAAAGGTTTTTATTCACGGATCAGAAACCAACAACTGAAATTTCTGGGACACATATTGAGAAAGTAGGGGGCTTGGAGAATTTGATACTCACAGAATATATTGAAGGCAAAAGGGACTGGGGAAAGCAGTAGGCCAACTAACTCACAAGCTTGTGTGAATGGATGGTTGAAGAGATTTTGGGAGCAATGGCAAAGAGATAAGTATTTCTAAGAGCTATAAAGTATAGGAGATATAGTGAACCATGATTGCCTGTATTCTGAAGATTCACAGTATATAAAAGAGAATATGGAGGAGCCCCACCTAGTGTGGTTTGGTACTAGCCCTATGCTGTACAGAGAGTTTCAAGAAGAAGGCAAGTGAACAAACATGTATCAAATATTATGGAAAGTAGAGCTATCCGATTTAATCTCCTCTACAGACCAGTTTTTTTTTCTTTCTTTCTTTCATCATTTCACCCAAGCAAGGTAATAAAGCCACTAATATGCAAGGGGTTAGAGGGAATGAAAAAAATCAAAGAAAATATTGAGGAGAGAGAACAAGAAAAGAACAGTATTCAAGGAGACAGATGATGACAAATGATGTAGCAGTTAAATTTTTAGAGATTTAGTTAACTGGAAAGCAAGAGATTTCCACAAGTGAAAAGTGTGAGAGAAGAAACTATTAGCACAGAACTTACAGCATCTATTAGGGTGGTGCAAAAATAATGACGTAATAATATCGTTTTTCGACGTATTTTTTAACGTCAAAAAACGACATTATTACGTCGTTATTTTTGCACCAACCTAATAGCTATTTCAACAGTAAAATTATGAGATTTAACTAACAAACTTGTACTGTGCTTAAATCTGTGATGTCAAGGCATCAAAGAGGAAAGCTTATCAGAAAAATTACCATTAGATGCATTGTTTTAGAAATGATATAATCATATAGTCAGTAAAAATTGCAGCCTGGGGATTTTTTTTTTTTTTTTTTTTTTTTTTTACTAATTTCTTGTTCATTCCACCTTTTTAAATGTTTTTGACTATAAATCATACTAGACTGAGAAGGGCACTATGGTATAATGGTGAGCAGGCTTGTCGAAGGTGATGTCTAATTATCAGTCTAAAACGATGATTTTCTAAGAATTACAACTGAATAGGGAGTTCAATCTTCACTGTGTGCACCACACTTTCTGCTTTTTGCCACATCTAAGCTATTCTTAGAAAATCATCGTTTTAGACTGATAATTAGACATTACCTTATTTTTTTTAATGTCTTTCAAAGTTTTTTTCACTTGTTTAACCCACCAATTTTCATCCATCAAAATATGGCACAGTTAAAAATACAAAAAACAAAATACACTTAATTTAAATGGCTTACTTGTTCAACTCGTTCTTCTCTTGTTCATCACATAAAACTGCTGCTGAGTTACTCCATTTTTTCATATCGTCCTGGGTATGACGATAAACTACATCCACATCCTGGGTAAGACGATAAACTATGTCCAACAGCAAGGCCTCTGATCAGATTTGAGGCACGTGGAACCACCTCTTAATTGCTGGCATTCCCAAGTCCACCCTGACCCCGGGTGGTAGCACCTGTCAGGGTCCTAGTTATGGGCAAATAGTTAACACCTAAACTTGTGTAAAAATAGGTTTTAATTCCAGAGATACTTTGTAATAAAAAAAAATATTACCAGCAATAATTTTTGAAGGCTTTTAAAAAAAAAAAAAAAAAAAAAAAAAAAAAAAAGTACTAGAAATACAGTTATACATTCTTTAAAACAAATATGACCAGCTATAGATTTCTTCAAGGAAAAATATTCCCAGAAATAGATTTTTGAAGAAAAACATATTATCAGCAATAAAAATTTTGTCGGCATTAAATAACCCATTGAGGTTGATATGCCGTAAAACAAAACAAACCAAACCAAATCAGTTTTTCATAATCCACAATTTAATTTGCAATGTCGATATATATTTATATATGCATGTTTTCACCAACTAAGTTACATACCTATTTAGCTTTTAATGTTGACACTATTAATACAAAACAATTTAGCTTGGTTTCCGGATTAATTTACTTCTGAAAAACCAGTGCAACTGAATTCTGATTTTTGCTACTTGCGACTTTTGCAGTATTTTTTTTTCAGTGTTCTGTGTCCATTCAGGATCTGGTCAAACATGGGTCTCCATAACTTACTCTCTCTTGTAGCTCTTACTACTATTAGGTTGGTGCAAAAATAATGTCGTTTCTCACATATGTTACTATGTGAGAAAACGACATTATTTTTGCACCAACCTAATATTTATTGCTTACCTTATGTTCCACATCATTCGTACAAGCTCATCAGTTATGTGGCCCATTACGTTACTCTGTTCCTTTTGCCTTTGATATGTCTGGTGAGTGTCAAATTCTCCAAACTCTCCTTAATTATATGAAATTTTATCTGTCTCTTCTTGTTTCTGAGTATAAGTGACTTGTTTCCATTTTTCTTAAGACTAATCCGTTTCTTAAGTGCATCATCTATGGTATTCTCAGCATCCTTCTTGAGAATATTTTCATTGCCTACAGTCTTATCTTTATCTGTGAGGAGATTGTCTAGCATTCAATGCCGTATAGGGGGACTGAGATTACATAACTCTTTTCTTTGTTTTGAACAAACTTTTCCTGTTTCTTAATAACCTTGCTTAGCTTTTGGAATGGATCTTTTGCGATTTCAAATGTACCCTTTGGAGCTACACTTTATTAAAGTAAGCTCAAAAATCTTGGGTTACTAATCAGAAGGAAGTCAATTTTGCTAGCATTGGGTTTTCAAATATTTCCTAGACACTACTATGTTAATTAATTCCTCTTTCCTATGGAAGATTAAGTTCCTTTTAACGCTGCATGTAAAGATGTGTTAATAGTAAGAATTTCAATGAAAATTTGAATTCACAGTCCTCAACTACATCTATACACACTTTCAGGATAGTCTTATCTGGTTTGAATTCAGAGTTTCCTTCTCCTATACTGGTTACCTCTCAAGGTGATAGCACCCAGTCTGTCCTATTTTATCCTTAGCTGTGGGGGAAGAAGAGATGGATTCATACCTTTCCTCAGAGTATGAGCACATATGTCAACTGAAATTCGAACTCGGTTATCCGATTCCTCAATATGAGCCATTAACCATTACTCTACAGTGCCTCCATCCTCTGCTGTGGAGACCTTAATATTTATCTCTATCTATAAAAGACAGGGTGTGTGTGTGTGTGTAACAAATGCAGGGCTGCAATTTTCGACGGATTTGCATCAAAATTTACATGCACATGCTCCAAGTTAACGGAAAGGCCAAGATCGACTTTGCACTTCCCAACTCCCATCGACAGTGGAAATAATCGATTTTTTTCATGGCAGTTTTCTTGTAGTTTGCGGCCATTTTGTACTGGCCAGCGTGAGAGCCAACAGCAGACTGACATGAATGTTAACTAGCATCCTAGCATGCAAAAAAAATCGATAGCTGCATTCGTCACAAGTAGGAAAAATTTAAATCTGCACGGCACTTTACTCCAATTGGTTCATTCGCTTGCTTAAACTCAACGTTTGTTCTGATTCCACAGAACTGGGTTGGATGTGAAAAAGTATTTGTTGTTAACATTCTTTTTTTATTCGGTTTTTTCAGTTACGAGTCCTTTTTTAAAGTTGATCGTTTTGTGTTCATTTTGTTTAGGTCTTTTTTCGTAACAGATTTAATGTTTAGTATAGAGCTTAGAAAAAATTGGCATTGTGAGATAGGCAAGAAGTAAGGCGTGTAGCAACATCAGCACGGCAAATGGCACTCCTTTAAAGGCAAGGAAGGGCAAAAATATTTTAAGTCAAGTGATAGCGATTGCTGTATGAGTCATACAATTTTTGTATCAAGCCCGGGCAACGCCGGGCCATGCTGCTAGTTTCTGATTAAAATACAGAAATCCTATTGTTAATTGTGCCAGTAAATGGTTTGTTTATTTCACTGCCTCCAGGAGAACAACTAATTGTGATTTCTCAATATGACAATTAACACTGGCAGGAAGTGGAACAATTATATTGAATAAATTGCTAGATCTGCTCCTAGGAAAGTTCAATGTGTCATGCTAGACAATTCTTTTCATCAGAATCTTTCACCTTTTATAAGTCTACCATATTGCTGTTGTGTCTGGTTTGGTGCTTCTGTTATATACCGAGAAATTCTTGGCAATATCCAAAGAAGAATCTGCAATGTTATCAGTCTTGACCTAGCATCTTGTCTTAATCACTTTCCCACTGCTATAACATAGTTTTTTTTTGTGATTTTTCTATAAATATTTACATAGTAATTGTTCTGATGAACTTTCCTCTTTGGTAAGGAGGCAGATGATGATTGATACTGCCTTTAAATGTTTGAAGAATGTATTTGATATGAAAGCAATAAGCTGGAAGAGAGTTCTACAATCAAGGAGTATGAGATAAGAAATTATTAGAACAGAACTTAGTTACATCTTTCAATTTGTGTAAAAGAATGTGACCTAACAGCCAATCTAGTAATGTGCTTAAATTCATAAAATCAAGGCACCAAAGAATAAAGCTTGTTCAGATGAAATATATTTTGCAGAAAAGACACAGGGAAACTACATTACAGCGAAAGGAGAGCATTTAAGGAGTATTGGGTAGGTAGAGAGAGTTATACTCATTGTTGTATTTTACCAGACTATTCAGATCATGACGGAGAGTTTTCTGGAGCAGGTTTCTTTTCCCACAACAATATTACTTCTATGTGCCATTTCCATTCTGGATGTAGCCATCCATTTATCAAGCTTGCTAGTTAGGTCAAACCCTCTTGCCTTCAATCTGTCCTGGGAGTATCCAATTTTTCAAGCCCTCTTTCCTCATTATGTGCCCTAGAAATTTCAACTCTGTCTTTCTGATTCAACAAATAAGATTCCTCTTTGTTTCCCTTTTCCTTAAATTTCCTCATTACTCACATGTTCAGTTCATGTTATTCTCAGCATTCTTCTGTAGAACCACATTTCTATTGCCTCAAGTTTTCTTTTCATCCGTTAAGGAGATTGTCCAGCATTCACAGCCATATCAGAGGATTTATATTACATAAGTTTCGCATTTTTCCTCCTGTTTCTTATTAGTTACTGCCTTTAGAACGTAAACGGCATAATTTGTTTTGCCAATTTATCAAGCACAGATTCAGGAACTTTTTTCTGTTTTAGCTCTTGAAGAGTGTATTTTTGGTTGTTGCCAGTGGACATGTCTTTTGCCATCGTTCCTCATATATATTTTATAAGGAGTTCAAAACTGGAGACAAGGCAGGCTATTTCATTACTGATGATAATTCATCCCAGATGTTTTTGAAAAATGCCATCTCCTCTTGTCTTTCTGAAAGATCAATGTTTTTTCTTCTTTCTCCTCTAGACAGCTTTGTTATCAAGAATCTGTTCCAGCATCTCTTTGCACTTGAGTACTGTCAAAAGTCTATGAACAATAACTAGACAGCATAACTCACACCTAGTAAAGCTGCCCCAGGCCATTAATTCTCTCTCCGCCAAACCTATGAGCAACACTTTTTGGTGTTTCTCATCAAAGATTGTACCAAGTTTTGGTAATCAAGTCTGCCAAGACTGAAGCACTTTTCCACTATCTAGATCTCCTTATTCAGACTTTTATTTTCTTTGAGGATCATCTCTGCCCACAGGCATTTGGTATTTTTGTAGCATTAACGCAAACCTAGCTTTGTCTTAGCTCTTACCAACACTTTATAAAAGTTACTGGGCAAGAGATTGTGAGTGGAAATTTTGTATGGTTTATTGTTTTTGAAAATATTCAAACACTTTTCCCTGGATTTTCTATCTTCTATGTACTATATCCCTTCAGGGCACTTGTGATCATGGCTCTCCACATTTTCCTGTACTTTGCAGCCCTTAATAAATTTTGTCTAATCTCTCCTACACCTTGCTCTTCCATCCATTTACTCAAGCTTGCTAGTTTGGGTATGCAATGTTTTCATCTGTCCTGTTTGTTGATCTTACATGAAATAATTTCACTTGTGAAAAATCTGTATGTTTATGGAGAACTCAGTGGGCAGAACTTATTTCATCTGCAGATGGAACACGTCAACTTTCATAAATTTACCTGAGCTACTCAACAACTTAACACCTCTTGTCTTCACTATAATGACTGAATATTTTCCAAGACTTCTTTCCTCATTATATGCCCTAGAAATTTCAGTTGTCTCTTTTTTATGTTAACCCAGAATCGATCCTTCAAATCTACAAATCAACCATTTGCCCTTGCATGGAGTATTGCTGCCATATATGGCCTGGAGCCCTTACTGTTTGCCTCGGGGTTCTTGATAAGATCCAGAGACTGATATGCAATATAATTGGCCCCGATCTGGCATCTCGTCTTCAATCACTCGCTCACAGACGTGCTGTTGCCTCTCTCTGTCTTTTTTACAGATACTTTCATGGTAATTGCTCTGATGAGATGCTTTCGCTGGTTCCTAGTCTTCGTGAATTCAAGCGTCCTACGCGGCTGGCATCCCGCTCTCACCCTTTCACTGTTGAAACTGTTAAATGTAGCCGCCTCTTCTACTCCAATAGCTTCATATCTCGTACCTCTCGCCTGTGGAACTCCCTTCCCTATTCTTATTTCCCTGATAGCTATAATCTCCAACTTTTCAAATGTAATGTCAATCGACATCTCCAGTTGCCTTGATCTATCCACTATCCTGCTCCCCATTTTTTCCTCTATCATTCCTACCTGCTCCCACTCCAAATCCTCTATAACCCCTTGCGTGCTTGTGGCTTCCCGCCTTGCTAGGGGTGAAATGCTTAAAAAAAAAAAGTATAAAAGAACCTACTTCCATATTGCCTCCTTACTTGATCTTGTTTGATGCCATCTTCACTTTGAGCTGATGCTTGAAATATGCCATCAGATCATAGTGATACAACGGATCTCCTTGGAGCACCAACTTTCACATGCTCGTTCTAGTTACTGTCAGCAGAGGGATGGTATTACTCAGGTTAAGGTGTCGTATATATTAGCTTAAAAGCCACCCCATTGGGTGGTATTTAAACTAGCTCTTTCGGAGGGCTCTTGATTGGGCCTTCATTACAATAGGTAGTTAAGAGTAGATTTAGGCAACAATAAGCTACAGAAGAACTCAAAATTGATCACTGCATTTAAGTATTGCATTAATATTTAAGTTCAATGATAATTCTTCTAAAACCGCTTAAATTAAAACAATTTGATGTATGTAGGTCCTTACTTTCTGTACAAAAAATTATTTTTATTTCATCGGTGACTTTTGTTGGATTTTATATTTCTTTTATTCCCAAATTTATTTCTACATCGTACAAAAAAATTTGTTGCAAAAAAAAAAAAAAGAAAATCACAAAAAAATATCACTGAAAACAATCACAGTAATTAAAACTTGGGAATCTAAAATTTCAGGATTGTGGGTCCAGATCTGGCCTAGAATGTTTTCACTTTGCTCACAGACCCTGCCTGATTCCAAAATGGTATGATATGTTGGGCTACAGCCTCTAGGAGTAAAGTTGAAAAAGGGCGATACAGTGATATTCACATTTATTATGTCGATGTCATATTCTCAACATTGCATGCCCCTCTGTACTCTATCACTATGGTAAATGTCCAGATAAGCTCTATTCTTTAGTCCCACCATTTTAAACCTGTACAGATAGGTCATGGCATGCAACCCCCACCAAGTCATATCACCCTTATTTTCTTCATGCTCCAGATATGTCAAGGAAGTTTCATTTCTTTTTTACCCCACCCAAGACTTTCACATGGGTGTCTCCCTGGACACTTCAACCTTGAACTTCTTCAAGTCAAGGGCTAATCACTAGCTATCCTTCTTATCCTCATGATCCCAACCTCTTCTATTCATATCATAGACTTCATTCATCATTACCCTTTTAACTGTACCTTCTACCTTGAGTGACATTCAAGCCTTGTATTGGGTCATATTTAGTATGAAAAAAAGAACTTGTGAAACTTTGCAGCTTTTTTGCTTTTAAATTTTGATGTCACTCCAGAGATTGTCTCATGTTCAATACAAGGGGAATCTTGTATGCATTGTTATTAATCCTGACCTGGCATCTCTGCTTCAGTCACTTTCTCATCACCTTGATGTAACTTCCTTGTGCCTTTCATGGTTATTGTTCTGATAAACTTTTTGCTGTTTCCTAGACTTTTCTAAATTTAAGTGCAGTACTAGATTGGTGGCAAAGTTTCATCATTTTACAGTTGAAATAGTCAGCTGTAAGTTCTATGCTAAGAGTTTCTTCTGTTGCGCTTCTCCCTTGTGGAACTCTCTTTTGACTTCTTGCTTCCTGGTCAACTTTGATCTTCAAAAATTTAAATGTAATTTAAATAGTTATGTTTTGTCTTCATAATTCCTGTTCTTTTATTATTCTGTCTCATTAATAGTATTTTTCTCATACTCTCTAACACTCAGTAACACTCCCCTGTATCTTAGCGGCTTTATTCCCTTGCTTCGGGTGAAATGATAAAAAAAAAATCTTTTTGTTACAAATCTAGCCATGTTAAGGATGTTCAGATAGCGTTGTGGTTATCATTGTGGGAAAATGGATTTGATGAGCCTGTCTGGAGCATTTAATTTCTACTAATCCTCCTTAGAATGGTATGAACTCCTTTCTTCTCCCCGCAGCTATGGGTTAAATAGCAGAGTAGATTAGCTTCTCTAGCCTTAGGTGGCACAATCCAAAACCATGGAGAAACCACTCCACTATCTTTCCCAAGAAGTTATGAGAATTCAAAGTTAATAAGGAAAAGTAAATTATGGAGAGCCACGATCCTAAATGGTCATGGCAATAAAAAGAAATATCCATGTAATTGTTGTCCAACATGAAAATCGTCATTCATCTGATACGAACACCAAAAAGACCTTACCTTTGATGCTGAATGGTAAGAACTGAGCTGTCTTTGGTGTCCTTTTGCTTGATCTGTGGATTCTGCATGCTCTGTCCCCTGCTCCTGAGTAAAATCTTCATAAAATTTTGTTTTCAAATTCTACTTCTGTGAATTTGGTCTGTGGAAATGGATGAGAAATACGAACTTGTCAAGATAGGTTTCTGTGAAAAAGCGATTCCAAAGCTCCTTTTTGTATCTTAAGAACTCCACTGTTCTGGAAGAAATACTTTGTCAGTCTGTATGGACCCTTATCATCGAAAGTGCTCCTAGACTCTTTCTTTTTTTATCAATTCTTGTGGACTCAGCAGTTTAAATAGCGGGAAACTTAGAATTCTTTCTGCCGACTTCCAATTACTAACCAGGTATTTTTCTCCTTAAATCATTTTTAAAGGTCTTCTGCTGCATTCTAAATTGTTCTGTTTCTCTCCTCTTGCTTTCTTTAGTCAGCTCCTAAATTATCAAGACACAATGTATATGTTGTGTCATTGAATGAATGTTGTCTCTTTCCAATAAGAATATTATAGAGAATAAAAGATAAGCATTTATTTGAATATATTTCATTTGTTATTAGTTCTTAGCAATTTTTTGCATGTAATGTTAGTAACATCTGATGAGAATACATGACTAAATTTTTCACTTATTCATGCTTGGACTCCTCTCAAAATAACATCAGCTGAACTGAGTGGTATCCTGTTTCAGGTCTTTCTTCAGAAAGATATAAATCAAACTCTTTTCCCCTCCCAACTACAGGTAAAATAACAAGGTATACTGGACTTTATTAGTTTCCTAGGTCAACTAGTTAAGTGTAATTCTGAATTCCAAACCGTCAAGAGGACAAGAGGGAACTGCTCCATTATTTTTCTTAAGAACAAAATTGCAGTGCACTGTTTACAATTATTATTCTTTTTTTCCGTATGTCTAAAATACAATTTGGGGGTTTATGGCCATATCATGTTGAAACACCGGTTCCCATACAATTACTGAAGTTAAGCAACGTTGAGCTCGATCAGTACCTTGATGGGGGCCAATTGGGAATACCAGGTGCTGTAAGCTTCGATGTAGATAGTGTACTAGATAATGGATTGGAATTGTTAATCAGAGAGCCGAGTTCCAATTCCCATTGGGTTTGTTATATTCACTTATGTGCAAAAACCCTTGGGAGTGATATGAATCCACATCTTCTCTCTCAGCTATGGATTAATTAGTAAGACTTCTTCCCTCCAGCTATGGATTAATTAGTAGGACTTGTATCATTATACCATTATTATCTCTGAAAAAAAATTCTTAGAATCTAAAAATATTTTTTGGCTTTAAATAACCTCCAAATGGTTGTTAAAAAAATGAATCAATCATACAATTTTGCAAAGTAAAATATATATGTTTAAAAATTTCTTCGTTCTTATCTGAAATCAATAAAATACAAATGTTAAGTAAAATGGTCACAATATCTGTAAAAATAGAAGGCATCAGTTTGAACAGGTGCTCGGAGAATATAGATACAATAAACGAGACCTACGGGGGATATGACATTTAAAGACGAGGTGGTTGGCCTTGTGCCTCACTTTCATTAAACCTCTGTTTAGACCATGAAACTTTTGTACAAATAATATTTTTTTCAATTTTTAAAAATTATTTTATGAGTTCATGGAATCTTCAATAAGTCCTACACTTTATATCCAAAACAGTATTAAACAAAGTTTTTTTTTATAGGGTGGAACAAAAATGTTCAAACTTTTCTGCTTAATAAACAGGATTATTCACAGAAATACTTTTAAACTTATCTAGTATTGTAATTATTTTATATATAATTGTCATGGTCCAGGTTAGGACCAAGGCAGAACAATATGAACACAAGAGTAGAAATAACAAAGGTATATTACACGAAATAATAATACAAGATGTGGAAGGTGTCAGTATGACTGTCAGTCTGGTTTGGAGTGAACTACTATCGTCTTGACTTGATTCAGTATCTAGCCACCCCTCCCATGCGGGTTGCATGTGGCACAAGGCCGAGTTTAACGTGGGTTTCCTAAGCCCGTAGGCTCAGCCAAAAAATGCCTGTAGAACCCGTATAAACGGGATCGGGTTGGTCAACCTCCCCGAACGAGACTCTGCCCTTTGGCGGAGCCTCGTCCAAGTTCCTCTCTGCTCAGAGGGCAGAGAATTCGACTGTCAAGCCCAGAAGCTTGGCTCGATACAACCCTCTTTCTTGAAAGGCGTAGTATACATAGTGTTAGGAAGAATTCATTCTGTAGTTATAGGTAAGGACCCATGACAATTATGATTGTCATAAAGCTTACAGAATTCTAAAATAAGAAAAATGAATAATATAATGTTGAAATATCTAGGTGCACAATACTAACTACCACCTCAATAATGGTTGCAACTGAAAAGAATTTATTTCAATGTTATAACTACTTCAAAAACACTATAAAATTTAATTAATTAATTAATTAATTAATACAACAGAATAACAACATGAAGCAGGAATTGACACAACAGTCTGTAAAATATCCCAATAAATACATAGAGGAAACATTGAGGAATTTAATTAAAAGATGATATGAACATAGATCTCTTACTAAATACACTCTGTTAAGATCTCTTCTGTGGGCAATATTTGTTATCGCACATGTGGATTGAACTTACATCCTCCAGGTAATAAAAACTAATGCTTTGTTGGATTAACCTGTCACCCCTGCTGGTTCATCTCAAGTAACTCAATTTAAGTTAGTTTTTTTTTTTCTAGAGTAATTCAGGACTGAACAGACTTTCTGCTGCTTGGATAATATTACTTTTATTTTTTTTATTTTAATTTGACACTGAGTAGAGTTGTTCAGTGGAAGCGTGCTAGCCTCATAATCCATATTACCTTTAAAATAATTTGACGCTCAGTAGAGTTACTCAGTGGAAGCATGCTGGGCTCATAACCCATAGGTATGTAGATTGTAACTATGCTCTGCTACCAGAGTTAAATTATTTTGTCTAGAATTCACTGCCATATAAATGACTGATATTAGCACACTTTTCTTTGTTTCAACTAAAATGAATAAGATTTTTTCCTGTCTGCTGCTGGTTAGTTTTTCTCTGATTTATTTATAATCCTTGTTGCATAACAAGGGTTAATCGATGAAGTGCTTTTATTTTGATTCTTTTCTTTTCTTTTTTGGCATATTTTCTTTCTTTCTTTTCCTGGTATTTCTTTTGCTGATATTTCTTTCTTTTTTCTTTTCTTTTTTCTTTTCTTTTCTTTTTTCTTTTCTTTCTTTTTTCTTTTCTTTTTTTCTTTTCTTTCTTTTTTCTTTTCTTTTTCTTTTTTCTTTTCTTTTTCTTTTTTCTTTTCTTTTTCTTTTTTCTTTTCTTTTTTCTTTTTTTTTCTTTTTTCTTTTTTCTTTTCTTTTTTCTTTTCTTTTTCTTTTTTCTTTTTCTTTTTTCTTTTTCTTTTTCTTTTTTCTTTCTCTTTCCTTTTCTCTTTTCTTTTCTTTTCTCTTTTCTCTTTTCTTTTCTCTTTTCTCTTCTCTTTTCTCTTCTCTTCTCTCTTTTCTCTTCTCTTCTCTCTTTTCTCTTCTCTTCTCTCTTTTCTCTTCTCTTTCCTTTCTTTTTTCCTTTCTTCTTTTTTCCTTTCTTCTTTTTTCCTTTCTTCTTTTTTCCTTTCTTCTTTTTTCCTTTCTTCTTTTTTCCTTTCTTCTTTTTTCCTTTCTTCTTTTTTCCTTTCTTCTTTTTTCCTTTCTTCTTTTTTCCTTTCTTCTTTTTTCCTTTCTTCTTTTTTCCTTTCTTCTTTTTTCCTTTCTTCTTTTTTCCTTTCTTCTTTTTTCCTTTCTTCTTTTTTCCTTTCTTCTTTTTTCCTTTCTTCTTTTTTCCTTTCTTCTTTTTTCCTTTCTTCTTTTTTCCTTTCTTCTTTTTTCCTTTCTTCTTTTTTCCTTTCTTCTTTTTTCCTTTCTTTCTGTCTTTCTTTCGGATTATTTTCTTCTCTCTTTTGTTTATTTCAATCTTTCTTTTTGCTCTTTTCTTTTTCTTCCTTTTTACTCTTTCATTCTTCTCTCTTTCTGTTCTATTTTTCTTTTTCTTTTCTTTTTGGTTGCTTTTCTCTTTTTTCTTTAGCATTTTTCTTTGTTCATGTATTTTACTTACCTGAATTTTTAATGTCTGGCTTTTCTTTTTAATCAACCTTTCCAACTAAGATACTGCTTTTCATTTTGAAACTTGTGACAACAGTGATTATTTCAGTGATGGGGTCGCAGCCAACCTGTTCCACTTCTCACTGCCTACCCCAGACCTACAAACTTACCATTTAGCTGACAAAGTAAAACATTTTCCATATATCAATGTCAATCGACAACACCATTGTTCTTGATTTGCATTTATTTTTCTTCTGTTCAATATTTAATCACATTAATTACACACAACACCCCCCTCCACAGATACATGCATATATATTTGTCTAAACATAAGTATCACACATGCATATTCACATACACTTATATACATCTTTGTATGAACTAAAGAAATATTTGTTTACAGACACATACTTATCCATTAAAACATGTGTAATTATTGAGGTACTTACGTATCATGAGAATAAAAGAGTAAATTTTCCATATGTAAAATAATTGTTTATTCACTTTTGGAATTCTGTCAAATTAATCACAAACCCTGAATAAAACATGTATTTTTTATTGGGTTGGTGCATAATTATCAGGCATTGTTTAAACAATATTTATTATGAAAAAAGAAACATCACAATTCAATTTTTAAATGATTATTCCAGAGTATATGACTATTGACATGCATTTTTATAGCCTAAAAATAAAATAATATTTTTATTAGAAAAAGTATACAAAACAGCAGTTTTTATTAACAAATAAGTCGCCTACAAAAACGCCTGATAATTATGCACCAACTTAATATTATTGAAACCAGGCTGTTCTAGTTTTCATTTCACAATGTGTTGTTTGTTTTCAACTTTTTGTTACTTTGTGAATCTGCAGCAGGCCTATGTCAGTTTTTGGTGCACACTGCCATGAACTAGAATCGAGACACAATGTGGGGTGGTCATTGGCCAATCGGTGGAAAGTTGGGTCAGGGTTCTATTGTATGTTTAGTGATGTTACTGTAATGCCACACTCAATATATTTTCTGACTGAAAACTACTTGCTCACTTTTCTTTCTTTTTTTCTTTTCTTTCTTTTTTTCTTTTTTTCTTTTCTTTCTTTTTTTTCTTTTCTTTCTTTTCTTTTTTTTCTTTTCTTTCTTTTTTTTCTTTTCTTTCTTTTTTTCTTTTCTTTCTTTTCTTTCTTTTTTTTCTTTTCTTTCTTTTTTTTCTTTTCTTTCTTTTTTTCTTTTCTTTCTTTTTCAATAAAACATTGTTATCATTGTTCCAGTTATAGTACTTCAAAACACTGGTTAAATAACATCAGAATACTTTTTCTTCACTTAACAATATGTATAGAAGGCATAAAATTCCTCTTCATATTTCTTTTTTTAGATTGAGAATAACGGATTTAGATGATGAATAGACATTCTCTGTTGATGTAACGATACAAGGCAATTTTTTTTTCTTAATCATTTCAACACGAGTGTTATACGGGAACATGTGGATATGTTTTCCAATACCAGTTACATCTGTATTTTTTTTATCAGTGGGACAGCTTGGCATGTCTAGATATGAGCCTCTCTACAAATGTTCAAGATCTGCGTACTTGTAAGATGCCTCATGCCATTAAAAGAAATGTAAAAACCAACTGTTGGCAAAACACTGTCTTGTGAAGTCTGTCCCATGGACATTTTGTTGCTAAAGTTGCTGTGGTTTCCGAGGTAGTCTTATTTTTCTTACCTCCTGTCTCTTTCCCCTCTCTGCCTATTACCCCCCATAGTTGCTGGGAGTCCAATCAATTAAGTTTTCCCTGCTAAACTCAACACACTCTTGCTGTACATTAAAACAGGTTTATTGAGTGTTAGAGAATATGAGAAAAATGTACTATTAATGAGAGAGGAGAATAAAAGAACAAGAATTAAGGAGACAAAAGTATTTAAATTTTTGACGATCAAAGTTGACTTGGAACTAAGAAGCCGAAAGAGAGTTCCACAAGCAAGAAGTGCAATAGAAGAAACTATTAACATAGAACTTACAGTTACATTTAGTCATTTCAACTATAAAATGATGTGACCTTGCCACCAATCTAGTATTGTGCGTAAATTATTTGTTTTAAATTTGTAATATTGCAAATGTGCAGGGAGTATACAAAAATGGGTTTTGCAATTTCTATGTAAAATATCAGAAACGTAGCAATGTCATTTTGGCATATCTTTTTCTGTTTCTCTTATTCTTGCTTTATAGAGAGAGGCTTCTTACAAATCTTTTTGTAAACATTTATCTTCATCTTCAACCTAAAAAAAGAAAATATTTGTCTTGTCTTTCGAGAATTGACTTGTAATATTCAACAAATCAAGTCACTGGTTTTTTATCCGTAAGCCTGATATTTATTGCACATGGGAAGGCCAATGGAGCGGATTCAGGGATACCTAATATAACCCCTGCCTTTCTTTTAAAAGTACAATGAGATTACTTTAAACAAACATGTCTGAATCCTCGAGTGAGATTTCAAACTTTTTTGCTTTTAATTATTTTAGCAGTAGCTGAGTCACTCCTGGTAGTTGAATCGGTAGACATAGACTATTTTAATATACAAGAAGTATAAGGGGGTGTAACTGAAGGCCAGTAAGTGAAAGGTTAAACAATTTCATAAACCCATCTGCTCATGCAAGATAATGTTTATCACACACAATTTAATTTGATTCAAATGTGATTAAACTGCATTTTAGTAAAAATGTATTATGCTAATTTTTTTTTAGCTATCGTTGCTGAATCATCTTTAAAAAAATTAAACCTTCCCAAAATATTTTTTTTTTTTTGTTTAACTTTGTTTATATTTTTTTTGTACCATAATAAAAACACCATTGAAAAGTTTATGAAATAAATATTTATTTTAATCTATTCAGTTTTTATTTTGTAGCTTCTGTGTCCTTACATCGCAAGGTCACTGCTTTCTGTTGATCATATTGTTGTGGAGATTTGCAGGAATCAGTTTAGCATTTCAATTTAGTCTCTGATTAGCAGAAATTAGTTCTGTTTGAGAAAAACAGCTCAATGACCATTTTTCTATAAACAGCATCTAATCAGTAATGCAGATAATATCAAGTGAGATAATTCTGTTATATAGCAACCAAAAGAAAATGTAGATATTTACTAAGATTGGATTAGCATGCCACAAGACAAAGTAGTGAAGTGAAGAGAAATATTGTGTTTCTACATCCTTCCATGTAAGTGGACCTACTTGCCTTGAAAATCAGCGTTTGGAATGATGCCTCTTACCAAAGAGTGAAAAACTAAATTGTGCAGGTATTGCAGACTTGGATATTTTTTAATCACTCTGTTTTTATAAAGCCCCATTAAATATATATGACTCTCCACAACATTCTTTAGTTTAACATTCACTAAGATTGCTTTGCCACAATTGTTCTTGGGAATGATAATGGAGTGATCCCAGCCTGTCTGTTTCTTCCTTTTTCCTTCTTTCTCAGCTTTGCTCTTTCTTCCCTTCTCCCTGCCTTCTTGGCCTTTTTCTTCCCTTCTCTCTCTTTCTATTTCTCCCTTTCCTTATCTCTTTCTCTTTTTTTTTTTTAATTCTTACTGTTTCTCTTTCTCTTTTTCACTCTCTCTTTTTATCGTTATCTTTCTCTTTCTTTTCTTTGTCTTTCTGTCGCTGTCTCTCTTTTTCACAGTCTTTTCATTTCTCTCTCTCTCTCTCTCTCTCTGTTTACAACCACTTCACATTGAAACACTGGTTGTCTTATGATCACCAATGTTAAGCCATGTTGAGCCTGGTCAGTACCTAGATGAGTGACTGCTTGATACCAGATGCTATAAGCTTGGATGTGCAGGTGGTGTAAAGTATAATAGCTTGGAATTGTTAATTGGAGAGTTGAGTTCTAATTCCCATTGTGTTCATTATATTTACTTATATGCAAATACTCTTAGGAAGAGTATAAATCCCCACCTCTTCTCCCCAAACCAGCTATGGATTAATTAGTAAGACTTGTTTTACTAAATCATTATTTCAAAATATTTTCTAGCTTTAAATAGTCTGTAATGAGTTGATAAGCAATAGAAAATGAATGAATGAATCAATCAATCAATCACTCTCTCTCCCTCCTCAATGTTTTTTCATTTTTTTTTTTTAGTTCACAGTTGTCTTGATCCTAGATTGATTGCCAACCAAGGCTAGGGAGACTTATCATTTTATCCAAAATGTAAAGAAGTGATGGATCTTTGTCTTCCCTCAAGGTATTTGAGCAAAGTGAGCACAATATCTTGAGCCAGAATTTGACCTCAGATTGCTGATTCCATTTCTCAAGTCAATAACCATTACGTCATATGTGGATTCAAACTTGTCATATTGGTTGGATTAGGTGGGATGAACATTTGTTGTTTATTTGTTTCTTATTTATTATTGTTTCATACTTGGGTTTTCTCAATGTCTTTATTTTTCTATTCCAATATTTTTGCCAGTAATCCGAGAAAACCACTTAAATGGTTTAATGAGATATTGGTCAGTATTTGACAACTAATTAATGTCTATTAGGTTCATGATGTAATGAGACAAGATGAATGTCAGCCATTTTGAGCCTTTGTGATAGAATAACCAATCAAATTCAGCTCTGAATATATTGCCTCAATATGATTGGCTTGAAATATATTTTTTTTCTTTTCTGGTCACAGCCATCATTCATTTGCAATGGACTTTCGGGGGTTATTAATGAGGTCATTTTTACAAAATGGAATTGGATTTGTGTTTTTGGTTGGAAGATTTTCTTCTTAGATTTTCTTTTTTGTGTCTGTTCTTTAGGGTTTTTTTTTATTTTTCTTTCCTAATGATTTTGTCTCTCATTTTCTTTTTCATCTTTTATAAGTCATTTTTACAATAGTGGAACTAATTTCCATGACTACAATGTATTTTTATTTTCTTTTAGTGAATTTAAATTTAAAAAAAATATATTTTCACACAGATAAATCCTTTTGCTTATTTTTTTTAAATGTTTTTCTTTCTTTACTTTTCTTTGTTTTCCTCTTTTTCTGTTTATTTCTCTCTCCCAACCATCTTTTTCTATCCCACTATCTTGGTAGCTCATCTGTCTCCCACTCTCTTGGCCGACCGGTGTGTCTCCCACTCTCTTGGCCGACCGGTGTGTCTCCCACTCTCTTGGCCGGCCGGTCTGTCTCCCACTCTCTTGGCCATCTGTCTGTCTGTCTCTCTCTCTCTTTTTTTCTCGTCCTTTTTTTTCTCTATCTCTGTGTTTTTCTGTTTCTTTCTCTATCTCTCTTTATGTTTCTCTTTCTGTTTTTCTCAATCCTTCCATTTGTTTAGTTCTTTCCGTTTCTTTCACTTCACTTTGCTTTTCTTGGTCTGTTTTTTCCTTGTTTTTTCTGTTTCTCTCTCTTTTCCCAGTATTTCTTCTCCCCCCCCTCTGCCTCTCCTCTCTATTTCTCAATCTGTCTCTTTTGGTCTTTTTTTTTCTCATCAATCTCTCTAGCTTTCCCCGCCAATCTGACTTTTAACACCTTTCAGTCACCTTTTAAAAAATACTGCCAATCAATGGAAAATCAAATCTACAAGGAACTCTTGTCACATTTGCAAAAAATCAAAATAACTAAAAACGATTCATGTTTTCCCCAAACATAAAAATCCAAAAAACCAAAACTAAATTTTATTCCACTTAACTGAACATGTTTGACTTGGATGATTTCATTCACCATTCTAGTCCTCGGTATGATGATAAACTACATCCCGTAGCAAGGCCTCTGATCAGGAGAGTGGAGGTTTTGAGTAGAGGGGAACCACCTCTTAATTACTGAACTGGGGTGGTAGCACCTGTTAGGGTCCTAGCTATGAGCAAATAGTGAACCCCAAACGAAAATAAAACCTGGTGAAATTCTAAAAATACATTTTTATTGTCAAAATATTAGCAATAACAATATATTTTTATATAAAAAAAATTACCAACAATATGTTTTATAGCAGAATTACCAATAATACATTTTATCTTTAGTTGAAGGCATTCAATTGTGTCCAAAATATATTTAGTTGAAGCCATAAAATTGTACTCAAAATATTCAGATTTTGGTATGCATGAAAGAACTTTTTCAGGACATTAATCCATATAATATCCTACAATATCTTAAAGAAATCAAACTGTGTTCCAAAATATAACCTCAACAAAACTGCAACATAAAACACATATCATCACTTCTAGTAATTATGTACACACGGACATATATATGCACATATCCCTGAACCCTTTCATGATGTTCATCCATATACAGTGTAACCCGGATATAAGAGAAACCCGGATATAAGAGAGATTTTCTCTGGTCCCAAATTAGAGCCTGTGTTAATGTATATATATAATAGACCAAACCCGGATATAAGAGAAATCCGGATATAACAGACTTCTTCTCCGGTCCCAGCAACTCTCTTATATCCAGGTTACACTGTAATATCCTACAATATCTTAAAGAAATCAAACTGTATTCCAAAATATAACGTCAACAAAACTGCAACATAAAACACATCTCATCACTTCTAGTAATTATGTACACACGGACATATATATGTACATATCCCTGAACACTTTCATGGCACTAACAATTTCTTAAATGAAACTTTATTCCAAAAGATGTCTTCAATAAAAATACAATATAAAGCACATATATCACTGCCTCTAGTAATGATGGTCATACAAACATATATATGCACAAAAGCTGAGTATCATCTACCATGTATTCAATTGTGGAGGCAGAATAACATATTTGTGTTATTTTAAAACTTCCAAGAAAATTAAATTTCAGAATTAAATGACCCACAAGGAGTTGATATGCCATTAAACAAATAAAATCAAATCATACTCATTTTTCCTTTTAGTGTGTAACTTACTCTTTTTGAGTGGGTTCATGTCTATTTATCATTTCTCAGTTGCATCTCTGTCTTTGGGCAGAGTGCACTCAGGGGCAACTCTATCAAAGGACAGTCACAACTGAGGAAAATTATACTGAGAAGTGCCTGCACTGGGGAACAGCTGCCTGAGGTCGCGCCTTCTCATTGCACTAGAGAGATGATCGGTGCACACACCGAGGCCAGCACAACTGACGGTTGCGGGGGCTCAGGGAATTTTTGTTCCTTGCCCGGGTGTACGTGCTCGGGCTCCTCACATTAAACTGACCTTGTGTCACAACCTGACTTTGTCGGGGGTTAAGTAAATATCTACTCACTTTTCCTTTGGTTATCTCTGTTTTAGTCAATTGGTAACTGTCCAAGTTTTTGATCTCCCTGCTGAAACCAGGGATTTAACTAGCAACTCTCTGGGTCAAATCATTTTTTTAACCAAGGCTTGTGTCCTTGGGGACATGAGTGAGTGAATTTTGGGGACTTATAAACCTAATGTCTTAGTAATCATTATTTTTTTTTTTTTCTACTCTCTTTTTCACTTCATCTGTAATTGTTGTTCTTTTCAAGCTCTCTGTATTACTGGTTCCCATATTTTGTATCCATCTCTATGTTTGGCTGAATTAACTAAAACAGAAATATCCAAAGACATGGTACATGGAATTAGAATAATCTACCCACCATGGACTAAATAAAGGGTTTGTTTCAAAATTCCAACAAATATAACCTGAAGAAGGCTAGAATGTACAACAACCGAAACATTGTGAAAGTGACAGTCAAGATGAGGACAACAGGCTGAACAATGCAAATAGTGTAAATAGTTACAATTAATCATCTCAGAAATATAGACAGATCCTGAAGAAGGACAAAGCATACAATTGCCGAAACGTTGTGAATGTGAGAATAAAGATGAGAACAAGAGTCTGAACACTATAAATAGTGTAAATAGTCATAATATCTGGTCTCACAAACATAGACAGATTATCTATGTTGAATAATATTATATTAAGAGATCCCAATTATCATGTGTTTTTTTTTTTTTTAATCAATTCACCCCAGGCAAGGTGATAATACCACTAAGACATAAGGGACTATTAAGAGTTAAAGAGAATAAGACTTTAGAAGGAACTGGAAACACATTCCTAAACAGGGGATAAAGCTCTAATCCTGTTCAAAAGACAAGGATTGTGAACTTGGATGATAATGAACACTGTCTACCTCTATTCAGGTTATATGTTCATAAAAAATGCCCAATGTGGTTTCCCTGTGCTATTTCTATAACTATTTTCATGATAATTGTTCTGATTGATTTTCTCTATGGTACCTAGACTTTATGATTGACAGCAACATTTTACTCAACATTTTATAGTTGAGCTGACTAGATGTAGCCATTGGTTTTATGCTAACAGTTTCTTTTCTTGCACTTCTTGCTTAGGGAACTTTTTTTTCTGACTTTTTGCTTCCCAGTCAACTTTGATCTTCAAAAATTTAAATGCGACATCAACCGTTATCTGCTGTTGTTTTAATATCAGACTTTTATCGTTCTCTCTCATTAATAATTTTTTTTTTCTCATGTTCACTCACACTTAACAACTCCTTGTGTTTTCACAGCTTTATTGCCTTGCTTGGTGTGAAATGAGATATATATATATATATATCATTTCATATATAATTATATATATATATATATATATATATAACCTCAAATGATATATATATATATCATTTCACATAAAAATGAACACACTACCACCACTTGTCTGGATGATTGGATTTTTCTGTATCCTTGGTAACTGTAAATTATGAATTTCCCTTGTAGTTAAAACACAGTAAATT
This sequence comes from Acanthosepion lycidas, assembly GCA_963932145.1. Classification (NCBI taxonomy): domain Eukaryota; kingdom Metazoa; phylum Mollusca; class Cephalopoda; order Sepiida; family Sepiidae; genus Acanthosepion; species Acanthosepion lycidas. Next base: position 35,265,422 of record OZ010608.1, on the reverse strand, counting down.
TAAAAAAATAAGTTACTCCAAAATTTGCTTGAGGATGAAATGGAACTAATGTTTTTAATTTAATTACAAAATTAAATTTAAAGTTTTTAGCTTCCATTTTTGAAACATGGTTGTTACTGTGTAGTGAAAAAACATATTTTAAATCAGTTAATTTATAATATTAATGCTCTGTAAATTTACATTGAGCATTATTTTGTAAAAAATAAAAATATCAATAAGAACACCGGATTATATATCTTACTCTTCTTTTTATTTAAAAATATATATGATAAAATAAAGAACAAATAGGAAATACATCAATCTAACATTTTTCCCTTTTATTAAATCTTTGTCAGAGATTGAGAGCAAACTTTAATAAAATTGAAGCATTTTAGATTGATGTTTCTTATTTGCTTTTATTTTATCATCCTGTCGGATTCTCATCCTTATTTGATCTGCATCTCATACACACACACACACACACACACATATATATATATATATATATATATATATATATATATATATAAACACCAGGTGTAGCAGCAAAATTGTCCAATTTGTGTAACAGCATGAGATAATTGTCCATCTCAAGAAAAAAAAAAAAATTAAACTAATTTTCTTTTTTCCAGATTTTCAGATGAGACGTTTAGCCATCTTGACACCATTTGTCATAATAATCACAGAAAAATCCATTGAGTTATTCAGCTAGAAAAAAAACAGGTTAAAATCATTTTGTGTCAGACCCACTATGTCTTCCCAACTGACCAACAGTGAGAGTAAGAAGCCCATTCAGGCCTTCAGTAAGGGTAACCACCATTCATACTCTGGTTTGCATCTTTAAAGTTCATTCAAGAACCATCAAGAGAACAGTGAATGTTTAAAAAAAAAAAAAAGGGAACATTAGAAAGGAAAACTAGATCAGGAGATCACAACTAAATACATTCTTATTGTTCAAAGTAGAGTCCAATAGTTTTATAAAAGCTTCATAGAATTCCAGGAAGATATCTTTAATCATTTCTAAGATGCAATGATTCAAAGCTTAATCTAACAATTGGACAATTTTGCTGTTACACTGTGTGTGTATGTATGTATGTATGTATGTATGTAATATATATATATATATATATATATATATATATATATATATATGGCTGAGTGGTTAGAATGTTCGCTTTCTGATCATGGGACCCAAGTTTGAATCTCATCATGGTTGATTTTTCAAGAAGGAGACTTCCTGATGTTATCATCCTGGAGCGGGTATGATCCCAACATGCAGTACCTTTGGAAAGTGCCTGTTAACCATGTCACAGGTTGACCCAAGCCTTGTGAGTGAAATTTGGTTGACAGAACACTTGGGGCTATCGATAACTATGCTAGCATAAAGCTGCAAGTCATTGTGACCGAGGGTTTGAGTGTGCTGGTGTTGTTCAGATTGTTGATCATTCTAGAAACTGTAACTTAGGTCTTCTAAGCATAGTTGCAGTATAAACCACAGTTGAATTCTGTGGGTGTCAAACGCATGTGCCTGGGAGATAGTCTGCAATAGGGATTGGCTAGCTGTCCTAGTAGACAGGTATCCTCGAATACGAGTAGCCAGCTATTATATATATATATATATATATATATATATATATAGTAAAAAAGAAAGAACAGTCAGATATATAATCTGGTGTTATTTTTGATATTTTTATTTTTACAAAACAGTGCTCAATGTAAATTTACAGAGCATAAATATTATTAAATATTATAAATTAACTGATTTAAAAATATGGTTTCATCACTACACAGGAATTACTGTGTTTCAGAAACAGAAACTAAAAACTTTAAATTCAATTATATAATTAAATTAAAAGCATTAGTTCTGTTTCATCTTCAAGTGAATTTTGGAACCTTTTAATTTAATTATATAATTGAATTTCAAGTTTTCTGTTTTTGGTTTCTGTTTTTAAAACATGGTAATTCCTGTGTAGTGATGAAACCATATTTTTACATCATTTAATTTATCATATATATATATATATATATATATATATATATATATATATGATGTGCTTACATTATAGGTCTTTGTCCTCATTATTATACCATGAATTTTTTTTTTTTTTTTAATAAATAAATTTCCAGGAAATTATTTTATTGTTTGTTTTTCTTTCCTTATTTCCAGGCAATAATACTGGCATGTATCTTGGATGTTACCGGGATTCTCATGCAAAAAGAGAGTTGGCCGGACATCACAAGGATTTCCCGGAAAACAATTCTCCTGCTGTTTGCATTGCTCACTGTCTCCGTGCTGGTAGGTAACTTTTTTTTTTTTTTTTTTTAATTTACTTTTAACATAATCAAGGCAATACCTATAATTTTTTTTTTTTTATTACAATAAATATCAAAATTAAATACTCCTCAAGGACACATGGCCCAGTGGATAAAGATGTTCATTAGATCCAGTGACTAGACCCAAAGAGTTGTGAGTTCATTAGCAGGCTACAGCAGTGGTGAACCAAAATATTTGGAGGGTTGAGTTAAAGGGAAATAACTGAGACATCTGGAAGAGGTATGGCACGTGGAACTAGAACGATCTACGTTGGCAGACGAAATAAAGAGTTAAATTCAAAATTTTCATCACCTGAAGAAGGCCGGAGCGTACAACGGCCGAAACGTTGGGAATATGGCAATGAAGATGAGGATAACAGTTTGAATAATGTAAACAATGCAAGTATTCATAGACCTCATCTCAGAGATATAGACAGATAAATACTGGAAGTTCAAATAAAATAGAGTAAACGAACCCTGTACTTTATACTTCACTGATAAAGGTAAGTTAGTTAATCCAGGGTTGAAGGTAAATATTTCTTTTTAAAAAGACTAAATTGCATTAGGTGATTCAACAATAAACTCTTGTGAAGCTAATAATCAGTGACCCCACCCCAAGTCAGCAATGATCTGTGCATGCTTTCTGAACCTCTTTTTGGACTTTCTTTGAACATATATATATAAATTCAGCAACAGATTAGATATTTCTTTCTTCCCTGTGTAATGGAGTGAGAGTGAAATCTATAGTAGTTATGTATTGCAGGACATGAGGTAATAGTCAGAATCTTTTGCTTGAAATATACACTGTGTACCATCAATAATGAGTAAAATAAAAATTAATAAGTTTTTCTTTTATTAGGTTGGTGCAAAAATAATGACGTAATAATGTCGTTTTTTGATGTATTTTTTAACGTCAAAAAACGACATTATTACGTCATTATTTATGCACCAACCTAATAGTTGTTTATTGTTGTTTTAAAATTATCATCTTGCATTTTATTGGCAGTCACTAGAGAAAATATGAGAAGAGATAATTCAAAATTTCACATTAGAAGCAGACTGATTTAAGCTAAAATGAAATTCTTGAAGATTTACCTTTTAGAAAAAAAAGATATGTTACTGTGTTTCTCTTGCGGCATTACAAGCTACAGAGCATCGGAATTTAAAAGACAAGAGAAAAAAGTTTTTTTTGGGGGGAGGGGGTTTAAGGTAAAGCAGGATGTACATAATAATAGCAAATCAGGTTATTTTTTAGATATATTTTCTTTGTCTTCATTAAGATAGAACCTGAATAAAGTAGATAAAGCTATTTACATTTTATTTGCTCAGGCACATAATTCTTTAAAGAGGCTATTTTCTATATCATCTCTGTAGTGCTGAATTCAGTATTCTGCAAGTCAGCAATTTCTAATTTGAAAATATTTTTAATTATTCAGTATTTTTTTCCTAAATAATAATCCACTTATTGAAGAAAAATAGTTCTTTATGGTTGCCTTGACTTTATTTCAGTTCAGTACTAGATTGGCTGCTAGGTCTCATTTTACTGTTGAAATTGCTAGATGTAACTATAAGTTCTATGCTAATAGTTTCTTTCACACTTGATGCATATGAAATTCTCTTCTAGCTTTTCAGTCAACTTTGAACTTCAAAATTTTAAATACTATATAACCCGTCATCTTTCTTACTAACCCTTTGTGCCCTGTGATCCTGACCAATTTTAACCCGTCTACCTGAGCGCTCCTTACTCAAAATTCGCAAATAATTGGTATGTAATGTTTCACAGTAGATATAAAAATGGTTACAAGTGTTTTACCCACCATCCAACCTGTCGCTGAGCATTAAGTCATTTTTCTCTACCAATGTTCAGTCGGTGACTAAGCATTACATAATTTTTCTCTACCACCAGTAAAGTGGTCGTCAGGGCTCAAAGGGCTAATACCTGTTCTTTTATTGTTCTCATTTGGTGCTGTTAAATATTTAATGACATCAAATAGTTTTAAAAATATGTACATAATACAAAATAAATGCCAGATAGTAAAATAAAATTAAAAAAAATAAATGCAATGGATAGAAATATTATTTCATTTTATTTCTTTTTAAATTTTCTTGATTTGCTTTCTATGGGTTATCAACCTTTTCAGATTATTTAAAGCCAGAAAATATTTTTAGACTGTAAGAATTTTTTTTTTTTTTTTTTTTTGGTTGAGATAATAAAAAAAGTGGTGCTGTAGATGGTAAGATTTTTTTTTTGTTTTTGAGATAATAATGGTTTAGTGATACTAGTCTTACTAAATAACCCATAGCTTGGGGGAGAAGAGGTGAATTCAAACCTTTTCCAAGGCTATTTGCATATAAATGAATATAATAAACACAACAAGAATTGGAACTCAGCTCTCCAATTAATAATCTCAAACCATTATCAATTACACTACACATACATCTAAGCTTACAGCACCTACTATTCCCAAGTGGTCACCCATCTATGTACTGACCAGGTTCGATATTGCTTAACTTCAATGATCATGCAGGAATTGGAGTTTCAACATGATGTGTCGACAAGCTAAAATTATCTTTTTATTCCTATTAACAGAAAAAAATGTACTAAGTTTCATGAAATATTTTTATTCATTGAAAACAAAAATATAATCAAACCTTATTAATTTTTGAAGGTTAAAATAATTTCAAAATCATAATGACAATTACAAGAATATTTTTCAAAAATAAATATTCATAGATTTTTTTTTGTCCCCTGTCAAATCTGAAAGGAAATGTTTTGTCAAATTATGCAAGCACCAACTTTGAACCAAAACAGTTTTTTGAGTTTCCTTGAACAATTTTCATTAGATTTTAAGAGAAGTTTTCCACAGATTCTGAATTTGATATTGCATTGCATAAACGTTTTACTGAAGTAAATAATAACAATAAAAAATTGCTATATGAGCTCTGGTAAAAAATGGCTTCTGATAACATTAGGTTTATAATACCTAGAAATTCATACACAGATGTCCTCAAGGTGGCACAGTGGTTAGTTAGATCCAGTGACAGGACCCAAAGAATGTGTGGTTAAGAACTTGGAGAGGGGAATTGACAGATAACTGATAACTGACATCCATTAAACATGGCACGTGGAACTAGAACAGTCTATCCCAGTGAGTGAAATAAAAGGTTCAGTTTGATATTCCAACCACCTGAAGAAGTCTGGAGTGTACAACAGCCAAAACGTGATAAATATGGCAACAAAGATGAGGACAATAGTCCGAATAATGTCAATAATGTACGTTTTACTGAAATATCTTCAGGGATTTTCCTTTATAAATTGTAAAAAAAAAAAAAAAAAAAAAATATTTGTAATCATCTTCCAATTTTAAAGGTATTCATCATGTATCAAAATGTGTGTGTGTGAGGGAAATTCCTACAAAGTATTCTAATAAATTAACCTAATCAGTATACAATTCATCCATTAATGAATAAGTGATGAAAATTTCATTTAAATTGGACAATTCCCTGATTTTTGATAATTTAAGAAACAAAAAATAGGTAGCTGTTTTTGCTTCCAATTCAGAAAAAAATCATCCATTATGGTGGTGCGTAGATTTTAATTTTTTTTTTTGATGACAGTCAACATGTAATTTACCAATGTTACATAAAATTGTATAAAAAAAACCCCCATCATACACATATTTCCTTGCTTGTATTGAGAAGAATGTTTGTAAGCTATTTACCTCGAGCACCTTGATAAAATTCAAAGCTTGATAAAATTCAAAGAAAAATCAGCAATATTATTGGTCCTGATCTGGTGGCTCAGCTTCAATCACTTTCCCACTGCAGTAAGGTTGTCTCTCTGTGTTTTTTCTATAAATACCTCCATGGTAATTGTCTGGATGAGCTCTTCACTATGGTACCTATGGTTCATAGAGACAAAGAGATATTATGGTGGTTGTAGTAAGAAAGGTACGTATGAATGTGTTGTTTTGGTGTCAGGAATATTGTTTTGTACGATTGGGTCAGTGTTTGCGGCTAGCTAAGTTATAGTTAAGACAGAAGAAGACCATCCTTTCCCCAATCCCCTTTTCGGCCTTGTGCCACATTTCTGTAGATAACAGAATAAATATTGCTCTTCACTATGGTACCGAGATATTTTTAATTTAAGCGCAGTACTAGACTGGCATCGAAATCATCTCAATCTGCAATTGAGCTGGCTAGATATAACTGTAAATTCTATGCTAACAGTTGCTTTTCTCACACTTCTCACTTGTGGAACTCCCTGCAAAAATTTAAATGCAATGTCAGTCACTATCTACTATCTTCTTGATTACTCCTTTCTCTTTCCATTTATTATTAATGTCTCTGTTCCTAATTCTTCCACAGCCTGTAACTCTTGTATTTCAGTGGCTTTACTGCTCCTCTCCCCAAAAAAAGAGGAAAGAAAAATGAGTGGCATTGTAGATGTAATCTGCACTGTAATTTACTTGTTACTCATAACTCACACATGGCACAGCGGATAAAAGCGTTGGTTAAATCCAGTGACGGGACCCAAAGAGTTGTGAGTTCAATACCTGGTTAAGGCAGTGGAGAACTTGGAGAGGTGAATTAACAGGAGATAACTGATAACTGATGTCCATTAGACATGGCATGTGGAACTAGAACAGTTTACCCCAGCGAGCAAAACAAAGGGTTCAGTTTGACATTCCAACCACCTGAAGAAGGCCGGAGCGTACAACGGCTGAAACGTTGTGATAAATATGGCAACAAAGATGAGAAAAATAGTCTGAATAATGTAAATAGTGTACATAATACCTCATCTCAGAAATATAGACAGATACATAACTGAGATGTAAAAAATTTCCCAAGTTTCATCCATAAATAATCCTATCCATTTTGACGGGTGCTGTACTGACAGGTTAAACCCAGTTGAATTTTTCAATACCTGTCTTGATTGCTCGATTTCTGCTTTCGTTTTTTTTTTTTTTTTTTTTTTGTTTAGTCAGGATTATCCAATGAACTTTAGAATTTCTCAATTTTTAATTTCTTAAATCCGTAGTGTGCAGATATGGAACAAAATATATGAAAATCATTTTTTGATTTTCTGAAAACCGTGAAATGTGCGAGGTGAATAAAAGATACAATCTGCCAAATTGTAAATAGCTCAGGTGTGTGAAAAAACAGTCTTTAAAAATAGCTGAAATCAGCAAGATTTTTCATTTCCAAGTAACTTTCTAACTGATAAGGTTGACATGTACCATGTAACTTAACACAGACTCGACAAAGAATTTGTGCTAGCATTTGTCTTTGTTCAGGAAAATTAAAAAGTAATTTGGTTTTGACCCATGCAATCCATGAGTAGTTCCTTAAAACTTCTTATGCCTCTTGATTCCTTGTGGAACATAGGGCCGCAAAAACACCTTGCCAACGGATTTGCTTCCAGGCGATCCTCTTCAGCTCAGCCCATGTTGTGCCAGTTGCCTCTACCTCTGCATCAACACTTCCACATCAAGTCTCGTATAGAGTCTCTGATGTTCCAAGTTCTTATCCTGGTTGTTGACTTAGTCATTAGAAGGAGTTGTCAGCACACTGGCTTCTTGGGGCATTTCACCAGCATGTATCATATGCTCTACTTTGGAGGACTCTTCCTCGACCATGTCGTTGTTTGATGATTTTGTGGTTTCTGTAACAGACTAGTTTTTAAGTTGTTAGGTTGTTAGCCTACTACACAACCCCCAACCTGGAGGACCAAAGTGTGTCTTTTGTCTGGTTCCTACCCCACAGACCTGTTGAGCTAAGCGCCAAAGCCCCCGTCCACATAGCTCTGGGGTCGTTGAAGCATGCAAGCCGTTGTATCACATCAAGGCGAGACACCATCAGGACAATTCCTTAAAACTGATATTTCTTTAATGGAAGGATGGCTTGGGTGAATTATTCTGATGATAGCCTCAGAACTTTTCTTATAAACAGTTAATCATTTATAGTCATGGTCGGTGATAGATTTTGTACATTAACAATTGATTGTTTATAATGATGATGATGGCAGAGGTACCTTTCCTCTTGATTGTTTACAATGATGATGATGGTGGCTGAGGAACATTTCCTCTATACTGGCAATGATGTTCCTGGAATCTGAAACATGTAACATGTTGCGAAATAAACATATTGAAGAGAAAATCAGAGAGCACAAATCCATTTCTCTTGTTTTAAAAATCTTCTTTATTGTCTTGCAAGTGCTTGCGTAATTCTTGGTGCATGAGAGAAAAAAGGAAACCGTAAAATTTCCTTGTATTTGACGGCTAATCTGAGTGCATTTGGAGGATTGGTTAAAGGTAACTAAGCCCTTATGATCCAGTGGTCAGATGTCAATAATGTTCTCTCTGTTTTCTTTTCCTCTTCTCTCTCGTGAAATACATGTGAGGCTAGAACAAACAAATATTTATTTGATTTTGTTTTGTTTTGTTTTTAAGTTCTTTTATTTTTATTTTTAACGTCTACAAATCTGTGAGGATTGGAGGAGTTTCTTCCTCTCTTTCTTTCTTCCTTCTTTCTTTCTTCCTTTCTTTTTCTTTTTCTTTTTCCTTTCTTTTTCTTTTTCCTTTCTTTTTCTTTTTTTCTTCTTTTTTCTATTTCTTTTTCCTTTCTTTTTCTTTCTTTTTCTTTTTCTTTTCCTTTCTTTTTCTTTTCCTTTCTTTTTCTTTTCCTTTCTTTTTCTGTTTTCCTTTCTTTTTCCGTTTTCCTTTCTTTTTCCGTTTTCCTTTCTTTTTCCGTTTCCTTTCTTTTTCCTTTTCCTTTCTTTTTCCTTTTCCTTTCTTTTTCCTTTTCCTTTCTTTTTCCTTTTCCTTTCTTTTTCCTTTTCCTTTCTTTTTCCTTTTCCTTTCTTTTTCCTTTTCTTTTCTTTTCTTTTTTCTTTTCTTTTTCTTCTTTCTTCTACATTCTTTCTTCTATTACCTTTCTTTCTTCTACATTCTGTCTTTCTTTCTGTCTTTCTTTCCTCTTCTTCTTTTGTTCCTCTTTATTTCTTTATTCTACTTTCATCACTCTTCTATTCTTTGACTCTGCTGAATCTATATTCCTTTTAGGACATGCACCCAATCATTGTGCCATTTCAACATGACGTCTATCATATGTGTCCACAGATGACTCTGTTGAACTCTACATCTTAGTGACTTACACCTCTGATGAATTCCTATCTTGAATGGTGAAAAATTGAGTGACTGTTAAAATATCAACTATATATTTTATTTTCATAATATTCTGATATGTGGATAGTGGCATTGACAAGCCAAAGTTCAAATGCAAGACCTGTCTACTGTGTTCCCTTTATCACAAATGCTCTTGGGAAAGGCATGAATCCATCTCTTCTCTTTTGGGTTAAATAGCAGTGCTGACTGTGTTCTCTAGCCTTGAGTGGAAATTCAGTCTATGAGAAGGAAAACTCTGAATTTGCAACCAACCTGACAGGAATTAGGCTCTGTCAGACCATCTTACGCTAGACACATCCACTGTTGCTCTGGCTGCAGTATATATGGTGAACCAATGACTCTAATGCTTTATGGGACTAATTTAACTTCTAACTTGTTTTGTAGTTGTTTTGAGAATAACTTTATGTTTGTTTCCTTTGGAGTGAAAGCTAATAGCCATCTATTATGCTTTTATTTTTTCATGTTTCATGGCTAGTGTAAGGAATATTGTATGTTTTTGAGCTGAAAATTCAGTGCATGTCAGCTGAATAGTTTGTACATTAATTCCTTTTTTATTATTAGATCTGTTTCAATTTGAATGCACATTGCAAATCAATGTGATTTTTCATCAGAGACTTCAAACTTCACATTTTGCCCTTTCTTATGTTTATACAACACCACACACTAATTCTCTGTCTTCAATGGCTCTTGGACCTTGTATTGAGTGAACATTATTATCAAAGACAAAGTACAGATAACTGTAAAAGTCAGGGGTTGATTTGTTACTGAATCATTATGAGCAGGATCTTCATCTTTGTAAATCGATAAAAATCACTAATTTTTTGATTCTGACAAATGTCTTGGTTTGAGGAAAGTTTGTAAAATAGTAATCTACAAAATTATTGCCTGGAAAATTTTACACACATGCATACATACATACACACCTAATTGAAATAATAAAACAAAAAAGTATTAATATACAATCCAGTGTTTTTGAAAATTTTCATTATTTAATATTTTTTCTTGTTCAAAACATTAATTTCATTTTTCGTTTCACCTTTTGAAAATGATGTCTGAGGATCCAGGGGACATTAAAAGTCTCTGGTGGAATAAACTATTACAATGGAGCCTTAAAGTGGTCTGTTTTTCTTTAAATTATTAGCTCTGAATTAACATTGAGCTCTCAGGATTTCATCCTCCTTGGGATTATCCATACGGATTACCAAGATTTTTGTTACTTATATGTATATTTTCTTTTTTTTTATGAGTGGATCACTCTATTTAAGTAGTACTGTGGTATCTGGCAATCAATTTTGCAATCTCTAGTGTTTTACAATTTTAAGCTCTAAAGTTTTTGATAAACTTGGACCTTTATGCCTGTAAAAAAACAGTGTCAAAAGGGTGGTGTTTCCCTTGACACCGCTAGTATTTCAACAACCTTCACTCCTCAGCAATGTTTATTGTTTTAAAAAGTAGTAATTAGAATTGTAATAAAACCTGAACATATGGTGAAAGTGAACTTAAACATTTTTTTGTTGAGAATTTACAACAAAAATATTTAACAATATTTATTACTTTATTTAGAAGAATAATTTTATATTTACAACATTCTAAAAACTAATACAATTAAAATTAATTCAATGAAGTATTTATCATTTACCAATTTATAAAAAGTAAATATGAAAATAATTTTTTATTCATAAATTTATAAACATTGACTAAAATCTTTAAAATATGCAAGACCAACAATAAGTAAATCCTTATTATTTACCATTTTATAAAGTTTGAATCAATTGGCAATTAACCAATGTTTTGCCAACCATTCCAATAAACAATCTAATAGTGTAAATAAACAACTTAATAAATAAATAAAAACAATTTTGTTGTCAGTTCTCAAGAACAAACAAAAAGTGTATAAATTCACTTTCATATGTTTAGGTTTTATTACAGTTATAATCCTCACCATAAACAAGAAAGGTAGTTAGAATTGTTGTGCAGAAAGATGATTGACCTTCTCTACCCTAATTGTTAAACATGGACTCATCCATCTTCTATGAGGAGAAGAACATCTGCTCATAGGAACAGTCATCACAAAGTGGGTTGCAAGAAGCTGTATTTAGTTTTATGCATTGCTGCACTGAACTACGGTATTCTCTATTACTGTAATATTAATCCGTATCACTTGTGATTAAACCTGTTCTTCACTCAGCTATTTGTTCCACTGTTTCCTTACAGTATTAGTAACCAGGACTATGAGTGTTATACAAACTTTATGACAATAATAATAATAATAGTAGTGGTGTCAGTGGAAAAACCATTCTTTTGACACTCCTTTTTTTCAGGCACAAAGGTCAAAGTTTGCCAAATATTTCTTTTTATCCATGAAATCAAACTTAGTACCCATTTCAAAGATCAAAACTAGTAATGCAGCTAGTCTTTGAAATTCAGGATATTTTGTAGCAATGGCTGTTGTTTGTTTATATCTGCACAGAACAAACTGGTTTCAATCCTCAGCATACAGAAAGATGTTTCCATCATTTACAAAGCATTGTTTAAAGTTGTAATAAGCATTGAGTGAAACAACAAATTGTTACTTAACACTTCAAGCCAAGAGAGTCGCTATATTTGATAAGAAATTGGTTACTGCGTTTGCTTCCATTTTTATGGAAGAGTGAAGAATCTTGTGAACCAGAAGTTGCTCAGGACTGGAATATAAAGAGGGAAGAGTTGCAGTGCATCAGGAGAGCCTTACACTATTAGTTGTAGCTGAGGGATGGTACACGAGTCGATATCTGATTGGTATTGACTGGATCGCCATGGAAAAGGGGTCAGTAAGTTATATGCCATCTGTGATACATGCTTAGGCAATCGTGTATCTTTCAATACATAACTGATGAGGCAGATTTTTTTACCACAGTAGGTTGCCATTTCTTTCTGCGGTAGACCAGTTGTGTTGTATTCTTAAAGAGGTTACAAACAAAGGTGGTACTCGAGTGAAGGAATAGCAACAAGCACATAGATGAAATAAGAGAGGTTTATTGTAAAAGAGAATACACTATTGAAAGACAGAGAATTGGGTGACAGGCTAGTAATTCCTGAAGCAAGCCCCCAGGTATATCCTGTGTTCACTATATATAGCTACTGATGTAGTCAGTCCACATAGGTGATAGGGAGTGTGGGACATTCCATTACAACAAGTTGCCATCCAAGGCTATAGAACCTCGTCTGTCCTGCTATTTACTGATAGCTGGGAAAAGAAAAAGAGGATTTATACCATTCCCAAGAGTATTAGCACATAAGGGAATTTCAATCAGTTATATGCCATGCGGGATATATGCTTAGGCAGTCATGTATCTTTTGGTTTATAACTGACGAGGCTGATTTTTTCCTGCAATTGATTGCCATTTCTTTCTGCGGTAGACCAGTTACCATCCAAGGCTATAGAACCTGGTCTGTCCTGCTATTTACCCATAGCTGGTGGGAGAAGATAATTAATACCTTTCCTAAGGGTATTAGCATGTAAATGAATGTAATGGATTTGAGTGGAATTTGAACTTGGCTGTCCGATTCCTCAATCCGAGCCACTATCCATTACTCTACTGTATGTTGTAAACCCAAAACAGGATTCATTATTGAGGGTAACAATCTTAACAACATTATATATCCAGATGACACAGTGTTGATAGTAGACATTGAAAAGAACTGCAGGACCTCTTACAGAATGTAGTAAAGGAAAGCAAGAAGAAAGGACTAAGCATCAATTGTAAGATGACAGAAAATACAGTTGTCAGTAGAAGAAACAACCCGAGATGCGAATTACAAATTGGAGGCACCAAAATCAATCAAGTAAAATTTAAATATCTTGCAAGTGTTTTACCAGAGAATGGAAAATGCTATATATTGAAAACAAGGTGCACTTGGATAGTGAAAGATGTTTTTTAATACTTTGCTTAGCTTTAGGAAGACAAGAAAATTTCATTAGAAGCAAAGAAGAGAGTACTGAATTATTATGTAATATCAGTCCTCCTCTTTGGCAGTGAATGCTGAACAACCTCCTTACAGATGAAGGGATTTGAGGCAACAAAAATATGGTTCTACAGAAGGATGCTGAGTATCACATGGATTGATCATGTGAGGAATGACAGTTGTAAGGAAAATGGAAGCAATAAAGATGCTTTTACTTAGAATAAAAATCTCCTTATCGAAGAAATTTAGGCAGAAATTATCATCAGTAAATTATTATTTTTTATTACAGAAGTTTCTCGTGATTGGGATATAATGACCTGAGTAATTGCATTGGGCCAGGAGAGCCTTACACTATGAGAGTAGTTATGGCTGATGGCTGATACATAAGTTATTATCCGATCAGTATCGACTGGATTTCCATGGAGAAGAAGTATGATTTTTGTAAGACCAGAAACTCCCTAATGATCCGCAGCTAAAAACATCACTAATGATGTGCGCCAAATCATCAAACTGCTGTATTAAATAAAATATTTTATATATGAATAATATGAAGTGACTAAAATATGAGATGATTAAGATGTGAAATAGTTAAAAGTAATCAGATCATAATACAATTTTGGCAAGTTTCAATACAATTTTCGAATCAACATATTTGAGACCAGGAGAAATGCTAAAAAAATGTTTAACAGATATTCCATGTCTGTTCTATTATACATACATATATATATATATATATATATAAAAATCTGAATTAATATATGAAATAGTTGCTTACTCACTGCTATAGTCAAACAGGGATGCTATAAAAACGGTACTTAATGTAAATTATAAAAAATATACAAAACTAAAATATAAGTAAAATAATACTTATATTACCTGAGGATTGTGAGATGACGTCAACATCTAAGTGTGCACATAAAACTTTAAGTTGTAGAAAGCAGTAGCATAGGAGTTTTGTTATATAAATATATATATAGACATTTTTTTTGTTTATATGTTCTTTTTATAGATATGAAAATTTAAGTAAATGCTCTGTTTATAATAAACAGTATTAACAACATTTACCGGCCTGAATGTCCGAGAAATTGTCATAGAAAATATGTGTCCTCTGACAGGATTCAAACCAGTATCCTATACGGAACCATCATATAGCCTGAAGGGCTTTTACCAATTAAGCCATAGAGGAGTGTTTCAGTTAGCAAGGTCAATTTTTTTTTTAAATATTTGTATCTATAAAAAGAATGTATAAACATAAAAATGTCTTAAAAAAATAACTGTCAGACTTTGTCCATTTCATAATATATATATATATATATATATATATATATATATATATATATATATAGAAATATAGTCTTAAGATGTGCTATATTTATGGGATAAAGTGCTCAATATCAGAGATGGAGCATGTGTAAATATGAAAGTGGACATAGAAGTCAACACTTAGAGGCGACAGTCTGTTTCATGCTATATGCAATCGTCAGGCCTGATGATTGCATATAGCATGAAACAGACTGTCGCCTCTAAGTGTTGACTTCTATGTTCACTTTTATATATATATATATATATATATATATATATATATATATATATATATATTGGTAAAATTTATATGTAAATTTATAAAATTTATTATCAGTGTGTGTGTGTGTGTGTGTGTATATATATATATATATATACACACATACACACTGAGAATAAATTTTATAAAATCTAGGACAAGCCTCTTGTGCATTTTGCTCGCATCCATTTTGCTTTCAAAAATTTATACAGTGTGCACATGCACATGTGTCGGTCTGTATTTGTTAAAACTGCTCTTTCTTAGAAATGCATACAGCTAATCTTTTATACAAAGCTCCATTTTTTTTTGTGGGTGGGGGATTTTTAATTTCCTTATCACCAAAAATCAGAATTCTTTGTCTTGATTTGATCAAGTGCAGAGCGAATAAAAATGTTGCTGTGTTTTTTGCTAGATCCTTGACTTAGGAGAATCTCTGGCCATAGGCAAATTTGGAATTGGCCCAGCAGCTTATCTTGAGCATCATTCTCCACAAACTACACTGAGTAAATTTAAAATTTTTTATAGTTGCATATGCATACACACAAACACATATATATCTATGAACATAAAAGAGATTAATGTTTAGACAACCATTCAAACTTTATCATAATACGTAGGAACTGAAACTAACCATAATTTTGAGTTTATTAATGTCATCCTAATTAATAAAGAACATAATTCTTTATAGGAAAAGTACTTTGGGAGCTTAGTAATAACAATATTACCAACTATATACACACATATCAAAAACATTATATTACATCGCTAACCTTTATTGAAACTATTCCTAAAGAATCTAATGTATGTTTATCTAAAACGAATGGTATGCATATAAAGAAGTTCTCAACTTGCGAAAAACCAACAGACATAATGTTTACTAGACATGGACACATACACACATACTTATGAATATACATCAATATGTGAATCACACGTAGACAAACTAGAATTGTTATACACTTACATACATAAAGCAATATTTACGGTTTTCAAGTAGGCTTAGAATTTGTTAATTCCTTGAAAGTTTGAATGGACCTGTCATCTCTTCTTGAATTTGGAACATCACAAATTATACTGGCATTGGTTTAAAAAGTTGAATGCATGTGAAACGTGATTAGCCAATGAAAATCAAGCAATGCAAAAGTAAAAATACCTGAATTTCTTTCTTTCTTTTTCTCTATATGTCGTTCTCTGATGAAGCTGTAATAAAAATGAAGCATGCTAGATTGATAAACATTTCCTATTTGTTCTTTATCATTCTGTGAGAATTTGATCTATATTTGAACCTCACACACACACACACACACACACACATACATATATATATATATATATATATATATATATATGTGTGTGTGTGTGTGTGTATGTATCTGGGCAGCAATCTTTTTTTAGGCATGTTTTGTTAGATAAAGAATATGAATATTAAATTTTTCTTGTGTCTTAGAATTTTTCGTTTTTGAAGGCAAAATGAATGGAGAAGAAATTTTTTTTTTATTGTCCTGAAGATTTTCAGCGAACACTTTTTCAAAGAGGTTAATTTTTATGGTAACAAGAATTGGCAGCAGTGGTGATTCCAGAAGCCTGAAAGTGGAGGGGGCTAACTTGGGGGCCAAGATTTTTCTACAAAGTGTGTGTGTGTGTGGGGGGGGGGTTAAATTAAAGCAGTGTCTTTATTTTCATACTACACCACTGTCGTATACACAACTTAGGAATGAGTTTTAGTATAAGTATATTACTTTACTAAATTAAATGAAATAACTTTTCATTCATAGTAGTGGAGTTCTAGTCTATTCTTGTCCTCTTTTCCCCCTCTCAAGCTGTTGGATGGCAAGAGAGGTTAACTTCAAAACAAAATCAAACGGTTAGTACTAATGTCAATACTAGCAGAACAGTGTAATTTGTCTGCTCTGATTTTTTTCCCCCTCTACAAAACTTAGAAAAGTGGTCAGGGGGGTAGCCAAAACGGGTGGATCATCCCCTGCCCCCGTAAGATCACTACTGATTGTCACTATATTTATATTAACAAAATTATGCTAATAATCATCATTGATTGGCCTATGAGGTTCTTTTTAAGCACTTACTACCTGATGAGACTATAGTACTGAGTAAGCAGCTATT
>OZ010608.1:35211554-35236554 GCA_963932145.1 Acanthosepion lycidas | reverse complement strand
TGAGAATTTGAAAGCAAAACCAGTGCTGAGGATTCTGCTATATTTTTTTTTCTTCTTCTTTAAGCTTTTGTTGTGTGTGCAGAATTTTTTTTTTTTAAATTATCTCCCTTTTTCTATCACAATCTATTCCAGGATAGCTTTCTGGAAAAAAAAAAAAACAAAAAAAAAAAAAACAACTGATAGCTGAAACTATCTTCATTACATGTATTTTGTGTATTACAACTTCATTATTCACACTATTTACACCCAGATAATTGTCCTCATCTTTGTTGTCATTATTATGGCATTTTGGTTGTTGGGCTCTCCGGCCTTCCTCAGAAGTGTATTGAGCCAAGTAACCTACAGTTAATTCTGAACTGAAACCTTTATTTAATCTATGGGAATAGACTGTTTTCATTCTACTTTCTATATCATGTCTAGAACTGTAGCATTGATGATGATGCCTTCAGTAATAGCTTGGTTATCTGCATAGTCAATATCTGTCAACCTTTTTGCAGGATATTGAATTGAAAGTCTTGGTGATAAATTAAAATCTAGACGATGAATGCCAAGGCAAGTTCTCAATATGTAGTCAAAGGAGATAACAAAGAGAAAATATGCAAGGGTGTTACCTTGAAGGAACTCTGCTTTTGATGTTGAAGAAACTAGCGATTCTGTCTAAGGGTATATTATTCTTAGTACCGCTCAGTTATTGCTTGTCCTGTTTCCATTCAGTTCAAGGAATTGAACTCACAATTATTATGTCACTAAATTCATAAACTAATGCCTTAATCGCATAGGACAATTCTCTGGGGAACTTGGATCCCTAAACCTAACCACCCCGCTGACGAGTGCTGCTTGTCATGCTTGACTGCACTCACTGAAACTTTTCTCTTTTTAGTAGCAGCTACTGTTGAAGACTTGCTGTCATTTTTCAGTGGAAACAGGGTGAGCAATTAAAAAATAAGAACTAGACAAGATATTGCTAAAGATGGGCAGTGGAATAAAAACAGCCAGACCTAGATGATGTCAGATGAGAACAGTCTACACCCATAGATTAAATAAAGTGTTCAGTCTGGAATTCCCTGTAGGTTACCCAGATTGACATACACCTTATGGAGTCTAGTGGAAACCATCTCTTTACAGGTGAAAACACAACTGATGTCCTTCAATCTGAAGACTATCATTAGTCATGAACACATAGCTGTTGAGTCCAGTCTATGCAAGATGGTGGCTAACTCTACAAGACGATTCATTCACCCTTTGACAGATTTTGTTTTTAATATTACTTGGTGGCTAGCCACTCTCCTCAACAGAAAATCATGGTCAGGTAACTACTTTAGGTGCCAGTAACCTGACCATGTGCCAGGTAGTAAAGAGTTTGATAATACCAGTAGTATTCATAGTGACCTGACATGCATAACGAAACCATAATTCGGTCTATGAAGCTCTCAGCATGATTATGCCGTGCCATTGCCATACTGGCTGCCTACATAGCTGTTGAGCCCAGTCTATGCAAGACAAGGCAGAACAAATAAAAATGACTTCACTTTCAAGAACACCAACTGCTCTTATCGATGGAACAATTTTATCATTGGTCGACAGGTGGGAGAGGACACACAATATTAGCATATTCATGATGCATTTATAGCTACACCTGTGACTGACTTGGTTCTATTTTTGTCATCCTGTCCTCAGCATATCATAGAGAACACACAGGCCCTTTTACTCAGTAAGTGACTTTCTCTTTTGCCACAGTCACTACATAGCTGAGCACCTGACTAGCTCCCTCCATATGTCCCAGTTGTGTGCCAGTGTTTGAGTCTCTTTGAAGGACCTTCCAGTCCCCTCAGTGATGTCATCAGCCCATTTTTTTGTCTGCCTTTTCTTCTTTTGCTTAAGGTGAACCCAATCCTAAAATTAGTTCTCTATGCAACAGATGCACATGACATAGACAATACACCCCGCTCACTCTTTAATTAAGCAAGAGATTAAGTTAAACTTTTTCTTCAATCTTTTTTACTGTGATACCCTTAAGAACATTCCTGGAATTAACACTTTTAGTCCTGAATATGATGATAAATGACATCGAGCAGCAAGGCCTCGGATCAAGAGATTGGAGGTTTTGAGGCATGTGGTTACACCTCTTAATTGCTGTTGTTCCCTGGTCTACCCTGACGTGAGGTGGTATCACTTGTTAGGGTCCCAGCTATGGGAAAATGTTTTGATTTTTGTTTGGTGGTCCACAAAGCACAAAAATACATTATGGTAAAAATACCAGCAATAATTGTTTTCTATGTATGTCACACTAAATGGTTCAGTTTTATTTAATGGTTGTATTCAGTTTTGCATGACTTACCTTTCTCTGCAAATCTGCTTTTTATGATGACTGGGATTAATGGGAGTGACCGAAAATTACATCATTCATTATTTCGATGTCGCTTGAATATGTGTCTTTGTTCGAATTTTGTTTAGGGATTTACCTTTAAAAGCTTTAGCTAAGAAAAGGATAATTCCTCTTAGGTAAATTATACTGAAAGAACCTTCCAACGTCTCATACACTAAGAGATCAAAATTTAAACCTTTTGTACATAATAAAATTTACAGTGACCAATTTACAGCATTAAAAGAAAAAATAGCAAAATAATAAAAAAATAACTTAATTACACATTTAAATATACATAAAGTATTGTATTAAATACAACTAGAAATACCATGGAGGAAAAACAATAAATATGTGTTTACAAATGTTGACTTCATCAAAAAATGGATATCAATCAGGCAAATACAGTCGATATCAATGCAATAAATATATTGCATCCTGAGTGTTCAGGGGATTATTGAGGGCATCAGCAAAAAGAATCTACAGGCTGTTTTACATTTTATAGATTTCTCTAAAGTAAGAGTGTCCACACTTTTTTCAAAGAGGGCCAGGTTCGATAAGATAAATATGCATGAAGACCAACCAACCTGCTTGGCATTCTTTTCCATTAAAATTAAATGCAAATTAACTATCTTATGAAAATTTTGTTGCAAATGGCATGTTTTCATTTCTTCACATGGATGACAAATAAATTTAAACAGGTCCTATCAAAATCACTCAGTCTGTCATATCTGAAGCCCATTTAAGATGAAGTAAAATATGTCTGAGAAAAAAAGAACTTCCTGGAAGCTATATCGCAGGTTAATCTTAAACATGACATATTATTGGTAATTAATGTTGTCTGTCAACTTTTAAGTTAAAAACATATGAATAGGAACATGATACAAACATTCATCTTATTAAGAAGTAGAAAACATAAAGTGACTTTAGTCCAAGTGTCCAAATATATTTATAACTGATTTTGACCAACACAAAACAAATTCACTAAGATTTTAAAATTTATTCACTTCAGATGACCAAAGCAAATAACTTGCCTTCACTAATGTGAAGGGTGATACTGAGATCTGGACTGCAATATGTAGGCCAGGCCTGGTTCAAAACAGTGATTTTAGAAATTGGCTGGAAAAGGCCAAGGGTCATTGTCACACTACCAGTGTGTGGCCAAACAGTGCTGCTGCCATCTTTTGGTAAAACATAAAATTGTATTTCTTAGGTGTGTACTTTACATACTCTGATTGACTATACTGGCAGACCATGAGTGATACATTCCATGACAAAGGATGCAGACCATATAAAATTTGACTGCGGGCCATAAATGGCCCCTGGGCAGGTTTTTGGACATACCAGCTCAAAAGCCTAGAAACATCTGACAACAGTTTTATAAATGAGGATCACATCATTCAATGGATTAACAGTATTTTAATGGATACATTATGTTCTACTAACGAAGTGATTTCGCCATTAATTGTATTAATATTGCTGATTGATTCTATGTATGATTATTTCTTTATATATATATGTGTATATATATATATATATATATATATATATATATATATATATATGTATATATATATATATGATATTTTACCATACTTAGACGTCATGTTCCACTGAGTGGACAGCAGCCTAAAACTTAAGATCTTTTGTAAATCAACTAATAAACTTCCATTCTCATCATAACAACAAAATAAAATCCAGAATGATCACTGGATTCTACTTAAGAGCACTCACAATTTGAAGCCCCTAATATTTACACAAAGAGGAGAAATATATTGAAAATACTTTTAAGGCCCTTCAATACCCTATTTCATATTCAATGTGAAACAAAAGTCTCATAAAATATTCTGAAATAGAAGAGCTGTCATCCCTGATACCCAACAAATCAAAAAATATATTATCCTACCCACTAACTCTATCACAACTACAGCCAAAATGTATTTCTATAAACTCACCATAAAATTCCGTATAAATACATCTAAAACAATCAAAGAATAATCAATACAAAACAGAACAATACGCCAAAACATGAAGGAGGAATTTACTCTATCAATTGCAAGGATTGCCAGAAAGAATATACTGAAAAAGACTCAAGGAGTTTAAACAAAAGATGATATAGATACAAAAGGGACATTTTAAAAAAATAACACACAAAACACATTGGTTGTCTACCATAATTAAACTGACCACAATTTTGACATGAAATGTCTACTCTAATTAAGAGAAAATAATTCACTAAGCTGAAAATGGTGAAATGCTGTAAGAACCTGGACATAAATTTACTGTGGATTAAAGCATTTTGGAGACATTATCGTCTTAGTGAATTCTCAAAGATGATGAAAAGTAAAAGAATTTGGCTAGATTGCAAAAAAATTCTTTCAAAAATTTTGAAACTACCAGCATCTTGCGTTCATGCACATATATAGTCCCAACAATGTCAACAAACACATTCTGATGAAGTCCTAATAGATGAAATGAGTTACAAAAAAGTCTTTCTCCATTTTGTCTCACAATTTCCTCAATACTATTTTTGATATAGAAAAATATATATTACTGATACGCACAAATAAGTGTACAGAGTGGTTATTGGAGACAGACCGTCTACGAAAGTTCTGGAGTCAGGATGCTTGAAGGTAAAACCAATCAACTAAGTGACAAACTTTATATTTGTATTAATTCTCTCTCTCTCTCTCTCTCTATATATATATATATATATATATATATATATATATATAGACTGACTCCATCGATAAACCATTATTTGTTTGAAGAAGTTCCTCCAAGGGGTGAAATGTAGTAGTTACGATTTATTTTCCATTTTTTCACTTGATTGCCCAGTATTAGTCTGATGTATAAATAAGATATCTATCTCTCTCTCTCACACACACACACACACACACACACACATATATGAGAGTGTGTGTGTGCATTTGTGCTTCACTAAAAGTCCTGTGCTTTTGGTACTATTTGCTCAATGAAGTTTTGTCAAAAAGTAGTGCAGCATTCTGTAGTTGAGTTTAAAAATCAAATCTAAAGTTTATAAATGACAAAAGAAAAGTGAGGAGCTCTTTGATAAAGAAAAAGGAAAATTTAAAAAAGAAAGTTTATTATTTTCTAGAGCTTAGATAAAAAAAAAACATTTGTCGAAGGACATTAAACAGGAAATCATTTGTCAAGCTGATGGCTTCTGGGATGCACCAAAAAAAAAAAAAAAATTGCTGCTCTCATCAGTTTCGTTTGTGTTTCAATTTTTGTGCTTTTTTAGCTTATTTTTTCTTTTGCATTCTTTTTTACTTTTTCCTGTCTTTTTCGTTTTTGCTTATTCTTTCGTTTTCACTTTTTTTTCTTTTTCATCTTTTTGTTTATTCTTTCTTCTTCACCTTTTTGCTTATTCTTTCTTCTTCTTCACCTTTTTGCTTACTCTTTCTTCTTCTTCACCTTTTTGCTTACTCTTTCTTCACCTTTTTGCTTATTCTTCTTCTTCACCTTTTTGCTTATTCTTCTTCTTCACCTTTTTGCTTATTCTTCTTCTTCACCTTTTTGCTTACTCTTTCTTCACCTTTTTGCTTACTCTTTCTTCACCTTTTTGCTTACTCTTTTTTCACCTTTTTGCTTATTCTTTCTTCACCTTTTTGCTTATTCTTTCTTCACCTTTTTGCTTATTCTTTCTTCACCTTTTTGCTTATTCTTTCTTCACCTTTTTGCTTATTCTTTCTTCACCTTTTTGCTTATTCTTTCTTCACCTTTTTGCTTATTCTTCTTCTTCACCTTTTTGCTTATTCTTTCTTCACCTTTTTGCTTATTCTTTCTTCACCTTTTTGCTTATTCTTTCTTCACCTTTTTGCTTATTCTTCTTCTTCACCTTTTTGCTTACTCTTTCTTCACCTTTTTGCTTACTCTTTCTTCACCTTTTTGCTTATTCTTTCTTCACCTTTTTGCTTATTCTTCTTCTTCACCTTTTTGCTTATTCTTTCTTCACCTTTTTGCTTATTCTTTCTTCTTCTTCACCTTTTTGCTTTTTTAAACTTCTGCATTTGATTTTGACATCTCCACTTAGCGACTCATGTCTTGGACTGTATATATATTGCTGATAACCATAGATTGTAATTTACAATTCATGGTTAGTCTTTTCCTTTTACTTTCCTTTAATAACTTTGCAAAGGATAAAGGGAAAAAAATTTTAACCCCGCAAAAAAAAAATGGATATATATTTCTACAGATATTTTACTTTACAAATTATGTCAATTGATAATTCCCTTATGACAGTTGGTTAGAGTTCTTAGTATACATGCATATTTCTCAAAACTGCATATGTTTCAATTTTGTACTGCATGTGTTTAGTTCAAATTTTATCATTGTTAAAGTTGCAATTTGCCAGGGAGTCTTGTTCATGCCTCTGATATATGCAAGGGTTTGTTCAGCTGTTGATGAGTGTTGCCTGTAGAGTCAAGTAACCCAAATAATTATGTTTGCCTATACACTCTAGTATAAACCTTTAGTATAAACCCATCCTGTGTTTGCCTATACACTCGAGCATAAGCCCAACCTGCATTTGCCTATACACTCTAGTATAAATCAGACCAGTGTTTGCCCGTAGACTCGAGTATAAACCCGACCAGTGTTTGCTTGTAGACTCGAGTATAAATCTGACCAGTGACCAATTAGACTCAAGTATAAAGACAAATACTAATGTTTGCCTATAGACTTGAATATAAATCCAACCTGTGTTTGCCTATTGACTCATGTATAAACCTGACCTATATTTACCTGTTAATTTGAGTACAAGCATGACCATTTCTTTTTTTCAGTCTTCAGTATAAATAAATTTAAATACAATATTAAACAGTAAATAACTCAGTAAGACGTAACAGGCTGTAAACTTTGTCAACCTATCCCATGTAAGAATAAATCAATAAATCAGTAGCCTGGTAATTATAAATTGAATTTTGATCTGAAATTTTCACTGCATAATTTTCTGTTTATAGGACTAATATTCACTATTAAATTAAGTGACAGGATGACAGGATAGGAGATGCTGTTGAAAAATATTTCTTGCTTAAGATAAATGTTTTTTCCTCACTAGTCTATGAACTTATTGATGTTCCTATATATATATATATATATATATATATAAGGTTGGTGCAAAAATAATGACGTTTTCTCACATAGTAACATATGTGAGAAAACGTCATTATTTTTGCACCAACCTAATATATATAAAACCACTTTTGAAATACTCCACTCCCTGTCACCTCCACTGACATCTGCAGTTGTTGACTGTCTCTTGTGGGTGGGACAGATTGATTACATCTTAGGAAATGGAAGGGCTGAGGAACTGCCTTTTCATGAAGGAGTTGAACTAGAAAAGAAGCAAAGAATTCCCTGTCTCTCCTCACCAGAATCTTTTTCCTCAGAAATATCAGAGGTAGGTGGGTCCGGGAGAGGGAGAATTTGGGGAGGGGGGTGAGAGATGAGAGGATTAAGAATTACACATGGTGAGGAAGAGTGAAAGAGAAATTGATAAAAAAAAGAAAAAAGTCATAACAGAACAAGATTCAGTGTCAGTGGAATCCTTCACTCCTTTTTTTCTTTCCCCTATGCGAAGCTACTCCACCCTCCCATGTGTGTATTTTTACATTCCATTCCCCAGAATCTGAAATCCTGATTAGGCTTTTTTTTCGGGGTTTCAACTTCCTGTGTTTCTTCTCACCTCTAACGTACTGCTTTCTGAAATAGATGCCTCTTGAGTATGTCAGATAATTTGGAATGTTATTTTCTTCGACCTTCAACCTTTGACCTTTGTGTCCAAAGGAATTCTTGTAGGATTTATTTCAAGCACTGATTGCACTCTTTGTTGTGGAAAAATTTCTCAGGGAAATAATTTCAAATTATGTATAATACTCATATTTGAGTAGACACTTATTTTCGTCTATCCACCTGAATATTCAAGAAATCATATTAAAGAAAAACATGTGCTTCTCAGTTCGATTCAAAACTGGACAGGGAAACTGTTGTTAGATATGATGTACTTTAGACCTCTCAGCCACGGTGTGCTTCACTGATCAAGCAAAGTTGAATAGTGTTTTATAAATGCAAATCCTACCCAGGCTCTCAAAATATACATATCTGCTCCGTTTCGTATCCTAACGTAAACAGAGTAATTTCTAAAGAAGTAATGGATTTTTATTTATTATTAATCCGACAGAATTTATTGCTTTAAATATTATTGTTTGTGGATACTCATATTTGAGTAGACGTTCTATTTATTTATTAAACAGTGTATTTATTTATTTTCATCTACCAGCCTGAATATTAAATAACCTGTTGGATTAATAAAAATCCATTATATTCCTTAGAAAAATCTTGCTTTGTTTATATGGAGATATGAAAAATGTCAAGAGATCTATAATGAGAGAAGATTCACTTAAACCCACAATTCAGCCTTGCCTGATCAACTTGTTCTCTGTATGTGCCTCTGCCCAGATGGACACAGGTTCGAATCTTGCCAGAGGTGGTAAATTTTTCATTAATAAAATTTCTAAAACATTCAGGCCGGTAGATGAAAATAAATGAGAATACTGTGTAATAAATAGAGTGTCCACTAAAAGTAAACTTTAAAGTGGTAGATAATCTGTCAGATTAATAAAAATCCATTACTTAGAAGAATATATATATATATATATATATATATATATATATATATATATATATATATATATATATATATATATATAAGCTTAAGTTGCCCAATCAGCCAGTATTTAAGCTGGCTCCTGTGAAGGGTTCTTAATTGGGCCTTTGGCTTGTTCAAGAGTTTGATAGTCCCTAAGTCATTGTATATTCTCAGCATTGGAAGATCTCTTGGCTCCAGTTTGATCTGGGTTTTCATTTGTACGGGACTTTCTTTTCCTCACTGGAGCCTTGGCATTTTTGATTGCAATTTTTTTCTTTTTGTGAGTCATACTGCTGCTGTATGCAATAGGCAACAATAAACTTGAAATTGATCACTGCATTTAAGTATTGCTTTAATATCTAAGCTTAGCTTTTAAAAGTTAAATGGTAATTCTTCTGCTGCCACTTGAAAGGCAATTTGATATGCATGGATCCTTACTTTCCGTACAAATAATTATTTTTATTTCATGGGTGACTTTAACTGGATTTCGCAACTAATTTTGATTATTCCCAAATTTATTTCCAATTTATAAAAATTATTGTACAAAAAAATCATAGTAAACAATTGCAGTCTTGAAAACTTGGAAATCCAAAATTTCTGTATCATGAGCTATTGAAAGTTACAGAGTTGTGTACCTTTAATTGAAAAAGTGTGACACAATGACATTCACATTTATTGTGTGTGTATACATTACATACATACATACATATATATATATATATATATATATATATATATAAACTTGGTGGGTGAAAAAAATCCTGGACAGCACAATTTTCAAATAAATTGGCATCCAGCGGGGTAGGGAGAAAGCACCAGAAGCCAGTTCACCCTGATGATCCCATGTGGTGAAACCTAAGTAGATAAACCTGGCTCATTAGGATTTATTTATATTATATTATATTATATATATATATATATATATATATATATATATATATATAATTATTTATTTAAAAATATGATTCCAACACACTGCATAAGAGTTCTCATGTTTCAAAACAAGAGCCAAAAACATCAATGCAATTATTTGAATTAAATTGAATTAAAGTATAGCAAGTATTATCCAAACAGGTTTTATTAAACTTAACCAATTTTCAAATAATGGTAATACTGTGTAAAAATAAGTGAAATTACTTGTGTGTGTGTGTGGGGGGGGTTGTGTCAGATGTAGGAAGCAGACTGTTTACCATGGTTTGTTTTTCAAAGTGAGGCTGCTCTAAGCACTGGTTTTTGTAATTGTTTTACTGGAAAACATGGGATGTGCAGGTCTGCCACCTTGTTACTTAAGGCCTGCTTTCCCTACCTTCTCCATGAAACATTATATACCAATTATTTGCAAATTTTGACTCAGGAAGAACGGTTAAAATTGTTTAAGAATGCAGGGCTCAAAGGGTTATTTTGACTGAATTTTGGGTCACAAGACTAGGCAGTATTTCATAACACTTACTGTACCGGACCGGCTTCTGATATACCCTTTGAGTCAAAAGAAATTTTTGACAATATTAGCTGTTTCCATATAAGGAAACATTCAGTATTTATTGA
This sequence comes from Acanthosepion lycidas, assembly GCA_963932145.1. NCBI lineage: Eukaryota > Metazoa > Mollusca > Cephalopoda > Sepiida > Sepiidae > Acanthosepion > Acanthosepion lycidas. The sequence continues at coordinate 35,225,974 of OZ010608.1, read as the reverse complement.
CTGAACAGCCAGTGTTACTTTAGGTTGAAATTTATAAAATCTTTCTATTATAAGATTTTTACTGGAAAATATGTGTCTCAAGTCCAGTAACTGTTCTTGCTCTTTCCAGTAACAATAGTGGCTTCCTTCCAGATATTTTGTTTGAAGTAGTTTTAAATGTCAGCATTTTAATTATGTCATTATTTTCTCTTCAAATTACATGTTATATCGATTATTACATGTTGTTAAAAATCTTCAACCTATCTTTTTTTTTTTTTTTTTTTTTTTTTTTCACCCCAAGCAAAGGTGGAAATGTGCCACTTGTACACATGGAGTTAGTGAAAGTGAGAGAGAAATTTGAGAATAGGGAGGATTGAAGAAAAGACAAAAGATGAATGGGATTCAAAAAGATAGAAGATGGTGATTGATGTTGCATTTAAATTTTTGAAGATGGTAGTTATCAGGAATGCAAGTAAACAGAATGAAATTCCACAGGTAGGAAGTGTGTTGGAGTAGAAATGGCAGTTGAATTTAGCTACTCCCAACAGTTAGCAGGTAGAATCTAGATGCTGATCTAGTAGCACACTTAAATTCATGTAGTCAGGGCACCATGGAAAAAAGGTTGTCAGGAACGGAAATATTTGTCGAAAAGGAGAGGGAAACCATGTCACGTCGGTGAGAAAGTGACTGAAGTCATGATGCTAATTCTGTTATTTGGTACATTTCTTTGTTAATCTGTAGCGTCAGTCCATGGTTGGATCAAATCATGGATAAACTATCCAATGTTCATGTTTTTTGTGCTGTTTTTTGTTCAAGTACTTTTTGACTAGTCACTTATGTGCCATGCATGATACATACTTAGGTGATCATGTATCTTTCAATGCATGACTGATGAAGCAGATTTTTTCCTGCAGTAGGTTGTCATTTCTTTCTACCGTAGACCAGTTGCCATCCAAGTCTATAGAACCTGGTGTGTCCTGATATTTACCCATAGCTGAAAGGAGAAGAAGAGGATTCATACCTTTCCCAAAGGTATTAGCATGTAAGTGAATGTAATGGATCTGACTGGAATTCAAACTCAGCTCTCCGATTTCTCAATCCGAGCTGCTATCCATTACTCCACTGTGACTTCTCTGTATAGGTTGAATAATTCCAATGAGAAGTCACTTGCTTATCTAACATGCCTTTCTATTTTCCTATATTTACTGAATTTCATTTTCTATTCAGTTTCTGATTATATAAGGTTACAGTGTTTTTTATTGAATAGAAGGAAATTGAGTAAGTTCATAAATTATTGCAGTCTAACATGAAATACATTAATGAAATAAAACTGAACTTTTACAGACTTTTGAGTACCATTTTCTTGAGATTATTTGAAAATTATCCTTGCAGAATTGAAAGAATTCTTACTGATAACCTGACATAATCAAGATCTTGACATGCCACATAACTTCAAATGAAAGGTTAGAAAGGAAACCCCCATCAATGTTGGAAAGAGTGAAAACAGCTAATAGACTTGAAAAACCTACTTTCATGAGAAATTGTTTTAAGAGAATGATTTTTATAATTTTAAACCAAAAGCAGAACTGGCGGCTTGGTCAATGAATGCCAAATGTTTTCTTGTAGGGAAACAGCTAATATTACTTTTATCATTTAATCTGGCATGCTTGGGACGTGGCCACTGCCAAACCACAGAAAATGCCAGATGACAGAAATCCCCTCTAAAAAAAAGAAGAAAACGCTATATAAACAGTCTTGCCAGCTCATTCCTCATAAATATTGCTGTGTTATCAAAAGTTGAAGAAAGTTTAAGACAGGAAATAAAATAATCATTAATCCTTCCAAACAAGGTTTTTATTGTTTCATGAAATACAGAGGCTAAAAAAAAAAATGCCTAAAACTAAAAAATAATTTATACTTACTAACCTGAATTGGTTAATATGCAGCTGTATGTAAGAAATGAGCAAGACTGTATCACTAAAACACCTCAGCTGCTGCAGAAAGTTGTAAACAACGTGTGGCACTGTCCTTGTAGCCATTCAGCAAACTAATGGCGACTGATTTAAAAGTGTCCGACATAGGAGTTGTCGGGCCATGGAGTGCCAGATTAAAGCGGTCGGACTGTTCTTTGATTATATTGTTCAGCTTCTTTTTTTCCTCCTCCTCCAAAGTAATTCTTCATTCTAAAATGAGATGTATAAGCAATTTTTCTCTCAAAAAAGTAAAAGAACAAGAAAAATCATAGAAGGAAAGGCAATAGTAGACATTGTATCCTGAGCTAAACTTACAATCTTTTGTCAATTCTTTTCATCATAAATATAAAAACAGGTCAGTCTTGAAATATTTTTTAAAATTAAAAAAAAAAAAATTCTCATTTTTTTTTTTTTTTTTTTTTTTTTTTAATTTTATTTTGCTTTCAAGAAAGTGTTTTGATATTTCCTTTCATTAAAGAAACATTTTTCAAAGTTTCTCCTGCTCTTATGTTCCCCAATTATTGAACTTTTCATTCTAGTGTCAATTCTTTACCAATCTCATTAATCAAAATTATTTCTGGATACAATCTTAGAGTTTTCAATTTTCAACGCCATCAACAAATTTATTAAGCATGAACAGAATTTCTTTTTAATATCTTTTATTCTGCAGTGATTCTTACACCTTTTCTTCCTATGAAGTTTTTTTTAGGATTATTACATTTTTTGAATTTTATTATAATTATTTAAATAGAGAAACAGGGCAGAGATTTTGTTGTCGTCATAATGAAATTAGCTGTCGGTTTGTTATTATTTTAGTTGTTATTACTGAGCTTGCCGTATTATTTTTCTTCCTATTATTTAAGAAAAGAGAAAAACATCTGAGATTGTATTTTTTTTTTTTAATAATTTCTGCCCAAGCTAGTTGATAAAAGCCACAAAGATGCAAGTGGTTACTGAACATGAAAGAAAACAAGAAAACCATACAAAGAACAAGATTCAAGGAGACGGAAATTGGTGATTGACATTGCATTTAAATTTTTGTAGATTGTAGTTGACAGGAAAGTGAGAAGGTGGAATAGTATTCCATGGGCGACAAGTGTGAGAAAAGAAACTATAAAAATAGAACTTGCAATTACATTGAGCAATTTCCACAGTAAAATGGTGGCCAATCTAGTACTGCACTTAAATTCATAGAGTTGAGATACCAATGCGGAAAGTGCAGTGGAAATGTTACTAGTGATATATTGGCTCATAAACGGATATTGAATGATGGAAGGCAACAACAAAAAAACAAATGGAAGACTTGAGTAAAAAAAAAAAAATATATTGCCATATTTATTTTTGTTACAGAAAATAGATTGACAAAAATAAAGTTACAGTGCGCTCGGCAAAAATATTTCGGCCTGTTTATATACAGCGTGAGGAGAGCATTATCTTGAAAATAGTGTTGAAAAGTGTTGTCCTAAAAAGGATAATTGTTGTCTGGAAAAAGACAGTTTATTGTATATTTTTATGGGACCTACCTTTATGGACTAAATGGACTCATCCTATTACTATATATATGGGGAAATTATGCTTCTCAAGAGAGCTGTTGACGTGTTGCCCGGCCCGTTTAGGATCAAAGTGTAGTATCTGTGCTTTGTGATCATCCGGGCTGGCTTCTGTCGAACTCTCTAATGCAGGGAGGAACTCGGAGGAAGCTTTGCCGAAGGGCAAGGTTTCCTTCGGGGAGGTAGACGGGACCTGAACCCGTCCAGGCGGGTTCAAAGGTCATATTACCCACATTAAACCGGCCTTGTGCCACATTTAATCCTCGTGGGTAGGTTAATAAATACTAGCTGTTGACGTGTTGACTACTGTACTTTGCCGTCAGTCGGACGTGCAACACTTTTGTATTCGTTCTTTTTGTTAATGTTTTCACTAAATTGCTGAGTTCGAGTTTTCCTTTGGACCCTATTCTGGGTCCACAACTTATATCATTGCTAATGTTGAGGATGACTGGCTGGAGATGGATGGATTACTGGCTAGCTGGCTGGAGTGGTGGCTGGCGATTGATGGCTGGCTGGAACTGTTGCTGCTGATGGCTGGAGCCCTGGGCTGGCTGTCTGCTGATGGAACAGATACTACACTTTGATCCTATGTATTGCGTCAACGGATGGTAGAGATTTACTTGACCCCCCCACTGAGTCAGGTTATGACACAAGGTCAGTTTTTAATGTGGGGGACACAAGTGTTTTCACTTGGGCTGCTGGTCCAAACTGATCATAGCTTGTCCAAGTTGGTCAGAGCTGGTCTAAGCTAGACATAGCCTTGATACAACTAGGGAATAATGGAACTCTGTTGATTTTTGAGGCCTTTTTATATTCCAAATGAGTTTTACAACAATCACTGCTCCTGGAGGATGAAGTTTTTTCTTCTGCTTGTTTTTTAAAAATTATCGGAGTGCTGACAGGATATGTCAGAATAATTCCTACAGAAATATTTACATAAAAGGAACAAAGAAGATATATTATGGTGATGAGAAAGCGACTGAATGTCAGTTGATTGGGACCAATAATATTACAGATTCTTCTCCGTCCTCGGTATGACGATAAACTGCATCTGCGTCCTGGGTAAGATGATAAACTATGTCTAACAACAAGGCCTCTAACTAGGAGGTCTTGAGGAGTGTCAAACCACCATTTAATTGCTGGTGTTCCCAGGTCCACCCTGACCTGGGTGGTAGCACTTGTTAGGGTCCCAGCAATGGGAAAATAGTTGACCCCATAACCTGACTATGAAAGTGTAAAAATAGATTTTAATACCAGAAATATTTTGTAAAAAAAAGAAAAATAATATCAGCAATAAATTTTTGTAAAAAGATCTTACCAGCAATAAAAATCTTGTCAGTATTAAATAACCCATTGAGGTTAATATGCTACAAAACAAAACAAAAAGCAAACAATACATTTTTGAAAAAAAATATTACCAGCTATACATTTTTTTTGAAAAAAAAAAAATATTACCAGCTATATATTTTTGAAAAAAATTACCAGCTATACATTTTTGAAAAAAAAAAGGAAATTTTATCAGTATTAAATAACCTATTGTGGTTGATATGCTGTAAAACAAAACAAACCAAACTGATTTCTTACAAAGAATACATATTCTATTCATACGAACATATCCTAAAAATTTTGTCTGCATTGAATAACCCATTGATGTGTTGATATGCCGTAAAACAAACCAAACCAATTACAGATTCTTCTATGGATTTGTACTGGATAATAGTAGTTGTAATGATAGAATTGGTTCCCAAATTATTATTATTGAAGTTGTTATTACTGAGCTTGTCATATCATTTCTATTTAAGAAAAGAAATGGTCAGACACTGTACTGCAGTAATAATTATAGCAGTAGTAGTAGTAGTAGTAGTAATAATGGTGGAATTGGTCCTCAATTTATTATTACTGTAGCTGTTATTACTGAGCTGTCATTGTTTTTATTTAAGAGAGGAAATAATTTAGAGATTCTGTTGTCGTAGAAATGATGTCTGTGGAGCATACTATTATTCAACTAAGAAAGGGCTGGGAACTATACTTTGGTTGTCATGGTGATTATGCTAGACTTGATATCTATCATCAGACATTTTTTTGTTTTTTTTTGTCTTTTGACAATCATCTTCTGTTATAATTTGAAGTTGGAAGCTGAAGGATGTCTAACATGAGAAATGACGGAAATTATTAATTCTGGGTTTCTTTGAAATAAGTTGGGTATTGTAAAATCAAAAACAAAGTCAGAAATAATCTTACATGTTCATTACATTTGAAAAATTGTTTTTCCCAGTGTCAATTTTCCGAGTATCTTTGAAGTTGATAATGACTTCTGCATTATGAGACTCAGTTGCAGTGCACACAGCATATGCCTACACCTTTTTTGCATGCTGTATATTGCTTCAGCCAGACGTGTGTTCATTCGATAGCTTTTCCATGAGATTTTCTTTTTCTTTCATTTTTATGTTATTTTTCTAAATTCTTTATTTTGATTTGTACAGATATGTACAGTTCTGTTTTGGTAACAAAATAACCATAGTGTACATGGCACTAGAGTAATATCCCCCCCCCCAAAAAAAAACCCAAAAACCTTTTACTAAGGATCCACATTAGTATTATTCTTTATAGTTTAATAAATTTAATTTGTTCTTCTATTGTCGTCCTCGGTATGACGATAAACTACATCTGGCAGCAAGGCCACTAATTGGAAGATTTTGAGGATCATGGAACCACTTCTTAACTGATGTTCTTCCCAGGTCCATCCAGGTGGTTGCACCTGTTAGGGTCCCAGCTGATTATCCCCCTACAAAAAAAATCAACAGGTCATTTTTGTAGTAAAATGACCGACAATGCTATAGTAAAATGGCAATCAACACTAAAAAAAGCGATACATTTTAAAAAAAAAACATTACCAACAATACATTTTTGTAGTGAACTTGCCAGCAAAACATTTTATGATTTACAAACCACCATATATACTCACATATGTGACTTTTGAAGCTAATTTAATTACAATAAATGAATATATAGTTTCATTTATAGCATAGTCAGGGCCAGCAGTACATACACTAATTTTATATCTCATGTATTACGTGACCCCCTTAAAATTAGCTTCAAAATTAGGTCTTCAAAAGTTGCATGGTGCGCATATATATATGATATATATCTAAAAAAAAAAAACTACCTTTTATTCTGAAAGTATAAAATTATATACAACATGTTTAGATTTCATCATTAAATAACCCATAGATGTTGATATGCCACTAAGCAAAACCAACCAACTATTCTGTGTGTCATGTCCCTTCAGGGCATTGGCATCATGGCTTTCCACAACTTCCTGTCTTTTGTAGCACTTAATAAATTTTGTCTTTTTATTATCTCTCCTAAACCTTGTTCCATCATCCATTTACTGAAGCTCGCTAGGGGTAGATGATATGTTGTTTTCCACTGTCACCTATTGCCTTCAATCTGTTCAAATTTTCCAAGCCTTCTTTCCTCATTATGTGCCCTAGAAATTTCAACTTTATTCCTGATGTTATTTTCCAAAATATAAGAAATCATAGAATAAATGGCTTACAGCCATATTATGTTGGAACAACAGTTTTTGTGCAATCACCAAAGTTAAGCAATGTCAAGTCTGGTCAGTACATAGATGGGTGATGGTTTTGGAATACCAGGTATGTTAAGCTTGGGTGAACAGCTTGAAATTGAAGATTGGAGAGCTGAGTTCCAGTTCCATTTGGGTTCATGAGGCTTACATGCAAATACCCTTGGGAAAGGTATAGATGCACTTCCTCTCCCCATCTATGGGTTAATTAATGAGTTGTATGAGTAAATCATTATTATCGCTGCAAAATTACTTATCTAAAAATATTTTCTGGTTTTAGATAACCTGTAAAGGGTTGATAAGCCATGAAAAATCAAATCAATCAATAGATAGCAAATTCTGAAGGTAATTCTAACAAATGCACAAATTTCATTATATAATAATTTAATTATCCAAGGTAAAAAATTTAATTTTATTTGACAAAATAAATTTATTCATAGTTTCTTATGGTTCCAAATGAACAATGATGTCATTAAGTAAGGTTTAAAATATTAGGTTGGTGCAAAAATAATGACGTAATAATGTCGTTTTTTGATGTTAAAAATACGTCAAAAAACGACATTATTACGTCATTATTTTTGCACCAACCTAATATCTGAGATAGCATTTTATGTGTTAATAAATTCAATTATCTTTACCAAGATGAAGCATATATCCTTTTATGTAGCTATTGCTATGCACAACATCTATGAATCAGAATACTGACAGTAATGTTAGTCCTTTTGATGTTTACTTTCTCTTTGCTCATGACAGGTAAAGATATTTTAATGGTTCACTGCAACCAACAACTCAGCTCTATTCCAGAAAACTCTTCCTTGTAAAGAAATAAAGTCTTCAACCTATCTGTCAATCTTCTTTAACTTATTGCCATTGCTCATTGTCTTAGTTTTGTCAGTAACTTTTCAAAAGCTATCTGTCTATATTTCTGAGATGAGGTATACTATTTACATCATTCAGACCATTGTCCTGACGAGTGAGCAAAATAAAGGGTTCAGTTCGACATTCCAACCACCTGAAGAAGGCCGGAGCATACAACGGTCAAAAATTTGTATAAATACGAGAACAATAGCTCAAATAATGTAGATAGTGCTTTTAAAAGCTATATTCTTAGGAAGGCATTTCAGAATACTTTTGTTGCCTGTATACTTAAAATTTATGGTGAAATGTAATCTAATTTTTATTTTATTTCACACACACACATATATATATATATATATATATATATATATATGAGAGAGAGACACAACCACTATCTACAGACCATCAATGGACTTCAGATGCAACAGAAAAAATCTGCAGACAGAATAAAAAAAAGATCTATTGTATTGATTCTCAAACAGTGTAGTAATGGATAGTGGCTCGGATTGAGGAATCGGAGAGCCGAGTTAGAATTCCAGTCAGATCCATTACATTCACTTACATGCTAATACCTTTGGGAAAGGTATGAATCCTCTTTTTCTCCCCCCAGCTATGTGTAAATGGCAGGACAGCTCGGGTTCTCTAGCCTTCGATGGCACATGACTGACTGACTAGTGTAAGTAATGTACCTAAATAATTTATTATATGACAAAAAAAATAAGCTTTTTTAAAATAAAAGCAAACTATTTGGATTACAGCAATCTGTAAGCATTTCTTTAATAATGAAACCTACAGACTGCATTTACTTCCAAATAACCAACAAAGGAATATATCTACAATAAGATCAACATTGAAATCAAAAAATGATTGACCGCCCTGTCGGCTGGGGCTGTAGAATACGCCGACTGCACCTCTGTAGAGGGGTAAGACCCCCCCAATGAGGCCACCTGTTGGCCGTGGGTGGCGACCCGTAAGGCACTAGGACGGAATCCTGGTGGTTGAGCAGCCATTGATCTGGCAACAGAGTGGTCAATGGCTTGCAACACACCACTTTGGCCCTTACTTGGTCTGATGGGCGGTCGGATTGGGCCCGATCCGATCAATCGGCTGGTCCCGTCATGCCCTAGCACATATATATTTATTTTTCTCCTGACTGTACTATTGAATCTGCTTTAGTGGAACATTTCCCAACCCTTTATCATATATGTGCTAGAAGGCGGGGGCTGAGAGTCAATTGTGTTGAGAGCAAAAAACCTTTTTGATCGCTGTTGAATTTTTCGGCACTAAACCAGAGTTTGGCAGAGGCTCAGAACTTCGCTTCCTATATGAGTATACTGGTCGTGTATCCCCGTCTCAGTCAAGGCGAATGGGTTACCCCCCTTGGTTCATTCCCTTCTCAAGTTGGACTCCGTGGTGGGTGGTGGAGCACAGGGCCAATGAATATAAAAACCCAAACATGGCATCTTTTAAAAAAACAAAACAGAACCTATCCGAATCAGACTCTGAGTGTGAAGCAGCAGACTTCCCCAGATTTATTGTTATTGAATCCCTGGAGGAGGTCTGTCTTGCTAAATTCTCCCCATTTTTGATTGAGAAAATTATTTCGGCACAGGCGACCCCGAAAAATGTCAAAAAATTAAGAAATGGGAACTTGCTTGTTGAGGTGGATAGCCAAAGACAAGCTGAAAACATCTTAAAAATGAAAAATTTTTATAATACCAAGTGCAAAAGCTACCCACATGAAAGTCTCAATGTTTCCAAAGGTGTCATTAGAAGTCGAGAGCTGGCTTTAGCCACAGAAGATGAAATGACAGCTGCCCTGGGAAAACAGGGAGTAACTAATATAAGAAGGGTTAGTATAAGAAAGAATGGTGAAAAAATCGAGACAAACACTTACATCTTGACATTTAATCAACCACAAATACCTAAAGTGGTCAAAATAGGCTATTGTCTGGAGAGAGTTGAGCAGTACGTCCCAGCTCCCTTGAGGTGTTTCAAATGTCAGAAATTTGGACACCACAGGGACACTTGTAGAGGACGACAGACATGTGCCAAATGTGGGGAAAAAGAGCCAAACCATAAAGAAGATGAATGTTTGAAACCTCTTAGATGTCCAAATTGCCAACAAGACCATCCGGCATATACAAGATCTTGTGACATTTACAGAAAAGAAAGAGAAATCCTGGAGGTTAAACATAAGAAAAATGTGTCCTTTCTGGAAGCCAGGAAAATTTTAGGGTCCTATATTGGTGAGACCAGCTATGCCTCTGTTTCACGGAGGGCTGATACTAATAATGAAGATAGTAAATATAGAACCCTGATAAATAAACTTATAAATTTGGATCCAAGTGAGTGGACAAAATTCCAGGAAGATCTTAAAAAGGAACACACCAATAGTATTCAAACATCTTGATTGGAAGTTCCAGCTAAGATTAACACATCTGATGATAAAATTAGAGATGATAAAAAAATAACCAAAAAGACATCCCAGACACAAACCACTCCTCCCCCCCAAAAAAACCTGCAACGATCACCAATCCGTCCTCCAACTTTAAAAACTGATAACTTGGGGAAAAATAACATATCAAACCCTGAACCTAACAATGATAAAGTAGAACGTTCCCCACAATCAAAGAGAGATCATACCCCAACTTCATCTTCACGGGAACGTTTAAAGTTATTGAATCCACTAAGCCAATCTTCAGACCCATCAACATCGAAGATTGAGACCAAAAATAGGTTTAGCATGATAGAAAAGATGGATATAGAAGAGCCAAACAGTAAAAACAAGTCGAAAAAAAAAAAAGCAATAATTCCAACTTGACATGAAGGACCTGCAAAATAATTCAATATTACAGTGGAATTGCAGAGGAATTAGAGCTAATCATGAAGAACTTCTCATACTCCTCAAGAAATATAATCCCAAAGTGGTATGCCTTCAAGAAACATTCCTCAAGGACAATAACTACTTAAAAATAAAAAATTACAATTCATATAATCATTTACACAAAGACGGACACAGAGCTTCTGGAGGTGTGTCGATCCTAGTTAGGAAAGACATACCCCAACATCAAATAATCATTGACAGTGATCTTCAAGTCACTGCTGTCAAAACAACATTGCACAAAACAGTCAGCATCTGCTCCATCTACATTCCACCTCATGATCCAATTAATGAAATAAAACTCAATAAGCTAATTGACCAAATCCCTAAACCCCACTTATTATTAGGTGACCGTAACAGTCATAATACCATATGGCAGTGTCTTAAAACTAATCAAAAGGATAAAAATTTGGAAAATATAATCAATAACAACAATCTCTGCATCTTAAATGACAAATCTCCAACCCATCTCAATCCATCTACCAGCTCCTATTCAGCTATTGACATCACTCTATCTGATCCTTCCAGCTACATGGATTATACGTGGAAGGTTCATGATGATTCTTGTGGCAGTGACCATTTCCCAATCATAATAAATATTACAAAACCTTCCACTGATAATAACAGACCTCCCAGTTGGAAAATAAATAAAGCTGACTGGCAACAATTCAATACTTTATGCAATACAAGACTGGTTCAAGATTCAAGATGTTCAGACCCAATTAAACACTTTTCAGAAACATTAATCACAATAGCAAACGAAACCATTCCAAAAACTTCTCCATTAAACAGGTGCAACACTCCTTGGTATAATGACGAATGGAAAATAGCAATCTGACTGCGTAATGCTGCTCTTCATAAATTCAACAAAGAACCTTCCACCATTAACCTCAACTCCTTTAAATTGCTCCGAGCAAAGGCCCGGAAAACAATTAAGTTGGCCAAAAAGAATAGTTGGCAAAATTACGTAAGCAAAATAAACTCCTCCACTAAAACCGCTACAGTGTGGAAAATGATCTGCAAAATTGTGGACAAAAACAGTTCTACCACCATTAAACACCTCATTAAAAATAATGATGAGGTAACAAACATTAAAGACATCGCAAATACACTGGCTGAGACTTTCTCACTAAATTCCTCCTCTGACAATACTAATACAGAATTTCTAAACTATAAAAATAAAATCGAAAAACAGAAGCTCAATTTTAATTCAGACAATACAGAAAATTACAATGGATTCTTCACATTACAAGAATTAAAAGAAGCCATACAAGCTTCTCACAACACTGCAGTCGGACCAGACGAAATTCATTATGAATTTCTCAAGCAACTACCACCAAAATCATTAGAATACCTACTATATATATTCAATTTAATTTGGAACACTAGCACTATCCCAGAATCATGGAAACTAGCTACCATCATACCCATTCCTAAACCAGGGAAAAACAATCTCTATCCTACAAATTATCGTCCAATAGCACTAACCAGCTGTCTGTGCAAAACTATGGAACGTATGATTAATAGAAGGCTAATTTGGTATGTAGAATCCAACAAGCTGTTTACCAACTCCCAATGTGGCTTCAGAAATCAAAGATCTACGATGGATCATGTGGTCAGGTTGGAGACCTCTATAAGGGAGGCATACATCCAAAAGCAACACCTTGTAGCCATTTTTTCAACTTGGAAAAGGCTTATGAGACCACTTGGAGGTATGGCATTATGAAAGACCTGCACGACATGGGATTGAAGGGCAGACTACCAAACTTCATCAAATCATTTCTTTCAGACAGGAAGTTCCGAGTCCGAATTGGTTCAACCCTGTCGGACATTCAAAACCAAGAAGAGGGTGTTCCTCAGGGGAGTATACTGTCAGTAACCCTCTTCAACATCAAAATTAATAGCATTACCAACTATCTTAATCCTGGAGTTGATAACTATTTGTATGTTGATGACTTCTGTATAACCTCCACATCCAAATACATACGTACTGCAGAATGTCAGCTGCAACAAGGCATCAACAAAATAAATAGATGGGCTATTACAAACGGCTTCAAGATTTTAAAATCAAAAACCCAATGCATGCATTTTTGTCAACTAAGGAAAATGCATAATAACCCAACACTAAAATTAGACAAAACAGAAATTCCGGTAGTCGAACAATATAAATTTCTGGGAGTTGTATTCGACAAAAAACTGACCTTCATCCCCCACATACAATATCTAAAAGAAAAATGCAGTAAAGCCCTGAAACTACTTCGAGTTGTAGCCCACGAAGACTGGGGTGCAGATCAACAAACTCTCATTAAATTGTATCGAATATTAATCCGATCAAAACTGGATTATGGCTGCTACATATATGGAGCAGCCAGAAAATCTTATCTAAAAACTCTCAATACAATCCATCATGAAGGATTGAGACTTGTCTTGGGGGCATTTAGAACATCCCCTGTAGAGAGCCTTTATTTTGAAGCGTATGAACCACCACTAAAACTTAGATTCACAAAATTAGGTCTGCAATACTACACTAAAATCAAATCTCAACCCACCAATCCAGCCTATAATTGCATTTTTAATTCCAAATACCAAGCCATATTTGATCAAAAAGAAAAGGCCATAAAACCTTTTGGTCTCCGAATGAAACATACAGTGGAAGACAACAACATCTCGATTACAAACATCCACGAAGCCGTTAAACTAAGCTCACCTCCCTGGCAATTGAAAGAACCTGTGGTCAACCTTGATCTCAACAAACTCCCTAAAAATAAAACGCACCCATTAACCTATCAAGAAAAACTCTACAATATTCATGAAAAGTACCCAAATTACTCGCACATTTACACTGATGGTTCCAAAAACAGCAATAGAACTGGATGTGGAGTAGTTCTTGGTAAGAAAACAGTGGAAAAATGTCTCCCAAATGAAGCTTCCATATTCACCGCAGAAATCTGTGCAATAAATTTGGCTCTTCAGATTGTTGATGCCAGCAACATAAAAAAATTCATTATTCATTCCGACTCAATCTCTGTCCTACAATCCATAAAAAATACACAACAGAATAACCCTCTTATTGTTAAACTGTTGAACAAACTGAACACCTTGACACATAGCAAAAAGGTGATATTTTGCTGGATCCCAAGCCATGTTGGAATCCAGGGAAATGAGAAAGCTGATTCATTAGCCAAAGCTGCTCTTAACATGACACCCGACCAAAACATCAAAATCCCATACACTGACCTAAAACATAAAATCAAGACAACAATAACACTAAAATGGCTATGGGGCAGAAATACCAATAATAAACTCTACCAAATAGCACCAATTCTAAAGGAAAGGCAACTGAATCTTAAAACAAGAAAAGAACAAACCACCATTGCCCGACTACACATTGGACACACAAGACTGACTCACTCTTTCATACTAAAACAAGAACCTACTCCTAAATGTTCCTGTGGAAAACAATACACTGTAAAACATATACTAATAGAATGTACAAATCTCGTACATATCCGTAGAAAATTCTATAACACAAAGAACATGAAGAAATTATTTGCAAAAACTGAACCAAAAAATATATTGGATTTTCT
>OZ010608.1:35169054-35204054 GCA_963932145.1 Acanthosepion lycidas | reverse complement strand
ATATTATATATATATATGCCTTTATGTGTATATATATATATATATATGCCTTTGTTTATGTGTATATATATATTATATATATGCCTTTGTTTATGTGTATATATATATTATATATATATGCCTTTGTGTATGTGTATATATATTTTGTATATATATGCCTTTGTGTATGTGTATATATATATATTATATATATATATGCCTTTGTTTATGTGTATATATATGCCTTTGTGTATGTGTATATATATATATATATATAATATATATATATGCCTTTGTGTATGTGTATATATATATATTATATATATATATATGCCTTTGTTTATGTGTATATATATGCCTTTGTTTATGTGTATATATATATTATATATATATATGCCTTTGTTTATGTGTATATATATGCCTTTGTGTATGTGTATATATATATTATATATATATATGCCTTTGTTTATGTGTATATATATGCCTTTGTGTATGTGTATATATATATTATATATATATATGCCTTTGTTTATGTGTATATATATGCCTTTGTTTATGTGTATATATATGCCTTTGTGTATGTGTATATATATTATATATATATATATGCCTTTGTTTATGTGTATATATATGCCTTTGTTTATGTGTATATATATATTATATATATATATGACTTTGTTTATGTGTATATATATGCCTTTGTGTATGTGTATATATATATTATATATATATATGACTTTGTTTATGTGTATATATATGCCTTTGTGTATATGTATATATATATATATATATATATATATGCCTCTGTTTATGTGTATATATATGCCTTTGTGTATGTGTATATATATATATTATATATATATATGCCTTTGTTTATGTGTATATATATATGCCTTTGTGTATGTGTATATATATATATTATATATATATATGCCTTTGTTTATGTGTATATATATATGCCTTTGTGTATGTGTATATATATATATTATATATATATATGCCTTTGTTTATGTGTATATATATATGCCTTTGTGTATGTGTATATATATATTATATATATATGCCTTTGTTTATGTGTATATATATATATATATGCCTTTGTGTATGTGTATATATATATTATATATATATATATATGCCTTTGTTTATGTATATATATATATATATGCCTTTGTTTATGTGTATATATATATTATATATATATATGCCTTTGTGTATGTGTATATATATATTATATATATATATATCTGCCTTTGTTTATGTATATATATATATATATGCCTTTGTTTATGTGTATATATATATTATATATATATGCCTTTGTGTATGTGTATATATATATATTATATATATATATATATGCCTTTGTTTATGTGTATATATATATATATGCCTTTGTGTATATATATATTATATATATGTCTTTGTTTATGTGTATATATATATATATGCCTTTGTGTATGTGTATATATATATTATATATATATATATGCCTTTGTTTATGTGTATATACATATATGCCTTTGTGTATGTGTATATATATATTATATATATATATATATGCCTTTGTTTATGTGTATATACATATATGCCTTTGTGTATGTGTATATATATATTATATATATATATATGCCTTTGTTTATGTGTATATATATGCCTTTGTGTATGTGTATATATATATTATATATATATATATGCCTTTGTTTATGTGTATATATATGCCTTTGTGTATGTGTATATATATATTATATATATATATATGCCTTTGTTTATGTGTATATAGATGCCTTTGTGTATGTGTATATATATATTATATATATATATATGCCTTTGTTTATGTGTATATATATGCCTTTGTGTATGTGTATATATATATATTATATATATATATGCCTTTGTTTATGTGTATATATATGCCTTTGTGTATGTGTATATATATATATTATATATATATATGCCTTTGTTTATGTGTATATATATGCCTTTGTGTATGTGTATATATATATATTATATATATATATATGCCTTTGTTTATGTGTATATATATGCCTTTGTGTATGTGTATATATATATATTATATATATATGCCTTTGTTTATGTGTATATATATGCCTTTGTGTATGTGTATATATATATTATATATATATATATATATATGCCTTTGTTTATGTGTATATATATGCCTTTGTGTATGTGTATATATATATTATATATATATATATATGCCTTTGTGTATGTGTGTATATATATATATATATATATATATATATGCCTTTGTGTATGTGTGTATATATATATATATATATATATATATATATATATATATATATATATGTCTTTGTTTATGTGTATATATATGCCTTTGTTTATGTGTATATATATGCCTTTGTTTATGTGTATATATATGCCTTTGTTTATGTGTATATATATGCCTTTGTTTATGTGTATATATATGCCTTTGTTTATGTGTATATATATGCCTTTGTTTATGTGTATATATATGCCTTTGTTTATGTGTATATATATGCCTTTGTTTATGTGTATATATATGCCTTTGTGTATGTGTGTGTATATATATATATATATATATATGCCTTTGTGTATATGTGTGTATATATATATATATATATATATATGCCTTTGTGTATGTGTGTGTGTATATATATATATATATATATGCCTTTGTGTATGTGTGTGTGTATATATATATATATATATATGCCTTTGTGTATGTGTGTGTGTATATATATATATATATGCCTTTGTGTATGTGTGTGTGTATATATATATATATATATATATATATATGCCTTTGTGTATGTGTGTGTGTATATATATATATATGCCTTTGTGTATGTGTGTGTATATATATATATATGCCTTTGTGTATGTGTGTGTATATATATATATATATGCCTTTGTGTGTATGTGTGTGTATATATATATATATATATATGCCTTTGTGTGTATGTGTGTGTATATATATGCCTTTGTGTGTATGTGTGTATATATATATATATATATATATATATATATATATATATATGCGCCTTTGTGTGTATGTGTGTATGTATATATATATATATATATATATATATATATATGCGCCTTTGTGTGTATGTGTGTATGTATATATATATATATATATATATATATATATATATGCCTTTGTGTGTATGTGTATATATATTTATATATATATATATATATATATATATATGCATGCCTTTGTGCACGTATGTATGTGTATGTATATATATATATATGCCTTTGTGTATGTATATTTATATATATATATATATATATATATATATATATATATTTTTTTTTATTTATATATTATATGCATGGTACTTATTAGAAAGTGCTTAATATCAGAGATAGAGCTAACTGCAATATATGTAAATCCAAAATTTAAAAAAATTAATCAGTTTGATGATCGCAAAACTGTGAAACCCAGGGTCACAAACTCCTATTAATCTAACCAAATATATATATATATATTTGTTAGTTGCCTGTGCATTTGCGTGTATAAAAAATATATAAGTTTGACATTTACATATATGTTTTTTGTTTTTTTTTTGTTTTACATTGAGGCTCACCATTTACAAGGCCCAGTGACCACTCAAGGGAGACGCTTACATTATGAGGCCATTTCTGTGTATAGGTGAGGGACATAACAATTAACCCTAGCCTTGAATAGGTTAAGATTGTAGTGATTTGGGAAAAACCTGTTGGGAGTTGATTCCAGAGGGCAGTGGCTTGTAGGAAGAAGCTGCTCGAGTGGAACTTACTTTTCATCAATGAAATATAGACGGAATGGGGGTGGTTTGCTACAATGTAAGTAGCATGGTGGTCCTTATTGTGAAGATTTGAACAGGTGGAACTGAGTAATGAAGTTCGTCCGACGTAACTAGCAATAGAGGAGTGAGACACTTGCCACATCCAGCCTGTGACAAAGAGTTTGAAGGGATGAGAGTAGTTTGTCACATACAAGGGCTTGGAAGCACTTTTGGGCTTTGTCAAGACTGGAGAGTGAGGTCTGGGCACCTCCTGCCAAATACATCAACAGTACTCCATCTTTGGGTTATGATAATTGAAGTTATATGAAGTTAATATTACTGTATACACATGTCGATTTATTTTGTTTTTGTTTTTTTATGAAGAAAAGAAACTTACCTTGATTTTATGGATGAGGGAATTTGTAGAAAATACACTTAAAGCCATCATTTCAGTAACTGTGGACATGACAGTAAAGTTTGACCGATCACTAATGGAATCAATAGAGTTACTGCCTTTCCCCATACCCAAAGATCATTCTACACAACCCCATGGCTTTTCACACAGCAGTGCAAGTTGAACTAATGCAAGTATTGACCACCAGTTACCTGTACATTATTTTTCTTGGGGAATAATGATAAATAAATTTATGTCTTCTAAAAACATTTGTGAGCTTTAATAGTGCACCCACACTTAGATGTTTATTTTTCTTTGCCAGGAAATAGTTCAATTGTGTAAGAAATTTTAAGACATTAGTCACCCACTCTCCATCCATCATTTGCCTACTCTCTCTTTCATATCTACACGTGTATCTTTGTGTATGCATGTATAATAATATATGTGTGTATATTAATATATATGTTTATAAAAAAGTCTATATATATATATATATATATATATATATATATATATATGTGTGTCTATTTCTAAAGTGTATTTTGAATATGTCTATATCTCATACATATATTACATATATATATATATATATATATATATATATATATATATATATATATATATATAAGAGATTAAGTACATAAAAATTCACCTTCATTCCTACCAGACACTGACAGCTCAGAGGTAAAATTTTTGACTGATGCCAAATCAGATGGTTTTCAATCCCATCTTGAGGCATATATATATATATATATATATATATATTTCAGTTAGCAAGGTCAATTTTACTGTTTTTAAACTACAACCAAAACGTTCCTCTGTGGCTAAAACGGTAAAGCATGTTAGGCTATATGACGGTTCCATGTAGGATACAGGTTCGATTCCTGTTAGAGGACACATATTTTCTATGACCATTTCTCAGACACTCAGGCCGGTAAATGTCGTTAATACTGTTTATTATAAACAGAGCATTTACTTAAATATATGTATCTATAAAAAAGAACATATAAACATAAGAATGCCTTAAAATAATTGTCGGACTTTGTCCATTTCATATATATATATATATATATATATATATATATATATATATATATATATATATATATATATATATATATAATATATATATAAAATGTTGTAAGAATGCGGTGTTTGCAAAGTTTTATAAAAAAATTGGAACAGTTTTTGAAAATACTGCAGATTTTCCTTTCTTCAGAAAAAAAATTTAAATAATTATTTTTGAAGAATGAGAAATTTTTTTCTCTATTTTGAATAATAATCATATCAAGTTGCATTTGATTTAAACAAATATTTGTTCAACCTTCCCAGATTTTCAATTTGTTTGAATAAACTTCTCAAACATTCTTAGACAACAAATATATCTCTCTGGTGGTGGACTGCTGCCACATTGTTCAGATTAGTAACAGTCTCACCTCTTCCTCCCTTCCAGCATTTTTTTTTTTAATTAACAAACACAAAACAGAATGTGTCTCATCAAAATTCTCCAGAAAGAAATCTTGCTCAGCATCAGTTTCATTTTTTTGTTTGTTGTCTATTATCATCATAAATTTCAGGTTTGCCTTTAGAAAATTCAAATTTATTAGAAATAACTCCTCTAGCCATTAAGAGTCATACTAGCACTGTGTGTAATACAGCTGTAGCATCAATGTGTGTGTGTCTAGGGCAGTGGTTTCCAACCAATTTGGGGCCATGGCCCACTTTGGTATTTCTAAAATTTTGGTGTTACTCGTAAAATTTAATTCTTACATATTCAAAATTTTACTGCAATTCACATGAAGGAAGCTTAAAAGGCCATTAACTTGTTCTCAAAGACCGTGGTGTCCATGAAAAAGAAAAGTAAGCCAATTGCACATGTATATACAGATATGCAAAATATTTTTATGTATGCATTCTGTATATGCATCGTATGTATTAACACGCATTAACAGTAACACTCTCACTCAGACTCACTAGAAAACGATTCACTGTTATTAACTCATTCTCAAATTGCCCCCTTATTCTGTTGGTATAGTAAGCCGAAAGGTGCACATGCCCCACTGAAACATTACCATGCCCCACTGGTGGGGCATGCACTCCATGTTAGGAATCATTGGTCTACGGTGAGATAGATTACTGGAGCACATCCCTTCTCAAACAGGTTTTTTTTTTAGTTTAGAATTGTCCTTCTCCAAGACTGGCTGCAACTGAGGACTAGAGAATGCAGTCTACCTTGATATTTGATCCATTACTGAATATATATATATATATATATATATATATATATATATATATCTTGTTCCTCAGTCCAAACAGAGCAGAACAGTGTTTGATGATGCAACTACTCTAATTCTGGCATGAATCCACTACATTCAAACCATCACTAATGATAGTCTGATTGTACTGACTTGTGACTTTGCTAGTGCCACCATTTTTGGTTTCCAAACAGTTTTGTCTCACTCACAAGTTTGAGTCAACCAATGATATGGTTTAGAAGCACTTCTGGTGCTGTGTATTAGGATCATCTGCCTCTGCCTATGACCGAGAAACTCCTGGTCTTTCTGATTTGTGACCTTGTGCTAGCAGTTATCAATGGCTTTTGAATAATTCCCTCTACCCAATTTCACTCAGAAAACTTGCACCGAACCATGATATGGTTCACAAGCACTTCAAAATGGTTCAGCATAGTGGGGGCACCTCCCCCTGGCCAATAAATTAAGACACATTGCTTTAATTGAAGCAATTTTAAATCCTCATGCACAAATCATTTTAAAAGTTTTATTTTCAACCATTTGTTCCGTGAAACAAATTATGCTTTTTTATTTTTATTTTCTGACAAGTATGCGTATCTTCTAGAGTGGTTAGCCAATCCCTGTTGCAGATGACCTGCTCAGGCACATTTCCATTTCTTCAACAACCACAGCGCCAACCTGTGCATTGTTGCAATACTGTGACTATATTAAACAGACCTTAGTTACAGTTTCTGAGAAAGTGTCCATAATCTTGGATGAGCAGTAGTTGGACAAAGCTATTATGATCAAAACGCCTCAGTCACTTTGACTTGTGACCATATGCTAGTACAATCTTCAATGGCTTTTGAACAGTTTTATTTCTCTCACAAAGCTTGTGTCAACCCGTGATATGGCTTACAAGCACTTCTAAATGGTTCAGCATACTGGAGTTGTTGCCGTCATCTCCAGCCGATAGATTTTAAATGCACAGATCATTTAAAATGTTTTATTTCCAATTATTTGTTCCTTGAAACAAATTATGCTTTTTTATTTTTATTTCCTGATAAATGTGCCTGTCTTCTAGGGTGGCTAGCCAATCCCTGATGTAGATGACCTACTCAGGCACATTTGTGTTTCTTCAACGACCCCAGAGCCAACCTGTGGCTTATACTGCAACTATGTTAAGCAAACCTTAATTACACCATCCTGAGTATGACAATAAACTACATCCACATCCTGGGTAAGACGATAAACTACGTCCAGCAGCAAGGCCTCTGATCAGGAGGTTTTGAGGAGCATGGAACCATCTCTTAATTGCTGGTGTTCCCAGGTCCATCCTGACTCGGGGTGGTAGCACCTGTTAGGGTCCCAGCTATGGGTAAATAGTTAATCCCCAAACTGGGGTCAAAACACTAGGAAAGTGTAAAAATAGGTTTTAATACCAGAAATACTTTGTAAAATATTATTACCAGCAATAAAAAATATTACCAACAATACATTTTTGAAAGAAAAAAATTACCAGCAATAAAAATTTTGACGGCATTAAATAACCCATTGAGGTTGTTATGCCATAAAACAAACCAAACCAAATCTTAACTACAGTTTCTGGGAGAGTGTGCATAATCTAGTATCAGCAGTAGCTGGACAAAGCCATTAAGCTAAAACTCTTGGTCACAAACCCTCAATCACTCTGACTTGTGACCTTGTTCTAATACAGTCATTGATGGCTTTTGAACAGTTTTGTCTGCATAGTTTTGTTCACAAGGTATGTTATGGCTTCACACATGCTGAAATCATCTCCCTGGGCTGATATCAAGGAGTCACGTCTGAATGGTAAATTTAAAATCATTGTTCAAATCATTACTTTGTGTATCTGTTCAAAGGCCCTACCCCTAAACCATTGAAAGTAAAGTGGGCAGCTGCATGTCCTGAGCTTCTACTTGTTGAAAATTCTGCAAGCTGAAATGCATTTATTCTATCGAAACAAATTTTTCATGGTGTTGCCTGGTGATTATGTATGAGTTTCTTGGTCATGCAGCTTGAGTCAACGTTGTCCATAGCTGGCTGGATGCCAGATCTCCTCTCAAATGCAAGACAGAATAATTTCTTGATCAGCCTTACCACTGAACCTTCATATTGCCATCTTTGCAGTATGGAATCCAATGGAGTCCAAACACAATTACAGCCATCTACACTGTGTGTGATGGTTCTCTTTTCCATTAAAGGAAAGCAATTCCATGATTCTGGAATCCATTTCTATCTTGTCTTTGGTAGACACACACATTTCACAATGCCTTCAAAAGTTTACTTCAGGGCACAGCCTCTGACTCAAGTCTACCATGAATAAAGATCAAATTCTAATAGCTATGGGATTTGATTGATGAGAAAAGTTTCCAATCCCTTAAAACAGGTTTCTGACAATAGAGAATAATGAAACTGGTATCAAAATGAACCAAATTTATTTTTCTTCAAAATTATGAGGGATAATTGATAAGTAAGGCCTTCAATCCTATTAAAGAATTTTTAGATTAGATAGAATAAGGACACTCATATCAAAATGAACCAAATTTATTTCTATTCAAAATTATGAGGGATAATTGATAAATAAAGACCTTCAATCCTATTAAAGAAGTTTTAGACCTGATAGAATAAGGAATCTGGTATCAAAATGAACAAAATTTATTTCTCTTTCAAAATGCAAGGATTGATTGATATGAAAGTCTCCAATCCTATAAAAGAAGTTTTTGAACAGATAGAATAATGAAACTGGTATCAAAATGAACCAAATTTATTTCTCTTCAAAATTATCAGGGTTGATTGATAGGTAAGGTCTCTAATCCTATAAAACATATTTTTGTTCAGACTTAATCATATACCTGCTATCAAAAGTAAGTAAATCTATATCTCTTGAGAATTAGAATTTTTTTTGCCATCATTACCATTTAATGCAAGATATTTTATTTTAATATTCTCTCCACTTTGTTGATTTTGCTTTTGCATGATAAATTGAATAAATTAAAAGATACCTTTTTAGAAGAAAATATTATTTTTTCTAACTGAAGTCATGACTCTATTTCACACCTTGAAAAAAGGGTACCTCACAAGTCGATAAATAATGTCACTGACTCATGCCAAAATTTCATAATGGGAAGAACTAAAAAGAATAATGACCTAAAGGCCAATTATTCTTATCAAGGCAAGGATGAGGATATTAGTTTTAATAATTCTTTATTTTAATTAACTAAGTTTTTATTCATTCTCTACTCACAAATGAGACCGATGATAATATCATGTTGCAACACCAGTTTCATACAATTATTGAAGTTAAGCAACATCAAGCCTGGTGACACCTTGGGAGTACTAGGTTCTGTAAACTTGGATGTGTGGGTGGTGTAATGGATAATAGCTTGGAATTGTTAATTGGAGAGCCAAGTTCCAATTCCAGTCAAGTCCATTATATTCACTTACATGCAAATACCCTTGGGAAAAGTATGAAACCACTTTTTTCCCTCCAGCTATGGGTTAATTAGAAATACTTGTATCACTAAATCATTATTATTTAAACAAAAATTCTTACAATCTAAAAATATTTTCTGGCTTTAAATAACCTGCAAAGGGTTGATAAGCCATAGAAAATAATCAATCTAGTACTTGTATACTTAAAGATTCTTTCTAGGGGTGTTCTATTACATTTACTTGTTTTAAAAAGAAAGATAGTAAAAATATTTTAAAATTGTAGTTAAATAACACATATTCTAACCCAAACACCCCTAGAAATAATCTTTAAGTATACAAGTATGAAAAAAATGCTGAAAAACTTTTTGCCATAAATAACAAAAATCAGACGACATGAATTTAATGGATGTCAGAATCCATTGAAAAATACACCCCTACCCTCCTTAAACTTAACCTCTTTTTTTAACGTAACTCATAAATGATACAACAATAGTTAATAAAAATGAACATGCTACCACCCCTGTCTGAATGAATGGATTTTTCTGTATCCTTGGAAACAGGAAATTATGAATTTATATGTGCATTTAAAACTAAGTAAATTTAAAAATAACTTATTCTAATATTTGCTTGAAGATGAAACAGAACTAATGCTTTAAATTTAATTATATAATTATATTGAAGTTTCTTAAAACATGGTTATTACTGTGTAGCAAAAAAAACATTTTAAATCAGTTAATATATATATATAAGGTTGGTGCAAAATAATGACATAATAATGTCGTTTTTTGACGTTAAAAAATACGTCAAAAAATGACATTATTACGTCATTATTTTTGCACCAACCTAATATATATATATATATATATATATATATATATATATATATAATTAAGTTTCATTTTTTTTGGAAGTGCTATCTGATGAGCCAGCGCCCTTTAAAAGGGCTCTGGTGAAATAAATTATTATAATGGAACCTTAAAGTGGTCTGTTTTTCTTTAAAATATATATATATATATATATATATATATATATATATATATACCTTTTTAAGATGTACTTATATGTCTTTATGAAACATTATTGCTTATGACTCTGAGGCTGAAGTTAACCTACTAACAAACATATCTTAGAATTTATGGTTTCTTTTTTAGAATTGTATTATAAGACAATCCCCAATTTTTAAAGAGGATTTTTGAGATTTAAAGGTTGTATTATATACAGCAGAAATATATAGTATGTTTTAAAGGCATATTTATGTCTTTATGAAACATTGTCTGCTGTTATATATATATATATATACATATACACACACACCTTTTTTTTTTTTTTTTTTTTTTTTTTTTAGAATTGTAGTATCAGAAGAATCTCAATATTTCCAGTTGATTTTTTGGATTTAAAGGTTATATACAGAAATATTTGGTGTGTGCATATATATATATATATATATATATATATATATATATATATATATTATAGAATGGATTACGTCTTACAATTATTTATTACTAGCAGTAGAGCCCGGCGTTGCCCGGGGATGTAACAGTAAGAGATAGATCAAGTATCGACCATCATAAAGACTGAAAAATAAAATTGACAAAGATTATTGTTTAAGGTTGACGGACACGCATGTCTTAATTAGTTTTTTTTTTGTTTTTGTTTTTTTGTGGTTTTTTTATGAATTGGTCAAACTCAAACAAAAACATTGTTTTCAAT
The DNA here is from genome assembly GCA_963932145.1 of Acanthosepion lycidas. Lineage (NCBI taxonomy): Eukaryota > Metazoa > Mollusca > Cephalopoda > Sepiida > Sepiidae > Acanthosepion > Acanthosepion lycidas. The sequence goes on along the minus strand of OZ010608.1, from coordinate 35,192,499 downwards.
CGTTATGAGTCTACCGATTGAATAGAATTTTATTATAAACAATTGTCTTGTAAATGGAATTTTTAAAGCATTCTGAATGTAAAAATAAAGAAAAAAGTGTGCAAGACAATAAGAAACACTACCTGCCAAAAAAAAAGTGAAGTTTTGTTGAAATCAGTTGAAAAATGTAGGAAATCTGATCACATATATAAATGAACACACACACACACACAAACAACCAACCTGGGTTTTATAATAAGTATAACTCGATAACTCGATATTCATAAGTATAACTCGATATGAGTTGTCCCTCTTTCATTAATGCCTCTTAATCATTTTTTCAAATTGATTTCATGCAAAAACAATTGTGTTTTTCCAATTTTTGGCACTGTCAGAACCACCGCAAGGTAATTTTACGTAGTCCTGTGAAGTTTTGTTGAAATTGGTTGAAAAATGTAGGAAATTCGATCCAATATATAAACGTACAGACACACACACAATCTGCGTTTTATAGTAAGTAAGATATTTTCTGTTTATATGTTATTTTTATAGATATAAATTATTTAAGCCAATACTCTGTTTCTTTTAATTAAACAGTTTTAATTACATTTATTGGCCGGAAAGTTTGAGAAATTTCAATGACAGGAATTGAACCTGTAATCCTTATGGGAACTGTCATTTGATCTGATGTGCTGTTGACCATTCAGCCACAGAGAAGCATCTGGTTAGCAAAGTCCAAATTTGATGATTTTTCTTGATCAATCATTTCTGTTCACAAAACATATCTTAACGTAAAGAATAACATTTGATTCCTGTCAGAGAGTACATAATTTCTTCAAAATTTTTCAAATGTTTATGCTGGTAAATATAATTAATGCTGGTTACTTAAAAAACAGAGTATTTACTTAAATTATATCTATGAAAATAACGTATAAACAGAAAATATATTAAATAATTGCTGGACTTAATACATCTCATAATATATATATATATATATATATATTGTTTGGACTGTTGTCCTCATCTTTATTGCCATGTTCATGTTTTGGCCATTGTATGCTCTGGCCTTCTTCAGGTGATTTGAATTTTGAACTGAACCCTTTATTTCATCCACTGGTGTAGATTGTTCTAGTTCTACATGCCATGCCTCTTCTGGGTGTCTCTGTTATCTCCATTTAACTCTCCAACTTTTTGCTCACCACTGTCATAGCCAGATATTGAACTTTGGATCAAGTCACGGGATCCAACCAACAATTTTATCCACTGGGTCATGTTTCCTCAAGGACACATGGCCCAGTGGATAAAAATCAAAGACAGGAATTGAACCTGTAATCCGAAAGGGAACCATCATTTGGTCTGATTGTGGCTGAGTGATTAACAGCACATCAGATCAAATGATGGCTCCCTTTGAGGTTATAGGTTTGATTCCTTCAGAGAAGCACTTATTTTCTACAAAATTTCTCAAATGTTCATGTCGGTAAACGTAATTAATACTGTTTACTTAAAAAACAGAGTGTTTACTTAAATTATATCTATAAAAATAACATATAAACAGAATAATATATTAAATAATCGTTGGACTTAATCCATTTCATAAAATATTGTCATTGTTTATGTTAAGATATGCTTCATGAACAGATATGATTGATCGAGAAAAATCGTCGAAGGTGTATGTTTATAAACAGTAATTTGGCTAACTGGATGCTTCACTGTGAATGAATGATTAACCATGTAAAATCAAATGACAGTTCCCATAATGGTTACAGGTTCAATTCCTGTTGAAGTGCATATATTATCTACAAAATTTCTCAAACATTCGAGACAATAAATGTAATTAATACTGTTTAACTAAAAAACAGACCATTTACTTAAATAAATTATGTCTATAAAAACATATACACAGAATATATATATATATATATATATATATATATATATGTAATTGTTGCAGTTTTTTGTGTATATCTATACTAGTGAGTTAGCCCAAATGACTTAACTCACTTTATAGTCCAGCGATAGAAGGTTAACCAATCAGAAGACGTAGAACATTCAATCTGTCATGTATAAAGGCGGCCATTTTGTCTACTCTACCTGAATGTCCAGTTCCAGCTTGTCAGGCAAAGAGAAACAGAAGGACGAACTACACTCTGCTACTTTTACCAAAATATCCACTGCTAACCTGAACAACGCTTTCCTACTGTTTTCAAAATATTCACTGCTAACCTCTGGATTCTATACTCAAAGATGACCGTCATCATGAACAACAATAATCATTTTACAAACGGTTGAAATTTTACTCCATCTGTTCTTTCTCTCATTTGTATGTGTATATATATATAATATATATATATATATATATATATATATATATATATATATATATAGTTTAAATTTTTTATAGTTTAGTTTATAATCAGAAAATTTAATTTTTACATGTATATGTAACATAAAATTAATTTTTTTTTTTTTTTTTTTTTTTTTTTAAATTCATCTTCCTCCTTCACTCAGCTGAAGATTATTGTGATTGTTGCCTTTAAAAATGAAAGAAAAGCAAACCCTTTATGTTTACCATGGTTACATCTGGTGCCATTTCTTGTAAATTTCCTTTTATTTTTTGGGTATTTCATTATACTTCAATGTTTATTTGTTCATGTTTTTTTTTAACATTCAACAACCTTGGAATTAATGTCTCAGAAGATGGCTACGAACCTGAACAACTAAATTTACAAATCCGTTTTTAGAGATTATGAATTTTTAGCATCACATATTTTCAGTTGCATTGACTGCTGCTAAAATCCTCAATCTTTGCCCCCACCCACTAACTCTCACCTTCCTCTGTCCTTCAGTGCTCATCAGCTCTTTTCTGAAGGTCAGGCTAAAAATTAGGCAGTTTCTTCATTTTTATTTAGTTTTGCCTTTTATTTCAAGGAATTAGATTTAACATTTCATTAAAGCACTCTACCTCATTTATAAATATTACCTTCTCCTTTTACTGTATTTGGAATCCACTCTAAAATATAGTGTTTTATATACTAGTTCTATATATTTGATATATATAGCCCAATTTCAGTCAAGAATGTTTTTAGTGTTGCCATAGATGGATGTGACTACACAACCAAGAAATTCAAATTCAACATGCATTCGCACGACTAACGTTTTGCTTGGTGAAAATAGTCACCTTCAGTATGCTAAAGTTAATGAAAGGGTACTAAAAAGTTTTTGGTCCAGCCAAGAAGTCTCCCTGGCAAAATTCATCTTTGGTCAATTAATATCATTTTGGGAAATGGGTCCAGCTAAGAAGTTATTATCATGTTTTCATACAATATGCAAATAGACTATTAACTAGTTTGGCACAAGGCCACTATTTTTGAGTATACAATAAAAACTGAACATGCAAGAATTGTGAAATTAGTGTTTTTAATCATCATTTGAATAAAAGCATTTTTTTTTACTCCCTTTTTTTAAAAAAAATTCCACTTTCTTTTAAGAATTTAGAGATCCCTGCTCTTCCGTTTCCCTTTCTTTATCATATGTGGAAAAAAGTATAGTAGTTTCTTATTGCCTTCTTCATGGTTTTCTTTCAAATTTCTTTAAGGTATAGAAACAGATGGAGTGATATCTAGGATGTATGGTCTATGCCAGTGATTCTCAACTGCAGTGCTGTGGGACATCAGTATGCCAAGAAATATTATCATATATATATATATATATATATATATATATATATATATAAATGAACACTGAAGTCAACACTCGGAGGCAGCAGAATGTTTCATGCTAAATGCAATCTGATTGACTTAAAGGCCAATTTTATATTTGCAAAAACTCTATCTCTGATATTGAGCACTTTGTCCCATAAATATAACTCACTTTAAAATTATATTTCTTTATATAAGCTCTTCATTAAAATGAATGGAGCACTATGGCTGCTTGGCGTTTTGTTTACATTTGTAAAAAAAAACAAAAAAAAAAAAACAATACACTAGATTTGGCTGATTCGTTCTGTTGGGTGAAGATGGCTCAGTGGTAAAAGCTCTGACTGACACTAAATCGGTTGGGGCATTCAGTTGTCTAGTTGCACTGAGGGGCTGTGATACAGTGAAACAGTACTATCTGCAAATGACACACACAGACATATATATATATATATATATATATGTGGAAGTAGTAATACTCTATTTTTTATACTATTTTAATATTGAGCACTATATATGTAAAAAATATGTGTTGTTTCTTAAATCTTAATTATGATATTATATATATATATATATTTTTATATTATTATTATAACTAAATTGGTAAAGTTTATTAAAATTTTGTGTGTTGGTTTTATCAGTGGCAATATGGAAAGAATTTTTTCATCTGACACATATTGTCCTTTAGGATTTTGTTGTACTAAAGCAGTATTTCTCAACCAGTGTTTCCTGGAACTGTATGATTCTGCAAGAGCTCACTAGGGATTCTGCAAGAAACATTGGTAAATGGTAATTTTCGTATTATATATTTGTAATTTTACTATACACATAACATATATTTTGGGAAAATTCTTGGTTATTATATTTAAAACTAGCCTAGAAACTGTCCTTTGGCTGAACTTTAGTCTAGTTCCTGTGGAGGGCTTTTTTCAGCATCCTATGTACATAAAAGTTATAAGAATTTAGAAATAATGAAATTATTTTATCTTTATTCAACACCTTAATTCGGCATAATCTTTCTTCATATACACAACTGATCTCCATAGTTTGTTTACATTTATTTTGCACACAATTTTTATTTTCTTTTAAAATCACCATTCTTTATGATCCCTTTGCATAAATTCATTCTTAAAAGACATTAGGGAACACAAACTATGTAATATTTTGAATACATCATAGCATGTGTGCTAGAAAAAGAAAAAAAACATGTCAATGTATCATGCCCTGCTTAAGTTTTAATTATGATTTAATTAGACAATTGCAATTGTGACAGAAAGCGAAATTAAAATTAATGCTTTAATAAAGAATTGTCTTTGAAACCTTTCTCTCTGTTCGATATTTAAATTTAACTTTAAATGAGTTCATTAATTTTTAATTGTGTGTGACTATAGTAGCTACTACTTGTTACTTCAGGTTGATGATTCGGCAAGATTGAAAAATGGACAGACGAACAGACACATGTACACTGCATTTTATTTAGATTATAATAATCATAGGGAATGTATTTAGTGATGTCTGTATAGCATCAATATGAAACTGTTTTCACTGATCAGCAGACAGGATCTATACACAGCAGATTTGTGTATTATTGAGTGACTCACTTGAGTACCTGATGCATGCACAGTGTCCATATATTATGTTTACCATATAAACTATGATAAAAATATGAAAATGATAAATATTAACAATGGTATAAAATAAGTTTTATGCAGGGGTTACTTGAGACAAACTGTTTCAAGGATGGCACAAGGGTTGAGAAAAGACAGTTGCTTAGTCTACAGATCATTATGGTGTAACTATGTTTCATAAACAGTGACAAGTCTTTGAAAATAAAATTCTCACGAGGCCATTGAAAATACTGCAAAATCAATTAAGTTGTTTCCACTTAATATTGTTTCTGGTTGGCATTTGAACATTCTACTACCCACTTTGACTGCACACCCAACTGCTCATGAATTATAAAACCAAAGCATTCCCTGGATATCTCTCATGTCTTGGCAATTCTCTTGACTGAGATTTGTCGATCAGCCATAATTAGATCATGAACATAATCAACACTTTTAGGAATTGACACTTTGTATGCCTTGAGGCTTTTGGGTCTTGGTGAAGACCATACAATTTTTTTTTATTTTAAACTTGATGACTGGTGTACCAAAATCACAAACAAAGCTCTGTACCAAATAAGAGAAACCACATCAGTTGGAGACTTACAACAGCAACAATGAGTAAAATGGATAGCACATAACATAATGATCATAATGTTGACATTCCACATTACTTCAAGTAAAAGGTCAGGAAGGAAACCCTGATCAATACTGGAAAGAGCAATAACATCTACAAGACTTAAGAAACTTATTTTCTGGAAAAATTATTCTAATAGAAAGATTTTATAATGTTTTACCGATAGCAGTACTAGCGACTTGGACAATGAATGTCAAAAGTTTCCTTATAAGGAAACAACTAATATTACCATTACTGTGCTGTCTCTTGGCTCTCAAAATCTGGTGGATTATTTATGATATTTGAGTTTGACACAGACACCCAAGGTTGCATCCTACACTCATGGATTTGCTTTGGAGTTTTCTTCTGCAAAAACATGATGAGGACCTGAAGTGTGACAGTTTCGTACTTTCTTTTGATACGGTTACTAAGTGAGTGATCTGAAACAAACTTAAAAAGAAGTACGAGGATCCTGCAAATTGGCATTTCATAATATGGAAGAAAACGATATATAAATTTTATAGACCAGAACAAAGTTAGGAAAAATAATGACAAAGTGGCAAATTTTTTTTTTTTTTTTGTGTGACACATTTTGTCGTTTAGGATTATATCAGATAAAAGTGATGTTTCCGTTGGCGTGAAACAAACTTAAAAATAAGCATGGGGATCCTGCAAATTGGCATTTCATAATATGGAAGAAAACGATATATAAATTTTTATAGACCAGAACAATTTTAGGAAAAATAATAACAAAGTGGTAAAAAATTTTTTTTGTGTGACACATTTTGTTGTTTAGGATTATATCAGATGAAAGTGATATTTCCGTTGGTGCATTTACACATGCACATTAAGGTGAGGGGATGCTGAAGTTTTAAACTTTTAAATTTAATTTCTTTCTTTTTCTTTTTTATGGTTGTTTCTGGGTATATAGTCTAGACAATGTCATTAACTTTGTTTTTGTCATTTTTTCATTTTTTCATTGTTTCTGTTTAATCGTTTTTGTTATTAAGTATCCATATTGTAATAGAACATCTGCCAAAACAGGTGAAATGTTATAAGAAGCTGGACACAAATATACTGTGGATGATCTAGCAGTTTAAGCACTTTCTATACACTGTCGTCTTAGTAAATTACATTCTCTTTCTGTCTATATTTCTGAGATGAGGTATTATGTAAACTATTTACATTATTCGGACAATTGTGAAGGGGTTATCAGAGAAAATACAAAGGATCTGCAGTCCATATAACATCAGGACAACCTTCAAAAGCTGGATGACACTTTGCAGATATCTCTCCCGAGTAAGACCCCTCATAGAGAAGAACATGACTAAAGACTGTGTGTATGCTATCCCATGCAGCTGTGGAAAGAAATATAAAGGGGAGACAGGCTGTCCCCTTAAGGTAAGGCTTCAAGAACACCAGAAAGCTGTAACATGAGGGGAAGTGGAAAAATCAGGTGTGGCTGACCACATATGGAGAGAAAAGGGAGATCACCACCCTCTGTGGGATCAGGTTGAGATCATAGACAACACCATTGGAAAATTTTTAAACTTAAGGAATCAGCACATATCCTAAGCCACAAAAATCTCCTGAGCTGACCAAGCATAGAAATGAATACAATATGGGAACCAGTAATAAGGAGTGCCAAAGAAAAGTGATTATAACAACAAAAATTGCAATATGAGCTCTGGTAAAAACATGTGATAATAACAACAAAAATTGCAATATAAGCTCTGGTAAAAAATGGTTGCTGAAGTCATTAGGTTTATAATACTCAGAAATTCATACCCAGATGTCCTCAAGGACACATGGCACAGTGGATAAAGGCATTGGTTAGATCCAGTGGCAGATACCCAAAGAGTGTGAGTTCAATACCCGAATAAGGCAGTGGAGAACTTGGAGAGGGGAATTAACAGGAGATAACTGATAACTGACATCCATTAAACATGGCATGTGTAACTAGAACAGTCTACCCCAGTGAGCAAGATAAAGGGTTCAGTTCGATATTCCAACCACCTGAAGAAGGCCAGAGCGTACAATGGCCGAAACGTTGGAATAAATATGGCGACAAGGACAATAGTCTGAATAATGTAAATAGTGTACTCTTTCTTTTAATTAAAAATTTATTTTTCTAACATTTTACAATATTAAAAAAAAAACACTCTTTTTACTGTGATAAAACAAATCTGATTTTGGGAAATGGATTGTGCTGAAAACTTTTCAGTAACTTCACTTTAGATACAATTCCATTAGCAACATCTAGTTTAATTAAAAATATTTATTAAGTTTGATATAAATTTTAACAACAATTGGTCATATATGTCACCACTGCTGCAAATTATAAAAAAATATTTGTCATCATCTACAAAAATTGGAAAATTGAATTAGAGGGCCAATGTTAAAAAAACGAATTTACAATTTTAAAAAATTAAAATATTCTTAAATAGGTTTAATTTTATTTATAGTAAAATAATTTTAAGAAAAACAAAGCAATTTATGATTAACCTGAGTCCTTTTTAAATTTTTTTCTTAATCCAAACCATAAGAAACAAGGTTACTATGATCTTTCCATAAGTTTCTACCACAACTATTAAAGACATTAAGTTTATGGTCACATGATTATCTTTCACATAAATATTATGACTAAAACCTGAAACTCTGTCTAGTTACTTGTCAGATGTATTCAGAAAACTACTTGACTAATCATAAAAATGTGTTTTGAACAGATATTAAAGAAATATATTTTGTCGGGTGTTTAAATGCTCCAGGTTACTAATCGAAGGCTAGTCCTATAAATTAAAGAAAAAAAAAAAAGAAACATATTTCCTCCAATATCTTTTGAATCCACAAGCTGAAGTTTTCTTCGTACATTTCTTTATGTTCTAACAAAGCATACATAATGATTTCCATGTCTTTTCTTCTCTGAAATTTTTCCCTACAGCCATTTTTGCATTTGATAATTTAAAAATACCAATGCTGAAAAAAACGAAAATTGATTTTTTTTTGTGGCTAATCTTTGCCTGTCTTTTGATGCCTGAATCAAAAATTTGCATGGTTGACATTTTTCTAGACTTGTGAACATTAAATATCTTCTTTTTTTTTTTTTTTTTTTTGCTTTGTTTTTTAACAAGGATTATTTTTTATTAGTATTTTATGTTAATTTTACTTGATTTTTATTACAACTATTTTCATTATGCATGTTTAGTAATGAACCTAAAATGTTGGTCTGAGTAGCTGCAATAAAAAGTCATTCATATCATCAGTTCCCAACTTATTATCTATACTAATGACACAACTATTTAATAGTAAGTCTGAAGTCTAAGTCAAATTAGCAGCTGATCTCAAAAATTAACTAGTCTGTTCTTAACCTGAGCAAGGAATAGCTTGTTAATTTTAATTCCTTCAAAACAAAACTGCTCATTTTTAATCGTTTAAGAGAACCATTTTTGCTTTCCATCAGTATGGCTGATGCTAACCACCGGGAGAGTTATCTCCTCACGACTTCTCAGGCTAATGTTTTCTGCTGACATGAAGTGGAAAGATTGTATTGAATCAATTGCTAGGTCTACTGCTAGGAAGGTTGGTTCACTGTATCGTGCTGAACAATTTTCCTTTTTTAATGAAATATTAATGCCCTCCAAGGAATCTGTCCTGACTTTGATCTCCTATTTTGAAGTATTAACTCTTGTCAGCCTTTAAAAAATTAAACTGTTCAATCCCTGCACTCCTGACAAAATTGTAGAAAAATCTGGATATGTGAGGTTAGTGCTATTAAATTGATTTATATGAAAGACCTGTTCAAAATCATGTGTTACTAGTTGGTTTTATGATTTTCTAAGTGCAGCTTAGATGTGGCACAAGGCCAAAAAAAATGGGGCATCCCTTGAGAATCAAACTCATTACTAAATCATAATTGTTCTAGTGAGATAAGCTTGCTAATCATTACAAGAAAGTGCCCAAATGATTTTCTAAGTGCAGCTTAGATGTGGCACAAGGCCAAAAAAAGCGTCCTGGGTAAGACGATAAACTACATCCGCGTCCTGGATATGACAATAAACTACGTCCAATAACAAGGCTTCAGATAATGTTTTCGGAAAAATAATGTTGCCAGCTATACGTTTTTGAAACAATAATGTTGCCAGCTATACGTTTTTTGGAAAAAATAATGTTGCCAGCTATACGTTTTTTGGGAAAAAAATGTTGCCAGCTATACGATTTTTGGGAAAAAAAATGTTGCCAGCTATACGTTTTTTGGGAAAAAAAATGTTGCCAGCTATACGTTTTTTGGGAAAAAAAATAATGTTGCCAGCTATACGTTTTTGAAACAATAAAGTTGCCAGCTATGCATTTTTGAAAAGATAATGTTGCCAGCTATATGTTTAATAGTACTGTATATTTAATATATGTATAGGTATATGTATGTGTATATGTGTGTGTATGTATATATAGATATATACCTTAATTTGGCATTAAATGACCCAAAGTGGTTGATATGACATAAAACCCCACCAACCAACCAACCAACCAACCAACCAACCAAGGCCAAAAAAAATGGGGCATCCCTTGAGAATCAAACTCATTACTAAATCATAATTGTTCTAGTGAGATAAGCTTGCTAACCATTACAAGAAAGTGCCCAAATGATTTTCTAAGTGCATCTTAGATGTGGCACAAGGCCGAATGTATGGAGCACTTAGTTAGGATGGAACTCACAACTCAAGTCTTAATTAATCTTGCCAGACAAGCTTCCTAACCATTACAACATGTCAAAGTGTCCTAATCATTTTCTATGCATAGCTTAGATGTGGCACAGTTGAAAGTAAGGGGTGCCTAGTGAGGATGAAACTCACTATTCAGTTATAATTGATCTTGCCAGCAAGCTTATTAGCTATTACAATATGTCGAAGTGACCTAATGATTTTCTAATCATAGATGTGGCACAGTTGATAGCAAGGGGCACCTAGTGAGGATGAAACTCATTCAGTTATAATTGATCTTGCTAGCAAGCTTGTTAACCATCGTACCATGTCGATGTGCTCCTAGTTGGTTTTATATGAAAGTAAATTGATTTCTGTTTCAAATGATACCAAATTATTATTATACCGGATTATATATAAGGGTTTTTCATTAAGACGGATCAAAGTCAGCAGTAAATAAATCAATGTTATTGGTGAAAATTTATTTATCTCTCTATTGGATCATGTCATTTAAGTCATGGCAATTATGTGTGAAAAATAATATTGCCCAAATGTCTGCCAAATCTGAAAGAAAAAGAAAAAAATCATTAGACGCTTAAACTTAATTCACATTTAAAATTGGTCCAAGTTATTGGAGCACTCTATACAAAACTTTAAATATCGGGAAAGTATTTTACAGAAATTCGAAGGCTCATTGGAATAGAAATCAAGACACCTCTATTTGTCATCACGCGCAGGAATTGAACTTCTCAACAACAACGTTACATCGAATTATGACAAAAGAGTTGTCTCTACATGCTTAAAAAATGCAATTGACACAAGAACTAAAACCTGATGACGATTTGGAGCACCGTACATTCGTCAGTTGGTTTCAAGAAACAAAAAAAAGCTGAAGGTTTTTCGCAAAAAAATCCTCTTTAGTAATGAAGCACATTTCCATCTTGGGGGATTCATTAATAAGCAGAATTGTTGCATTTGGGCTGATGAAAATCCAAGGAAGATTGTCGAAAAGGCACTGCATCCACAAAAGGTCACTGTTTTGGTGTGCATCTTTTGCTAGGAGAATCATTGGGCCGTATATTTATAATTTGAACGTCCATTTTCTTAATAGGCTTCAATAAGTTTAACACGTTGTTTGATTGTTAATCTTTCCATGGTTGAAATTGCCAAAGACTGAAGTTGTTAAATATTGTTAAGAAAAAGAAAACAATCATTAGACGTTTAAACTTAATTCATATTTAAAATCAGTCCAAGTTATTGGAACAACCTTTATATATACTTTAGTATATATTAAAATTGAAATGGCTAGATATCTTCTGTGTTGTAGTAGATAGGGGTTCAGACTTTGTGATGTCATTTGCAGCTGTGTGCCATTGGAAATTGCTTGGTGTGCCTTGTGTGCCATAGGTTGCCAACCTCTGCACTACATCACCCACACATCCAAGCTTACAGCACCTGGCATTCCTAAGTGGTCTCCTATCTAGTTACTGGTCAGACTAGATGTTGCTTAACTTCAGTGATCGTACAGGAACTGGTGTTTCAACATGAGGTTGCCATAAGTTTTCATGTAGTACAGTCACTTGTCAAAATTAAGAGTTACTGTATGAGGTTGTTGTAAGTTGATAACAGTTGACCCAAAGTCTTGAATAGGCTAAGATTGTAGTGATCAGAGAAGCATCCTCTTGGGAGTCTGTATTATAAAGTAGTAGTTTTTAAAAGAAGCTCTCCTAGCAGAAATTCCTTTTAACCAATGGAATACAAAGGGAATGAGTATGTTTTGAACCTGTATATATGCCATGGTGGGTTTTAGCTGCAAAGGTCTGAACTAGTGGAAATCAGGAATGGAGCTTGTTAAAACATTTTGCCATGAAAATGGTGATAAAATAGTAACAGGTTTGGAATGCTCCCTCTTTAGGGGTTGCAGTGTGGAAAATAATTCATCACCCACATGGCCGCATAGTCTCTTTTGATCTCTGTCAACTTTGGAAAGGGAGGATTGAACAGCTCCAGCCTAGATATAGCAGCAAGACTCCATTTGTAGTTTCATCTGACTCTGGTAAAGATAGGGTATAGAAGGAGGAGCCAGGTACTTTGAACGAACCATTTTTCCAACCTCTTTAATGATAGATTGTATATTTGAGCTCTAATTGAGGTCTGGGGAAAACTTTAGTCCCAACAGGCAATCAAAGCAAGAGCACAACCATTCATGACAGGAAAAAAATTAGGGATCTGTTTGGTGATGATGAAATGTTACTCCCTTGTTTTTGGATGTATTGAATGGTATAAGCTAGATTTTTCTGCATTGAGCTGTTAGAACTTGTTCAGAGAAGGGATCAGCTGCCAGTTTCTGATCATCTAGATTTTTCGCGGTGCACCCCTAAACTGTGGGTTCATCTGCATAGATATTTATTAATGATCTGAGAATGTTTTTAGACAGATCATTATTATAAAGAAGGTAAGACGGAGCCAAGAGCAGGTTCTTGAGTCTATTAATGCATGGCACTAACTTTTCTTCTTGCAGGCTTCCAATATGCTGGAGTGCAGTACACTAAAGAATGTTGGTGTGGAGATGAATTTGGGAAATATGGCCCACTGTCAGATGGGCACTGTGGAAGTCGATGTCCACAGAACAGTTCAGAAACTTGTGGTGGATTCCTTGCAATGCGGGTGTTCAGTACTGGATTAGGAGGTAAGCAATGAATTGCTTTCATTTTACTTCAAGGCTGTGGTTCCCACGAAAGAAGACCATTTCAACGATGGAATATTTCTTTATCTTTACTATCATGCTCCCTTTTCTTTTGCATTCGGTTCCATTTTCATGCCATTTTCAAAGAGTGGCAAAGAGACTAAACAGTTTCAAGACATCATCTTAGAATTTTCTGGCCTTGGTTTTAACACATACCCTTTTGGTATCAGTTTTAACTCATACCCTCCTGATTTCAGTTCAAATTGACACCTTCTTTCTTCAATATATTGTGACCATTTCACTTAAAGTTTGTCATTTCTTGATTCCAGATGAAATTTTCAAACGTATTTTACTTGAGTGATTACATTCCAAAATTATTGCTTATAATTATAACAAGTTATATTTCTAATTTGAAAATGTACTTACACTTTTACTTTTATTTCCTAAAAGATATAGACATTACAAGAATTCTCATTTTTTACACTTATATCAACACTATTTCATTTTTTACAGTTTATCAACACCTTTCAGGTTATTAAAAAACATAAAATGTTTTTTGATTGTAAGAATTTTGTCATTGAGAGAGATAATAATGATTTAGTGATAGAAGTCTTACTAATTAACCCATAGCTAGGGGGAAAGTCGGATTCATGCCTTCCCCAAGGATATTTGCATGCAAGTGAATATAACAAATTCAACTGGAATTAGAACTCAGTATTCCAATTTCTAATTCCAAGCCATTATCAATTGCACCACCCATACATCCAAGCTTTCTTTAGTATATATTAAAATTGAAAACAGCTAAATATCTTCTTTGTGTTGTAGTAGTTATTGGTTTGGACTTTGTGATGTCATTTGCGGCTGCGTGCCATTGGAAATTCCTTGGCGTGTTACAGATTGCCGACTTCTGCATTACATCACCCACACATCCAAGCTTACAGCACCAGCTATTTGCAAGTGGTAACCCATCTATTAGGTTGGTGCAAAAATAATGGCATAATAATGTCATTATTTTTGCACCAACCTAATACTTACTGAGCAGGCTTGATGTTTCTTATTTTTGGTGATCATACAAGAACCAGTGTTTCCATGTGATATGGCAGTAAACCTGGATTATCTCTACTAGAAGTCTTAATATCTAATATGTGCTTATGTCGATATCAACTTCATATATTCCTTACTGTGCTGTTGTCAAACTCATTAAATGAACTTTCTCAGTGCTTTGAATTCTTTAATTTTGCCTTCCCGAAAATGACATCCTAACTCGGCAGTAAATACATCCTTAAGACTTGGCACCTAAGCCAACACAAAGGCTGCCAAATTTCTTAACAGTCCAGGCTGGGGGCTGGGGGATGTCACATTTCCTACCTCACCGGCTGACACTCTGCTAAATTACTTTCCTCTCTGCCCACACTGACAGGTATAGCCAGTGTCAAAGACTGGTTTGTTCTTTAAGAATTCAGCGTAAACGCCATTGGTCATGAGCAGATTTGTATTGTTGATTTGTTTGAATAAACTGTTAAGATCTCTCGGCTTCATTTCAGAGTAACATTTTAGAATCCTTGTGTGTTGAGCAATGGCAAATGACGAGGACCATTGATTTCAATTGTCAGTAATTAGTTTCTATTAGGTTGGTGCAAAAATAATGACGTAATAATGACGTTTTTTTGACGTATTTTATAACGTCAAAAAACGACATTATTACGTCATTATTTTTGCGCCAACCTAATACCATTTCCTTTGAAGTAGTTCTCCTGGTTATGTATATAGCAATTTCACAAAAATTACTGCTCACAAAGAGTAGCGGCAAAAATCTTTACTACATTTAAATTGGATGCCATGTATATCCCTTTTTTTTTTTTTTTTTTTTTTTTGAGAGATAATAATTCAGTGTTACAAATTTTACTAATTAACCTGTAGCTGGGGGAGAAGTGAATTCATACCTTCCCCAAGGGTATTTGCATGTAAGTGAATATAACAAGCTCAACTGGAATTAGAACTCAGTATTCCAATTCCAAGCCTTTATCCATTGCACCACCCACACATCCAAACTTACAGCACCTGGTATTCCCAAGTGGTCACCCATTTACTTAATGAACGGGCTTGATGTTGCTTAGCCAGTGATCATACAAGAACCAGTGTTTCAACATGATATGGGCATAAGCCTGGATTATCTCTACTAGAAATTTTAATATCGAATATATACTTATGTCAATATCAACTTGATATGTTCCTTAGTGAGCTGTTGTAAGACTCATTAAAAGAATTTTCTCGGTTCTCTGAATTCTTTAATTTTGTCTTCCTCAAAATGACATCCTAGCTTGTTTGTAAATACATCCCTAAGACTTGGCACTTAAGCCAACACAGAGGCCACCAAATTTTTTCAATAATTAATTTCTACCATTTAGCAATTTCAAAATATTACTGCACACGAAGAGTAGCAGCAAAAATCTGTATATTTGATTAGCATAAATTGTATAAATTCCTTCCATTTTTTTTTTTTTCTTTTTTTTTTTTTTAAGATAATAATAATTTAGTGATACAGGTTTTAATAATTAACCCATAGCTGGGGGCAGAAGAGGTGGATTCATACCTTTGTCAAAGTTATTTGTGTGTAAGTCAATATAATGAACACAACTGGAATTAGAACTCAGTAATGTGATTTCTAAATCTCAGTCATTATCCTTTGCATCACCTGCACATCCAAGCTTACAGTGCCTGATATTCCCAAGTGGTCACCCATCTAGGTTCTGATGTGGCTGGACATTGCTTAACTTTGGTGATAATATGAGAACCAGTGTTTCAACATGATATAACTGTAAGCCTGGATGATCTTCATTTTAATTTGAACTCAGCATTCTGATTTCCAATTCTGAATTGTTACCACCCACAGCATGTTGTATTTAAAACATGGTCAAGTGGATGAAAAACATTGATTTTTTTTTAGATCAAGTTACCTGGGTGCTGTGTGTACAATCTCTAGGCTGGGAGGCTTGTGGCCACAGTATGTTGAAACATCAGTTCCCATATGGTCACTGAAGTTAAGCAACATCAAGCATAGTCAGTACCTCTTACCCAGAGTTTTGAACAGGAGTAGAGGTTTATTCTTTGTTCACTGTTTAGGATTCTAAAGGATTAACTTCTAAAGTTTACTTCAACTCTATACTTCTATTGTCTCCATCTGAACTCTGTATTTTTATTTACTAATTATTTATTATTTTTTTCTCCTTAATAGGAGTAGATAGGTTTGCTTACCATCTGGTTTACTCTACTTCCTGGTCGTCTTTTGAACAGGAGTAGATTTTATCCATTGTTACTTGTTTAGGATCGGCTTTCCGGCTCTTTTTAAAAAAATTTTCATTCTCTTTCAGTCCCAGTAGCCTCTTTTATCTTAGTGGCATTGTCATCTTGCTTGGAGCAAATTGATTAAAACTAAAGTGAACAAAACCGAACTTATATAACCTGTATGGTGAGACAATACTCAGTCGAAGTTCCACCAAGATTTATTATTGGCTGACAAAATCTTAACATAAGATACTCAGATGATGCTGTATTTATTCACAATGAAAGAATTCTTAGACAAAGTAGTAATGGAAAGCAAGAAGGAAGGACTAGCTGATCGGAAAAAAAGCGTTCAATTAGAATGGAGCAAAAACAGCATCATGTTTAGATGTAACTACTTTAAAGTACTTTCATTGAAAAACATTTTGAATTAATGCAGTTACTGATTTAACAGAAGTAGTCTGTATTTATTCAATCAAAGTTAGCTGAGGGCATGAAGGTGTTGAACAGGCAACATGAAGACGCACAATTATTTTCAAAGATCAATTAAAAATAAGAAATAAGAAAGAAATCAGTAAAAATTGCCATTTTTTGCTATTTATGTGGGTTTTCACTATTTAGGTGGACTCGGTTTTCAAATTAAATGACTGTTAAACAATCAACTTATTGTTGGCTACAATTGAGTGAAGTTTGTATTAGATTGCTTGAAAATTGAGGGAGTTTTTAGGTTAAAATTGATTTGTATTGAAATCGATTTTTTGTTCATCAGAGTTTTTCGCTAAACGCAGTGGCGTAGAAATAAAATAAAAATGTTTTATGCAAAGCACGATCATCAGCAATCAGCACCTGATGATTGCATTGTGCATGAATCAGAACTGTACTATTAGTGAGGAAAACAAAGTAAATTTATTAATTATTTATATATATATATATATATACACACACACACACATGCACAAACACACAGTCAATTCAAGGGTCTTGTGTCTTTCGCCCCTGAATCTATAATATAAAGTCCCCATTCTACTACATCTCTATTTTCATAATCTAGTATTCATATAAAATACAAATTTTCTTCTCACTTAATTATGTACAATAATGGATCATCTTACTTATTATAAAACGCAGATTGTGTGTGTCTGTACGTTTATATATTGGATCGGATTTTCTACATTTTTCAACCGATTTCAACAAAACTTCACAGGACTGCGTAAAATTACCATGCGGTGGTTCTGACAGTGCCCAAATTTGGAAAAAACAATTGTTTTTGACTGAAATCAATTTGAAACACAATAAAACATGATTCTGTCGCCAGAATGAAAGGGGGACAACTCACATCAAGTTATACTTATTATAAAACCCAGGTTGTTTGTGTATGTGTGTGTTCATTTATATATGGGATCGGATATCCTACATTTTTCAACTGATTTCAACAAAACTTCACTTTTTTTTTTGGCAGGTAGTGTTTCTTATTGTCTTGCACACTTTTTCTTTATTTTTACATTCAGAATGCTTTAAAAATTCCATTTACAAGACAATTGTTTATAATAAAATTCTATTCAATCAATAGACTCATAACGATTGAAAACAATGTTTTTGTTTGAGTTTGGGTTTGACCAATTTGTAAAAAAAAAAAAAAAAACTAATGCGTGTCTGTCAACCTTAAACAAATAATCTTTGTCGATTTTATTTTTCAGTCTTTATGATGGTTGATACTTGATCAATCTCTTACTGTTACATCCCCGGGCAATGCCAGGCTCTACTGCTAGTATGCAATATTTGTGAACAATTCAGCTAGAAAAATTGAAAATAAATACAATCTATCTAAATACAAATTAGAGACATGTTATCAACAATGATTTGTGTTAATTTTTAACATCAACTTAGGATTTTTCTTGTATAAAAGTCAAAGAATTTTAACATATTCAACATTATGGATAAAAAGTAGTGAATGTTATATAATGTTTTTTTTGCAGACTTAGCTGGAGCAAAACAAATTCACAGATTTTTTATTATACATCAAGCACTATTTTATTAACACCAGTACTCAATGTGCAAGAGGCAATCTTTTTTTTTTTTTTTGTGGTCAGTAATATACATGGTGTTAATAATAGAGTCAGAGACCAAAAAGCTGGAACAATTTTCTTTACTAAATATCCTCCCCAATACAATGTCAAAGAGCCACTCAAGATAGAAGGTTACTCACTGAGATTGTTTTATGGACATAAAAGGTGGAAGTAAGTGCAGATTATGAAGATATGCAGGATAGATAACAGTTGATCCTAAACTTTAAGAGGTTAAGATTGAAGCGTTCAGGAAAGCATTCATGAGGGGAGTCTGTTCCTGTTGTAGCATATCTACAGACGATAATGGGTATGTCTCCATTCACATAAATATAGTAGTAAATACTGTATGTTGGTCTACAGTTGGAATTCACTTGACTCACTTCTAGCAGTTGACTACTTCTATGTGCCACTCGTGATTCTTATATGTGTTGTTCTTGTCTTATGTATTATCGTTCATTACCAATCTTCATTTGATTATTCTATTCAGTAACCTTATAACAGTTCCCCAAAGAATTTGTATCCCATTTTTGATCTGATTTGACTCTTGAAAAGATGGAGCATATCAGAAGAAGTCTGGTAATTTCAGGAAGTGACTATTATTCCAGAATCCTTAATCAGTCATCGTATTAGATTCCACTTGGAGTCTGGGTTTGATTGATTGATTTTATCTTTTATGGCTTATCAACTTTTTGCTGTTTATTTAGAGCCAGAAAATATTCTTTAGATTGTAAGATCTTTTTGGGATATAATAATATTTAACAGATACAAGTCCCATTAATTAACCCATAGCTGAGGGAAGATGAAGCGGATTCATAGCTTTCCCAAGGGTATTTGCCAAGAAGTAAATATAATGAAACTGACAGCTTCTCAACCCATTGCAGGTTATCTAAAGCCAGAAAATATTTTTAGAATGTAATAATTTTTTTTAAGGTGATAATGATTTACTGATACAAATCCTACTAATTAACCCATAGCTGGGGGGAGATTCATACATTTCCCAAGGGTATATGTGTGTAAGTGAATATAACAAACCTGACTGAAATTGGAAAGTGGCTCTCTGATTTCTAATTCCAAGCTGTTATCAATTACACCACCCATACATCCAAGCTTAGAACACGTGGTATTCCCAAGCAATCACCCATCTAGGTACTGACCGGGCTCGACATTGCTTAAGCTTGCAATCTTGGCTACTTTGGTGATCATAAAGGAACAAGTGTTTCAATGTGATATGGCCATAAGTTATACTGCCCTCACATTAAATCTGGTATTCTCAAGTGGTCACCCATCTAAGTACTGACCAGTCTCAACATTGCTTAACTTCAGTGATTGTAAGAGAACTAGTGTCTTAATGTGATCTGGCTGTAAGCTGTACCACCCACACATCAAATCTGGTATTCTCAAGTGGTCACCCATCTAAGTATTGACCAGGCTCAACATTGCTTAACTTTGGTGATCATACAAGAACTGGTGTTTCAGCATGACATGGATGTAAGCTATACTGCCTCCACATCCAAGCTTATTGCACCTGGTATTCCCAAGTGCACACTCGTCTAAATACTGACCAAGCTTGGCATTGGTTAAATTCAGTACTCGTACGCAAACCAGTATTTCAATGGGATATGACTGTAAGCTACTTGATGTCTGGACAAGCTTGTTTCCCAAATGACATTCAAGTTTGGTTTGGTTTGTTTTATTTTACGGCATATCAACCTCAATGGCTTATTTAATGCTGACAAAATTTACCTTCTTGGTAATATTTTTTTTTACAAAAATCTATTTCTGGTAAGAATTTTCCTTCACTGGTAATATTTGTTTATCAAAAATGTATTTTTGGTAATAATTTTTTTTTTTTTTGCAAAGTATCTCTGGTATTAAAACCTATTTTTACACTTTTGTAGTGTGTCGACTATTGGGGGTTAACTATTTGTCCATAGCTTGGACCCAAACAGGTGCTACAACCTTGGGTCAGGGTGGACCTGGGAACATCAGCAATTAAGAGGTGGTTGCACACTACTCAAAAACCTCCTGATCAGAGGCCTTACTGTTGGACGTAGTTTATCATCTTACCCAGGATGCAGATGCAGTTTATCGTCGTACCCTGTATGCGGATGTAGTTTATCATCATACCCAGGATGGAGACATTCAAGAGAAGGGGCCTTATTAAGAGTTATAATCATTGTGGGCAGCAGTTCAATGTTGGTACCAAAAAGCCTCTGGAAATCGAGTGAATCTTCTGACTGTTGTGCTTTTATATCATATTGAAAATAAGAATGTCAGTAATGTTGTGGCCTGAAAATAAAATATTTATTGCCAGTGAAGGTCATTTATCTTAATAGATGTCTTTATTACACCTTTGTTCAGTCATCCAAATATTTCTACTGAAATGCCACAAGCTGTTTTGACTGTACACTTGAACATCCTATTTGTCTAACACACATTAGCAAGTCAATCATGCATACATATATATATATATATATATATATATATATATATATATAATGAAATGGACTAAGTCCGACAATTATATGACAATAAATATGAGGACAACAATCCAAACAATGTAAACAGTTACAATACCTTATCTCAGAAATATCGTCATCAGTCATTGAAATTAACAGGATATAACTGGTAACTGACATTCATTAGACGTGGCACGTGGAACTAGAAGTCTACCACAGTGAGCAAAATAAAGGGTTCAGTTCAACATTCTAACCACCTGAAGAAGGCTGGAGGGTACAACAGCTGAAATGTTGTAATAAATATGGCAACAAAGATAAGGACAGTAGCCTGAATAATGTAAAAGTGTACATAATACCTCATCTCAGAAATATAGACAGATGTCCAGTTTGTCATTTCAACCACCTGAAGAAGGCCAGAACGTACAATGGCTGAATCATTGTGATAAATATAGCAACAAAGATGAGGAGAATAGTCCGAATAATGTAAATAGTGTACATAATATCTCATCTCAGAAATATAGACAAAAAGATGAGGACAATAGTCCGAATAATGTAAATAGTGTACATAATACCTCATCTCAGAAATATAGACAGAAAGATGAGGACAATAGTCCGAATAATGTAAATAGTGTACATAATACCTCATCTCAGAAATATAGACAGAAAGATGAGGACAATAGTCCGAAAAATGTAAATAGTGTACATAATACCTCATCTCAGAAATATAGACAGAAAGATGAGGACAATAGTCCGAATAATGTAAATAGTGTACATAATACCTCATCTCAGAAATATAGACAGAAAGATGAGGACAATAGTCCGAATAATGTAAATAGTGTACATAATACCTCATCTCAGAAATATAGGCAGAAAGATGAGGACAATAGTCCGAATAATGTAAATAGTGTACATAATACCTCATCTCAGAAATATAGGCAGAAAGATGAGGACAATAGTCCGAATAATGTAAGTAGTGTACATAATACCTCATCTCAGAAATATAGACAGAAAGATGAGGACAATAGTCCGAATAATGTAAATAGTGTACATAATACCTCATCTCAGAAATATAGACAGAAAGATGAGGACAATAGTCCGAATAATGTAAATAGTGTACATAATACCTCATCTCAGAAATATAGGCAGAAAGATGAGGACAATAGTCCGAATAATGTAAGTAGTGTACATAATACCTCATCTCAGAAATATAGGCAGAAAGATGAGGACAATAGTCCGAATAATGTAAGTAGTGTACATAATACCTCATCTCAGAAATATAGGCAGATCAGTCATTGTGATGATGATGACATGTTGTTTTATGAAACTACTACTTAAGTAGTTTCCACAGATTTTGACATCATCCTGGGTTCTATTTTTGTTCAAATCCATGCATTTGTCTTGCTCATGCTAAGTCTTGAAAAAAAAAAAAAAAAAACTATAAAATTCACTATTTTTTATCCATAATGTTGAATAAGTTAAACTTATTCAACATTTTAACAAGAAAAATCTCGAGTTGATATTAAAAATTGCCGCATAACATTGTCAATTTATTTCAGATGGAATGATCTATTATGACATGTCTCTAATTTGTATTTAGATACATTGTATTTATTTTCAATTTTTCTAGTTGAATTGTTCACCTATATTGTATATGATCGATTATTGTATATAATTAGATTACAATAAAATTATATTTTCTGTTTCTACATTATTTTTATAGATACATTTATTTAAGTAAATGCTCTGTTATAATAAACAGTATTAATTACATTTACTGGCCTGAAATTTTGTAGAAAATTATGTGTCCTCTGACAGGAATCAAACCTGTGTCCTGCACAGAACTGTCATTTGATCTAATGTGCCATACTACTTAGCTACAGAGGAAGCATTTGGTTTTATATATATATATATAGTTTCCACAGAGGAATCTCAACGTGGTGTAATGGTTAGCAAGCTTGTCTCACAAGTACATTTATGACTGAGTAGTAGATTTCAGCTCTCACTGGGTGCTCCATACTTTCGGCCTTGTGTCACATCTAAGTCACACTTAAAAAATCACCATACAGTTTCCACAGAAACCCATCTACAAGCTTTCTACAACCCTAATTGTTGCAGTCCTGAGCATGACAATAAACTACATCTGGCAGCAAGGCCTCTGATCAGGAGGTTTTGAGGAGCATGGAACCACCTCTTAATTGCTGTTGTTCCCTGACCTGGGGTGGTAGCACCTGTTAGGGCCTCAACTATGGGCAAATATTTAACTCCAAAAACTGTTGTCAAAACACTATAAAAATATAAAAATAGATTTTTGTAGTAAAAATACTAGCAATACATTTTTGAAAGAGGAAAAAATATTACTGT
>OZ010608.1:35134054-35161554 GCA_963932145.1 Acanthosepion lycidas | reverse complement strand
CATTTACCAATGCAATTTTAACATCGGGTGCATCAGCCTGGGCAAATGTATAAAAAGTGGCAGATGAAAAGCTGAAGAATCTTTGCTTTGAAAGTTGAAGAATCCCTTCTCTGAAAGTTGAAGAATCCCTTCTCTGAAAGTTGAAGAATCCCTACTCTGAAAGTTGAAGAATCCCTTCTCTGAAAGTTGAAGAATACCTTCTTTGATAGTTGAAGAATCCATTCTTTAAAAGTTGGAGAATCATTGCTCTTCAGAGCAGGGATTCTCCACACTTTCAAAAAGAAGTAAAAGAACCTCCTTTTTGTATGCCTTGACACTTCAGGAGGCGGGTGATCATGGTTCTTCACTGTTCCTTGTTCTTTTATAGCTCCAAGCACTGTTTGGAAAAATTGCTGTCTCTTGTGACACTTCATTGGTAATGAGAAAGTTTCACTCAGACGACGTCTTTCCCAAAACTGTTACTTTGTGGAACAGACTTCTGAAAGGATATTTCCCAGTAAATATGATGGAAAAAGACTTTCTCTATTGAAAACCAGATTCAAGAGTTTGTTGAAAAACTTTTTCCCATCAATACCTGTAAAGTTTTATTCAAAATGTATCAAAGAGCTGCCTGGTAAACAGCAACATGTCCTTGCAAATAACACTGAATATATAATTGAATAAAATGTAATTGTATTTTATTACTTGAAGAATAAATTTAAGCAAAAAATGAAAATTATTTATGACAAAACCTAAAAGATAATTTTTAAGAATTTTTTTTTTACTTTGAAAGAATTAAAAACAAACAATCAAACTTTTCTATATAGATTCTAATTTGTTTTTTTCAGTGTCACAAAGAATTAAAAGAAATTTAAAAAATTAAAAGTATTTTATATCATGTCACAATTACTCTTATCCAGTTCATAACTCCATTAATCTCTAAATTTAACCAAATTACTGCTTAAAAAATATAGCAGTGAAAACTGGGCAGTCTCCTCAAAGACGAAGAAGAGACTTGAAACAAAAAAATGTGATTCTACAGAAGGATGCTGAGGATACTATAGACCGAATATGTGAGCAACAATGAAATTTTAGAGAAAATAAAAACAAAAAGATAACTTATACTTCACATCAGAAAGAAGCAAATGAAATTTTTAGGGCATGTAATAAGGAAAAAAGGCTTGGAGAATCTGATATTCACAAGACAGATTGAAGTGTAGGAGGGCAGAGGAAAACAATGCATCATCTACATATTGAGCTTGAGTAAATGAATGGTGGAACAAGGTTTAGGAGAAATAACAAAAAGACAAAATTTATTAAGAGCTATAAAGGACAGGAAATTGTGGAGAGCCATGATTGCCTATGTCCTGAGGAGACACAGCAGAAGATCATTTTTATGGTCAATATATAATTGAATAAAATGTAATAGTATTTTTTTAAAGAATAAAGTAGTTAAATCAAAATAGAACTTATTTGTGACTTACCCTAATAGTACAAATAATAACCACTTCATTTTGTGCTGTTTCCTTTCATAATGTAGGCGATCATGGCCCTCCACATCTTCCTGTCCTTTGTAGCTCTTAATAAGTTTTGTCTTCTTTATTATTTCTCCCAAACCCCATTCTACCACTCAAGCTCATCAAGTATGTTACACAGTGCTTTCTTCTGTATCTCTTTCCTGCAATCTGTCCTGTGAGTATCAGATTTTCCAAGCCCTCCTTCCTCATTACGTTCCCTGGAAATTTCAATTACCTCTTCCTGATGTTAAGTATAAGTTTCTTTTTTGTTTCCATTTTCTCTAAAACCTTGTTGTTGTTTACATGTTTATTTAATGGTATCCTCAGTATAAGTGGGCCATAAAGATTGACTTCTCAGTGACGTTTGTAAGCTGATAAGCTTTCCTAAAATATACATTGTGTCTGTGTTCAGTGTTGCAATAAAAGGTTGGGTGGATGAAATTATTGTGAAAATGTGGAAATCTAAAATCTTTTCTGAAATCCACCTCCACCCCAGATAGTTAAATGCAGTCCAAGAATTTATAATGGATAAAATTTGGAATAAGGATTTATTCCATAAATACATTGTTCTAATCTATGAGCTCTAGTTTGGATTAAAGCCAATTGCCCCATTTAGATCTTCTGCATGACCTAGCTTAAAATTCTGCCTATGGGGCGAGGTTTTGGCTATGATTTCTAATTGATGGAAATGTTGTTGATGTAAGACAAGCTTCCAAGTTATAATCAGTTTGTATCACTGACAGTGGCTTCTTTATTTAGAATTGATTTTACTATTTACTTTAATTAGTTTTAACCTGTAAAAGTTTAACAATTTTCCTATTTTGATATTCTGTTGACTCTTAATTCTTCAGTTAATGATTGAGTAAGCTTGTGGTGAGTTCTACGACAATAAAATATCCATAGAATTTCCCCCATCATATCTTTATATATTTAAGCTTTACGTTAAGAAAAATATTGCAATAGCAATCAAAATATGAAGGCTGGTTGTTATTTTAAGAAGTAAGGAGATACAAATGAAAGGATTTGAAATTGGCAATTTTTTCCATTCCACTGAAACAGACATTAAACACGTCTCCCTTTCTTTCTTTCTTTCATTTTCTCATTGAAACCAAGTAGTGTCTTTGATAAGTCTTTTGTCTTCTCATACAATCAAAATGGAATTGTCCATTATTTATAAAATATTAGCAGAAGATTTAAACACTTCTATCTTTTTTCCTTTTTTTTTCACTGAAACCAAGTAGTGTCTCTGATAAGTCTTTTATATTTCCATGCATTGGAAATGGAATAGTCCATTATTTATCCCAGCCTGAGTATAATGATAAACTACATCCAACAGCAAGGCCTTTGATCAGAAGGTTTTGAAGAGTGTGGAACTACCTCTTAACTGCTGGTGTTCCCAGGTTCACCTTGACTTGGTGTAGTAGCACCTGTCAGGGTCTCAGTTAGGAGCAAATAGTTTACCCCTCCGCAAAAAAAAAAGCGGTCAAAACACTATGAAAGTATAAAAATAGGTTTTAATATAATACATTTATAAAAAAAAAAAAAAAAATTTACCAGCAATATATTTAAAAAAAAAAAAAATATTACCAGCAATAAAATCTTGTCGGCATTAAATAATTGTTATAGTGGAACACCCCTATTCTATAGTTAATAGACTCTCCCAGCTATAATAAGTAGGAGTAGTAGGAGTCGCTCAGGGAGGAGGTCAGTCAGTCGATGTTGGAAGATTGTTAGTCGGATATTAAAGTATCAGCCACCACAACTAGATTGCTGCGTCATTACCTATTATATCAAGTTCCTAACGTTTTGTACGTCAAACCTATTTTAGGACTGACTTAGTACAAATACAAGCCTCCACTGTGAAACCACTACATAACAATAACCCATTGAGGGTGGTATACCAAACCAAACCATTATTTCTGAAGTATTAGCAGGAGATTTAAACACTTTTATCTTTCACTGAAACCAAGTAGTGTCTCTGATAATTCTTTTGTCTTTCCATGTGATGAAAATGGAGTAGTCCATTATTTATGCGGTATTGCCAGGACGTAATGTTCGAAGTGAGAGACCAGCATGATTATTATATGATGGTTGGAGAAAGTATGTGCTATATAGTAGAAGTGTCCATTTCCGTTTCCATACAGAAAGCCTTCTGCTTTCATTGACCAAACACTATTACTGTGGTTTAAAATTTTATGAACTACTCACTTATAGAATTGTTTTTTGACTTTTTGTTTTCCAATTAACACTGAGCCTCCAAAATTTAAATATCAGTGATTCTCTTCTGTCTTTAAAATTCCTGTTCTTTTATTGTTCTCACATATTAATAATGTCTCCTTTTTCTCATATTCTCTCACACTCAGTAACACTTTGCATCTTTATTGCTTTGCTTGGTGTGAAAGATTAAAAACAAACAAAAAAAATAATTTTTCAGATTAGATTTCTCAAGTCCACTTATAAAAAAAAATCATAAAAATACTTATTAAATGTTATAGCACTTTATAATCCTGATACAGTGTAACCCGGATATAAGAGAGTTGTCGGGACCAGAGAAGAAGTCTCTTATATCCGGGTTTCGTCTATTTTATATACATTAACACAGGCTCTAATTTGGGAACAGAGAAAATCTCTCTTATATCCGGGTTTCGCTTATATCCGGGTCTCTTATATCCAGGTTGCACTGTAGTAGTTTCCATCCAATCATTCTACCTTTGGTAGTGTGGAAAGCTGACATCTTTATTACATCAATTTTTTTCTCTCCTGGTATCATGTGCAACTCATTTTTACTGTTGCTGCTGTTGAAAGTCTTCAGTTTTGAGATGTTTTTATTATTTGTTAAAGCTTGTCTATTGTGATTTCGTAGCACCTGTCTATAGGATCTGATGAAGCATCGTAACAAAAATGTTGAAAACCTTGTGAAAGCTGCTAACGTATTGCTTAATAATGAAAAATGAAAACTTTTTTTTTCAGAATCTAAAAAGAAATTGGTCCTCTTACTTTTTAAATAAATTTAATGCATTTCTTCTGCTATAAAAAAAAAAAGCAAAGAGAGAAAGATAAAAGTTCATTAATCTTTGAACTGTCATTTAGTTCCAGTTCATGCAAAAGAAAACTGAACATTTCATCAATTCACAGTTGTATTGACTAAATGTCACTGTAAGTTCTCTGCTGATGCTTTCTTTTCTCACCTTTTCCCTCTCATCCAGTTCCATGCTTTCCAGATGACTTTGATCTTCAAAAATCTAAATGCAATGTCAATCATTATCTACTGTCTTCTTGTTTACTCTTCTATTCTTGTTGCTTAATAATGATAATAATTTTTTTTTCGTATTCTTTCCCACTCATTAATTCTTTGTGTCTTAGTGGCTTTACTGCCTTGCATAGGGTTAAACAAATAAAAAAGAAGAAGAAAAGAAATCCATGTGTGTATAATACAAAAATTGGGTGAAAGTGTCCATCGTATTCAACTGTGATGAAGTAGTGTACCAAGTTCTAATATAGAGACTTTGATGCGTAAGATGTAGCAAGATCTGGGACATTCTCAACAGCAGCAACTCATAAAATTCTTGTAGTTTCTTCATGGCCTAATTTGGGCCGATCGACAAATCTCAATCAAGAGAGAAACTTGAGATGTTCAAAGAACGTAATGAGTCTATAATTGATGAGCAGTTTGGTTTCTAAATACTGTCAGTCAAGTGAGTGTCAAAATGTTTGAATGCCAAACGGAAATGATATCCAGCAAACATTTCTAATTTGATTTGACAGCATTTTCACCAATCTTGTGACTATGTTTTAGAACAATTTGTTACTTTAAAACATGTTTTTGGAAGTTGAGATGCCACCCCATCACATTACAATGGTCACTTCTCACCCACTTTTTGTATTATATGCTCATTGATTTCTTTTTGTATTTTTCTTTGCATAAACATTTTTTTTTACAGCTTATCAACCTTTTACAGGTTTTTTTTTTTTTTTTAAATATTTTTATGTAACTTACTGAAACAAGTCCTAATTAACCCAGTGGTTCCCAATTTTTTTTCTGTGCTACATTTTTGGAATTTGCTTGCCCCTCACCAAATTTTGTGTGATAAAAAGTACATTTAAAAATAATAAAAAAAACCCAGAGAGAAGCTTAAAGGGAGATAACCATGAGTTCAAAGTCAAAACACTATCATTGATAACTCTCTCCTCCAATTTGAAGAGCCTAGTTACTATATTCTTAATATCTGATGTAATGCAACAATATCAAAATGATAAAATTGGTCAATAAGTATTAAAAACTATTTATACTGAGACTCATTCATGCAATTACAAGTAAACCATAAAAATATTTTAAATTTTGAAGTCATATTTATTTTTGGCATATGAATTTTTTTGAAACTGTTTCTAAATCTTTGATTGTCTTTCAATCATTCCATCTCACCTGCTATCTTCTGCTGCACCTATGAGGTGCATCGTACCATTTGCGAACCACTAAATTAACCCATAGCTGGTGGTTGAAGAATTGGATTCACAGCTTTCCCAAGAGTATTTGAGCATAAATGAATATAACAGTCCTATCTGAAATTGGAACTTGGCTCTCTGATTTTCAATTCCAAGCCATTATCCATTACATCACCTGGTGTTATGAAACAGTCATCCATCTAGGTTTGATATTGCTTAACATTGGTGATCATATGAGAACTGATGTTTCAATGTGATATGGCTGTAATCCTTTCCGTAAATAGAAAGTATGTAACATTTCATGGCTTAATGTGCTTATCTTTCTCTTGTTTTTTGTTTTCATTTTTTTTAAGTAGAGGAAAAAAAATTCTGTTCTCGAATTAGAATTTAAATAATTTTTCCATTCATGCAATTCATTATCAAAGTTATGCAAACTGAAGCAAAACTTCAATTCTCAAATGTTTCTTTTTTTCATTATTAATGAAAGTTGCTTGAAATAAAGCCTCAAACATCTGGAAATTATTTCATGCCATTCTCTGTGGTCTACATGGGAGAAATAAAGAAGAAACGAGTCAAAACTGCAATTACAGCAATACTCAAATACGATAGACATTTTTCTCCCACACATTCCACTGTGAATTTGTCCCATTCCCACTGCATATCTTGTGCTTGCCCTCTATCTCAATCTATTTGTACCTTGGTCTTGTTTCCTATTTGTACCCTGCTTTTAATCTCCCCTTCTATTAGGTTGGTGCAAAAATAATGACATAATTGGATTGTCATTTTTTGACATATTTTTAATGTCAAAAAACGACATTATTACGTCATTATTTTTGCACCAACCTAATATTTGAATCTTACTTTTCTTCCTCACTTATTATTTGCACCCTGCTTTTGTCACCCTGCTCCTATTTGCACCTGAGGTTTGTATACCTGCTCTATTTATTTGCATCTTGTTTTTGTCCACCCCTACATTTATTTGCACCCTGCTATTGTCACCCTGCTCCTGTTTGCACCTTACTTTTATACACCTGCTCTATTTATTTGCATCTTGTTTTTGTCCCCCTCTTACATTTATTTGCACCCTGCTATTTCCCCCTCTTGCTATTGAGCTTTCATTCTATATAATTCATTCTGTTCATGTGTGTGATTCTTTCTCTCTTGAACTACTTCTCTTGTTTTTGCCCTTCTCCCCAGCCTTTCTCTCTTGATCTTTCTTTGCACTTATATTCCTTTCCTCTTTGCACTGTATTTTTATTCTCCACCCCTATATACCATATACTCGCTTTCTCTTCCCCCCTCTCTGTCTGTGCCATATTTTGGCTCTCTTTCTCTCTTTCTCTCTCTGCCATATTTTGACCTCTCTCTGACATATTTTGGCCCTCTCTCTCGCTCTCTCTGACATATTTTGGCCCTCTCTCTCGCTCTCTCTGACATATTTTGGCCCTCTCTCTCGCTCTCTCTGACATATTTTGGCCCTCTCTCTCGCTCTCTCTGACATATTTTGGCCCTCTCTAGCTCTTTCTGCCATTTTGCCCCCCTCTCTCTGCCATATTTTTGCTTCCTTCTGCCATATTTTTGCCTCCCTCTGCCATATTTTGCCCCCCGTGCCATATTTCCCCCCCGCCATATTTTTGCCCCTCTCTCTCTCTCTCTCCTCTCTCTCTCTGCCATATTTTTGCCCCTTTCTCTCTCTTACTGCCATATTTTTGACATCCCTCTCACTGCCATATTTTGCCCCCCTCTCTTTGCCATATTTTTGTCCACCCCTTTCGTCCATATTTTCCCCCCACCCTCTCTACCATATTTTTGATCCCTCTCTCTGCCATGTCCTTGCCTCTCACTCTCACCTTTGTCTATGCCATATGCTTCTCCTTCTGTCTCTCACTCCCTCTGCCATATTCTTGCCTTTCTCTCTCACTCTCTTTTTTCTCACTCCATTTTCTTACTATTCTTTTTCTGCTATTTTCTTACCTTCTCTCTGTCATATTTTTACCCTTTTCTCACTTGCTGTGCCATATTCTTGCCTGTCTCACTATCTCTCTACCATAGTTGTGGTATTTTGATAAACTAGGCTAAGCTTAATAGATTCCAACATGCGCACACATTTCTCAGACCTTGCCCTCTCAGCCCCCAGTGTAGGACATATCTGTTCCTTATTGGCTTTTTCATGCTTTATCTCAAATATTATAGCATTACTGAGCAACATTTTTACAAGTAGAGTCACTGGTAAATTGCTATACCAAATTTTAGTTTGTAACCTTCCTTTCATGATAGTGTCTCTTACAGCATTCAAATGGATTGTGGATCCATTTTACACTATTTCAATGCAAAAACTTAGACCTTAGACATCCATATTCCCCATATTCTTCCCTTTGCTTTGGCCTTTGTTAATGTAGCTTTACTCTTTGGAAAGCTATGTTTGGAAAGAAGAAGAAGAAAAATGGTTTTAACTGGTTCCTATTCAGGTACAGATGTTTAGCTTTGTGCAAATAAAAAAAAAAAAAGTCCACTTTTTCCTTTTTAATGAATTATGTAGAAGTTATTCATGATGCACAACGTCATATTCATTAAATCCAGAAACCATCCTTCTCCACTTCCACTTATGTTTCTTTTTTAGTTTTTACTTTTATTATTCTTAATTGCTTTTCCTCATCCACCACCTCTTCCTCTTGAGAAGCCACTGCCGCTGTACAATAATTCGAATCACCTACTTAGAAATGGAAGTAGATTTCCTTCTGGGTTTGTGTTTCATTCATATCTCTTTCAATAATGTTCAAACGATCGACGACCTTCCTCTGCATTTCGTAAAG
The DNA here is from genome assembly GCA_963932145.1 of Acanthosepion lycidas. NCBI lineage: Eukaryota > Metazoa > Mollusca > Cephalopoda > Sepiida > Sepiidae > Acanthosepion > Acanthosepion lycidas. The sequence continues at coordinate 35,152,802 of OZ010608.1, read as the reverse complement.
AACCTAATGAACACTGGCTTCAAAAAACCATTTTCCTGCTTCCTATTTTTTTGTATCTTATTTTTTTCTTTCTTTGTTTAATTTGATTTTCACAAGACTTTAGCATTTAAAAAGGCCTCAAGTACGAGTCGGAGTTTTCAAGATGGTAGGAATCAAAAGTGTGTCACTTGTCTGCATTTTTATTCTATTTTATTTTACTGCCGTTGTTCTTTCTTACAACTGACTTGAAATCCTGGTTGCGTTGATCAGTCAAATGAGGAAACTGACAAGATGCCCAGCTCGTTGTATTAATCTGAAGAGCAAGTCCCGTAATGTTTATTCATTCTCAACTGAAATTTTAGCAAAAAGTGAATTTTATTGATTCCAAGTTCAACATAATCACTTGCAGAGAATCTTATATAAATCTATAGGGATGAAAATTGTATAAATCTATAGGGATGAAAAGATGAACATAGATGTGTGTGTGTGGGAAGGTGTTTTGATATTCTTTTATTTTCAGTCTGTATGCATGTGTGTATATGCTTTTCTATTCATGTGTATGCTTTTATATACACAGTTTGTGTGTTTGTTTTATACTTGGTGTATGCATACACTTTTATATTCATTGTGTGTATGTGTGCTTTTATGTTTGCTGTTTGTTTTGTTTTATGGTATATCAACCTCAGTGGGTTATTTAATGCTGACAAAATTTTAATTGCTGGTAATGTTTTTCTGAAAAAATCTATTTCTCGGAATATTTTTCCTTGAACAAATCTATAGCTGGTCATATTTTTTCCAAAGAACGTATAGCTGTTTGTATTGCTGGTATTTTTTTTTTTTAAAGTATTGCTGATAATAATTTTTCCTTAAAAAATTATTTCTGGTAATAATTTTTTTTAATTACAAAGTATTTCTGGTATTAAAATCTATTTTTACACAAGTTTGGGTGTTAACTATTTGCCCATAGCTGGGACCCTAACAGGTGCTACCACCCCAGGTCAGGGTGGACCTGGGAACACTAGCAATTAAGAGGTGGTTCCACACTCCTCAAAACCTTGTGATCAGAGGCCCTTGCTGCTGGATGTAGTTTATCGTCTTACCCAGGACACGAATGTAGTTTATCTTTATACCCAGGGCATGTTATGTTTGCTGTGTGTGTTTATATATACACTTATGTTTGCTGTGTGCGTGTCTGTATATATATGCTTATGTTTGCTGTGTGTTTGTCTGCATGGCCATTATGTTCACTGTGTGTGTGTATATGTGTGCGTCTGCACTTTTATGCTTGGTGTTTGGGTGTGTATGCATGTCTCTGATTGTGTGTCTCAGGTATATGTCTCTGATCATGTGTATGTGTCCGTACTTATGTTCTTGCTTGTGTGTGTGTGTGTGTGTGTGCGTTCGTGTGTGTGTGCATATTCATATTCAGTGTTTGTCCGCATATCTATATGCTTGTGTGTGTGTATGATGACATAATGTGGTAAATATGTTTAATAATATGTTTGTATTCATATGTGTTTGGTCTTCTCTATATGTGCACATATATGAATATATATTTCATTTCACCCCAAGCAAGGCTACAAGGCCACTAAGATGCATGGATTTACTGAGTGAGAAAGAATATAAGAAAAATAAAAATATTATTAAGAACAGAAATTAAGAAGACAGAAGATAACAATTGACATTACATTTAAATTTTTGAAGATAAAACTTGAGTGGAAAGCATGTACACTTCACGCTTGTAAAACTCCCTTCCAGCTCCATGCTTTCCAGCCAACATTAATCTGCAAAAATTTGAATGCAATGTCAGTTGCTATCTACTGTCCTCTTGATTACTCTTTCCATTCATTATTAACATTTCCATTCCTAATTCTTCCACACTCGGCAACTTTTGTGTCTTAGAGGCTTTACTGCCTTGCTCAGGGTGAAAACAATTAAAAAAAAGAGAAATGTAATTGTTTTACACTTTCACATCACTTTCAGTTGAATTTAATTTGAATCCCAGCTTTTTTGTCCAAAATTACCTGATGTAGCCAATGAAATAAAAAAAGTCGTTAATACTCGAACAAAATATGAACTTTAGAAATTTTATCCAAAATTTGATTCAAGTCTAGAGAAACTTATTTGAAAATTGGAAAAATGCAGAAAGAAAAGTAATTAAACAAAGTCAGTTGAATTTAAAGAAATAATTTGTTTGGACGCACAAGTACCTAAAATAAGTATATATAAGTATGTATATACTTGGATGCCAAAATAAAATCTTTTTTCCGATAATGTTCTAAGAATATTATCTTCAAAGGTGTTTGCATCATGTGATCAGGGAAAAAAACTTACTGGTTACATTGAATGCCTCAAAATCCAAACTATTTACATTCCATCACCTCTGATCAGACCCCAAACTACCGCTAGTCTCAATGAACGGCTCTGCATGTAATAATATTTTTAATGTGCTATCATACACAAAGAAAAGGAAAGACACTTTTGGCAAATTTTTAGATTTAAAACATTAATGTTGTCTGCTGAGAAATAGGAACGGTCTCTCACCCATCGATCTAATGATTGATTAGATTATTTTCTGTGGCTTACCACCCCTTTGCAGGTTATTTAAAACCATAAAATATTTTTATATTGTAAGAATTTTGGGGGTAGTATAATAATGATTTAGTCATACAAGTCTTAGTAATTAATTCATAGAAGGGTGAAGAGGTGGTGTCATACCTTTCCCAAGGGTATTTGTGTGTAAGTGACTATAATGAACTCAATTGGAGATTGGCTTTCCAATTAACAATTCTGATTCATTTTATATTACACCTATCATACAGCACCTCATATTTCAAATGGTTACCCGTCAAGGTACTGACCAGACTCAACGTTGCTTAACTTTGGGGATTGTACAGGAACTAGTGTTTCAATATGATGTGGCCATAAGCCTCATAATTCTGAAAAGTCGCAAGATAATTAAAAAGATATTGTTGTTGAGAGAATGTGGTAATTCTGTTTGATTATAGTCAATCATTGGAAAAATTTGTGTCGGGTTAGAACATTACATACTAACAAAAAACATTTATTAGACAAGTACATAGGCTCCATTGTTTTAACAACTTTCTCCTGTCATTCTACAAACTTGTTGGTGGTATTTTTGTAGAAACTTTGTGTATTTGTTAAAAGAATGTTGTGATATTGTTTTTGACTTGGTAGGACAATAAACTACATCAGACAGCAAGACCTCTGATCAGGAGGTTTTGAGAAATGTTAAATGTTAAACCACCTTTTGTTGTTGTTCCCAGGTCCATTTGAACAGGGGTGGTAGAACCTGTTAGGGTCCCATCTATGGGCAAATAGTTAACCCCCCCCCCCCAACTGGGGTCAAAACACTATAAAAGTGTAAAAATAGGTTTTAATACCAGCAATTAATTTTTTAAGAAAAAATATTACCAGCAATACATTTTTGAAAAAAATATATATATTACCAGCAATACATTTTTGGAAAAAGAATATTACCAGCAATAAAAATCTTTTTGGCATGAAATAACCTATGAGGTTAATATGCTATAAACCAAACCAAACCAAAAAATTGATAGTATATTTTTTTATAATAAAATGAGAAACAATAGATTTTTTTATAGCAAAATGACAATGCAACACTAAAATATGTAAAATACATTTTTATAGTAAAATTACCAACAATATATTTTATGATCTACAAACTATATATCTAAAAAAATTGTATCTTTAGCCTGAAAGTATAAATTTATGTAAAAAATATCTGTAGTTGAAAGCATAAAATTATGTAAAAAATATTTAGATTTCGGCATTAAATAGTTCATGTTGCTAAACAAAATCAACCAACCAATTTGACTGGCTGACTTATTTAAATTGTTCTGTAGAGACTGGAACAAATGAAAATCCAAAAGAGCCAAGTCAGGAAATCCTCCAGCAGGGCCTCCATATTCTCCTGACTTGATTCTTTCGGATTTTCATTTGTTCTGTTTTATACAGAACAATTTAAATAAGTCACTCAGTTGAAAACAGCATCACAACATTTGGATGGTCAAAAAGTGGTTTGGCAGATTTCATCTGGGATGACTTTAACCGAGATGATCTATTACACTTCTGATGTCGATGAAAATGCTCTGCTTGCCAACTTGGAGAATAGATAGAACATTTTGATGGAAGAGATTGCTAATATTTTGAAAATCATTATCGCACATACCTTTTGCCATTTGAATAAAATTAGCTTCAAGAAAAATGGCCGTTTTTGGCAAAACATAAAGGTGTCATTTTTCAGACTGTACATCCAAGCTTACAGCAGCTGGTATTCCTCGCAGAAGTCTAATGATTTGAAATGAAAAATCCTCCAGCAGCCGCCATATTCTACTATTTCAAATCAATAGGCTTCTGCAAGGAATACCAGCTGCTTTAAGCTTGGATGTATGGTCTAAAAAATGATGCCTTTTTGTTTGGCCAAAAACGGCCATTTTTCTTGAAGCTAATTTTATTCAAATGGAAAAAGGGCTGAAGAGCTGGGGCATGATCCAAATAAATGTTTGGAATGTTTGTTTTTTTTTTTTTTGTCACAGTTTGACACTTACTCCTTTCCGAAATTCATAAAGCATAGTATGACGAAAGTGCAAGTGTTTATCCTCTGTCTTTAAGGCAGTCATTTGTAGACAAAATGTCAACATTCAACAAACTCTGACTCACAAATGAACACTGCATGATTTCAGTTTAGAACACAACAGAAATTGGTACCAAAACAAATGCTAGTATCAAGTTGTGGTCATTTTATATTAACAATGAAAATCAGACACAAACATTTGCAATGATCTAATAATAAAAAGAGAAGCTTAATTTTCTGCTAATAACAGTGTGACCAGTACTTGCACTGACCTCTTCCATACTAGTAAAATCTTTATTTAATGTCCCTTGATTTAAGGAACACCAAATTTAAGGAACAACTCTTGGATCACACAGAGTATAGAAATCTGATCCCTTATTTTTACTGAACAAAGATAAATGCTAGAACAAATCATTCACTGACTCCATACTAAGTTACTATTTACAAGGGGACTGTTTTTTGTATCAGTTTATTTCCATTTTTTTTTTTTTTTTAAATAAACTTAAACAACAGTTCCTTTTGAAGAATGGACAATTCCAAGAAACTTTTAGGTCAGGGAAACATCAAATTTGATATTTACAGGTAATCTTCTTGTATATAATATTATCAATGCTTTATTTTTAATATTAATATTATTTTAATATTGAGCACTATATGAAAATATCTGCTTTACTTTTGAAGTATTATATTCTTAAATCTTATATATATATATATAATCAAAATGAATCATTGATACAAAAAGTAGATTAGTAAAGTTAATGATATAAAATGGTGAAATCCCTTTGCAAACAAAATTTTAAAGTTGCATTAAGCTACAAATCACTTGAGGAATGTTATGATCCTTGTTTTTAAAAATTATAAGCTGTATAAGGTCTTTTTTAATATGCAAGTACTTTCAACTGTACATTCATTCATCTTCATCGTGATTTGTAGGTTAATGCAACTTTAAAATTTTGTTTACAAAGAGATTTCACCATTTTATATCATTAACTTTACTAATCTACTTTTTGTATGAATGATTCATTGTAATATAAATTGAACTGCACCACATATTTGATATAATCAAAACAAAACATGTCATTGATGATTGGACATATAGAAAACATGATATGGTGCACGGGCAGAAAGATTTTGCTGTGCTTACCCTCCTAAAAGAAAAGTCAGCTTTAGGAATCATGGCTTTTAATTGAACTTAGAACCTGGCCTCTTACAACTATGGCAGAAGCATAAATATCTCAGTCTCACACACAAACACATGAGAAAATTTAAGAGCAGTGTGTCCATGTGTTTCTCAGAATTCTTCCTTCCCAGCTGAGTCCTGTTAATATGGCAGCCACCAGCAGTTTGGGGGAAGGATCTGTCTGACCCTGAAAGGTGCTTACCTAGCAGAATGGATAACTTGTGGATTTATCTGCTCATATCAGCAACAGAAGTTTAAAAAAAAAAAAAAACTTTTAAACAAATGCAGTACTTTTTCTGTTTAAACAGAAAGAGAATTTTTTTTCTTTTTGTAACATAAACAATTTTAGTCATTGTTGCTCTATATTTCTTTGACACTGTTGATTCCTCTTCACGATTGTATGTATGTGACCAGGGCCGGTGCGTACTACTCCTGAATGCCCCAACCAGGGGGCCAAAAGCCTGATTGTCCTTTGTGACACTTGTTAGCTGATCAACATTTGCTTTTTTTTCTACTTACACACACACATATGTGCAGGAAAGAAAATGTTAGGTAAATAATCCGGAGTTCTTTAGTATTTTTGTTTTTATTTTTAAAAAACAGTGCTCCATACAGAAGTAGAGCTTATATTTTTTTTTAAATAATTATAATTTGATTCCTTCACTACATAAGAGTTCTCATGTTTCAAAAATGACAGCTGAAAACCTCAATATAATTATTAAAATTAAATTGAGTTTACTTTAACTAAATTTAATTTTAATAATTATATTGAGGTTTTCAGCTCACGTTTTTGAAACCTGAGAACTCTTATGTAACAAAGGAATCATATTGTTTTTAAAAATAATTATATATATATATAGGCAGTTAAATCAAATAACTAGTGTGTGCTAGCATGCATACAAAGGTAAGCAAATAAATATTTACTAAATTTACTTTAAGATATAAACATAAGAGTGCTCAATGTGGTTAGACAAAGCTAAGAAATATATATTGATAAATATAGATATACCTATGTTTGGGGTACAACTTCAGTTTCATTGTTTTACCAGCTCATCAGGCACAAGATATATATACGTTAGAATTTAAATTAAGCACAACTGGATCTTAAAGTATGAACAACATTTGTGGATTTTGACATCATTTTTTTTCTTTTTTGTCCAAATCCATGAATTTGTTTTTCTCATACTGTCTCAAAACATCACTATTTTGTGTATCATAGATTTTGGGAGGGAGAGAGATCATAGATTCAGGGTGTGGCGGGGGGGGGCGTTGTGTATCATAGATGGTCAGGTAGATACCTTTGCATGTGATGGGACATTAGGTGTAACAGGAGGTCACAATGTAATTCAAACATTTTAATTTCTTCATTTATAAAGCCACGAATGCAGGATTCTTAATGAAAATTGAACCCCCTTTTCCAGTACTGACCTGCTGACCATTGCGCTACAGAAAGACAAATTTAATTGATTTCACTCAAGAAGGAGAGGGATTCACTGTGCCTTCTCGGGCTAACATTTTCCGTTGACATGAAGTGGAAAGATTATATTGAATCTATTGCTAGGTCCGCAGCTAGGAAAGTTGGTTCACTGTGTGATACTAAACTATTTTTCTGGTCAGAATCTATCTTACATATTTATAGTCTACCATTCGTCTGTGCTTTGAATATTCCTGCCACGTTTGGTCTGGTGCTACTGATATACATTTAGAGATTCTTGATAAAATCCAAAGAAAAATCTGCAATGTTATTCATGCTGACCTGGCATTTCAGCTTCAATTGTTTTCTCACCACTGTAATGTCATTTTCCTGTGCCTTTTGTATTAATACTTTCATGGTAAATGTTTTGATGAGCTTTCTCCTATGCTACCTAGAATATAATCACAGTACTAGATTGGTGGCAAGGTCTCGTTATTGTACAGCTGAAATGGTTAGATGTAACCATAAGTTCTATGCTAACAGTTTCTTCTATCGCACTTCTCGCTTGTGGAACCCTCTTCCTTTCCAGTCAAGTTTAAGTACAGTACTAGATTGGCAGCAAGGTCTCCTCCTTTTACGGTTTAAATGGCTAGATTTAACCTTAAGTTCTATGCTAGCAGTTTCTTCTATCGCACTTCTCGCTTGTCGAATTCTTTTGACTTCTTGTTGCCAAGTCAACTCTGATTTTCAAAAATTTAAATGCAATGTCAATCGTTATCTTCTGTCGTCTTAATTGTTGTTCTTTTATTGTTCTCTCTCCTTAATATTGTTTTTTTTTTTTCTCATATACTCTGATACTCAGTAAAATACTGCATGTTAGTGACTAGGAGTGAAATGATCAAAAAAGTCTATATCTGTATATCTATTATACGTATATGTGTCTACATAATATGTGATATGTGTATATGACATACATGTGCATACATTTCATGCTTATATATAAGGTGTATTTGAATTGTGTGTGCATATATATATTAGGTTGGTGGAAAAATAATGACGTAATAATGTCGTTTTTTGACGTTAAAAAATACATCAAAAAATGACATTATTATGTCATTGTTTTTGCACCAACCTTATATATATATATATATATATATATATATATATATATATATATATATATATATATATATATATATATACTAGTCAAGACACCCCACATTGTCCAGGTGTACATGGCTGCAGTTGTATAATTCCCCCACCTCCCCCATCGTATACTCACATCCCTTGTCTAGAAATGTCCGCCTGTGTCCACACTTGCATGCATCATCTATTGGTATACCAAGCCACTCCACTGCTACATTTTTTTTTATGGTATGTCATTTGCAAGTGTTTGATAGTTCTTACTAAAGGAATTCCATTGATAAAAACTTCTTGTGTGGTCATTGCTTAGGGTTATAGTATGGCGTTGTTCACAAATCTAATAAAACAAAAACAGGGATGAAGTGTCAGAGTTTGATTCCACTACAAGTGCAAACACATCAACTTCCCCTCCTTCTTTGCATGTTTACTCTAAAGCTGGGATTAATAAGAGGTTCTTCAGGAATTTTCCCCTTTTAATGCTTCAATAATCTTTCTCAAATAATCTTTGCATCAAAGATTGTTGGAATGTCAATGTAAGATGAAATCATACGAAGAAACTATTGCTAAATGGCAAAAGCTGATTTCGGGCCTAGTTTGTCACAGATTTTGTCCACTTAAGTGAAATAATCTAAACTAAAACATACTTGCAAAACAATTTGTCTGTCATATGTAATTTACATGGCAAATTTGGAAAGCGTCGGATGAAAAATCTAAGGAGTTATGGCCAAAAAATGGGCTTTTTGAACAGGTTTTCATGGTTTTTTGCTATACATGGGGAAGTGAGCAGGATTAAAATGACACTATCCTATTTATTGCATGATGACTAATTTTTTGTAATATGTTTGAAGAAAAGCAGATAAAAAAATGAAGTTATTGAAGTTTTATTTTAAGTAGTATGAAAAACCCAATTTTTTCACAGTTTTTTGCAATTTTTTTGTTTGCAGCCAATGTTGCTGGAAAACTATCAAGTGCTCTAGATGAACCCTATAACTATGTTTTGAATTAAATGCAAAGAACATCAGCTCATCCAGTAAAAATTTTGTTTGCGTGTAACATTGCCTTGGTTTTTCCAAAAAGTCATACCTACCTTCAGTTTTATTGATTTTTCTGCCAAAACAATGGGGAGAGGCTGGTGATTGTAAAGTTGGTCTTAATGTATGTTGGTAAATTAGCAACATGTGTGTACAGTTTCATCAAGATGTGACCATGCAAAAAATAGCATACATTCACACAGAGACACAGACGTCATCTGTTTTATATATATATATATATATATATATATATATATATATGCATAGAAGTATATGTATATATAAATAAAATAATTTTGCTTAAATAATATTTAAAAATAAAATTAAAAAATGTGAACTGGTAATATACCAGTTCACATTTTTTAATTTTATTTTTAAATATTATTTAAGCAAAATTTTTGACAATGATGGCAAAAAATAGCTATTTCATTTCTCTGATTTAGTAAATTTTAATTTTTTATGAACTTAGTAATATATATTTTCTCATTCTTTTGAATTCAACCATTTTCTTTTAATTTTAAAATTTTTTTTATTATCATGTAGGTTGGCTTGGGAAAGAAGTACGTATATCTTTTACAAAATGACATACATATATATATCTTTTTACAAAATGACATACATACATACATACATACATATATATATATCTTTTTACAAAATGACATACATACATACATACATACATACATATATATATATCTTTTTACAAAATGACATACATACATACATACATACATCTTTTTACAAAATTACATACATACATCTTTTTACAAAATTACATACATACATCTTTTTACAAAATTACATACATACATCTTTTTACAAAATTACATACATACATCTTTTTACAAAATTACGTACATACATACATCTTTTTACAAAATTACGTACATACATATATCTTTTTACAAAATTACGTACATACATATATCTTTTTACAAAATTACGTACATACATATATCTTTTTACAAAATTACGTACATACATATATCTTTTTACAAAATTACGTACATACATATATCTTTTTACAAAATTACGTACATACATATATCTTTTTACAAAATTACGTACATACATATATCTTTTTACAAAATTACGTACATACATACATCTTTTTACAAAATTACGTACATACATACATCTTTTTACAAAATTACATACATACATATATCTTTTTACAAAATTACATACATACATATATCTTTTTACAAAATTACATACATATATCTTTTTACAAAATTACATACATACATATATCTTTTTACAAAATTACATACATACATATATCTTTTTACAAAATTACATACATACATATATCTTTTTACAAAATTACATACATACATATATCTTTTTACAAAATTACATACATACATATATCTTTTTACAAAATTACATACATACATATATCTTTTTACAAAATTACATACATACATATATCTTTTTACAAAATTACATACATACATATATCTTTTTACAAAATTACATACATACATACATACATATATCTTTTTACAAAATTACATACATACATACATATATCTTTTTACAAAATTACATACATACATACATATATCTTTTTACAAAATTACATACATACATACATATATCTTTTTACAAAATTACATACATACATACATATATCTTTTTACAAAATTACATACATACATACATATATCTTTTTACAAAATTACATACATACATACATATATCTTTTTACAAAATTACATACATAGATATCTATCTATCTCTCTCTCTCTCTATATATATATATATCTTTTTACAAAATGACATATATATATATATATATATATATATATATATATATATATATAATTTTTAAATATAACTTGTCTTTGGATGGGTATTTTTAAGTATGATTTTGTATTTTTAAACATAACTTTATCTATATAATTTAAGTTTTTTTTTTTAAACCCCCTTTTTGTTCCTCTCTTAGTTTCAAATTAACATTTCATTCTTCATATAAATGTAACATAATTAATGTGTAGGATGTCAGAATACGGATTTTGAGAAATGGTAAAGTGTGAAAGGTTGTTTAGAGCAACAAAATGCATCTTGGGTAAGATGATAAACTACATCCAACAGCAAGGGCCTCTGATCAGGAGGTTTTGAAGAGCATGGAACCACCTCTTAATCGCTGGTATTCCCAGGTCCACCCTGACCTGGGGTGGTAGCACCTGTTAGGCTCCCAGCTATGGGTAAATAGTTAACCTCTAAACTGGGGTTAAAATAAAATGTAAAAATAGATTTTAATACCAGCAATACATTTTTGGAAAAATATTACTAAAAATACTTTTTAAAAAAGAAAAAAATTAAAATATTGTCGGCATTAAACAACCCTTTATGGTTGATATGCCATAAACCAAACCAAACCAAACCAAAGCAACAAAATGCAAGAAGTTGTGGCAAGCTGTTTGCCTACTTTCTTAAAAACTTGGTACATAACAGAAGATTTTAATTTTAAATTTTTTAATTTAATTTAGTTCATTAAAATGTGACTTTTTTTTTTTTCATATTTTTAAATGCCATGTCCTTTCAAAATGTAGATGATCATGGCTCTCCACAGATTCCTTTAGTTTATCATATGTGAATTGATATGAATTAGGAAAGATAGTGAAGTAGTTTCTTATTGATTTCTTGATAATTTTCAATTCAAAACTGTCTCTCTTTAGAACATTGATGATTACGACTCACCATTTTCTTTCTATGTGCCTTGTCCCTTCATGACATTGATGATCATGGCTCTCCACAATTTCCTGTCCTTTGTAGCTCTTAAAATGTTGTGTCCTTTTGTTATTTCTCCTAAACCCTGTTCTGCCATCCATTTACTCAAGCATGGTAGATAGATTATGCATTGTTTTCTTCTGCCCCTCTACATATTCTGTGAGTATCAAATTTTCCAAGCCCTCTTTCCTCATTATGTACCCTAGAAATTTCAACTGTGTCTTCCTGGTGTTAAGTATAAGTGTACTTTTTGTTTCTGTTTTGGCTAAAACTTTGCCATTGCTCGCATGTATGGCCCATGTTCCATTTGGAAATGTGTACTGTAAGGTTGAATGTGCAGGTGGTGTAATAGATATTGTTAATTGCAAAGCTGAGTTTCAATTCTGTTTTAGAAAGGTATGAATCCACCTTTTCTCCCCCCAGCTATTGTTTAATTAGTCTTATATTACTAAAACCATTATTATCTACAAATTTTACTATCTAAAAATATGTTCTGGCTTTAAATAACCCGTAATGGTTGATAAGTCGTGGAAAATGTATCGAACGATAAAAAAAAATTCAACTGTCAATTAACAGATCATTGCTATAGAAACATGATTCTTGTTGTATTTTATTAGACAGAGAAATAAATTCTGATTTCTTTGTACATCAATCCATTCAACCCCACCTCTCTGGTAATGATTATATTTGTACTTATGTATTCTTTTGGCTTCCAGCATTTTTATGTTTCTTCCACTGTCTTGATGTTTGACCATTCATTGACAGACAGACAGAAATTACATTTTAGTTATCAAATAAATAAATCATGTCTTCTTGTACAGCCTGATATAAACTTTCTTTTCTTCTAATGATGATTAATGAGCGATCGTCCCCATTTGTGTCTGCATCTCGATTCTGTATATGCACACTTGAACACAGAAGGATAGACTTGTGTATTTGCCTGGCTGACTGCCGTTCGGTGCTTGTCTCTGGTGCCTTTAATACCACCCCATGCCCTGCAAATCACTTGGCTTTCTGATGTCTATTGTAATGATGATAAATGCGTTTTTGGGTCCAAAGGCGGGGGAAGGGCCAGAAGGCACTGCGTGTCTCCATTTTCAACTGGAATTCAAAGTGGAATCCAATAATGAACCTCCTTTCATCTTCTGACGCTTTTCAAACTGATTTAGTTCCACACGTTAGGGAGCTGCTAAAATATTATAACCTGCCAAAGTTTCAGTTCTTCGTCTCAGAATCGAAATAGGATTCAAACAAGTGGCAGGATTAAAGAAGATTGCCAACTTCTCTCTTAATGTATACGCATACTCAAACATGTAAGTATATTATATATTTGGACAGCAACCTTTCTTTTAGACATGTTTCATTGAATATGACAGACAAGGAAAATCTTATGAGTTTTTTTATTAAGTTATTCTAATGTTCTGTTTTCTTTTTGAAAGGACTAAAGGACTGCAGAAACTGTCCATAATGATTATTATCCCAGGCATTTTGGCCAATTCATTAGCCATTTTCAAGGGCCCTATTGATCTGTCATCAAATAAGTTCAGCATGGATGTGGCTTTTTAGTCTGCTAGGATCTTACCTTGCCTTGCTCAGATGTGGCAATGTTGTGAGATTTTTCATTAGGTATTGTATAAATACAGCATGACCTGTAATGAATGGCTTCTCTGTGTTTGCCGTTTTGATGACTTTTGAGGCCTGCATCCACATTCACTACACATTATTATATATATATATATATATATATATATTTCTCAGAGTTAACCTGTAGAAAAGACAATATTTATAAATATAAATGACAAAAGGAAAACTGTAGTAGTTGCTGACGTGTTTCGTCCAATGTGGACTTTCTCAAAGCAAAAAACGAAATGAATTTATTTAAACAAAGTAACTAATAATAACAAAAAACAAAATGAGGTTTGACCACCATACAGGATCATGCAGTAACCTATTGGATTATCAGTTAGAGATGATCTACTGCTAAAGGCAGTGAATTACACAGTAACCCTGGCAGAAAAAATAGGAACCTTAAAAAGATTCTTATTGAGGATATGGGATGATGGCCTCATACTGTTTCAAAGAACAGAGTCACTAAACAACCCGATGTTCTCTCACTAGCTAAAAGTGCATCAACTGCACGAACAGGGTCGCTATATAGCATAGAGAAAACTCATCCTCTGAAGAGCTTATTTTTGGCTGCTAGTTTTATGGTATAAGGGGTGTTACAATGTACACTGAGTTTCGTAACAACTTCTAGTCATAGTAAAGAAAAAAATCAAATTACTTAAGATATCTTAAAAAATGGTGTAGTGAATTATTAAATTTAAATAACTGTTTAGAGAACAGATGCTATGACGAAAAGGTCAGCCATGATGGAAGAAATGGAGTAGTGAGATGTTATAATACCATTTACAGTGGCCAAGATGTCAATACTTAGAACGCAGATAGTAGAATGATTCCTTAATACTATAAGCATGAGGTGTTAAAATTATCTGAACTGTTGCTATCATAATGACGCTAAAGTATATTGTTTGGCACAGATTGAACATGAACTTTGTTGTGCATACACACTAATTTATAACATTGTCGCTCACTTCCATCGTCTATAGCAGAGCTTGGAAGGGAAATGTGTAGAGTGTGGTCGTCACACCACACCACAGAGGTTCCATCAGTGACCATGGCTTGTGTGGCAGTTTTAGGTGGACAACATTCCTCAGGTTTAACAACCACTATATTCCCCAGCTCTCACCCCTTGCAAATCTTTCCAATTTCCAAACATTAAATCCCACCTGAAAGGAACAAGATTTCAAGATGTTGAGGAATTCCAAGAGAATGCGATGAGACAGCTGCTCACTATCTCAAAAGAAATGCTTCCATCAATAGAAACGACACTGACTTCAGAAGGAGACTACTTTGAAGGAGATTAAATGCTGAATTGATATGTGCTGTAGTCTTCTTTTTATACTACCAGTCCCTATAATTTTTAATCAGACTTGTATATAGTCATGAAAAGTAGTCTCTCATGAGACAAAAGAAAAAATATGCTATCAAGCAGCATAATATTGGGATTGGTATTCAAATAGTTACCAGTTCTAGTCTGATTACTGAAGTTAAGCAGCATCTACCTGATCAGATGGGTGACCACTTGGGAATACCAATGTACATACCAGTGCATGTGGTGCAATGAATAATACCTTGGAAATGGAAATCAAAGAGCTGAGTTCCAATTCCAGTTTGGTTTGTTATATCACTTATGTGCAGATATCCTTGGGAAAGGTATGAATCCACCTCTTCTCCCACCAGCTATGGGTTAATTAGTAGGACTTGTATCAATAAATCATTATTATCTCCCAAAAATTATTACAATCTAAAATATTTTCTGACTTTATGTAAACTGCAGAAGGTTGATCTCTATCTATAAAAGGCAGGATGTGTGTGTGTGTGTGTGTGTGTGTGTAATGAATGTACAGCCACAATTTTCGACAGATTTGCAGCAAAATTTACATGCACATGCTCCAAATTAGCAGCAAGGCCAAGACTAACTTTGCATTTCCCAACTCCCATCGATAGTGGAAATAATCGATTTTTTCATGCTTCTACGGCAGTTTTCATGTAGTTTGCAGACATTTTCTACTGGCCAGAGTGAGAGCTTATAGCTGGCTGCCACGAATAAGCAGGAAGATTCTATTGGCCAGCGTGAGAGTCAACAGCTGACTGACACACATGTTAACTAGCATGCTAGCATGCAAAAAAAAATTGATAGCTGCATTCGTCACAAGTGGGAAAAATTTAAATCTGCATGGCACTTTACTCCAATTGGCTCATTCGCTTGCTTAAACTCAATGTTGATTCTGATTCCGCAGAACTGGGTTGGGTGTGAAAAAGTATTTGTTGTTAACATTCTTTTTTCATTCGGTTTTTCCAGTTACGAGTCCTTTTTTAAAGCTGAGCGTTTTGTGTTCATTTTGTTTAGTTCTTTTTTCGTAACAGATTTAATGTTAAGTATAGAGCTTCAAAAAAATTGGCAGTGTGAGATAGGCAAGAAGTAAAGCATGTAGCAACATCAGCACGGCAAAGGGCACTCCTTTAAAGGCAAGGAAGGGCAAAAATATTTTAAGTCAAGTGATAGCGATTGCTGTATGAGTTGTACGATTTTTGAATCCAGCATGGGCAACGCTGGGCCATGCTACTAGTAAGTCATAAAAAGCAAATTAATCAAATAGATATAAAAGCTGAATAAAAACAACCCTCTCTCTTGTCTAGGGAAGACTATTTATTGTAAAGTAGTATATTGTTATGGTCAATACTCAAATAGTTATACAAGCTGAATATGGAAAAATTCATCTTTTCGTCTAGGGAAGACTATTTAGAGTTAAGTAATATACTGTTGTAATTGGTACTCAAATAGTTGCATGAGCTGAATTTGGAAAACTTATTTTTTCTGGGGGGTGATTTTAGTGAATAAAAACAACTCATTCCGATCAATTCAAATTTTGTTTGAAATACAGCAAAATATTTTGCTCGTTGGAAATATTAAATTTCACCTGTTAGCTTGGAATTAAAACCAAATTAAAAGCTACAAGAAAGATTTTTCATTTTTAAAATGTATTTTAAAACTTAGGTATCACTTTTTTGGGGGAGGTACTTATACATATATTTCTGGATCTTATTAAAAACTTACCAATTACATGTATTACTAGTAGTTTCATGATATTAAACCAATAGTCAGACTCTGAGAATATGGTGATTTTTTTCCAAGCGTAGCTTAGATGTGGCACAAGGCTGAAAGTATGAGGCACCCAATGAGGATTGAACTCACTACTCAGTTGTAATTGTTCTAGCGAGACAAGCTTGTTAAACATTACGCCATGTCGAGGTGCTCCAAACTCTCAGAATATGTCTGTCATTTAGCAAGACCCAGAAGAATATACATATTTACACTATGTGATTCTGTCTAAAAGATATTGAACACTATCGAGTATTTTAAAAAGATAATGTTAGCTTGCATTTGACTGAATTATGTTTCCATTGAATGTTTAACATTTTATATAATTATATCTATCTATGTTTGTATGTGATTATTAATTTATTTATGCATATTTGAAATCTGAAGTCGTCAGTTTCAGGCAACAAATATATGAATGTAGGTAATTTAAAGTGTATCCTTACTGGCTTTGAGGTCTTGTTAAGTCTTGCTCCATAGTGATATCACAAGGTACTGGGAGTCCTTGAAGCTATCAGATGGTTTGACAATGCTAACAGATTTCCTGACAGTTGTACTAATCATAATGGAATCTTATAAGAAAGGTAATTCCTGGTTTTGAAGAAGGTCTTCGCAGTTGAAATAATTCTAACTGACGAGTCTTGACATTATTATCTGATCAAGCCAACCCAAAAATTAGGCATAGTGTTAATATGTGCTGTCAGGATTGTAAGCCTTCAAACATACAATATTCTGAAATGTGATTTAAAGTTGTTGGAAGAAGGATGTGAGGTAGTTTTTAACCGACCGTACAGAGTTACATTTTTTGTCATTGAAATTGTTCTGTAAAGACCGGAACAAATGAAAATCCAAAGGAGCCAAATAAGGGGAATATGGTGGGTGTTGAATGGTTTCCCATTCCAACTCTTTTAGCTTCTGCAAGGTCTGTTTTACAATATACGGTCTTGCATGGGGTGAAATGAATTAAAAAGAAAAGAAATCCATGTGTGTACTTAGTGGCTTTATTGCCTTGCTTGGTGTGAAAGATTAAAAATAAACAAAAAAATAATTTTTCAGATTAGACTTCTCCAGTCCACTTAATGTTATAGCTCTTATAAAAAAAACTCATAAAAAACTTATTAAATGTTATAGCACTTTATAATCCTGATAGTAATTTCCTTCCAATCATTCTGCCTTTGGTAGTGTGGATAGCTGACATCTTATAATCCTGCTACAGTGTCACCCGGATATAAGAGAGTTGTCGGGACCGGAGAAGAAGTTTCTTATATCCAGGTTTGGTCTATTATATATACATTAACACAGGCTCTAATTTGGGACCAGATAAAATATCTCTTATATCAGGGTTTCTCTTATATCCGGGTCTCTTATATCCAGGTTACACTGTAGTAGTTTCCTTCCAATCATTCTGCCTTTGGTAGTGTGGAAAGCTGACATCTTTATTACATCAATTTTTTTCTCTCCTAATATTATGTGCAACTCATTTTTACTGTTGTTGCTGTTGAAAGTCTTCAGTTTTGAGATGTTTTTATTATTTGTTAAAGCTTGTCTATTGTGATACAAGTCCAAATTAACCCAGACAAAATCAACCAACCAATTGACTGGCTGACTTATTTAAATTATTCTGTAGGGACTTGAACAAATGAAAATCCAAAAGAGCTAAATCGTGAGAATATAGTGGGTGCTTGAGGGTTTCCCATTTCAACTCTTTTAGCTTCTTCATGGTCTGTTTTATGAGGCACAGTGGAGTAATGGATAGCAGCTCAGATTGGGGAATCGGAGAACAAAGTTCAAATTCCAGTCAAATCCATTACATTCACTTATGTGCTAATACCCTTGGGAAAGGTATGAATTTTCTTCTTTTCCCCCCAGCTATGGGTAAATAACAGGACACACCAGGTTCCTTGGATGACAACTGGTC
>OZ010608.1:35074054-35129054 GCA_963932145.1 Acanthosepion lycidas | reverse complement strand
CTTCAGTTGGAGAGCAAATTACCGAACATTCACCTTGCACGGCGCCGACTTCCTACCATTTGGGGTGGCGCCAGTCTACTACAAGCTCACTTGAACATCATGGGAGAACTTTTGTCAAACACTGACTGGAAGTGGGACTACTATGTTAATCTTAGTGAATCAGACTACCCGATCAAGTAAGAATTTGAGTTCTTAAAAATTTGACAACCTGTTTTTTTTTTTTTGGTTTTATTTTTAAGGGTCAAATTCGTTCCTGCAATGTTTCGTGAAATATCATGAAGCAATCTAATTATTGCAGACGAAACAGTAAATGTGTGTTGATATTTAAGAAAGACATTGATTGTTGAATGCATTGTCTCAGGTTGTGAATATGATGATGATGATGATGATGATTTTGTAGTTGACATTATGTTTATAAAACACATTGAAAATTACAGACAAAACTCTCATTGACAGACTAATAGGGGTGGTCTGTTAAAGCCTATTGTCTGTAGATGGGAAGGGATTATTTTTGTGTTATAAAACCACTATAATAACTACCAGTAGTTATGATCATAATGTAAATACTATATATAGCTGGCCACTTATATTCGAACATACCCATCTACTTGGGGGGGGGGGGGGCTAGCCAATCCCTATTACAGACGCTTGCTCAGGTGCATTTGTGTTTATTCAACACCTCCACATGGTTTATACTGCAACTATGCTGAGCAGACCTTAATTATTCAACACCTCCACATGGTTTATACTGCAACTATGCTGAGCAGACCTTAATTATTCAACACCTTCACATGGTTTATACTGCAACTATGCTGAGCAGACCTTAATTACAGTTTCTGGGAAAGAGCGTGATCAACAATTTGAACAATGTCAGCACACTCAAGTCTTCGACCATGATGACTTATGACCATGCTAGCGCAACTATCGACAGCCCCCAAGAGTTCTGTCTACCCAATTTCACTCACAAGGCTTAGGTTAACCTGTGGTATGATGGTTTTCAGGCACTTTCTAAAGGTGCCGCATGTTAGGATCGACCCCTCCACTTCGATAACATCAGGAAGTCTCCTTTTTGACAAATCGACCCTGATGAGATTCGAACCCGGTTCTCATGATCAGAATGCAAATGTTCTAACCACTCAGCCACATGCCCATTGTAAATACTATGAACATGTATATATGGCATAAATAAATATATACTTAATGGATATATATTAAGCAAAATAACAAAAATAATAGATTTTTGACAGCTACTTTCTCATGTATGCACTAATGTATTGTACTTTGTATACTGTACACTTGTCTTTGTTTACAATTGAAAGGCCAACCACTGCCACCAAGTGGTCACTTTGAGAACTAATACAGCTCGTTCTGCTAAGGCTGAAAAGTTTGAAATACCTCGCTGGTGATTTGGAAGTTTTTTTTTCCTGCATAACATTTTTTTTATTCTGCCTGCATATTTTGTACGTTGCATCCAAAGTCTGTTGATGGGGGTTCCTAAATGAGAGTTTTGTCTGTACTGCCAAGAAAGAGACAGTTGCATCAATTTTTTTAAGTAACAACTTTTTGATCAACTCTTATCATAGACGATTAATTAAAAATGTTAAATATTAAACAATAAAATGAAATTATTTTTAGACAACAAGTAACAGCAGTCTCTTTACAAGTAAAAGGTTTTTCTTCATTACTTATAATTATTTGGTATAACATAAATTAACTATCTGACCTATTTTTCTCTTTTTTTTGTTTCTCTTTTTTTCCCTTACTCTTTTTCTCTCTCTCTCTTTTTCTCTTTTCTCTCTCTCATTTATCTCTTTTTCGTTTTCTTCTCGCTTTTTTCTTTTTCTCTCTACTCTTTTGCTTTTGTTTGCTTTTTTCTTTTTTTTGTCTTTTCTCCTTTTCCTTGTCTTCCTCCATTTTTCTTGCTTTTTCTTTTGCCTTTTCCTTTTTTTTTTTCCTTTTTATCATTTCTCTATTTTTCATTGTATTTCTTTTTTTTTCTTGGTTTTATCTTTTTTCTTTCTTTCTTTTTTTAAATCATTTCATTCCAAGCAAGACAATAATGCCACTAATACGCAATGGGTTACTGAATGGTAATGTTTTTTTCTCATATCCTCTATTAAAGAGAGAAAACATTATAAGAACAACAATTAAGAAGACAGAAGATAACGACTGACATTGCATTTAAATTTTTGAAGATCAAAGTTGACTGGTTAAACAAAAACCTGGACGAGAGTTCCACAAGGAAGAAGTGCGATAAAAGAAACCATTAGCATAGAACTTACAGCTACATCTAGCTATTCCAACTGTAAAAACAATGAGACCTTGCCACCAATCTAGTACTGCACTTAAATTCATAAATTCTAGGTACCATAGCATAGAAAATATTTATAGAAAAGGCACAGGGAAGCTATGTTACAGCAGTGAGAAAGTGACTGAAGGACACTTTATTCAAATTAAATTTAAACTAAATTTTTTATTTTACTCTATGATTGTATGCCTTTCAATATGGATGCCCATGGCTCTCACACCCTCTGACCCACTTCAGCATACTACTGGCTGAAACATCCAGAAGCACTGATTCCTGAGGGCTATAATGGCAGAAAAGGCTGGTGCAGAACAAAGAGAAGATTGCAGTCTCACCTGGTATTTCCGGCATGAACCAAAAGTATCGATCGTTTTGACCATCGGAAGAAATTTCTGTGGCATAGTTCTCAATAGTAAGGTTAAGAATCTCAAAGAAAATTACAAAATTTTTTTTTCCTTCTTTTTCCTTCTCTTTTTCCTTTTTCTTTGTTTTTACCTTTTTTCTTTTCTTTTTCTCTTTACTCCTTTTCTTTTTCTCCTTTCTGTTTCTTTTTGTTTTAATTTTTTTCTTTTTGAAAGATGTCAAGGAAGGATTCATTTTAGATCTTTTTTTTTCTTCAGATTTACTGGTAATTTTCTTTTATTATTTAATATTTTAACCAATCTTTATTGATACGGGTCAATTGAAAAGCTGGCCACTTAGGAAAGTCACTTTTTTCTTTTTCCTTGCTCTTTCTCCTTTTTTTTTTTTTCCTTTCTTGCTCTTTCTCCTTTTTTTTTTTTTTTTCCTTTCTTGCTCTTTCTCCTTTTTTTTTTTTTTCCTTTCTTGCTCTTTCTCCTTTTTTTTTTTTTTTCCTTTCTTGCTCTTTCTCCTTTTTTTTTTTTTTTCTTTCTTGCTCTTTCTCCTTTTTTTTTTTTTCCTTTCTTGCTCTTTCTCCTTTTTTTTTTTTTTTTCCTTTCTTGCTCTTTCTCCTTTTTTTTTTTTTTTTCCTTTCTTGCTCTTTCTCCTTTTTTTTTTTTTCCTTTCTTGCTCTTTCTCCTTTTTTTTTTTTTCCTTTCTTGCTCTTTCTCCAATTTCACTTTTTTTTTTGGCAGGTAGTGTTTCTTATTGTCTTGCACACTTTTTTCTTTATTTTTACATTCAGAATGCTTTAAAAATTCCATTTACAAGACAATTGTTTATAATAAAATTCTATTCAATCGGTAGACTCATAACGATTGAAAACAATGTTTTTGTTTGAGTTTGGGTTTGACCAATTCGTAAAAAAAAAAAAAAAAAAAAAAAAAAAGAAAAAACTAATTAAGACATTCGTGTCCGTCAACCTTAAACAAATAAACTTTGTCAATTTTATTTTTCAGTCTTTATGATGGTCAATACTTGATCTATCTCTTACTGTTACATCCCTGGGCAACGCCGGGCTCTACTGCTAGTCTGTTATAAAAACCACTTATCAAGTGGCCCAGACAGTTGGCCAGACCAGACTTTAATACATTTCAGTACTGTCTGTTTCTCCTACTAAATTCTACAGTTTTAAAATGACACATGTACTGCAGCTGTAGCAACAATGAGTGTGTCTAGGGCATGATAACCTAACGGATCCCATTCCTCTACAGGTTGGTTTTGGTTGCCACCCAAGGCTAGGGAATCCAGTCTTCCTTGCATTGAATATTGCTGCCATATCTAGTCTGATGCTCCTGCTATATATCTCAAGATTCTTGGTGACTTCAGTCACTTTCCCACTGCTGTGACATTTTCTGTCTTTTCTATTAATATCTCCATGACAATTGTTCTAACTAGCATTCTTCTTGACTACATGAATTTAAGAGTACTACTAAATTAACAAGTAGGCCTCATCATTTTATTGTTGAATTAACTCGATGTAACTTAAAGTTTTATTCAAATAATTCCTTTTCTCAGGATTCTGGCCTACTCACTTCAGGTTACTTGCTTCCTTGACAACCTTTAAAAATTTAAATCCATTGTCAGTCGCCATCTGTTTTCTTGAAACATGTTCATTTATTATCCTTTTTCCTCACTAAAGTTTTCTCATTCTCTTTCACTTCCACTCTTTGTGTCTTAGTAGCTTTATTGCCTTGCTTGAGGTGAAAGCATTGAAAAAGAAAAATTATGGAGAATACAGTTGGGGATTAATGTTTTTGTGAGAATTTTTTTTCCCCCCTTAAGGTTAATTTAGGATTATTTATTAATTTCCTTTGATTTCTGGTGTGTGAGACCTAAGATCAGAAATGACATCATGTCATTTTCCATTGAGCAGTTGTAAAAAAAACACACATATTTTACATAGATAATGCCCTTTGTAAGATGTGGGCTGTACTCATGAGAACAATATTTTTGTATTTCTTTAAGGCATGGGCTAAGAGGAATCTCTTCAATGAATCTTTTCCAATCAATCCGAAGGCTCTAACTACAACTGAGATTGTTGATGTTTTCAGGTGCCACATTTTTGAGATTTCGATTTCAAGGTCCTTGTATTTCGATAGCTTTTTGAAGATCTTCAAAGAGATATTGCAATCTGCAGGGACTGCTTTATCAATAAGGAGTCACTTTTTGTCTTTGTGGTCACGAATCATGATGTCTGGGCAATTAGCTTTGATTGTTCTGTGTGTATTGTATAATCCTATAAAATTGTTACAGTTTCTATCTCTGTAATCAGGTCTGGGTGTGTTCATACCTCATTATTATTATTGATAAAAATTTCTTTATCTAGATAATTATTAAGTTTTTCAATTGTGTTTTGCCTGAGCAAGGGGACAAAGCCTGCATCCTTGGTTTCTGTACATCAATTCTGCACCTACTGAGTCAATTCTTATTTAACAATAAAATTTTCTTTTACAGAAAACTAGAAGACTTGGTGGCTTATCTCACAAAATATAAAGCTTATAATTTCTTGAAAACCCACGGCCGAGACACACCCAGGTTAGAAGTTTCATTTGTTTTTTATGCTTTTATAAGACACTTGCTTCTTTATAAACTGCTTTTTTTCTTCATGTTTTTTGTAAACCATTTCCTTTTTACACTATTTACATCATTTGGTTCGTTGTCATTATTTTTACTGCCATATTCGCAATGTTTTGACCATTGTACTCTCCGGCCTTCTTCAGGTGATATACGTTGGAATTTCACATTGGAGTGTATAATGGCTGAAATGTTATGTATATGGCAATAAAGATGAGGACAACAGTCTAAAGGATGTAAATAGTGTAAATAGTTACAATATCTCATCTCGGATGAATTTGCTTTTTATAAACTGTTTCTTCATGCTTTTGTAAAACATTTGCTTTTTATAAACTGTTCATGTTTTTGTAAAAACATTTACTTTTTATAAACTGTTTGTTTTTTTTATGCTTTCATAAACCAGAGTGCTTCTTCATGCCTGTATAAAAAAAATTATTTTGAATTACAAGCTAATAAACACAAACAAATAGCCAGTGTTTTAAAAAAAATTAGCATGTTACCTCCCATCCTGAATATGTTTGCTGAGGGGCAGGGGGCATGACACTAATATTTTGAAGTTTTAACCTACATTACTAAGTATTTCTTTAGTACTTTGATCGGCAAAGCATCCTCACTGCCCTATTGCTATTTCCGTGTAAAGTGTTCAGACGAACTATATTCCTTGGTTACACCAGTTTTAACCTTCACGTTTAAGACCCGCCATGACACACCATTGTAGCAAACCACGTTCATTCTCTTCATATTCCATTGGTGAGATGTAAGTTCCACTAAAGCAGCTTCTTCCCATGAACTGCTGCTTTGTGGAACTGAGTCCTAAAAGGATGCTTCTTGAATCACTACAATCTTTCAAGTCTAGAGTTAAGCGTTATCTTTTCCACATATCCCTATAAACTGTGCCTCTTACTCTATAACCATCTACCTTGAGTGTCTCTTGGGTCTTTGACAGAGTGAACATCATTGTAAAATGTCTGGTTTGCACAAGAGCCCAGAAACTAGATATGGTTTTGAATTGCATTATAGCTGAAAACTTAAACATAGATCTGTTTTGCATGAGAGGCAAAAATGCTAAATATAGGTCCAACTTGAATGAGGGCCAAAACACTAGGTATTAGGTTCATTTTGCATGAGTGTGAAAAACTCGGCATATGTCTGGTTTGCATGATAGCTGAAAAGCTAGACATAGGTCCACATTGCACAAGAGTCCAAAAGGTAGACATAGTATGCAACATGATTGGTCCTGATCTGGCACCCCATCTACAATAACTATCTCACAGATGTGTTGCGGCTTCCCTCTGTCATTTCTACAAGTACTTTCATGGCAACTGCTGTGACAAGCTACTTTCGCTGGTTCTCAAACTGCATGAATTTAAGCATGCTACTAGGTTGGCATCTCAGTCCCACCCTTTCACTGTCAAAATGACTAAATGTAGCCATCTCTTCTACTCCAACAGCTTCTTATCTCGCACCTCCCATCAGTGGAACTTCCTTCCTATCACTTGTTTCCCTGATAGCAATAAACTTAAAATATTCAAATGTAATGTCAATCGACATTTTCTGATGCCTTGACCTTGATCCCTGTCCTTCTCTTCATCCTTTTCCCAAACACTCCCTCTTTACTCTTACTCTCTGTAACCTCCTTGCATGCCAGTTGTCCTGGGTATGATGATAAACTACATCCACGTCCAATAGCAAGGCCTCTGATCAGGAGGTTTTGAGGAGCATGGAACCACCTCTTAATTGCTAGTGTTCTCAGGTTCACCCTGACTCAGGGTAGTATCAGCTGTTAGGGTCTCAGCTATGGGCAAATAGCTAACCCCAAAACTGAGGTAAAAAGTATTATAAAAGCATAAAATGGGTTTTAATACCAGAGATACTTTGTAAAAGAATTATTACCAGAAATAAATTTTTAAAGAAAAAAAAAAAACAACTATTACCAGCAATACATTTTTGAGAAAAAAATATTACCAGAAATAGATTTTTGACAAAATAAAATATTACAAGCAAAAAAAAGTTTCTGTCTATATTTCTGAGATGAGTTATCTACACTATTTACATTATTTGGACTATTGTCCTCATCTTTGTTGCCATATTTATTACAACGTTTTGGCTGTTGTACTCTCCGGCCTTCTTCAAGTGGTTGGAATGTCGAACTGAACCCTTTATTTCGCTCACTGGGGTAGACTGTTCTAGTTCCACATGCCATGTTTAATGGATGTCAAGGACACATGGCACAGTGGATAAAGGCGTTGGTTAGATCCAGTGACAGAACCCAAAGAGAGTGAGCTCAAGACCCGGTTAAGGCAGTGGAGAACTTGGAGAGAGAATTAACAGGAGATAACTGATAACTGACATCCATTAAACATGGCACGTGTAACTAGAACAGTCTACCCCAGTGAGTGAAATAAAGGGTTCAGTTCGACATTCCAACCACCTGAAGAATGCCGGAGCATACAATGGCTGAAACCTTGTAGTAAATATGGCGACAAAGATGAGGACAATAGTCCGAATAATGTAAATAGTTAAAAAAAAAAAATTGTCAGCATTAAATAAGCCAATGAGGTTGATATGCCGTAAACACAACAAACCAAACCAAACCCTTGTATGCTAGTGGCACTCCTGTCTTGCTTAGTGATTTGCTTAAAAAAAAAAAGTTCAGGTTTACACAATAGTCAAAAAGTGGACACATGTCCAATTGACAGAAGAGTCATGAGACATTCCATTGTTCTAGTGAACAATGGATTATGAGTTATGTTCATTTATTGATGTTGAATAATGCTTTTTGTAAGCACAACAATGTTTATTAGAAAATAAGGAAAATCAGGCAGTGGGACCCATTAAGTCGCATTGTGTTTTTATACTAATTTGTATATTAGGTTGGAGATTTTCTATTTCTGTGATTCGCTTTGCTTATTTAACGTTTGTCGAATGATTATTGGTTTGATAAAGTGCAGGAACAGTTAATATGAAAGAAATAGGGGTCCAAAATTGATAAGACAGTGGCAAGTTGACGTCCACTTGACCTCACAGAAAGAAATTCTCATCTGATGATTTCCTCTCAAAAAAGCCAACTGAATAAGCAGACTATTACTGTAAGCAAGTACTAATTGCATCAAAAGTTTCAAAGCAATCCCATGTGGTAATTTCTAACCACTAATAGCATGGAATATGAAATCAACATGTATTCATTATTAACAAACAATATTGATTTCCGTTGTGGGTATGACGATAAACTGCATCCAACAGCAAGGCCTCTGATCAGGACGTTTTGAAGAGTGTGGAACCACCTCCTTATTGCTGGTGTTCCCAAGTCCATCCTGACCTGGGGTAGTAGCACCTGTTAGGGTCCCAGCTATGGGTAAATAGTTAACCCCAAACTGAGATCAAAGCACTATGAAAGTGTAAAAATAGGTTTTCATACCAGAAATACTTTGTAAAAAATTATTACCAGAAATAAATTTTTGAAGAAAAACTCTTACAAGCAATACATTTTTGAAAACAAAAAAAATATTAAAAAATAATCTTGGCATTAAATAACCCATTGAGGTTGATATGCCATAAAACAATCCAAACCAAACTGATTTCTTACAAAGAATGCATTTTCTTTTCATACAAACCTATCCTAAAAAATTTGTCTGCATTAAATAACCCATTGAGGTTGATATGCCATAAAACTAAAACCAAACCAATATTGATTTATATATGAACTGCTGCCTTGTGGAATCAACTCCATACAGGATACTTCATTGATCACTACAATCTTAACCTTAAGACTAATATTAACTGTTAACCCCATATATCCTTGTAAACTGCACATCTTAATCGGTAAACCTCTATCTCGAGTGGCTCTCTGGTCTTGTACAGTGTGTTAAAATGATTGTGATGGAATATCTGAAAATCAGTTGGATGTTTAATTTTTTTTATTCTGTTGTTAACATAATAATATAAATAGAAAACCTAAGGAATCATTACATATGCTACACGACAAAAATCTCTTATTCCAGCCAAGCATATACATGAATACAATATGGAAACCAGTAATACAGAGAGCTATAGAAAAGCAATAATAACAATAAATTGTAATATGAGCTCTGGTAAAAAAAAGAAAAAAAATGGTTACTGAGACATT
The DNA here is from genome assembly GCA_963932145.1 of Acanthosepion lycidas. Lineage (NCBI taxonomy): Eukaryota > Metazoa > Mollusca > Cephalopoda > Sepiida > Sepiidae > Acanthosepion > Acanthosepion lycidas. Next base: position 35,119,647 of record OZ010608.1, on the reverse strand, counting down.
ACATTCATAAACCATAAAAATTCACTCACTGATGTCTCTGAGGACAATTGTTCATATTTCTTTTCTTTTTTACAATGATGTTCACACTGTACAAGGCCTGAGTGCCACTAGATGTAGAGGGTTACAATGTAAGAAGCACAGTTTATGAGAACATATAGTGGGGAAGAAAACGGTTGGTTGATTGATCCAAAAAGTGACTTAACCAAAGAATTGTGAGTTCAATACCTAGTCACAGCAGAGGGGGAGAAAAACTTGGAGAGTTGAGTTACTAAGGAGAATTAACTGAAACTAAGATGTCTAAAGGCATGGCATGTAGAATTAGAACAATCTAGCCCCAGGGATTAAATATAGGGTTTGGTTCAAAATTCCAACATATATAACCTGCCCAAATGTTGTGAATATGACAATAAAGATGAGGACAACAGTCTGACTAGTGTAAATGGGAGTAGATAGGTTCATCTATCGTCCGGTTCACACTCCTCCCCAGTTTTTTCAACAGGAGTAAAGGTTTATCCCTTGTTTTCTGTTTAGGACTGGGTTTCCAGTTCCTTCTAAAATCTACTTCAACTCTATACTTCTAAAATCTCTGCCTGAACTCTGAAATTTTATTTACTGATTATTTATTTACTTTGTTTTTTTTACTTTATTTCTCCTCAATATGAGTAGATATGTTTTCCTGACGTCCGGTTCACACGCCTCCTTGGTCTTTTGAACAAGAGTAGAGGTTCATCCCTTGTTTCCTGTTTAGGATTGGGTTTCTCATTCCTTCTAAAGACTTCTTATTCACTTCCAATAGCCTTGGGGTGAATCGATTAATAAGAAAAACATTTTGTTCAATGAAACATCCTTAGAACAACTGAAAACATTAAGAAAAATTTTATTACGATGACAAACCTGCTATTTAGAAATGCTGTGATTAATTTGAAAATTTATTAGTTAATAAAATTAAGTATAAATATTTTTGAATAAAATGTCTGAACAAATCAGTGAGATTTGTAAATAGGAAAAAAATTTTGGTGTAGGTCTCCAATCGGTTGTTAACTGGGGCAGGAATTGGCTGGTTAACTTTGACGCCTCAAAAACAAAACTGTTCTCTATTACTCGTCACAGAGAACTATCCCTGCCCCCCACCCCCCAATGTGATATCATAGCTGATTCAATAATTCTTCAAGATGCTTTAGGATGAATAAGGTCAAGCATTTTTCTTGATGCATATTTTCAGTTAGGAAAGGTGATATATTATAAAAATCCACATTTTGGTTAATTCAGTTGTGATATCGTAGCTGATTCAATAATTCTACAAGATGATTTATCTCTATCTATAAAAGGCAGGATGTGTGTGTGTGTGTGTGTGTGTAATGAATGCACAGCCGCAATTTACATGCACATGCTCCAAGTTAGCAGGAAGGCCAAGACTGACCTTGCATTTCCAACTCCATCGATAGTGGAAATAATCAATTTTTTCATGCTTCTACGGCACTTTTCATGTAGTTTGCGGCCATTTTCTACTGGCCAGAGTGAGAGCCTATAGCTGGCTGCCACGAATAGGCAGGAATATTCTATTGGCCAGCGTGAGAGCCAACAGCTGACTGACACGAATGTTAACTAGCATGTAAAAAAATCGATTGCTGCAGTCATCACAAGTGGGAAAAATTTAAATCTGCATGGCACTTTACTCCAATTGGCTCATTCGCTTGCTTAAACTCAGCGTTGATTCTGATTCCGCAGAACTGGGTTGGGTGTGAAAAAGTATTTGTTGTTAACATTCTTTTTTCATTCGGTTTTTCCAGTTAGGAGTCCTTTTTTAAAGGTGATCGTTTTGTGTTCATTTTGTTTAGTTCTTTTTTCATAACAGATTTAATGTTTAGTATAGAGCTTTGAAAAAATTTGCAGTGTGAGATAGGCAAGAAGTAAAGCATGTAGCAACATCAGCACGGCAAAGGGCACTCCTTTAAAGGCAAGGAAGGGCAAAAATATTTTAAGTCAAGTGATAGCAATTGCTGTATGAGTCATAAGATTTTTTAATCAAGCACAGGCAACGCCGGGCTATGCTGCTAGTTATGAATAAAATTAGCCATTTTGGCATTTTTAAAATCAGAAGGATAGCTTGCATATTGTAAATAGGAGCTTAAACAATTTCTTTGACATTTCTGATGTTTATAACTGATGGAAACCTTCTTTGTCGTGTGTTTCTAGAACCATGACAAAAGGAAGGGCAGTAGAAGTTATAACTTGTAGGGACATTATTATTATAAATAAATAAAATATAAAATAATAATAATAATAATGAATATCATAAATAAAATAAACAAAACAAGTAACATTAAAACTTTGTTTAAAATAGATTAAAAAATAGAAATAATAAAAATTCTCCCAGCATGCAACAGAAATTGTCCCTGTCAGAAACTAACATCCTGCCAAAAGACATTGAACTCTGTCTCTTCGCTACCAACTGGTGGATGATCAAGACATCCCAACCTCTCTCTCCCACTCCCCAGGACATTGCTTGTTATAATATGAAGTGACTTCTTCCTTTTATCACATGCAACCTTAAAACACTTGTAACTAAAATATGCACACACAAAAATAAATAAATTGTATGATTTCAATTTACATTTTAGCATGTTTTTACTGTTATCTCTGTGAATTTATTTTGTGAAATATGTTTTTTATACCCCATGTGAACACAAAGCTATTTCTGCTGCTATGATATTAGTGACTCCACAAACTCAATGTCTTAACTAAAAGAAAAACCTTGTAATTCTAATGAATGATTTATCTTTTATGGAAATATTTCGGCTAGCAGTTGCTAGTCTTTGTCACTACTTAATTTGAATAAAACAGTACAAAGAAATTCGAAACACTTAAGAATTTAAATCAAAGAAAACAGAGTTGATGATGTTTACGACGTAATAGCAAATTGAGGCATTAAAAGAAAAAAAAAAATTTTTTTTTTTCCATACCATAACGAGCAGAGATATCCACACAGGATGGAGATGTGATACATCTATCCTACTGCAGCCAAAATATTTCCATAAAAAATGAATCATTTGTTGGAATTACAAGATTTTTCTTTTAATTATGCAACTACCAATAGAGACAAGCATCCTAACTTCAATGTCTTATCAATTGACAAGAGTAGTCAAGATTAGTCTCTATGCAAGAGTAGACAATTAGTTTTACTGACACATGGCACAGTGGATAAAGGCGTTGGTTAGATCCAGTGACAGACCCCAAAGGGTGTGAGTTCAATACCCGGTTAAGGCAGTGGAGAACTTTTAGAGGGAAAAATTAGCAGGAGATAACTGATAACTGACATCCATCAAACATGGCACATGGAACTAGAACAATCTACCACTGTGATCGAAATAAAGGGTTCAGTTCAAAATTCCAACCACCTGAAGAAGGCCGGAGCGTACAATGGCCGAAACGTTGTCATAAATATGGCTACAAAGATGAGGACAACGGTCCGCATAATGTAAATGCTGTACATAATACCTCATCTCAGAAATATAGACAGACTCTAGTTTTACTGATCTCAAAATCAAGAAATGACCAGTGGTGAGTCTGCATAACACCTACCATGACCGTAACCAAGAAAGATGTGTTTCTCTTCTGCAATATGACCCATTCACATGTTAATGTGCCAAAAAAATCATAATTGTCTATTCTCTTTTTATTACAGGTTCATCCAGAAACAAGGCTTGGATCAAACTTTCTTTGAGTGTGAAAATCATTTATGGCGCGTGGGTCCAAGGAACATTCCAGCTGGCATCCGAATTGATGGAGGCAGTGATTGGATTGGGATTCATCGGGATTTCTGTGAATATCTCGTCCATTCTGATGATGAATTGGTCACAGGCCTCAAACGCTTCTATGAATTTACCTTACTTCCAGCTGAGGTAAATATTTTCAGAAAATTAATAACTGATTATTTATATTATTTCTTACCATTTACTGAAATTTGATTTGCACACGTCAATTGGCAGGTACAAATTGAAAACTAACCAATGTAAAATTTTAATATTTATTAATTACTAAGATAGTAGGGCAGCTCGTTCACATATTCCGTGGTGGAACTCATCCAAGTTTCCTTCACCCATAGGACTGTGCCTCCGAGAGCCACGACTACCATCACCAAGCCGGAATATGTGAACGAGCAGCACAATATCGAGTCTAGTTCGCTACCTCTTTGTCACTTAGGCCTGTTAGTACAGTTGGTATGATGTTTGCCTGTCAATATAACTGTCCGGGTTTCAATTCTCAGTAGTGGATGCGCACTGCTGATGAGTCCCAAATAGAGGACGAAACGGCCATCCAGTGCTTTCTGCATTCTGTTGAGGTTTATTCTAGACTTGAATTACTTATTTATCTCAAATCCTCCTTAATTTCTATCATATAAGTTTATATATTTAAAAGTCTCAACCTTTTAGAAAATGTAGATTTCCTTGATGTTACATTAGACCTAGTTAATGATATATTCCAAACCTACATGAAAACAAATGCCAATCCAATATATATCTACCCAAATTCTAGCCACCCTCCATCCATTCATCCATAATCAAACACATACCTTCCTCCATAAAGTACAAGATTAGTAATAACTCCTCCAGTGAAGATGCCTTTTACAAGCATGGTAAAAACACTGCCTTAAAAATAGTGGCTATAAGTGCCCTGACATCAAATATATAAGACTATAACAGCGGTCATAGGAATAAAAAAAGAAACCGAAAAATCCATTTATCCAAATGGTTAGTACTAAGTTAGGGCAGAAGTTTCTCAATTTAACTTAATTTTCCCCCAAAATACTCCACTTAGTAAGATTTTTAATAGAAATACACTGAAACTAAGCTATAGCTGTACCGATAATCCTGAAAAGAAATAAAAAAAGACAATTAAGAAACATAATAATGAAATTTTAAATCAATGCAAAAACCTGAGTAATAATTGCCATTCTAAAGCAACAAATGCAAATAATATCAATAAGTGTAATTGTAGAAATTCCAACAAATGTCCATTGCAAAACCAATGTCAGACTCTCTTGTTTAACTAAGCACTATTTCTACTATAGAAAAATCAACAGTTAAAAAATTTTATATTGGGAGTACCAAGAATTCCTTTAAAAACGGGTTGTACTAAAATGTATTATCTTTCTCCAATAATGCATACAGAAATCGGATGACCCTTTCTAAATATTTTTAGAACTTAAAAGAAGTTAATAAAACCCCTATGGCAAAATGGAAAATACTAAAAAAAAACAAACTGGAACTTATGAATCTTTAAATGAACCATGCTTCTTATGTTTACATGAAAAATTATAAATTATCAAATTTGCTGACAAAAAATCCCTATTAAACCAAAGTGAATTAACTGTAAATTGCCGACAATTTATTTTTTACCTTAAAATATAGTTAAATTTTAAAAATTTATTTATTACCATTTCTCATAGGCATAATTTATTAGTATATAATGGTCCATCCAGTAAGAGTAATTACCTTATTTTGTTTATTCAGCTTTAATATTGTTGTCCAGTTAGTATTATTAATATCTTATATAGATATTCCACATTTTTATTTTTATCTACAGGCCACTTTAAGAAGCTTCCTAAATCTAAAAAAAAAAAAATAATAAAAATAAAAATTTCTGTTAAGTTTATGTCCAATCAACCTACCCCTCTCTTCAACATCCTTTCGAAAAACTGAACATGTCACATTTGTCTACAGTCACAATTCATTTGTCGCTGGCGTATTTTCCACAATTGTCGATGATGGCCTGTCTTTGTTCCGGTTTGCCATGGCATGAAGAAATATTAGGTTGGTGCAAAAATAATGTCGTTTTTTGACATATTTTTTAACGTCAAAAAACGACATTATCACGTCATTATTTTTGCACCAACCTAATAACTCCTCCACCCTTTGAGTTTACTTTTCTATTTAGCATAGATCTGACATTTAATTGGTTAATCAAGACATACCCACAAGTCTATTTTAATTCTGACCTTATGTCCCCCACCCCTTAAATTTCGGAAAAGAGGTAACTCTTTGTTTTTAAATTTTCTTTAAAATCATTTAAATCACCAGTATGAAAGCTTTTGTGTAGCCATTTCAACATTTTTTTGTATTATAATCTCTTATTACACACACACTATTATATATATATATATATATATATATATATATATATATATATATAAAAGAAAGAGACTTACACAGAAGCGTCGTTTTTAAAATTTTTGAATTTTATCTCTAACTACATATCATTTTACTTTTATTAATCATCACTTGCCTTGATAAAGTCAAATGACAAATCATGTCGGCAAGGACTAAGAACTGCCTTATTTTATTCAGTTTGTCTTATTTTTAAGAGTTTTTCTGAGAAATTTAACTATATATAACCTATAAAGCGTAAACATGAGAGAGCGGTGGCAAGTACAATATTTTTCCAAAGATATTTATTTATATTTCTGTGACCATTAATTCAGTGCTAGAATATATTTAGAGTTAAACCCCTTAGATTTTAATTACATATATTTTCTGAATGTAAGGGGACTTAACTCTAAATATATTTTTAATAGTTATCTCCCTTGAATCAATTTGTGTCTGCTTATTCGTTTTTTTTATGAATATGCTACCCGACTGTAAAGCCTCTTATGTGGGAATGTCGTAAGCGGTCATGGCTCTCTGTGACTTCCTATCTTTTGTTGCGTAACATTCACATACACACCTAATCTAATAAAATAAGAGTAACTAAATACATGCTTACCTTTCTTAGGTAGTCTGTTGTCATTTGTCTGGGAATCAAATATTGCTGCCACATGTGGTCTGTTGTTTTTCGGTTCCTCGAGATTCTTGAGAAAATCCAAAGAATCAGCAATGTTATCGGCTTTGACCCGGCATCTCGGCTTCAGTCCCTTTTTCACTGTGGCTTCTCTTTGCCTCTTCTATAAATATTTTTATGGTAATTGTTATGATGAGCTTTCTTATTTTGTACCCAGACTTCGTAAATGTTGTGCAAGATTAGTAGCTAGATTTACTGTCGAAATTCCTATGTGGAAGTTCTCCGTTAATGGTTTCTATTTTCGGATTTCTCACTTGTAAAACCCTCTTCTGGCTTTCTGCTTTCCAGTCAACTTTGAACTGGTGTTTCAACATGAAGTAGCCATAAGCTGTAGTTTATTGAGTTCAGTCATAAGTTTTAAGATCTTGTCATGTTGTTATTATTTGTTGTACCTTCACCTATCTGTTGTTTTTTTTTTAAAGATTTACTTAAGATATATACTCTTGGTGTTGATATAAACTTTTTTTCTGTACCTTGTAACTATTTTGCTTAAACTTTGCATTTTCTTGATTTGAGATGAAAATTTGGAAATTTTCTGTTTCCAATAATCGTTTATATTTCCAAGCAGTACTCATGAAAATTTAATAGTTTTCCCATTTAAAATTTTCTGATGAATCAAAATTCTTAATATAATGATTGACAAAGCTCCTTGTGAGTTCCACAACTATAAAATACCCATGGTATGAAAATACCCATTTTGCTTCATTAAATATTTGAGCTTAAAAACTTTTAACAAAATATTGCAATAACGAGCATAAATATGAATGCAGGTCATTATTTAAAGAAGTAAGAGGGTACAAATGAAAAGATTTGAAATTGACAAGGTTTTCCTGAAGCAGACATTAAATGCATGAGAGTGTTATTGTCTCCTATCTTCTCTTTCTTATTATGTATGCTTCCTTTTTTGCAAAGAGCATCTCTGGTTTGTCTTTTTCTTCCATTTTTTCTTGTAACCTAAGCAAGAATAGAATAATCACACAAAGGTTGGTAACAAACAATAATACTTAGGACAAGAACAACAGATACAAGATTTGCCAGCAGGACATAGAAGAAGTAGTCAACTGCTAGAAATGAGTCAAGTGAATTCCACAATGAATCTTCAACTGCAGACCAACATACAGTATTTAATACTATATTTATGTGACTGGGGACATACCCATTATCGTGCGTAGGTATGCTACAACAAAATCAAAATGGAAGAGTCAGTTACTTATTCAAGGCAGTGCACATGCTAACTAATGTCAGAAGAACCAGAGTTATAACTTTTTAAAAATAAAAAGGCATCAGTTTAAATTGACACCAGGAGAATCATCTTTTGAGATGCTGCTTTAAGTTCTACAAAAAGAAAGAAACATATCCTCTCTCTTCCTCTTGCTCCAAGATAAAAGAAGGCATCTCAGCTGTTCCTTTCCCCAGTCGATTGATGACTGAAGTAGTTTTTCTTTCCTTTTCAGCTGCATACAAATTAATGTACTTTCTCTCTTTTACATTATAAATTATAAATCATAAGACCTGCATTAATTGTTTGTTTAAAATCCAAGCTTTGTTTCTCATTTTTACCCAGGCTTACATGAGTCTGCCAAATATTGTTTGTGGGACAAATGTACCATGAGACATTGAAAGGAATCCCTTTCAACCTTGTAACAAAAAAAATGGTGATTCCTGCAAGATTTATCAATCCTTCATGGATTATTTACAGCTGAAACATTTTTGTGATTGTAAAATAGATTATTATTATTTTTATTTATTTTTTTTTTTGCAAGTGCATATTGCAAATATTCACATTAACAATTTTTAGGGGGAAAAAACAATTTTTTTTTCCATATACAAATCCTACTATTTAACCCATAGCTGGGAATATGCTTTTGAAAAGTCAGAACCTAATGAAACAATTACAAATGGTACTGTTCCATTCCAAAATGCAATATGACCCATCTAGATGTTGAGGAATTCATAGTTTATTTCATTTCTTTCATCTCTCCTTTTTATTCTAAACTAATATTCATTGTTGGGAGTTTGTACCAAATATTCAATCTGGATAATCATTCTTTGACTTTATTTACATTATTCAGACTATTGTCCTCATCTTTGTCACCATATTTATCACAACGTTTTGGACATTGTACAGTCCAGCCTTCTTCATGTCGAACTGAACCCTTTATTTCGCTCACCGGGGTAGTTTGATGGATGTCAGTTATCAGTTATCTCCTGTTAATTTCGTTGTGATAAATATGGCGACAAAGATGAGGACAATAGTCCGAATAATGTACATAATACCTCATCTCAGAAATATAGACAGATACTGAAAGGCCGAAACGTGATAAATATGGCGACAAAGATGAGAAAAATAGTCCGAATAATGTAAATAGTGTACATAATACCTCATCTCAGAAATATAGACAGATTCTTTGACTTGTTGACTTATAAAATTTTTTCTTTCTTTCTTTTTAGTCATTCTTCCATACCGTTCTCCAAAATAGTAAGTTCTGCGGAATGTTTGTAGACAACAACCTGCGAATCACAAACTGGCGCCGTAAACTGGGCTGCAAGTGTCAGTACAAACATATCGTGGATTGGTGTGGTTGTTCACCAAACGTCTTCAAGTCTTCAGATCTTCACAGACTTATGGTGATGTTTTTTTTTTTTTTTTTTTTTTTTTAACCTGATTTTTCAGGGGAGTTTACTCCCTACAAACTCATTTCGATATATCCTCTATTTTCTTGTGTCAGGTTCTCTTTTTCAGACAATTTTTTTTTTTCAATCATTTCACCCTAAGTAAGGCAATAAAGCTGTTAAGTTGCAAGAAGTTATGGAGTGTGAAATATACATATGAACAGAGCTGTGTTTTTTGAGTCAGGGTTCGAATTAATCTTGCACAAAGTAAGGTGGGTCCTGCCTAACAGGTGAGGTATATTTTTACAAAGCCAGATGGCTATCCTGATGCCCAGCTCACTCATGGTAGTCCAAATACAGAGTGTTTTTATTAAGATACCCTCTTTAGGAAGAGTTGCCATTCAAGGCTTGAAATTCCCATCCTATCCTTATTACTGATGACCCCTGAGGAGTGGTTGGTTTAATTCCAGGAGGGTCCATCTTACGAAACTCTGGAGTCAGCATGCGGACAGTAACATCAATCATCTAAATGACAAACTTATTACTTATATATGTTGGCCATTGGCTCCTATAAGAAGCTCTCTGACCTTTGACATATATTGTTTTTCTTCCTGTGGATGACATACCACCCACCTCACAACAGAAAAGCTAGTGGGGATGGTTTAAAAAACAACCACCTGTCCATACAGTAAGTTGTACTGAGTTACATGTTACCAGTAGCAGGACTGAAGTGACATAAAAATGTGGTTGAAAAGAAAAGACTGTCAATTTATAGTAGCAACAAACGTCTGCAATAGATTTCTTCTGTCTCTCGACTGCAACACTTGTAGCCAAATCACAGTTCAAACGATAGCCCATTATAACAGTTCAACAAGCAGCATAGAAACGACAAATTGGGGTCACACATCCAACCTTCACTTCTCACCAGTAAAAACGTGTGTTCATCTCCCGAACTCAGAAAATCTGCCTTTATAAGTGAAGAACAACGGATTTTGTTCACTGAGAGATCTTTCTGATTGGTCACACCATTCAGAGGAGGAAAGAACATTAGCATAGATTCTGGTCCTTAAAGTAGATTTTTGCTAACTACTTTTTGGTAATTTTTCTTCGACAGATCACACACAAAACACAAACTCTTTTTCGAGGTAGTTGATTATCTCTTTCACTACGAAAGAATATATATATATATATTAAAAAAAAAAAAAAAAAAGATTATTAATGAGGGAAGACCATAAAAGAACAGGAATTAAGATGACAGAATATAAAAGATTCACACTGGATTTAATTTTTAGGAATTCAAAATTTACCAGAATGCAAGAGGCCAAAAAAGATTTTCCACAAGTAATATGTGCGAGAGAAGAAACTGCCACCATAGAATTTACAGTTACATCTTACCATTTCAAGTGTAAAATGATGTGAACTAATTGTCAATCTAGTACTACACTTAAATTTGAGACACCAAAGAGAAAAGCTCATCAGAACAGCCACCATGAAAATATTTATAGGAAAGGTGAAAGGAAGCCATATTATGGTGGTGGGAAAGTGACTGAAGCTGAAATGTCGGTTGAGATGCCAGGTCAGGACAAATAACATTGCATATTTTTGGGATTTTATTTGAGAAGGGCATTTTTTATTCACATTTTTTTTGTTTTCTTGGGATTTTCTCATCCCTGTGTTCATTTTTTTTGTATATGGTTCTTGATCTTTTATCTTCATTGGCAAAAAAAAAAGTCAGTGGTGAGGAACAAAGTGGTAAAACAATTCAAATATCTTGGCTCGATTATCAGTATTTCTATATGCCTGTGAATCTTGGATATTAACAGCAAAATTATACTGAAGAATCCAAACATTACAAATTAGATGCTACAGAACAATTCTATGCATCATCTCTGACATACATCACATCACAAATGATGCAACACCAAGACACCATCAAACAAGAAACAGGCCTATTGGAAGACCTCATATCTAACATCAAAAAGTGAAAGTTAAAATGTAATGGACAGGTCATAAGGGCCAGTTATCTTTCTCCTGCCATCCTACAAGTTATCCCCTTAGACAAAAGAACAGACAGACAAAAGATAAAAATGGGTTGAGAACATCACTGGAAGATCTTTCTCAAAGAATCAAACAAGAAGATCTGTCTGAAATAAAAGATCAGACTGTTAAATGCATTGGCTTTCTTAGTTGTTCTGCATGTTTGTGAATCTTGGATATTAACAGCAAAATTATACTGAAGAATCCAAACATTACAAATTAGATGCTACAGAAAAATCCTATGCATCATCTCCCATGTACGGCATATCACAAATTATTCAGCACAAGACACCATCAGGCTGATTGAATGACCTCATATCTACCATGAAGAGGAGGAAATTGAAATAGTGTTTCATGTTATAAGAGCCAACAAGTCTTTCCACTACCATCCTACAAGTTATTGACCAAGGTAGAAATAGTCTGACAATGTTACTGAGTGGACCATCCTTCATGGAGACACAGAGATTGGCATGCAGCCAAGACATATGGAGGGAGCTGGTCAGGTGCTCAGCTGTGCAGTGGCCTTGTGACCACACCCAGTCATAGGACTGATGGTGATTAACAGATAGTATGTTTTAATTTTTTTCTACCATCCTACAAGGTACCACCATAGACAGAAGGAGAGGCAGACTAAGGGGGGGGAGAAAAAGAACTAACAATGTCAACCTTGTGGAGTGAACAATCCTTCACTAAAACATTGCCACACAACCAAGACATATGGGGTGAGCTGATCAGGTGTTCAACTACACAGTGACCCTATGACCACATTTGGTCATAGCACCAATGATGACGATATCAGCTTTTTAAATTCTTGTCTTATGGGACATTTTGTTGCAGTCCTTTTAATAATTTTGTCATTTTTCATTTAAGTGTTTTTTTTTTTTTTTTACAGTATTTGACTTCTCTTGTTCTCCCCGCTCACCTCTCTAAATAATAAAAAAAATCCGATACAATGTTTGTATTGTTTATAGTAGTGGGGAACAACTTCTGTAAATTGTGTATGTATAAATCTTAACTCCAACTATTAATCTGAATTCTTTTGCAAATTTTTTTTTCAGAATATGGATGAGAAACCCATCTTCTTTGCACGAAAGTTTGAACCTGTAGTCAATCAGGACATCATAAATAGTGTTGACACGTACTTATTTGGTTACAGCAATCAAGGTAAGTCCGAACATATTTCCATCACTATGTATTTCTGGTCAATTTCTTTTATTGAAGTTAATTCAAATTTAAAATTTTTTTTCAGACCTTTATCCTTCAAAACAGTCATCAACTTTTTTTAGTTTATTCCTGGCCCCACATAGTAAGGCCAGAAGAATATCAATGTAAGAGGGGATGTCAATGAGTAGCCACTTAGGGCTAAGCCATTTCAGGCTAACATATTCAGTTCGAGCAAACCTAGCTGCTATTTACATTATTTTGGTGACACCTTTTGTTTGTTCAATACAAAGTTGGAGGGAGAGATGTTCCATGTTAATTTTAAATTGTTTGCATCTAGCTCTCCATTTCATTTGCAAAAGAGTAAGCAGAGGTGCTTCATCATTTTTAATGTGTCAGGACAACGACAGAGTTCGAAGTTTGTTACTTCTGTGTACTGAAAACTCATGTTTAGAGAACTTAATGCTTTTGGGAATTTGTTTTGTCCCAAGTGGTATAAAATTAATCTCATAAAAGAGCATTGTCCAGTCACACTAGTGTGCCACAAAGTATTGTCACAGAATATACACACACACACATATATATGTACAAGAGTAGAAATGGTACAGTATTAGTATTTGAATAAATGAATAAGTATTGAAATTTTTATGCCACATTAGCTAAAAAGGCTTTACCAGTTTTATTGCAATTTTCTACGTCTTATTTATCTGAATTATGTTATTTATGGTTGAGAAACCTAAAAAATAAGGAAGAAAGACTACGCTCAATGGAAGAAGAAATGAGGGTCTACTTATCGCACATTCAATTTTTCAAATTGAAGAAATTGTGAAAAAACACCAGCCACTGGTTTTACACTAAATAAGCTGCACAAATAGTTGAATAGAAACGTTGAAATAAACTCAGTTCCATACTTGCATGTGTATTCTTTTTTTTTTTTTTAAATCTATGGTTTTATTTCATAACATTTCATACCCTTTAAAAATTTTGCTGCGTGCCATGATATCATTGCTTAAAAAGGATGAGAAACAGTGTCTTAGTCCATTGGTCCTTATTGATCTGTTTTACGTATAAATTAGAACAGGAAGTAGAATTTATTAAAAAGGTATTTTGTGATAATGGCTGTTCTTTAGATGAGGGAAATCTAGCATGGAGACTATTTCTGAAACTCTTCTGTCAATTTCTAAGGATTGATAGTTGTTTTTTTTTTTGTTTTTTTTCCTTTCTTGCCAGTTGTTGATGACCACTTTATTGTTATTCAATGGGCACCATCTTGTAATCTTCCCAATCAATTCTAAATGATTTTCAATCAACGCTGCCCACTTAGAAATACATGCTGCCCTTTTGAATAAATTTATTACTGTTATAATAATTGTTACATTTTTATATACATTCCATGCACTAAATGTAACATCTATTATGGGACAGAAATAGTGATTGTTGTGGGCCAGTGTACATGATAGTTTCGGAATATGAGTCCACCTAAAAATGTAAGGCAACAAGTACCAACATTATATATATATAAAAACAAATAATAAGGTATTAACAATAAAGGGTTACATATACAATAGAATATTGTTGCGTGTTATTAAACAATGAACATTAATGGAGAAAACATTTAAGCTAGTGAATTGTTTGCCTATGTGTAGTTTGATGTAGGAGAAAGTCCTAGAAAAAAAAAAAAAATGAAGTAAAAGGTGTGTACATACAAGTGTGTGTTGTTCACACGTGTACCCAAAAAGGGAACGCGCTCTTCCGAAAGAAATTCACATATTGATGTCTATGCAAAAGGAATGAGAAAAAGAGGGTGAGAAAAGATATCACCAAGTTTTTATAGACTGGAAAGTGTCCCCTAGCTGCAGTTTCAAAAATTAGGAGGTAACCTGACAGTGACACACGTTTTATAATACTTGTTACATTTCTTGTATGAAATGGATTTACAAATGTAACAATTATTATGGGACAGATATACTTTACATCTGTTCCATAATAATTGTTTTATTGTATGAAATGGATTTACAATATATGTAACAAGTATTATGGGACAGAAGATTTAAAATAAAAAAAAAAAACCTCTGTCCCATAACAAGCGGCATGTGGGGGAGTCTCTCACTGTCTGAGCACTTTCTTCACTATAACTATTCAAGTCTAGAGTTAACTATTATCTTCCCTTCCTATCCATATAAAATACCCCTTAATGTAACCCTAAACTTCTCTCTATTAATCATCTGAGAGACCCCTTGCTGCTTTCCATCAGCATGGCTGATGCTATCCTCCAGAAAGGGGACTCGTTGCACCTTCTCGGCTGATATGAAATGGAAAGAGTATATTGAATCCATTGCTAGGTCAGCCGCTAAGAAATTTGGTTCACTGTGTTGCACTAGAGAATTTTTCTCCACAGAATCTGTCTTGCATATCTATAAGTCTACCATTTGTCCATGTTGAGAATATTGCTACCACATTTGGTCCAGTGCTCCTGCTGTTCACTTTGACCTCCTCGATAAAATCCAAAGAATCTGCAATATTATTGGTCCTGATTTGGCAGCTCAGCTCCAGTCCCTTTCCCACTGCCATAAGGTTGCCTCTGTGCCTTTTCTGTAAATACTTTCATGGTAATTGTTTGAATGAGCTCTTCACTATTGTACTTAGAGGTTTTTAATTTAAGCACAGCACTAGACTGGTGTCAAGATCTCATCAATTTACTGTTAAGCTGGTTAGATGTAACCATAAATTCTATGCTAACAGTTTCTTCTCTCACACTTCTTGCTTGTGGAACTCCCTTCTGGCTCCATGCTTTCCAGCCAACTTTAATCTGCAAAAATTTAAAATGCATTGTGTTATATAGGAATAAAGTGTTGCTGCCAACACTGGAGTTTGAACACAGATCACCAGAGAGCAAGCACAGGTGATCCCATTTTGAATAAGGAAATGTATATATAGGAATTAGGGTGGTATCTAAATGATCACTATACAGATTACTGTTTGAGCAAGTACTATTAGCGAGTCTTATTTGAAGGCGTCTGACACTAACAGTGTTACTATAGTTGTATCTGCGATTACAAAGTCTCTACTACAATGAAAGTGACACCGAGTATTTGTTGACATCACAAAATGTTAATCACTATCTGCTCTTCTCTTTCTGATCATCATTTCTGTCTGTAATCCTTCCCCACCCTGTAACCCATGGTGTTTTAGTGGCATTACTGCCTTGCTTGGGGTGATACCAATTTACAAAAAAAAAAAAATTTTTTTTCTTTCTCGGATCATTTGATTTTTTTTTTTTTTTTTTTTCAGCTTATCCTGGATTTAACAGTTACTGGCAAAATGACTATCACCATTTAGATAAGAAAACAAAAGTTGATGATGCATATAGGACATTTTTTCATTCTTTCATTCGTCTTTCAACACAACACATTTTGGACACTGACCCTCAGTGTAAGTTACGCTTCATTGACCTGCAAGAGGTCACAATATTTTTTGAAGCTGACCATTTTCATGGCATCCTCGTCAAGTATTCAGCCGAACTGACCAGTATGGGCAGGGTTTATACGTTGGAAAGTCACGTCCATCCCAAGTCCTTTTATTATGTTTACAACTCTGGTGAGATCATGGGACGTTTACAAGGATTAGAGGTAAGTCTAACAATTTGTCATGTTATTTTGGTTTCTGACAGATTTTCAAAGAATAAATTTATTCTTTGTAAAATATCTTCTGTATTTAATGAGTAGAATTGTACAGTAGGCACTGTAGTGTGTATGTGAAATAATAATAATAACTCTCTTCAGAGGACAGAGGAAGAAGAAAAGAAATTTGCGAGCATATGTGAGATATTTGCCTTTCAGAGAAATTAACTGGTAAGCCGAAAAGGAGGAAAGAAATTCGCAAGCGTACATAGGAGGCTAAAAAACAACGATAATCATGGCTGTCAGCTCTATTTTATAGGTATCAGAATTGCACCCAACAAATGTCACTGCTGTATATGATGAGTAATGTGCAAGTTCTGAGACAATAGACCCATGGGACAAAAGTGACAATGAAGAATCCAACCTGGTGAGTGAAATGCGAAAATTTGACATGGAGAATCTGTTCACTGGACACTTACATTTATCATCAAAACCCTATTTTCTGAACTGTAAATTTGTATGGCTTAGGATTCATAGTTTGGAAATCTCTATATAGACCTGTCCACAATTCTAACAGCAAAAAATGTGAATAGCAATGTTCCCATAAACAGACTGAAACCAGCAATTGTCTCAGAAATGGTGAAAATACCTAATATTGATAAAGCAATCCCAGCATGAGGAGATACCTCACCAGATATCGTCAGAACTATGGAGACAAACAGCAAAACATGAGAACTAAGTCTGGCAGATTGGTTACTTGGAAAAGTGACAATAGATACCACTACTATTAAAGCACTAAAGGACTCCTTCAAATCTTGGAAGGGAAATGATTTAATGAGTGTGAAATAATAATAACTCTCTTCAAATTCAGAGAGTGCTTTTGGACCAATGAAAATTTTTCCTTCACAGAAAAGAAAATAGCCTACGCAAAGTTCTTTTTGATATGAAATGAGGAGAAAAATTAATAAGAGTGTCTGAAGTCATGTGAAAGGTTTTGTTTCTGTTCATCATGACTAGTGTTGAAGTTCTCACAGGTGTAAAATCACTTGCCAATTATATTATTGGCCTCTAACCAGCAAATGGCACTTCAAAGAATTTTCTCTCAACAATCCAAGAAAACTAAGTATTTTAAACCATCTATTTCTGTCTACTTTTGAACATATGAAAACCATATATCCCTTTGGTGAGCAACAAAATCTTGTACCTCTGTTTTAGACATTTTTGAATATTATTTTGAGTCAGATTATTTCCTCTTCATGACAATGAATTCTGATTTATTTTCCTGAAACGATCTTTTGACACTTATTCACAAATTTACATGCTTGAAATATTCTTGAGTTAGGTAATTAATTTGGTATTCACTGTTTAAA
Source organism: Acanthosepion lycidas (assembly GCA_963932145.1). Taxonomy (NCBI): domain Eukaryota; kingdom Metazoa; phylum Mollusca; class Cephalopoda; order Sepiida; family Sepiidae; genus Acanthosepion; species Acanthosepion lycidas. Next base: position 35,102,009 of record OZ010608.1, on the reverse strand, counting down.
AAACAAAACAAAAGCAAAACACAGAGATAGAAACATACCCACTAAAAACAGGTATAGTAATAAGAAAAATGTTGGTTTAAAACATCGCTTTAAAAATAAATGTTGGCATCTAAATAGTGCTTTTAAAAATTTTGCTTGAAACAAATTAAAGAGTAATGCGTTTCATTCTGTGTCATCTTGAGATCTCCACACTACTCATAAAATGGTATCAGTGAAAATAGTAATTTATTTCTGGAATTCATTCTTCATTAAGAATTGCAGCTTGGATTCTGCAGTAGAAGGACTGATGTCACTGGAATGCATGTTGCCCAGTAACTCAGTGTCTGCCTATGAGTGATATTAGCTTGTCACAAAACTGGATGTGGGAGACATATCTTGGCTTCAGAATTCTTGAGACCCTCAGCTGAATTTGCTCAGTTTTGGACTTCAAAACCCAGACAAAGGCAATCCATCACTGTCAGAATGCCATGCCCACAAGTCCCTCCAGCCAAATGCTGACAATTCTGGCCCTGGCCTTCGCATTTTGAAACAACTGTTACGTGATATCTGACCTCTTGTATGGCAGTGTATGCTGGACTATCTCCTCAAAGATGAAGAAAAGACTTGAAGCAACAGGATCTCTTGACAGGTAATGAATAATGGATAATGGCTTGGAATTGATAATTGGAGAACACAATTCCAATTGGGTTTTACAGCCCCTGCTATTCCCAAGCAGTCACTCATCTCATTGTTTATTAATACAAAACAAAGAACATGGAATTTAAACAAAAGTGAGTATACAATTGAAAATAAAGGACAAGATATTAAAAACCTATGTATGAAGAGAGTGTGTCACTGTGTGTGTTTATCTAAGAAAATACACTAAAAGTCACCTTCATCCCTGCTGTGTGCCAATGGCTTAGTGGTAGAATCCCTGTCTGACACCAATTCAGTCAGATTTCGATCCTAGCTAGAGGCAACCGGATGTCTAGCCACACTGAAGAGCTGTGAAATAGCGAAACAGTCTATCTGTGGATGACTATATATATATATATATAAAATGTGCGTGTGTGAACTGGGGAAACAAATGCACTTCAGGAGTTGCATCCTTTATTTACATGTTACTTCATGAAGTAAAATCTCGATTTAATACTTTCAGTGAAGCTAATTTTAAGATAAAAATGAGAATTGCTGTTATGAAGTGAACCTGTAGTAAATCATTTAGCTATTTTAGACAGATTCCTTTTGTTAGACATTGTGTTTAATTCAGTACTTACTTTGCAAGTCAAAATAATTGCCTTTTTAAAAATCAAATTTTCCAGGTTGGGACTGACTTTGATCCGAAGGAACTTATCTTCCGAAATCATGGCCAACTTATGGGACCCTATAGCAACATTGCTTTACGACACTCATGGGGTCACGGTAATGAAGTGGCAGTCTCTGTAGCTTGGATTGACCCTAGCAATGTCATCGCAGCATCTTTTGATATGAAAATTCCTCCTGGCCTGCATGTTAGTGCCCACAAGCCCCAATTTAAAAAACCCTTACGACCAGGAATTTGGACAATTAAGGTCTTTCACAAGTGGGAGACATTTGCTGAGGTCAAGTTTCTGGTTGTTCCATTAACGTTCTATCAGGAACGTCCCATCACAGTTTCTGAAACTTATGCCTCTCACAATGGACCCCAAGGTCAGTATCTTAACAAAGACTTTGATTTCTCCGAGTTTCAGAAACTGTTGAAAATTGAAAATATCACAGAAGCAGAAACCAATGCACGCGTGAATGGACGAAAGATTGGTAAAGATCTAGAGAACTGGGTTGATTCACTGACCAAAGAGTTTTGGCATATTCAGAACCACTGTGTTCTGGAAAAGCTGATTCCAAACTGCCCTGTGCTTGAGAGATGCCGGGATACAGCATGGAGTTCCATGTCTCCAGATACAAAATCAGAAATCACAAGTGTTGATGGAAGTACAGGTTACCTGCGGTAGAATTTCTTTATGGTCGGGGTAAATTTTGTGCAAAACTAGTTTTGGGGGGTTTGTTTGTTTGTTGCCCATGATTTTGAATTTTTGCAGTTTTCCTTTAAAAACAGTGTGAAAGGAGAAAAAAAAAAAAAAAAAAATGTTAAACATATTCAACTGTGGAAATTTGAAAGTTTTTTTTTTTTTTTTGCATTTTCCATGAAGATAGGTTGTTGGGGGTATTTTTATGAGCAAATGATATTTTTTTTGCGTCAGAAATTTAAAAAGTTTTGTTAAATGTTAAAGAAAATTCTTTTTTTAGCATTTTTTTTTTTTTTTTTTTTTTTTTAAACGAAACTTAAAATTTATGAGAAAAAAAAATTTCTCTTTCATAAATTTTAAAGAAAATTTTTTTAAAAATTTATGAGAAAAAACAATTAAAAAGAAAAAAACTTTCTTTAAAATTTTTTTTTTTTTTTATAGAAAATTTTTCATTTTTGGTAGGGGGTGGGAATTGGTTAAATGTTTTTCTTCTACTAAAAGTCAGAAAGGATTTTGTGGTATGTATATGGAAATTAAAAAAAAGATCCAATCAAATGCGATTTTTATAAATCAAGCAACCAAAAAAAAAAAAAAAAAAAAAAAATGGAAATACATTTATGCAATGATTTTAATCAAAATTTTAATTTTTTTTAAGGCAAATACTTTGGGTTATTTTTCTATTAGTGTGTTTGTGTCTGTGTGTAAATTGTTGACAGATGTTTGAGTGAAAGAGAGAAAAAGGACAGGTTATTTTTGAAAACAAGAAACGAGGCAAAAATATCAGATGTTAATTCAGTTTCTTTTTAAATCTAATCCTAGTTTTAACGGTGAAAATGTGATAGTTCCTTAATATCCAGTGTATTACGTGTACAACATTCTGATTTTTTATTTTTTTTTTTATTTGATTTCTTTTTAAAATTTGCTACACCAAATTTTTCCTCAACTAATAATAATTGGATGTGGGAAATTTTTTTTTTCTTTCTTTAATATCCATTTTTTTTTTTTTTTTTTTAGAACTGTTACCTCCCTTATTAAGAGTTATCGCCCTTGGTTAGTTCTTCACCTAACCTAAATACGGAGATGAAATTCCAATTCACGATTTTTTCCAGACTTTTAAATGGTTTGCTGAAGTTAATTTATAAAATATAATTATTTTATTTGTAAAAAAATAAATATTTCTAGCTGTATAGTTATTTATTTTTCATAGTTAATATTAACATATTTTGTAAACTGAAATTAGAAAAATTTAATACCATGCTTGAGAGCAGATCTTGATCAACAATGGTTATAGCAGTCATTTCCCCATAAATGAATAGTTAAATTGTAAAGGAGTGTGAGAAATAAGTAATCATTTCTGCATAGTGCATGACTAGCAATGAAAGCATACACAGGAACAATTGGCTTATGACTTCCTCAAGCATACATATATATTGGGTTGGTGAAAATGTTTATTTCATTTATTAAGTAAATTTTCTACTTAATGAACTTTTTTCGGCTAACCCAATATATAGAGGAGTGGTCACTAAGCTCAACACCAAGTGATGACAGTCCATTTCCTTACTGAACTTAATCTTCAGGGATGGCCTAAATATTGCATTGACCTCTGTGTCGTCCACTCCAATATTTTCATGGATGTTAAGCACCCTTAAACATATCATACCTGAACACACACAAATATATAGAGGGACATTGAGGTGGTGACCTCAATGTCCACTTTTGTATTTACATACACTATCCTCAATATTAACCCTTAAATATAGGTCAATATCTTAAAATTATGTTTTTGTGCACATGACTGAGTGGTTAAAATCCATGAGACCCCACGTTTGGGTCTCACCATGATCGATTTGTCCTGAAAGTTATTGGATTGGAGGTGTCGATCGCAGCATCTTTGGAAAAGTGCCTGAAAACCATACCACAGGTTGACCCAAGCCTTGTGAGTTAAATTGGGTAGACAGAACACTTGGGTGTCGTCAATAGCTGTGCTAGCATGAAGTCACAAGTCATTGTGTTGATCCCGCTAGATAACACATTGAAACTGTAACTAAAGTCTGCTCAGCATAGTTGCAGTATAAATCACAGGTGGGCTCTGTAGGTGTTGAATTAAGCATCTGCAATAGGGATTTATTGGTTATAGGACAATTGCCCCTATAAGATAACTAATTATAGTGATATAAAGATGTAAATGTTATTATTGGATAATACGAAATGTAAGAATTGATTATTGTAATTATTAATTATTGTATTTGTGTATAGCCTACAATGTATAATTTTAGTGATATAAAAATATAAATATTATTATTGGATAACAGATAAAACATGAAAATAAAACCCTAATTAGTTTTATTAGTATTATTCTCTATCTGCCAGAATTGTGCTTTCTGGGGGCAATTCCCCTGATACCATCTTTATCACATAAGATAAATTTGTTGGTATTGGAATTTGAGCTTTATCAATGTAATTGAATCTCCAAAATGTCTTATTGAAACAAGTCATTCTTTCGTAAAATATGCCTGGATTTAATTTTTCTCTTCTCTGGATCTTAAATGTAGAAATGATTTTTTTTTTTTTTTTTTTTTTTTGGTGGGGGTAGGCTATCAAGTTTGGGATTGTTTTCCTTCACCTTGAATGTAGGCTTTTAAAACAAATTATTTTGACTTTAATAAACTTAGAATTCCAAGAAAACCTGATTCTTAGAAAAAAATTGAAAGTACTTGGATAAACAAAAACCTATGGTGCCTTCCTTGATGAATTTCATCTTAACATCAAGAAACTGATTAGACAACTGGAAAGGATCAATATAAAAAAAATAAGTAGACACTATATATCTATATTATTCAATGAAACATGTTTGAATTAAGATGTGCTGCCTATATATATATATATATATATATAGTAAAGGTAATACATCTCTCGATATATAATCCAAGTGGATCCTAGTAATATAAAATATTAAAACTTATCCACAAAAAGTGCTCAATGTATTTATTATATAGGTAGCTCCACGAGATCGCTAAAAAAAAAAAAAAAAAAGATGCCAAACTTGACGAAAACAAAATTTTATTGTTTAAATGTTTGTTATTATTAAGAGGAAAGATCAAAGTATTTTGGGGGTATTTTTTTTTTTCCATTTTTTTTAATCGTTCCTAGCATGTCCAAAATTTTCGTTAAAAATCTAGTTTTTTTGAGTCAGCAAAATTGACCATTTTTTTCCATTAAAAAAAAAACAAAAAAAAACTGGAAATCTCACTTTGAAATTCTTTTAAATATCAATTATCATTTTTTCAAAACTTATTATAATTTCTGATTTTCTTAAAATGTTTATTTAAAATATTTTGAACCAAGCTTAGCTTAGCTTTTGTGCCAAAAAGATGTAATTTGAAAAGAAAACAAACCAGGTCATAAACTTTCGCGTCTCTTGACAGGTGATGAATGACATATTTACGAATTCCATGAGGCTAATTTGTTCTATGGAAGGAGAAAAGTGAAATAATTTACATTTAAGTGAACAAATTATTTACCTCGTTATTTTTAACGAAAACTTTCAGCGGTCTAATTTTTTTTTTTTTGTACTTAGCTTTCACCTTTACGTTTATGATGCTTTATGGAAAATATAAAGAAATTAAAATAAGACTGTTAAGAGTGACATTAATTAGATACATTTCTTAAGAAAGGTACCTATAAATTAAATTTCATATTTCCTATGAAATTTTATCAGAACTGTACATAAAATACTATAATTTTATGTACATTTATTACATTTTACTGTTATTTGTATTTGCATTCATTTTATTATTATTCATTTTGATATTTTTATGTTAATCTCAGTTATGAAATAAGATAAGATCATATAAATTTCATAAGATGATACTGATACTTGTAGGTACCCTTTTCAGTTGAAATTGAAAAATCAAATTAACTTCTCCACACGTGTTTCGCAAAAGTAAAGGCCTTAACAGTGGAGAACAATGCTTAACTCAAATAACGCAACTTAATTATATTCTGGTTGGTCTTCCGTACTTTATAATTACAGCCTGGTTATAAGCACAAAATTACATTTCTTAATTACTGTGGATCTTCTGATTAGTCAAAATGATACAATTTACAACGTGCTAAAAAAAAAAAAGATCTATCTCATAAGGACACTTAGGAAAGCCGATGGGGCTTTTAACTAATTTTATAATATTTTAACAACTTAAATGTAAAATCTATTATAATTAAAGAAATAACAAATAATTGTATTAAAAATTCATTTTTCATCGAAAAAAATTTTTTGCTTTCAGAAAATATTGTGCATATTCATAAAAAACAACTAAAAGCAAATAAAAGCATTTGAAATTAAATAATATCTTTGTTTTATTGAGTTTTGTATGTTACAATTCAGAGCTGATTTTCAGGTACATTGGCTCCAATTAAAAACAAAAAAAAAAAAAAACATGATTTGCATTCATCAAAGCCCTGTGCTTTTAATTATTGTAATCACTAAACCCGATGCGATTGAATTTCTAGCGTTTTCATAAAATTAGTTATGGAGGGGGGGGGTAATAAATATTTTTAAAAATATTTCTACCATGACTTTAATAAAAAAAAAAAAAAAAAACAAAACATAATAATTTACTTTAATAAAAAAAAAAACATATTTATAATAATTTCGATCATCTGTGAATAGTTCCTGAAAGTTTCATTAACATCCAACAATTATTTCTATTTTTGCACGATTTTTCAAATTAATGAGTGTCATACAAAAAAAACGTGCTAAAAATTGTCTGTTATTTACTAGTTCCGCTGATACAAACAGAAACAAGGTTTTTTTTGGTTTTTTTAATCAAAATTTAGAATGTTCTAAAAAGAAGGAAAATTTTTTTTAAAATAATTAAAAAAAACTTTGGTGTTTCCTCTTAATAATAACAAGCATTAAAATAAAATTTTGTTTTCGGCAAGGTTGGCGTCTTTTTCATAAAGCTATGCTCTTTTTTTTAGCGATTTTGTGGAGGTACCTATACAGAGCAAATAAATAGTAGTAAACAATAAAATCCAAAATAACCTCATATAGGGTATAGACCTATTTCAACCAATAACCCCAGTACATAAATTTCTAATTGTGACACAAACTGAGTCTAACTGTGACAACATTTAAAAATTGATACAGAATTTATCCATTTCAATGTTTCAGTCAGATGAAAGGCATGAGACTATGGTCAGGGGAGGGTGGGGGGTATTAGCCTTAAAGGGAAGAGGTTTTATAAAATTAAACCCAGATATTAACCTATGACATTAAGTTCGGGTTATATGAAGAATGAAGTGTTAATTTGAAACTGAGAGGGGAAAAAAAATTTTTTAAATATATAGACAAGGTTAAGTTTAAAAATAAAAATTCCTATTTAAAAATACTCTTCCAAAGAAATTATAATTAAAAGTAAAATATATTTAATAAATTAAAAATAAGTCATATTTAGATAATTTATGTTAAAATTAAGTCAGATTATATTTTTAAAAAAAAGTTTATAAGTAGCTGGGATCAGAATTTGAACTTCACTATTAATGTCATCAAATATGTAAAATGTCTTTTACATGAGGAGATATCATTATTTATATTAGGACTATTGTCCTCATCTTTGTCGCTATCACAATGTCAGCCTTCCTCAGGTGTATATCAATCCTGGTAACATACAGGTAATTCTGAACTAACCCTTTATTTAATCTGTGGGTATTGGCAGTGGAACAAGAACAGTCTATATCTAGAGATATCTCATCTAGTTCTTATTTTTAGTTATAGCTCACCATTTTCCACTGAGTTCAAGTACATGCTGCTTGGCCCAGGGATTGAAATTACAATTACTATATCACCAAATTCACAAACTAACCACTGAGGTATTGAAGCTAAATAAGTATTATCATTTCATGCATCCTGGTATATTTGTCCCACTTATACGAGTCTGCATAATAAAAAGAGACAAAACATGGAATCTAAACCAACACTAAATGTATTAGAAAGATGTGTTACAGAAGGATAAAGAAAGAAACAAAGTTTTGAACAGTTCAGTACAATCTTCAGTGCATCATGGCTATCAGAGTGGAAGGAAATGTGTTGCTGCTCTGAAAGTCAAAGAAAAGGCACCTTTCAAATATTGCACTGCCTATGATTATTATCAAGAGTGGTGGTAATCCAACAAACTAAACCTTATTTATTAAGGTTTTCCTACTTGTCATTATTCAAGCATTTGTATGCTTGTGTCTCCTATTATAGAAGTAAAACTGTCTTACTACAAATTTCTATTAAACAACAGCAGAAACAGATTGATTTTAAAGAATAAATTGTTTTTTCCTTATGAAGTCAGCTACATTAGAATTCAAGAATATTTAGTTTCTAGTTTTATTTATGCTATCGACATTTTAATACCTTAAATCTAAAACATTTTTGAAATTTCAGTTCGGTTATCTGCCCTTAGGTAAGTACAAGGGAGCTAACTCTTAATATCTTGAAACTTTTTTTTTTTTTAGCTGGATGGTGAATTCCACAAATGTAATGTCAGAATATGAAATCTGTTAAAGAAAAAAAATAAAATAAAAAAAATAGAAATGTTTAGCTACTAATTTTATTTATAATGCTATCGGCATTTTAACACCTGAAATTTATAAAAAGCTTTAATGAAATTTTGGCAATGTTTAACCTTCATAAAAAATACAAAAAAAAAAAAGTTTTTCCTGCTACTATCTTAGGTCCAAGTTCACCTCTCATTAATGTTTGTTTTAAAAAGTGATGATTAGAATTTTAATGAAAGTAAATTTATACATTTTCTTACATTTTTTTTTTGTTGTCAATTATCAAGAATAAACACTGTTTATGTACAAGAAAAATTTCATACTATTCAAATTAATTTATAAAGAAATATAAAAACAAGATTTACTGAATTATAAATATGTGTACCAACTATAAGGAAATCCTTATTTACCCTTTTATAAAGTTTGAATCAATTGGCTATAAATTCAAAAACAAAGAAAATGTGTAAATTCTCTTTCATATGTTTAGGTTTAATTAAAATTCTAATAATTTCTTTTTTAAAACCCTAAACCTTTCCTTTCTGAGGGAGTCAAAAGTCAATACAGTAACAGCGGTGTCATGTGAAAAACCGTTCTTTTTTACGGGCACAATGATTTAAAAGTTGGTGAAATTTCAATTGACTGAAACAAGGGAGTTAACTCTTAATATCCTTAAATACTTTTTTTTTTTTCTTTTTTGTTTGAGCTGTTTGGCAGATTGCATTTCTTGACACTTAAGCAATGTCAGAATATGAAATCTGTTAAAAAGAGAAAAAATAAATAAATGGACTTTATTTGTTTTTACAAAATCAACGTCCTGTTTACCAACTGAACACAGCTGCTATCTTCTTGAAGATTTTTTTTGTTCTTTTCATGGTTTATATTTTCAATGAATTTTTACTTAAAAAATACGACTTATCTTGAATGTGCCAAGGAAATAAAAAAGCATTTAATTTTTTTTTTTTTTCCGAAGTAAATGTTTTTACTCGAGTATTCTGAAGGTCGTTTTAGAGATTAATGTTTTAATTTCTGTTTATAATGCAAGTTTTTTTTTTTTTTTTTTTTTTTTAAATTCTGTTACTTTTTTTTCCTTTTCACTCAAATACTTATTAAAAAAAGAAAGACCAAGAGAATTTCTGCTGTTAAAAACACCTACGATTTTTCTGCTTCCTATATCCTTGCCAATTTATTATTTTTCTTTTTAATTGTTGCCCGTCAGTTTTGGCTGGTTAACAATTTCTCGAAGAACAAATCAGTCTCCCCAGGGTATATAATGTTTTAAATGTTCTAGAGAAAAAGGAACAGAAAAGGGGCAAAATTATGTACGTCTTCATTGATCTGCTGATTTCCTGGAATAATATCTAAGCTCCCAGCATGACCCTTAAAAAAAAAAAAGTCTAAGGGCTCTATTCAAATCTTGTGCCACTGCACATATTCCCTAAAGGGTTATACCCACCCCCATTTGTTTATATTACACATATGTTCATTCGAGTGAAGGATTTTGCTCAGTACTGTTAAAATGGACACGTTTCTCCCTCACTTTTGAGGTTTCTCCTCACAAATTCCTGATTGGCATGATTCACATGAAAACTATCGACTCTCATATAAATTACACAGTTTGTATTTTATTTCTATTGGGATTTTAAGAAATAATTAATTGTTTATTTACAAAAATGAGGATGACTTCAAACACAAGAAAAGATATTTTTCTTCAATCAAAGTAAATTTAGTTATCAAAAAAAAAAAAAATTTTTTTTGTAAATAGACTTCTGAAGGAAGCTACATTTTTCATACTATGATAGATGCCATTAAAACCCTTCTCCCCCACCTACAAAAGGATGTGTGGGTGGTGCAGTGGATAGTCTCCAGGAAGTAGAAATTGGAGAGCCAGGTTCAAATTCCAGTTATGTACACTTACGCACAAAGATGAATTCATCATCTCTTTTTTTTCTCCTGCAGCTATGGGTTAAATAATTAGGACATATCTGGAAAAATTATTGTTAATGCAATATTCATTTGCAAAAATTTTGATTTTTAAACTATGAGAATACAAATTAATCACTGCACAAACTTATATGCAAAGTGTAGGTATATGGTAGTGTAATAGCCATTTAATAAGTAAATAAATCCATTTTTCCTCCCCAGATATGGGTTAAATAAATAATACGAATCAATCACAAATTCATATTCATGAATTATTCCCGAGTCAGAAACTCCCAATACAGTCCTTGCGGTGAGAAACTAAAATGTATATGAACCACAGATTATATTTTACTTTGATGATGATTTAAGTGAGTTAACTAGTTCTTTTCTCATTCTCTCAAAAACACATGCACTAGAAAAGTCTTGAACAGGCCTGCTGCACAAAATGCGGTCTGCAAGAATACCTAGTGTAATCTGCAAGGGTTTTTCAAAGTAGTATATTTTCTTTGGAAAAAAATAAAAATGGCACCAATGAATTCCACTCAATAATTTTTCAATGAGCAATTTTAAAAATAAAAATTGAAAATTTTCAAGAGTGGGTGTAGGTGCTTCAGTCAATGTCTATAAATTATTTCTGCATATTGAGGAGTTTTGAGCATTTATTTATTTGTTTAGTGTGTGAAGTTTCTTTGTTTCCAGCATCCTTCAGTTACTCATATGTATATTTTTTGTTACTGATTTTATAATGGCTTCATATATTTTATTATTCTGTAACCAACTGCTGTAAACTGTCTGGAGGAGGAAATAGCTATAATTAACTTGAAATATTTCTGGTTTTTCCCCACAAAAAGAAAAAATTAAAGTTTAAAATGAATTTTCAAAAATGAAAAATCTTTCTTGAAGCTTTTATTTTTGTTCTATTAGCTTGAAATTAAAACTAAGTATTTTTCTTATTGGAAATATTAAATTTAGTCTATTTCAAAAACTAATTTAAAATAAATTGAATCAAAGGTTTTTTTTTTTTTTATTGCTAAAATAACTGATTAGTAACATTATTAGAAAAACATCTGTCAAAAATAAAATGTACCTTTCTGAAGCTTTAAGGAATATTAGCTGATTTAAAGTATAATTAATCTGATTTGAAACTAACGAAACAGTAGCAGTTTATCAGGTTTGGCAGCTTGATGATACATTGATATTTCTCTAATATTGCTCTATGGGGGCTTTAGGCCTTAAAAATTCTATACAAAAGACACTCAAGTTAATTCAATTACTTTTTAAGTACCCAGTAAACTTAAATTTTTAAGAAAATATTCTCTGTAATATGTTTTATTGAATTTAGATTTATTATAGTTATTGCTCTTACTTTCTAATGTTATACTGATTTTCTATTATATGGGTGACCATGTATGTTTATACACACAAAAAAATTTCAAAATTCTTTTTAAAATATTGATGTGGGATGATTTGTACTAAGCTTTTCAATTTATAATTAGTAAATATAGTTTTTACTTAATAATATCATCTAAAAGTGATAAATTAAAACAGTATTTTAAAATTTTTAAAAGTTATTTTAATTAATATGTAAAATAAAAGTATTATGAATAAAAGACTTTTTGATGAATAATGTATTTTTACTGAACATAAAAAATAATATACTTTCACCAAGGAGTCTTGCTTTTAACTATAAATATGAAAAGAGACAATTTAATTTCTGCAAATTTCATTAAGTAAGGGGGAGGGGATACAAATAAAAAATATTCTACCAAAATTTTCAGAAATAATGGTATTCATTTGTGAATAAGTCCTGAAAGTTTAATTAAAATTATTTAATTTTGCAAACCAATGTTTTTTACTGCAAAAAAAAAAAAAAATTTCCTATACTAATTTTTGCTGGCCCTAGTGATGCAAGAAAAACAAGATTTTTTTTTTTTTTTTAAAACTAAAATTTTGAACATGCTAGAAAGGATTAAAAATAATTAATAAAATAATCTGAAAATACTTTGGTCTTTCCTCTTAATAATAAAGTTTTATCATCAAAATGTTTAAACTTCAGGCCCTTTTTATCATGCTATGCTCTTTCAGCAAATTACTGGTTATATATATATATTACAAACTTCTAATGGTTTTGTTTTTCTTCTCCCACCCTCAAAAAATTCATTGTTGTTTTAGTATATCTCTAAAGTTTGTATCAAGTCTCCATTTTATAAAATGTCAATGAAACTTTACTTGGTTTAGCTTTATTTTATATCTTCTGCTGGGAAATTCAATACAATATCTTGATTCTGAACTTTTGTCTCTTAATCAATTATTTAAGAGTTAAGCACTTATCCAGAATAAACTGGTATCTTATGTCTTGTCAATCCCAGAGTAAACCTATTCTTTACTTTACTAATTCCCCACCAACCTTTTTTTTTTTTTTTTTTTTTTTCTAAATCATCCCTTCACCAACTTTTCAGCTGTGTAAAGTTTGGTTTTCAGGTGTTTTTTGTTTTTTTTTCGTTCTCAAATGTTGAAGATTGGCCAAAGAATACATTGCTGTATGTAACATTGAGTTGAATAAGACTAAAGGAAACCAGTTTTCTCATATATTACCAAAAAGGTAATGGTAGGATTCAAGTTTATTTTATCTTTTAAGGAATAAGTTTATTATTTTACTGAGATATAGTCAATATATTTAAAATTATACAAATTTATAATTCGTGTGAATCTCTTAAATTCCATAATTACCAAATGAAATCATGTCGAGGAATGACAATCCTGACAGGGGAGATAACTTTAAACTGTGAAGGGAGGCAACTCTGTCCATATCTTGAAATATTCATTTATCAAAAAAACGTAATTTTTAAGAATCGAGTTTTTTTATTTTTTTTTTTTGTGATTGCGCGCTTGCTTTCAATCATTTTAGTTTTTTAAAATTTAGAATGGAGTTATTTTTTAAAATGACAAGAAACTGGATTTTAACAATAAATCCCATTATATGCATCCACTAAAACGTGTGTGGACCGACGAACACACGTAATCGTTTGTGTGTGGGTTTCACATGAATTAACATGCGCGCACGCACACAAATATGCATGCATTCATGCTGAACTGTATGCAAATGTATATTTATGTATAAAAAGAGATTGGGGGTTTTGTTTGTCTGCCATTTAAATGAAAGGTTAAAAAATATGTTTCCCCAACAAACCAAACAAAATTTTGTAAATAATTCCCTTCATTAAGTTTTTTTTTTTTTTTTTTCCCCCTTTCTTCTCCCCCCCCCCTTCCCTGGGTTGCCGTGTTCCAGGCATCGATTGAAAACAATTCATTGCTTTAATGTCAAGAAGAAAGGGAATATTTTTTTTTTTTTTTTTTATGAGAATTCAAATCTTTCAATTGAAAACAACATATTTTTTTACTCATTTTTGGTCTTCCAATGACACAAAATAACAAAGAAAGCCTGAAGAATTTGTATGAAAGTGGGAATGATAGAGAAAAATTCTTTTAAAAGACGGAAATAAAATTAAAAAAAATTTTTTATGATTTAAAAAAAAAAAAAAAAAAATAGCAAAATATTAAAAACATTTTAATGAAGTCATTGAAAAAAGAAATAATGGCTTTTGTGTGCGTGTGTGAAAAAAAAATCGGAAAAAATGATTTTGCAAAGAATAAAAAAAAAAAAATTTTCTTGAATTCTGGTGCAAAAAAAAAAAAAAAAAATGGTAAATAAAAGATTCAGAAATTGAACCTGTGTTTTGTGGTATTTTATGTTGAAAGTAAAATAATGAACATATTAATTTTTATGGGAAGCAGTTACAATATCAAATTCACTCTTTGACAATTCTAGGCTCAATACTGAAATGTCAACGGTGGAATACGGAAAGTAATAAATAGGGGTCTCTCTCTCTCTTCATAGCAATTCTAAAGAAGCCAGGTGCAAATTCCAAAGGACAATCATTTTAATGAGCCGCATAACTAAATTTACAATTTTAATAATTAGACCTTGTAAAAAAAAAAAAAAAAAAAAATAAAAATCAAAAGAATTAGACCGGAAATATTGCAACAACAGTGTGTCTTCGTCCAAGACATTGAAAGAAGAAATGCTATCAAAACGAGCAATACAATTTCATAGATTACATAAAAGGCATTCAATATCGTACGACACAATAATCTGTGGCCTTTACAAGAACAAATAAGTTGCATGTGGAAAAAATGACTTCGGCTAATACACAACAAGCAGTAAGACAATAAATATTTGCTTACTGGAATTATTTTCCATATTAAGGCAACTAGAAGTCCTGGTAAGATATCAGTTTGACCGCATATAAAACGCCGATGACTGTATTGATGACGTTAATTGAATTAACTTGAGCGTCTTTTGTATAGATTTTTTTTTTTTAAGCAAATCACCCCAAGCATGGCGGGAGTGTCACAAGGGGTTACAGATAGTGGGAGTAAGAGTAAAGAGGAGTGTTTGGGGAAAAAAAAGATAGAGAGGACAGGGATCAAGATCAAGGCATCAGAAGATGTCGATTGACGTTACATTTGAAGATTATAGCTATCAGAGAAGCAAGTAATAGGAAGGGAGTTCCACTGACGGGAAGTGCGAGATAAGAAGCTATTGGAGTAGAAGAGATGGCTACATTTAACCATTTCGACAGAGAAAGGCTGGGACCGAGATGCCAACCTAGTAGCACGCTTAAATTCATGCAGTTTGGGAACCAGTGGAAGTGCTCGCCGGAGCAGTTGCCATGAAAATACTTGTAGAAAAGACAGAGGGAAGCCACAACACATCTGTGAGAAGGTGACTGTAGACGGGATGCCAGATCAATCAGTAATCTTAAAGATTTAAAATATTTATTGAATTTTAAATATTTTTGGTTTTAAATTTATTATAGTTATCGCTCTTGGTAATGCCATGTATGGTCAGCCATATAACAGAAAATCGGCACGTTTATACAAAAAAAAAAAAAAAAAAAAAATTCTTTAAAAAAATATTGATCTGTGGCGATTTGTACTAACCATAAATTGAAAAACTTAGTAAGTATATAGTTTATATTTACTAACAAAAGGGATAAATTAAACTAACAAAAGAAAGCGGAAATATAAGAAAATTTTAATAGGACCGAAATCAGAAAAAGAAAGTTCACATTTAGCCTCGAAATTATTTCGCCTATTTACCGTACAATTTCTCAACTTCTTAAACTTTTCAAAACTTAAAAGAAATACATCATAAGCTTGCTCATTCAAATGTGTTTTGTTGCGGCTATCAACTAACTTATTCGAAGATGAGACTTGAGAAACAGATGTGGTTGGATCGACCAATGGAAAAATTTCAAATAGAAGCAAAATTGACAATTTTATACTCAGAATCAGAAAAAGACAATTGAAATTTATGGCAGACATAATCGGTAAAGAGGGAATTTGACACTCACAGGGCCTATTGAAGGTAAGTGGGTAGAGGGTGCAAATATGAGAATCTGTGTGATTTACAAAATTAAATAAAGCAATTTCTAAATGGATTTTATTCTTAATATTAATCAGATTTTTATCACTGCAGTTGTCACCCGCTCACATCCGGATCGACATCTTCATTTCCTATCTCCTCCTCTGGTGACGGTGGCGGATATGGCTGTGAAGGCCCAGCCTACTCCTGAAGAGAAGAGTATTCAAAGAGAGTTTGACAAGGCCATTCGTGTGAATTTGATTTTGGTGGACAAATCTGCACGACGGAGAAGCTTGGCCAGAAGCGGCTCAAAAGAGATTGAGACGGGTGACATTTAGCAAACGAGAGAGTGAGACGGGCGAGATCTGGCAAACCTGGTTGCATCAAACTGTCGGATGCTTGGTTTGTCAAGGTCGACCTTGCTTACGCCAGCCCGACTGGCACTGCCATCTTTCGCCGGTGTGATCGTGTTGATCTTTGTGACTAACCCCCAACGGTGGAATAGGCATTCAGTCTGGTCCCTCCTTCTCGACTTTACACTACAGTCATGAGTGGCCCTACAGGAGTTGGAACTCCAGACAGCTTCGCTCTTGCAATCACTGGGAGAAAGAAGCTCTCTAACATGACAAGTACCGACCATATTTTAGACTGGATGTCTGAGTGAACAGTTCGTTATCAAATATATCATTTTGACTTAATAATATTTATTGATTCATTTCTGTTATTAAGTTAAAAGAAAAATGGAAAATTATGAAATATATGACATGTTTTATTATAATAATTGAAAGATAAATAAACGATTGAAAGTGAAACAATAGTTTTTAAAAAAAAGTAAACGAAAGAAAATAACGTTACGACTTGAAACGCTTTTTCTTTTTAGTGGATGCGTTTGAGTAGACGCTCCGTTTATTTAAATAGTATATTTATTTTTGTCTACCTGCCTAAATGTTCAAAAAAAAAAAAAAAAAAAAAAATACATGCACCCTCCAGCATGATTCGAACCTGCACTAAAAAGACGTTGGTTTCTCCTGCAAAGGGAGATACAGGTTCGAATCTTGCCGGAAGGCGCACATTTTTTCTTTAATAAATATACTGCTTAAAAATAAACGGGGCATCTACTACTAAGATATGGGAATCCGCTAAAAATAACGTTTAAAGTGAGTAAAAATAAAAATAAAATGATGCCATTTAGCGCACTGATTGTCCTTTCCTCCATTTCCATCTTTAAAACAGAATATAAGAGACTTGGGTGACCTACCAAGGTATATATTATTGGCAGATATGTCATTAACAACAACATCCGCGGATGACACGGTTTTGATAAGCTGACTCAGAAGCAAAACTGAACGAACTCTTAGACAATCCTTCCTGTTTGCTTTTCTTTATTAGCTTAACTGTAATAAGAATGCATGGTCGCCAGAAAAAAAGTCAGTCTAAAGTGTGAACTTTGCATTGGGGACGTCAAAATCAAGCACGAACAGAAATTAAGCCGACATATTGCGCTTATTTACCTTGCAAGTCAACACACTTGGCACATCGGTTCTAAAGTTTCAAATACAGTGTAACCCGGATATAAGAGAGTTGTCGGAACCGGAGAAGAAGTCTCTTATATCCGGGTTACACTGTATTAAAAATGGTTCTTATTTTTGTCTATTCAAATATCCTTCGTGCGGCTATAAACTCCAAATGGTTTTTAAATTTAAGAGCGCTCTAAAATATACTTAAAGCAGTGTAAGCAAAAGTAAACTACGGAGTAATGCCTAATAAACGAAAGTGATGTTGAATTTTTATTTTCTTATTTGTTATACAGTGTAACCCGGATATAAGAGAGTTGTCGGGACCGGAGAAGAAGTCTCTTATATCCGGGTTTGGTCTGTTTTGTTTAGGTAAGTATGGCTCTAATTTGGGACCAGAGAAAATCTCATATCCGGGTTACACACACCTATTATATATGTGAAAATATTGTAGAAAATAGGAAAGAAACTGGTTTGGTAAATAATCCAAAGTTTCTTAGTATTTTTGTTATTTTTAAAAAATAGTGCTCAATACGAAAGTAGAGCATAAATATAATTATTTATTTAAAAAATATGATTCCAACTCGCTACATAAGAGGTCTCATGTTTCAAAACAAGAGCCGAAAACTTCAAAATAATATTTGAATTAACTTGAGTTAAAGTAGCCTCTGTTCCATCTTCAAGCGAAATTTTTTTGGGAATGACTTATTTCTGAAATTTACGAGTTTTAATAGTATGGTCAGAATTGAAATCAAAAATTTCCATGGTAACATCAAGGGCGGATTGTTTAGAATCGGCAGGGCTGGGGTGTTAATAATTTGTAGCAGTATAGAGTAACTTTCATAGATGCCGGGTCAGGGTAAGGTGGGGGTAGCTAAATTTACGACGGAGGAAGTTTTCGCATAGTCTGGCTTGAGCGTCTACGGAGATTTATTTATTTATTTTTATTTTATTCTTTTATTATATCTCTTTATGAAAGGGATTTGTGTATATAAAAAGGCCGTAACGTTTGTTATTTGACAACTTCATAAAGGGTTATCAGTTTTTGTAGGGTATTAAAACTATGTATATGGGCTATGGATTTTAAAATTTATTTTATTGTATGCGTGTTTTTAGCTAGTTATTCAGAGCGTAAGTTCGGTTGTGTCGGCAGAAAACCGTTAATTCTTGTCTGTTTAATAGGTTTTTATTGTAATAATGTGTAGTTTCTCATGGAGGCACAAAGGGCATGGGTCATTACCATGGAAATTTTTGATTTCAATTCTGACCATACTATTAAAACTCGTAAATTTCAGAAATAAGTCATTCCCCCCAAAAAAATTTCGCTTGAAGATGGAACAGAGGCTACTTTAACTCAAGTTAATTCAAATATTATTTTGAAGTTTTCGGCTCTTGTTTTGAAACATGAGACCTCTTATGTAGCGAGTTGGAATCATATTTTTAAATAAATAATTATATATAAGAAAGAACAGCAAGATATATAACCCGGTGTTCTTATAGATATTTTTACAAAATAGTGCTCAATGTAAGTTTACAGAGCATTAATATTATAAATTAATTGATTTAAAATGTTTTTTTTCGCTGTACAGTTCTAACCATGTTTCAAAAATGGAAGCTGAAAGCTCCGAATTTAATTTTGTAATTAAATTAAAGACATTAGTTCCATTTCATCCTGAAGCAAATTCAGAGCTTTCAGCTTCCATTTTTGAAACATGGTTAGAACTGTGTAGCGAAAAAAATATTTATATATATATATATGCGCAAGTATTTTTTAATCAGTCCGCCTACAGAAAGCCAATAAAGTCAATATGACACAAGTGGTTACCGAATGTGAAAGAAAAAGAAAACATTATGGCGAGAGAACAATAAAAGACGAATGACGAAGACATTGATTTTCAAAATTTAAATGCAAAGTTGACTGGAAATCAAGCTGCTGGAAGAGAGTTCCACAGGCGAATAAAGAAACTGTTATCAAAGAACTTACTCTTAGATCTCGCCAGTTCAACTGTACTGCGCTTAAATTAATAAAATCTATGTACCTTAAAGGAAATTTCATCAGAACAATTACTATGAATGGATTTATAGAAAAGGCACAGAGAAGCTATGATACGTCGATGGGAAAATGAAGTCGGGATATCAGATCAGGACCAATAACATTGTAGATAATATGGATTTTATCAAGAATCTATAAATAATTTATGTATGTATTTAGTTAAAATAATAAAACGCCTTCAGTTAATAATGTTCTGATAATTTTAAAAATTAAAGAAAAATTAATGGTCATGGTTGCTGGCATGGGAAAGGAGTATTTCTTTTAAGCAAAGGAGACATTTTAAAAGAATCAGTGTGTAATTTAACAGTTTAGGAAGAATCAATAGTTGCACTCCGAAGAACTTTCTAAGTAAGTTGTTTTCTTTTTTTAATAAGAGGTCGAAGTTGCGGTTGAACTCATTTCGGCCCATAACATACACCTAAGATGAAAAAAAAAAAAGAAAAAAAAAGACGAGTATCTTGTCTATTCTTTTTTTTTTTTTTGTATCGTCTTGGCTGAAGAGGAAGTGACGTAATTGGTTAATAATTGGTCACTTGTAATTTCAAGATCAGCAGTGAGTTACTTAACGTGTCCATTTGTTGCATTCTTGGCGATTTTTTTTTGCTTCCGGATCGCCTGCCGGAATAGTACTTTTTCGGTAGGGTCTCTTGGGCGAACAAGTATGATGTTGCAAGATCCGAAACTTGTCATGACCTCAAGTCATAACATCACTGACGAGGCGATCCTGTGCACTCGGTGTGTTTTCATGTCAGATAAATTGTTATGTATGAGTTTTTTTGTTGTTTTTTTTTATTATTAAATGTCTGTCATTTTCTCCCAATGTATTTTAAGGCAGGCATATAAAAATTAAACAGGTTACATTGCGGCGGTGCAACCTCTATTTCATGTTTCAAAAATGTAGTAACGTCATTTTACTATAGTTGGGCCTAATGAGGATAAACTTAGACAGCTATACGGCAGTAATTACAAGAGTGATTCTTGACAGACTTTAAGTGTAGCGTATGACTAAGGAAAATAAGGTAAAAAAACTATAGCCGATCAAAGAGAACATTTTATGATTACTGAATTGAAATGAGGAAAAGAAAAAAGAAAACCAAGTTGAGCCGAAATATTCAGTTAGAAGAAAACCCACGATGAATTTTAGTATTGTTCCCCTAATAGAAGGCCCAAAAGGGCGTTGGGGAGGGAGGGAGATAGCAATGGTTGCATATTTTGATTAATATTAATATTTAATCGGAATATGCAACGATTGCTATCTCCCTCCCTCCCAACAGGATACATACCGTAATTTATCGAAAATAATACGCAGCCAAACAAATGATCCCAAAATTAAGAAATATATCTATCCCTATGTATAGTATGCATCTATAAATTTTGTCCAAAAAAAAAAAAAAAAAAAAAAAAAAAAAAAAAATGAATAATTATAATGATTACGAAGACATTTTGTCGACCTTGACATTAAGAATAAAATCGAAACCACGCTGCTAATGTTGAAAATTACCAGGCGCTTTTCCCGATAAATATAACATTTTATTTTACCGCCAAAACGTGAGAGTTATAGTGCAAATTTTAAACAAAAAAGTAATAGAAAAATGCGAGTGAAGAAACGGTTAGCATAGAATTTACGATTACATCTAGCAATTTCAACTGTAAAGTTGATGAGACCTAGCTGCCACTCTAGTACTGCGCTTAAATTCGTAAAGTCGCGGTATCAAAGAGGAAAGCTTATCAGAACAATAACCATGAAAATATTTTTAGAAAGAGGAACAGGGAACCTACGTAATGGAGGTAGAAAAGGGATTTAAGTAGAGATACAAGAGGGGTTGAAAAAAAATGGTTAGAATGTATGAAAATCGCCTTTTTTTCATATATTCAGACCATTTTTCTTAATATTCGTATTTTGATTTCAGATTAAAATTTAGAAAATCTCCAACATATTTTAGTGAAAAATCATAGTATACAAGATTAAAAACTGCACTCAGGTGAGATAGAAGAGATATAGTTATATTAAAAAAAAGCGTCAGCTTAAACTGACCTCAGGAGAATATGGGTTAAAAATAAATATCAATGTCTATACAGGGTGTCCCAAAAGTCACCAAGGGATCTGAAAGTTTATTAGCTATTTTTGTTTTCTTCAGATATATTATAAAGAAGGCTTTGGAAATAAAAATATACACCTGAAAAGCGAACACAAGTAGTGAAATTTTTCTACCCAAATCAAGAATCAATAATTTAAACTCATTCGTCGACATTACTATGTGTGAGATTCTCCTCCAAGTTTAGAGAGTAAAGTGACCTTCCTCGAAGTGGCAGACCCCGTTCGTTTAGTGACGAAGTAGTATTTGAGCGAACAAGGGAGAGTATCGAAGAAGATCCGAGCGTATCAACTCAAAGACGGTCTCGACGTGTTTGGATCTCTTGGACGTCATTACAGCGGATTTTAAATGCATCAACCTCAACTAGTTTTCGCACAAGGCGAAAGCTCATACGACAAGGGACACGCCAGCTTCTCAGACAAATTTTTTTGGGAAAAAAAAAAAAAAAAAAAAAAAAAGAGTAAATTCTCACTGTTGCGGCATAAATTATCCACTTGATCTGAGAAGCCCAGTATTCTTATACGGCTATCACAAAGCAAAGGTTTGTGTCAAAAAGCCTTAGACACTCCAACAACCGAAGGAGAACATTCAGACAGACATCAAAGAACCAGATCCTGAAACACTGAAGGCTTTGATAGGAAATTTTTAAAGGACACGTTCGTGTGAAGCTTAAAAATGAAAGTCACTTAAAAGATCTTTCTCGACGAGTGTAAAATCATTTCCCATATCTACTCTAGGTAATGCGAAGAAAAATTACAAAAAGGACTTATTAAATCGTTTTTCGGACATTCTATATTTATCGATCACGTAGTTTGATCTCCGCTAATCAAGCTTTAGATTTTCCGTTTTTATGACAACAAGAGGGTGTAGACTCGTCTTTTTCCTATCTATCACCCCTAGTAACAGAACAGTCTATATCTTACGCCTACGTACGGAAAACTTCAACCAATTAAAACCGTACTAGACGAACCAACAAATCTCATTGTCAACGACACTATATTCTGAAAGTTTCACGTGCAAAACGAAATTGCGCCAAAACTTAAGTGAGCCGATTTCGGACTTTCAGAACTTATGACTGACCCAAGCAGTCAGTACCAAACACCGATCGAGTCGGCAGTGTGTCGGCCTTGACTTTTTGTCTTGATTTCTGACCGTTGTGGACAGCCTTTTATCGCTCGTCTCTTTTTTGGAATTTACCCTTTTGCTATTTTGAACTTCATTTTGGTTAAAGTTTGTTTATTTTAATTTTACATTTTTGTGACTGTATTGAAAAAGTTTTTTGATTTTTCTTTCTTCCCTCCATTTTATTTTTACCCCCCTCCCACCTATAATTTTTGCCATTTTTTTCTTTTTATTCCAGTTTTCCTTTTTGATTTTCATTTTTACCCCTGTAATTTCTGCAGTTTTTTCTTTTTTAATTCTCATTTCTACCCACTTTAATTTTTGCTCTTTTTCTTTTATTCTAGTTTTCCTAGTTTTCCTTTTTAATTTTCATTTTCTTTTTTAAATCTATCTTCGTGTGTTTCGGTTTCATTTTTGATTTATTTATTAATTGTTTCTTTCCAACTTTTAATTTTTACGTGTTTTTTGTTTGTAATCGTTGTATTGTCCAATTTATTTGTTTATTTTCTTTTGTTATTTGGTTCGACTCGTTTAGAGTCGGCCATTTTGATTTTTTTTTTGTGTCTAGCTTCGTCTGTTTTCCCTGCGTATTTTTTTGTTTATTGACGTCGGCCATTTTGATTTTTTTGTAACTAGCTTTGTGCTATTTTTTTCGCATTTTTTGTTGACGTCGGCCATTTTGATTTTTTTTTTTAGCTTTTCGGCTTTTGTCAAAGTTTTCTGGAGTTTTTTTTTTATTGTTTATTTTACGTGGTTTTTATTGTTTCGCCTTTAGGGGATATTTGTCCTTCATTGTTTTTTTTTTGTTATACGTATAAGTGAACCGTGTTTTTCTCGTCACGTAATTTTTTTTTTGTTTGCTTAATTATTTTATTTTGTTGTCTCGCTTTCGGGTGAGCTTGTTTATTTTTTATTTAATTTATTCATTTTAATTAATTTTGTTTAACTATTTCCCACACCCTTCGGAAAAATGGATAAGGAGGAAAAAAAAACGCCTTCATTTTTAATAATTAGAAAAAAACCGAACTTGGCTGACTACAGAAAGTCAATACGGAAACATTTGTTCAATCCCCCCCCAAAAAGACCCTCCTGATAAGGATAGTTTAAACGAATATCCAGCCCTTGAACCCATTTCCTCTAGCGAGGAGGACATTGCCAGGAAGGAAAATCTGAATGTAACCACTAAAAGTACGGAGGCCGGTAATGGCCATATGACCAATGAATTAAACATGGAGGCTAATAATAGCCTTAAATCCCAAAAAGATATGGATGCCAAAAATGGCACACAAGACAAATCTAAGGCCGGGGAATCGCCCTCTTGTTGGTCGTCCCCTCCAAAATGTATCATCAATTTAGCGGAGTTCTTGGAGCGTGCTAAGAGTTACGCTCACCTTGTAAAAGGTGGACTCTTAGAAGACCCCATAGAACTAAAGAGAATTGAGAAAAGAATTGTGTCAGTTTTCGTCGTCGACAAGCGTACGCGCAAAATTTGTCGCTGGACGAAAAACACAGTGTTGAAAACACTAGAGTCCTTGGGGTTTAAGCCCCTCAGAATAGTTAAGGGTGCAAAATTTTTCATGTGGGACGTACTGTTACCCACGCCAGAAGACTGTTGCCGCGGCTAGCCGCGAGCTAATAACCAAGGATCTAATCCTAAAAACAGAGTATGAAGGCCGCAGAAGGACCAGCGTAACAGTATATGAGGTCCCTCAGGTTATCGCTGCTTTCTTTTCCCAGTACGGCGAAATTCTGGGCGCCTCCTGTGATAGCCTGAGCGGTGGGTGGAGCTTTGTTATAATGTTGGACGAGATGGCCTTCCGCTCTATCCCCAACTGTCTGGATGTAGGAAGCTTGAGGTTACCGGTCATTGTAACGGGCCGAAGACCGGTATGCTGGAGGTGTGGAGTGACTGGTCATCTCTCCTCCTGCTGCCCAGATAATGCGGCCTCTGGTAGTCAAGCTCCTGTAGACCAAGATCCCCCATCTGACCGCGTCTGTACCATCCGCCTCGCCTGTAATGGGCGTACCAGCTTCCGGGACCGGGTCGGTTAATCCTCTGGTTGGTGCAACACCAAAGGCCACATTCCCCAAAGAGCCTTCGCCCGCTGCTAGTGCAGTAGTGGGGGAGGGGGAATGGCTGGTAGCTGGTAGGGCCAGAGGAAAGGACCTCAGGTGTTTCTTGGATAGTGAGCAGGTCTTTGAAGGCTGCTTGTACCCTTGTCTTCGCAGATCCGGCGGGCAGGCTTTGTGTGCTGGATGCTACCATAAAGGATAAGGCTTTACGTCTCATTGGGGTTTATGCGGCCTGCTTTGTTTCGGCAGATCGAGCCGTTTTTGATGACTTCTCGTCGGGTAGGGTTAGTGGAGGATTGGAATGCCGTCCTTGACCCCGATATAGATAGTATAGGGCAAAATCCGGGTACTAACAATCCTGATGTGAAGGAGTTTCGGGACTTTATCGGCGGGTTTGATCTTGTCGATAAGTGGACAAATAGTGGCAACTCGGATCCTGGGACGCTTGCGAGCTACCTGGACCGAGTCTTAGTTAAGAGAGTCGATGTAGGGCTCTTAGGGTGTCCAAGCTTGTCCGGGTCCGTGTAAACTTAGATAAACTTAGTCAGAATGGCTGGTTACTGGAAATTCAACTGTTCATTATTTGGTGAGCAGGGTTTCCGGGACCAGCTGCTACTAATGATTCACAGGGAATTGACGGGGAGGGGGGAAACGCCTGGTGGGATAACTTAAAATGCAAAATTAGAACGTTTGCTGCCGATTTTAGTCGTCGACTCAATCTAGATAGATTATCTTTTAAAGCCGTTTTCGCCGCTAAAGTTGATCGGGCCGTGAAATCCCGTGTTAGTGGGGATATAGCCTTACCTAAGGCAGAGTTGTCATCCTTGCTTATCAAGAAGGATCAACTCTGGTAGTTAGGGCTAGGCTAAAAAGAATGTCTTCTGAGGCGAGGAACATGGCCGCTGAACTGCGTGCAGAGGAGAATCGGAACGCGTCTAGGCGACATATAGCGTGCGTCACATTGCCGGATAAGCGGACCGTGACTACAAACGCGGGCATATGCGATTACTTTCAGGATCTTTTCACCAGGGAGCCCGGTCTGGGCCCTGCTCAGTTCGACGCCTATTTGGCTGAGGCAGCTGAAGCGGCTAGGTGCGAGGGTACCATTACAGAGTCGGAAATCTGGGAAGCGCTGAAGCAGGTTGGCCTGGATAAGTCTCCGGGACTAGATGGGCTTCCCTACGAAGTTTACTTGAGGTTGTCGCCAGTTTTTGTTCCTTTGCTGGAACTGATTTTCAACCACTGGATGAAGCAGGGGTCTATACCTCAACGCTTCACCAGGGGTGTGATCAAGTTGCTGCGTAAGGACAAGAACGGTGGGGATGGGTTAGGGAACTTTCGCCCTTTAACCATGTTAAACACAGAGTTAAAGATTTTGGCGAAGATCTTAGCCAACCGTTTGCAGCTTGTCTTGTCTCGTCTGATTGGCCCCGGATAACCTTCATATGGTACGCGCTGATCAATTTAGATCAGTCCAAGGCCTTCGATAGGGTTGACCATCGGTTTCTGGAGGCTGTCCTTTCGGCGGCCGGTTTCGGAGCCGACTTTCGCTCCCGGATCTGACTTTTGTATGCGACCCCCGGTGCGCTGGTGGAAGTGAATGGGGTAAGATCGAAGCCTTTCGTTATGTCTCGCTCCATTCGTCAAGGTTGTCCGCTCTCGCCTTTGCTGTACGTTCTTGCGTTGGAACCATTCCTTCGCAAGTTAAAGGCGAATCCGGTCCTGCACGGAATTTCCCTGCCTGGGGCTTCCACCTCAGCCAGGTATTCTGCCTATGCTGACGACGTTTCGGTTCTTGTGTCGAGCAGAGCCGAGTACGAGATGGTGACAGGGTCCAAGATCAACCGCGATAAGATACTCGGCGTCTGGTTCGGTCCTGATCTCCAGTTGGAAATGAATTGGTCGGAGGTACAAGGGAAGGCTGAGATCGCGGTTAATCTGTGGTCTCGGAGAAGACTTTCCCTGAAGGGAAGGGCGGAAGTATGTGTTTCACACATCTATCCGATTCTCCTGTACCGACTCTGTACTTCCACTCCCGTATGCCAGACTAATATTATTAGTACGGGTCTTGTTCTCTTTCTTGTGGAGAGACAAGGCGCCCAGGGTATCTCGCGAGATCTGTTGCCTTCATCCCTCTGAGGGCGGTCTGGGTATGCCTAGCATTGAGATTCGTCAACATATGCTTCGCATCACCTTTCTAGACCGAATTTGTCGCGGATCGGATGAGGTGGGCGCCTTCTGGAAAGAAGGCGTCCGTAAACATTTCCCATCCCTGAGAAGTGTGCGCTCGTGCGAGGAGGAGGCCGGCCGTAGACCCCAAGCCGAGTGCTCCTTCTACAGCGAATGTCGTCGTGCTCTGAAGCTCCTCTTTCGGGCTTTGGATGGCCTCTCCAACGCCCAGGCAAGTGTTAGTTAGATCATCTTGAACGCCCCCCCCCACCTAATTGGCGAGCTCGGTCTTACGAAGTAGGAGGCTCGCTCGATATGGCCTTGGGCGCTTGGGTTGAAATGCCTCAATAACGATGAGGCATCACTCACCTGGCTGGTGATTCGTGAAGCCCTCTGGGTCGGCAAGAGACTTTGTTCAGCGGGCTTGGAGAAATATCCAAACTGTCGTCGCTGTGCGGGGGAAGTCGAGACCATTGGTCACGCCTTCTTTCAGTGCAAGGCGGTAGTGCCGTTGTGCAGGTTTGTTGTAGGCCTCATGGTTTGCATGCTGCGGGGAAAGTTTTTTGTCCTTGAAGCCAGTTCTGTTTGTAGCAATGTGGTGCCGCAGATGATGAAGGCTGAACACTATGTGTTCTGTTGCTTGCTAGGGGTTATGAGAGTCGTGATTTGGACGACGCGCCAGAAGGAATTCTATGAGGGCGAGAAGTTCACTTCTTCCCAACTGATCTTGTTCTTTAAGCATCAGCTTAAAGTCAAGATTAGGACGGAAAGGCGGCGGCTCACCTCATCAGAATTTGGCAAAAGGTGGGTGAATCTTGCGCGTATGTGCCGAGTAAAAATGGCTGGCCTTGAGTGGCATTTTGATGCCGGTTAGGCATTAGGATATTGTATTCCTGGGTTCAACATAGGCAACCCATCCCGAAATTAGGTTAGTGTAGGTCTTGTTTTTTGATTTTTAGTTTTTCTTCTTTTCAGTAAACTTAGCTAGGGTGTGCTTGCTCATTGGTCCCTTTTATTTCTGTCCCCATTTTTTTCCTTTAGTTTAACTCCAC
>OZ010608.1:35029054-35066554 GCA_963932145.1 Acanthosepion lycidas | reverse complement strand
AAATGACGGATAAACATATTTGCAAGGTCAACGGCCACCCAGCACAATTGGGTAGACTGGACTCCATAGCTGTGTTTGAAGGCAGTGCTAGCTGAGGAGGCATCGCTTTCTAGTCAATGGCCAGGGCAGAATGTTACCCCTAGGAAATCAATGTCACACGCCCATGACCAGGGCGAGGAGGATATCGGCTGCGGTTTGACCTGGAAAGAAATAGCTTTCGTCAAGTCTACTTGCCCAAGCGATGCTGTGCAGGAATGAATGAGTAAATACCTTTTGCGGCTTCAAACCCAGATGGTTGGAGGGAACTGGTCAGCTGTACAGCGGCACTAAGACCACACCCAGTCATGGGACTGATGAAGACATCTGTAATTGTCAGCTTCTCAGTGGATGTTTTGCATATTATTACATAATGTTCATTTCGACATTTCTTAGTTTCTGCTTTGGTTTTATCTCAGTCGGCCGAAATATTTGCCATACTTTTTTTTTGGGGGGGGGGGTGCATCGGATTCAAAATCCCGACTACAAAATCTGTTAAGAGAAATATCTGGAGAAAATACGATCCGAAACATCTACCATATTTTTTAGTGTGTAATATGACACCGTGTTACTGAAGCTAAAAACAGGTAAGTATAACACGATCCCGTAGTAGAGCCATCTACATATCAATTGGTTTTGAAGAAGCTCTACTTTATTATCCATTAAAATCTCAATGTCGTACGTAGATTTCACTAAAATATTTCATTTGAATTTCATTAAGAATGAAGAGAGAAGCAAATATTGCCAGCATATTAAATACCTTTTTTTCCCTAAACAACTGTTTACACCTGTCTACTTTGCGTTTTATTATCTATTGTTTGAGTATATTCGCCATATTGCTGTTTCAAATAAGTCTTTTTTAACAGTTGTAATGTTTGATAACGTACTTATGTATAATACTAACCACCTACTTTGCCATTAATTTTCCTTCAAAATTTCTCGTATTACACACAAGAAAATATGGTACTTACATGTTTTCAAATGTATTGGTTGTATTTTCTGCATTGGTAATCTAGAACTTTTTGGTATCTGTCTATATTTCTGAGATGAGGTATTATGTACACTATTTACATTATTCGGACACGTGGCATAGTGGATAAAGGCGTTGGTTAGATCCAGTGACAGAAACCAAAGACTGTGAGTTCAATACTAGAACAGTCTACCCCAGTCAGCGAAATAAAGGGTTCAGTTCGACATTCTAACTGCCCGAAGAAGGCCGGAGCGTACAATGGCCGAAACGTTGAAATAAAAGATGACGACAATAGACCGAATAATGTAAATAGTGTCTAGAACTTTTTCTATAAAATAAACACTTTTTAAGAAAGGATTTTGCGTTTAACATCATTAAAGAGTAAAACATCCAATGAACAAAAGAAATACAAAGCAATGAGATATTCCACTGTTATGGTAACATAAAGAGTGTAGACAAATAATAGTTTAAAAGTTCCGATACGATACTGTACAAATAATATCTCTGAGCAAAGCATGATTCGGACGATAATGTGTTTGACAATTACAGGTTTATTTCATTTAAATCGGTATCACCCCATGCAAGGCAGTAAAGCCACAAAGACGCAGTGGTCACAGGGTGTAGAAGAACTAAAAACAGAAACATTAATAATGAGTGGGAAGAGGAAAGAGTAATCAGGAGGATAGCGACTAAAATTACATTTAAATTTTGAAGTTGGCTGGAAAGCTTGGAGCCGGAAGAGAGTCCCACGTGCGAGAAACGAAACTGTGAGCATAGAACTTACGCCTACATCTAGCCAGCTCAACTATATATATATATATATATATATATATATATATATATATTATTCTCTTGGTACTTCGCTTAAATTCAAAAGATCTAGGCATCATAGACAAGAGCTTATCCGAACAATTACCATGAAAGTATTTATAGAAAAAAAGAGGCAGAAGCAATCTTACGTCGGTGGAAAAGTGACTGAAGTCCAGCCGCCAGATCAGAACCAATAATATTTCAGATTCCTCTTTGTATTTTATCAAGGAGCTCAATGTAAGTAGCAGGGGCAAAGGACCATATGTGGCAGCAATATTCTAAGAATAAACGACTGGTAGACTAATAACACGAAATCGTCTTTTGTTTTTTCGTTTTTTTTTTTCCGCGAACAGGTTAACTATTATAGAGTAATGAATTCAAAATCTGCCTGTTCGCGTGGTCAATTTTCACCTGGAGTGTTTTGTTCTAAAAGCTATTTAAAATAGACAAAGAAATATCCACAAATAATCTGAGCTATAAAAGCTGTGACCCTTTTTATTTTTTGTTCATATAGCAGAATTAATATTCTTCTAGTGTAGTGAGAAAAAAAATGTCCAGTATGAGAATATCTTTCTTTTCCACATACACTGGGTAAATGGCAATGGCAAGATGTGTCTGCCTATTGTCATTTATAAACAAGAGAAAAAATAAAGAAGGGTCAGTTACAATGTTATCTGTACCTCCTGCTTTTCGAGGTGTAATATTTTCAAGTGTGAATGGTAGTTTGGTCCTTTGTTACTTAAGAAAAGAAAAGAAAAGAAAAGAAAAGAAAAGAAAGAAAAAGAAGAAAGGAAGAGGAAAGACAAAGAGGAGGAAGAAGGAGATGGAAAGTCAAAAAGGAAAAACAAGGAAGAAAATGCATGTAGGTCATCTTGTCCTTTTAGTAACTTCTGCGTTAGTATCTTAATGCAGGTATTTATTGTTTATGAATGTGGGCTGCTGATAGGATGTTACAAGCTCTTCTCTATTCGGAGAGTTTTTTTTCTATTCTTTCCGTCTTCCGTTTTGATCTGTAAATCTTGTTTATTACTTTATATTAAATTGTGAAAGGATTTCATAAAACCTTACAAATCCCACAGATATGGCATTAATGTTCTACACTTTCTCGAACTACTTGGAAAATATATACTAAACCAATTAAAAAGACAAGCGAATAGAATCAATAAACATCGATATTCTCACACACACACATATTCAAAAATTCAAATGCAATGTCATAATATCAAACTTGACCGGGAAGCAAGAAGCCAAAAGAGTTCTACAAACGAGAAATGCGATAGAAAAACCTGTTAGCATAGAACTTACGGCTACATTTAGCCATTTCAATATGATGAAACTTTGCCACAAATCTAGTACGGCGCTTAAATTCATAAAAGTCTAGGTACCGTAGAGGAAAGTTCATCAGAACAATTACCATGAAAGTATTTATAGAAAAAAAACATAAGACAGTTACATTATGGCGGTAGGAAAGTGACTGAAAGCAAGATGCCAGGTCAGGACCCAAAATATTGCTGATTCTTTGGATTTTATCTAGAATCTCTAAAATATATATCGGAAGCATCAGACCATATGTTGCAGTGATATTCAAAGGAAGTATAAATGACAGACTTACAAATATCTCAGATTCTGGAGAGAAAAATTGTTTAACAAGAGACAGTGAACCAAATTTCCTAGCAACAGAACTAGCAAATGATTCAATATAATCCTTCCACTTAATGTTAGCGAAAAATGTTAGCCAGAGAAGGTGCAAAGGCACAATATCCTGGAGGTTAGCATCACCCATGCGGGATGGAAGGCAGAAGTTTCGTTTTGGAGGCGTTAAAACTAACTCGCCTGAGTTAACGGCAGATTGTAGGTAATTTTCTTTTTTTTTAGATCAGCTGCCAACTTGACCTTATCAAACTGACCAGACGAATATATATATATATATATATATATATATATATAATAACTACATCCGTGCCCTGGGTAAGACAAACTACATTCAAAACAACTGTTCTCAGGTCCACGCTGTCAGGGTCTTGACTATGGGCAAATAATACCCCCCCCCGCCTTGCAAAAGGCGGTCAAAACACTATGAAAGTATAAAAATAGTTTTTAATGCCAGCAATATTTTTCGGGGAATTTTTTTTTTTTTTTTTTTTTTTACCGGCAATACATTTTTGAAAGAAAAAATATTACCAATAATAAAATATCTTGTCGGCATTAAATAATCCACTGAAGCTGATATGCCGTAAAACAAAGCAAACCAAAAACTACAAATGCTGTTTTTAAGGCCATATTTTTCTTTTTCAACAATTTTTTGTGAGTACAGAGGGTCCTCGGGTTACGTCGGACCCGATATACAGAGTTTCGTGGTTACGACGCTATCTCCCATAATTTCATACGGCGCTATATGAGGAAGACGATGTTGTTTCTTCACCGGCTGTACGCCATATTGGATTGTATTGCATTTGCTATCT
Organism: Acanthosepion lycidas; assembly: GCA_963932145.1. Lineage (NCBI taxonomy): Eukaryota > Metazoa > Mollusca > Cephalopoda > Sepiida > Sepiidae > Acanthosepion > Acanthosepion lycidas. Next base: position 35,062,276 of record OZ010608.1, on the reverse strand, counting down.
CTTGTTTGTGTCATTTTTTTGTTGTGGAGGGGACTTCTTTGCTCTCCAATATGGCTCCCAAGCATAAGGCAGACTCTTGGATGCTTATATAGGCGAGTTCCGACCTACGTCGAAAATCAGGTTACGTCGCAGCGTAGGAACGGATATCGAGTCGAGGACCCCCTGTATTTCCAAATTGGATTTTGTTTTGCCTGTTGTTCTGATTCCCGAGATTTGGTAATCTGGCCATATTTCGTGTCGTCTGTCTTCAATTCTCCAAGACGCAAAAGCTGCATTTACAACAATTTCATTTTTGTTTCGCTCTATTATACGAGGGATAATAAATGTACCATCGTTTCTAGGAGGAAAACTCGATTTTAACCCATCGCTGGTGGTGGGGGAGAAGGGATGGATTCATGCCTTTTCCAAGGGAATTTGAGTGTAAGTGAACCCGACTGGAATTGGAACTCGGCTTTCCAATTCCGAGCAGTTCTTCCATTACACTACGTATACATCCAAGCTTACGGCACCTGATAATCCCGAGCAGTCACCCGTCTCGCTTGACGTTGCTTAACTTCGGTGATCGTACGGGAACCGGTCTTTCAACGCGATGTGGCCTTAAGCCTATCACTAAACATTAACATTAAACACTGTATCTTTCGTCAGAGTGGATAGCATTTTAAAATATTATTTATATACAGTGTAACCCGGATATAAGAGAGTTGTCGGGACAGGGTAAGAAGTCTCTTATATCCGGGTTTCGTCTATATTGTTTACATTAACACAGGCTCTAATTTGGGACCAGAGAAAATCTCTTATATCCGGGTTACACTGTATGTAATATCTCGATCCTTGGTCTATCAAATTATGCAACTCCTTATGAACCAAGTCCTGCACCTGATGTCATTTAACAAACGCATCGTTAGAAATGTTGCATATATAAAAATGTCAGGATGAAGCAAACAATTTCTTCTCTTCGCCACTGATAACATTAGTCGTCCTGACAGTACAAACGTCCAAATCCAAGTTTACATTCTTGCACACTAACATCACAGTGATTAGCATTGTTTTTTTTTATAACAGACTTTTCCCTCGAATTTTTTGAATATCTCTCGTAGAGTAGTAGTAGTAGATCCTATAGTAAATTCTGTCGGTTTCCTTAAAAATTTCACTAAAAAGTAACAGACTAGTTATGTCTGTTACATTTTTAACTAGTAATACCCGCTAAAAATGACTGTCTCATTCTGCAAACTTAAAAAATATTCCCATCTCAATACCTGGCCATGATTCCCCCCACCGTTAACCCTACTCATGAACAGTATGGCACGGTGCGTCATCACCTAAGGGACAGCTGATGCGTAGTTATACACAGCCTTAACTAAGTATTGAACTCCAAACTCTTTGGGTCCTGTCACTGGATCAAACCAACGTCTTTATCCACTGTGCCACGTGTCCTTAAGGAGAACTTGGAGAGGTGAATTAACCGGAAATAACTGTCATCCATTAGACATGGCACGTGGAACTAGAACAGCCTACCCCAGCGAGCGAAATAAAGGGTTCAGTTCGACATTCCAACCACCTGAAGAAGGCCGGAGCGTACAACGGCCGAAACGTTGTGATAAATATGGCAACAAAGATGAGGACAATAGTCCGAATAATGTAGATTCAGTATCTTTTTTATATTTATATGTTCAGACCAAAAGCTAAAATATTTCGGTCTGAAGAGATGAATGTAAAAATATTAATGAAATAAATTATAACCGATATGGATTGTAAGGTTTTTCTTATATATATATATATATATATATATATATGTGTGTATGTGTATGTGTGTGTGTGTGTGTGTGTGTATTTAGGCAGCAATTTTTCATTGATGCATGTTCCATTAAATATACGTTTTGTCTATTTTAAGTAAGTTCCTTTCATGTTGTCTGATAAGCTTAATAACATTATCATTGAAAGACGAAAGTAAATCACTATTTTTAAATCCTATCTAAGCTTTCGGCTTACATAGTCCATTATCAAAGATGACAATTACATTTCACTATATTAAACAATAAACGGACAAAACAATAATGATAGTCTGTGGGCAGCATTTTTAATACCCGTAAAAAATTCCACTGTTTTCGTATTTTAATTTTCTGAGGCATGTCAATTCTTAAATTAATGATTGCAAAATCTTAGCTTTTACCAGAATACCAACACCCCCCTACTTACTTAACTTCACAAAACAGGCAGCTACTGATTTTAATAATATATTTCTGACGCTGGTAAGAGATACAACTACTTCAGCCATAATGCAGGCCTGTTTATTAGACTTTGGTCATTCGTCTCGTCAATTACTTTTACAAAACTTACCAATCATGTAGGCAGAAACTTCGAAGGTATTACCAATGTCTCCTAATTAGAGTCGTTGCAGATGACGTGCATTAAAAAGGTTTAATTTTATCATCGACGGAGCATGCGAGCAACAAGGAAGTTTTAAGGAAAATAAGAACCCTGAAATCCATACGTATAGTCAGAAAGAGACATGATATTCTGAGGCATATGAGAAAAGAACGCTTGGAAAATTTAGCAATCACGGAACATACTGAAGATAAAAGAAGAAACTTCGAGTAAACTAATTAAGAAGTTTATGAATGGATGGCAGAACAAGTGCAAAATCAAATGGTAAAACCACAACAGTTACTTAAAGCAACCTGGCTGTAGGTGAGGTGCCACCTGATACGAAAATATGTTCCTGCACATTGGAATTCCGTACCGACTAACACCAAAACTTCATATGGTGTCTGGAATCCATCTTTGGAAATTTGCCTGTACTTCTATCGTTCTAAAATTAGATGACGTTTATACCACAAACCACTTTTCCTAAACTGGTTTTCCGATTTTTTTTTAGCTTTTAAAGTTTTGCAGGATGCTTATACAGGTTACAGCAGAAATACCTGTCCCATTATAGGCAAGTATTACTTGCAGATAGATAGAAGACACCATTGCTATTAATGTCTTAACCATTATGTGAGAGGTATTTCTGCCATACATTGTATTAATATATAATATACAAATATATTAAAATGAGAGTGAGGAAATACAAATAAACTGAATATTCCTAATTCCATCGAAGGATGAACACAGGACTTTTGGGCCAACCCAATAGAAATCAGTATTTTTTTTCTTTTTAGGATTTAGTCCATGATTTTAAACCTGTAGGCAATATGGAAATACTGAGTGTCAGCGGTTATATATATATATATATATATATATATATATATATATATTAGTTTTAAGGTGTGCTATTAGGTTGGTGCAAAAATAATGACAATGTAGTTTTTTGACGTTAAAAATACGTCAAAAAACGACATTATTACTTCATTATTTTTGCACCAACCTAATATATTTGTGGGATAAGTGGTCAATATCAGAGATCGAGCGTATGTAAATATAAAAGTGAACATTGAAGTCAACACTCAGAAGCGACAGGCTGTTTCATGCTAGACGTCAGGCCTAACGATTGCGTCGAACATGAAACAGCCTGTTGCCTCTGAGGTTGACTTCAATGTTCACTTTTATATTTACATACGCTCGATCTCTGATACTGAGCACTTGTTCCATAAATATAGCACACCTTAAAACTATATTTAATATTAAAATTTCATATGTTGTGTAGGGTTCATGTGCGTGCCCGTGAGCAGTTTTGTTTTGGTCAATATGAGCATATATATATATATATATATATATATATATATATATATCAGTACGCATATGTATATGTAAACTGATTCCCTATACATACGTATATACTGTCTTATAAAGAATTAGTATACACACACTTTCTATGTTGTGTAGGGTTTGTGCACGTACCTGAGAGCAGTCTATTGTTTTTGCCAATATGTGTATCGTGTTCCAAATATACCCGCGTGTGAGTGTATGCGCATGGATGCAAGTGGTTTGACCACTGTATTTGGCCGTTATGTGTGCATATTGTGTGCTTCTGCGTGTGGGGTTATGATCTATTTAGTGCTGGTTTAAATTTGTTTATGAAGTTTTTTCTTGTATTTGTAGGTAAGAATAATTGTCTGTTTGGTATAATTTTAAATTCACCCTGTTTACATTTGTAGATGTGTTGTGATACAAAGAGTTTTTTTGTTGTCTGGCAATTTTATGCTGCTTTTTATGTAGGGAGACTGTTCTTTAGTTGTTGGCTGATACCTATATATGACTTCTTGCATTTTGTGCATAAATCACATTTTTGGAGTTGCAGTTTAAATTTTTTTATTTATTATGAATGTTGTTTTGGGGTTTTCAAAAGTGTAGGAGTTTCCTTCTATAATGATATCACAAACTCAACATCTTTTTGTTGCATTTGTGACTCCCTGTATTGTGTGTTGTTTAAATTTTGATGAGTTTAATATGTGTTTTAGGTTTTTAGATTGGCGTTTGCGTTTAATTATTTTGGTTGTTTTTAGTATATTTTTCAGTTTGTCATTCTTGTGAAATAGGTGTAGACCTTTTGTAATTTCTATAAAAAGTTCTGGATTGTTTTATGTCGAGACATATGCTAGAGTTTGTTCAACGTTATGTTTCTTTGGATTTCGAAGTTAGTCTAAAGGAGTTTTTTTTTTTTTGCGTGTTCAAAACCTTTCTTTATTAGTGTTGTGGGCTAGCCTTGTATTTTTAGAGTTTTATGTAGTTCTTCTAGGTGGGTTTATCGGAGGTGTTTGTCAGTCACTATAGTACAAAACCTACGTGCTAGACAATAGGGGATGGATTTCGGGCAGCTTTTGGGGTAATAGCTCTTGAAATGAAAATATTGTTGGGTGTCTGTAGGTTTGTGGTAGATATTTGATTATGTGACTTTTTATTTCTAATGAGTATATCTACAAATGGTAATTCGTTGAAATTATATTCTTGGGTGAATTTGATTTTGGGGTTAGTAAGTTTTGAAGTAGTGTGTGGAATTGGTTAATATTACCCCATGAGGATTTCCAAAAATTGAAACAATCATCTAAGTATCTTTTCCAAGATTTAGTAAATTGGGTTTTATATTTGCCCCATATATTTGTCCTATCTTTTCTTACAGGTTTTCCTCTGGGTAAGCTAATGTTGGTGGGGTGGGGGTGGCATATGTTGGTACCATTTTTGTTCCCATTGCGGTGCCCAGGGTTTGGATATAGTTTTGTCAAATTCAAAGGTGTTATAGTTTAGAATTAGGTCTATACTATCGATAATGAATTCCTTAGTGAATCTCGGATGTAGTGTTTCTGGATGTTTTTCAATCCAGAATGAGATTAAAATGAAAAAGAAGAGAGAAACCCTAAACGAAGAGAAGATTAAAAAGAAGAGAGAAACACCAAATGTTTTTGGTTGTAATGTACTATTTTATATATATATATATATATATATATATATGTGTGTGTGTGCGTGTTAAAATATATATAGAAAATAGGAAAGAACTTGTTAGTTAAATAATCCAAAGTTCTTTAGTATTTTTGTTATTTAAAAAAAAAAAAGTGCTCGATACAAAAGTAGAGCCAAAATATAATTATTTAAAAATGTTTCCTTCGCTACATAAGAGTTCTCATGTTTCAAAACAAGAGCCGAAAATTTAATTCAAATAATTATATTGAAGTATATATATATATATATATATATATATGTGTGTGTCTCAGAAATATCTCCTACATAATGGTAAGACAGCCGGCAGCGAGAGCTAGTCGCTCGCAGAGCTCTTAGATATCTATTGAACTGTCATCGGGCAGAGAGGAACCCGGACGTTGACCAACCCGATCCCGTTTATGCACGTTCTACAGGCATTTTTTTGAACCCACGTCAAACCCGGCCTTATGCCACATGCAACCCTCGTGGAGGTGGGTGGCTAAATATTCTAGCTAGATGAAGACACCATTGCCACTAATGTCTTATCCTTATGTGGGAGGTATTTCTGCCTCGCCCTGCATAAGAGTTGACGATATGTAAAGGAATGATGTACAGGCACACCACTTATTTTCGGCGCCATGCCCCCAGACCGTCTTTTCAGACGAAGTCAACAGGTTACGCTCATGCTGTGTGGGTTCTCGTATAGCCGATAAGACCAACACGGCATAACTTTAACAGATAGGCTTTCGCTAAAGAACCATGAATTGAAATAGAGAAAAGATGCAAAGGTGCTTCTCTTCCTGCTAGACTAACATTGCATGTTGGGAATTCAGTAATTCACGTCTGATTCACCATTCGTCTACCTCTCTTATCCCGGCAGCTACAACAGCTGTGTAAACAATTAAGTGATTGCCCGTCACAAACAACACCATCTGTGACCGTCCGTTGATTTAGTGCAGTAATCAAACGAATTTAATGTTAACCGGATTAAAAGTGGTATGTAAGAGAGAAAAAAAAATGCTAGGCTATGTTTTTATTCATATAAAATAGTGCATGACTTATACAAGTTTCACGATGTGAAATACAGCGTAGAGGAAAAAATCGCGCACTCTAGGGGATAATATATGAAAAGTATAATTACACATGAAAATCCTATTTACTAATTATTTAATTGTTATATGTGCTGTTGAAAATGTCTTCTTTCTTTTTCAAAACAAATTTCAATTCTGTGCTTGTATGGTTCATTAAGACGTCACAGAGTTTCATCTGTCATTTCACTGCATTCATATTTCATTCTTTAACTTCCTCAATATTTCTTGGGTGGGTCTGATGAGCAGCTGATTTCAAATGGTCTCACAGAAAATAAATCCAAATGTGTGAGGTCGGGTGATCTCGGCGGCCACTCAACAGGATGTTTTCGACCTCTCCATTAACCCCCTATGTTGCGCGAATTTTGCCTCGCCCTGTATATTTGAGGAGTCACGGCGGAGTAATGGATAGCGGCTCGGATTGAGGAATCGGAGAGCCGATTTCGAATTCCAGTCGAATCCATTACGTTCACTTACGTGGTAATACCCTTGGAAAGGTATGAATCCTCTTCTCCCCCCAGATATGGGTAAAATAGCAGGACCGGATTCTATAGCCTTGGATAGTAACTGGTCTACCGCAGAAAAATGTCAACCTACTGCGGGAAAAATCTGCCTCGTCAGTCATGTATCGAAAGATACATGATGGCCTAAGCGTATATCACGCATGACACATTTGTATATTTGAATAAAGGGTATAAAAAAATATTTTTATACTAAAATTCACTACAAGGCTTAAGGGTCCCTCAAGGTAGAGAGTTACTGTTAAAAAAATTTATGACGCACGAGTTGTGTGATATGAATAAAAATAGGGGTAGTAGGAAATGAGGATAAGGAGGCTAGATAACGAGTGACCTTTGACTTCAAGAGGTTAAGATTTTAGATTCTGTCTGGAAAATTTATTTATACTATTTACATTAGGACTATTGTCTTTATCTTTGTGGGTTCTTTTTTGTTATCACAACGTTTCGACCGTTGAACACTCTGGTCTTCATCAAGTGTATATCAATTCAGCCCACATACAAAGGATTTCGAACTGAACCCTTTATTTAATCTACTGGGTAGACTGTTCTCATTACACTGCCCCTGTGTAAGGGCATCTCATCTAGTTCTTATTTAGTACTGTTTAGTTATTGAGGATACGATCACCTGAGGAAGGTCGGAGAATTAGCAAGATGAAGCGATGCATTAAAACGACACAATGAAAGCAAGAACATAAATCTAGACAATTTCAAAGAAAGAAAAGTTGTATAACATACGTTTCCCTTAATCAGCCATTGATTTAATTTTGAGTACATATACTACAGTACAATATAAACTTGCAACGAACAATAGTTCAAACTTCTTAGAGGAGAGAGGAAAAAAGAGGATTGATTTAGGCAACATACGGTTGTTTTAATTGTACAAAAATATTTTTACATTCTCAAGACTATCCCATCGGATTTAACATGTTTATTTAAACAAGGATCCATTTTACACTATTTACATTGTTTGAACTGTTGTCCTCATTTACATTGCCATATTCGCGACGTTTCCGCCGTTGTAAGCCCCGGCCTTCTCCAGGTGATTTGAATTTCGAACAGAACCCTTTATTTCGTTCGCCGGGGTAGACTGTTCTAGTTTCACGTGCATGTCAGCATTAGTCATCTCCCTTTAACAATTCTCCAATTTTTTTTTTTTTTTACCTTAGCTGTAGCCAGATATTGAACTCATAACACTTTGGATCAAGTCACTGGATTCAACGAACGCTTTTATCCACTGGGCCATATGTCTTTAAGGTCTCTATTTTAGTCATTAATTTTACCTTTTGTTGCCTAGCTTAATTGATATGTTTTCTTAAAGCTTTTCAACTCTGAGGGTTACTTGAAGCGGAAACATATTTCAGATTGCGGGAGGTTGCTTAAAGTGACCGGTGTTATGAAGCGGTCCCCAAATACTGACCAGGCACGATGCTGCTTAACTCCAGTGATCGAACGAGAATCGGTGTTTTCAGCGTGACCTGAGTTTTTTTGCTTAGAAAATCATTTGAATTTTTGGACAGGTTTAATGTGACACTTTTCTCCAAAAATGACCTATATCAGGTGAATTTTGTGGCCCAACTGCATAAAATTCAGTTAAATTAACACAGTTTACCATATTTCAACTGCTATTTATCTCTGACTTGCCCAAAGTCATGGGATTTGTCTTAATCTCCCTCTTAATATTAATAGATTCATAATTGGGATAAAAAAAATTATTTAGGGAGGCTTAAAAAAGACACTAATGTCCACTTGGCTCTGTTGTACGAGTTCATTATGTTTAATTATCAATCCATGCTCTGATTCAACAGATATATGAAGAAGGCAGTTGAGTGAAGCAGCCACAACAAAAGGAAAAAAAAAACTATTATCGATAATTTACAGATTAGAGTTGAAATTTAAATTGGTTTTCTGAATATATTAAATAGGGCCATCTATGGATCCGGACATTTATTTTCCCGATCAGTTATTAGCTGGGTGAAGTGAACTTCACAAGTGCATAGCAAGCGGCTCGGACAAAGAGTCACTGAATGATAAATTATATTAGATAAAGCTAACAAGTCAAAGAAATAATGTCCTTTATAACAGTGGCCACAGGAGAGAGAGAAGGGAGGAGAAAAGACAGAGAAGTGGAGGAGAAAAGAGTGGGGGGAGAATAGAGAGAGGGGGAAAGAGTGGGGGGAGAATAGAGAGAGGGGGAAAGAGTGGGGGGAGAATAGAGAGAGGGGGAAAGAGTGGGGGGAGAATAGAGAGAGGGGGAAAGAGTGGGGGGAGAATAGAGAGAGGGGGAAAGAGTGGGGGGAGAATAGAGAGAGGGGGAAAGAGTGGGGGGAGAATAGAGAGAGGGGGAAAGAGTGGGGGGAGAATAGAGAGAGGGGGAAAGAGTGGGGGGAGAATAGAGAGAGGGGGAAAGAGTGGGGGGAGAATAGAGAGAGGGGGAAAGAGTGGGGGGAGAATAGAGAGAGGGGGAAAGAGTGGGGGGAGAATAGAGAGAGAGGGAAAGAGTGGGGGGAGAATAGAGAGAGAGGGAAAGAGTTGGGGGAGAATAGAGAGAGAGGGAAAGAGTTGGGGGAGAATAGAGAGAGGGAAAGAGTTGGGGGAGAATAAGAGAGAGACACACACACACACACACACACGCAAAGAGTGCCCACAGACAATGACGTGAGAAGACTCCTGTTAGTCTAGTGAAGCCTATGTGAACAGTCTATATGGCAAAATATATTACAACGTGAGAATAAAATCTACTTTCTGCTACAAATTCTCATGCTATTAATTCGTGGATAAAAATAACCCTTCCGCCAGATTTTTAAGCCACAAGAGTGACTGGAAGAACAAACCTGGTGTCTGGTCAGAGTCGCAACGTTACACGTCTTTGTTGCTTTTGTGTAGCAGATCATCAACACCTATGGGTTATTTAATACCGAAATCTAAATATTTTTATGGCATAAACTACAGATATTTTATACTGTCAGGATATAAGTGAACATTGAAGTCAACACTCAGAGTCGACAGGCTGTTTCATGCTAGCCGCAATCGTCAGCATGAAACAGCCTGTCGCCTCTGAGTGTTGACTTTAATGTTCACTCATATTTACATATGCTCTATCTCTGATATTGAGCACTTTATCCCATAAATATAGCACACCTTAAAACTATATATATATATATATATATATATATATATATATATATATATAAAGAAATATAGTCTTAAGGTGTGCTATATTTATGGAATAAAGTGCTCAATATCAGAGATAGAGCGTGTGTAAATATAAAAGTGAACATATGTTCACTTTTATATTTATATATATATATATATATATATATATATATATGAATGAATGATGCTGTAGGTGTTTATTTAGCGGCATATCAACTCCTAATGGGTCATTTAATGCAGAAATTTAATTTTCTTTAGAGCATTAATAATTTCATTTACAAAAATATATTGCTGGTAATACCTTTTTCTTTTTACAGACATGTATTGCTCGTATTTTGTTTTACTATGGTAATTTATTTCTTATAATTTTTTTTAATAATTTCATCATGTTTTGACCCCAGTTTGGGGGTCAAGAATTTGCCCATAGCTGGGATCCTAACAGATGCTGCCACCCCGGTTCAGAGTGGACGTGGGGACAACAGCAATTAAGGAGGGAGGGGAGTTCCACGTTCCTCAAAACTTCCCGATCAGAGGCCTTGCTAATGGATGTATTGTATAGTCATACACAGGACGTACGTTACACATCTCACGAGCTTATAAAACCAATCTTCATACAAAATGTTTATCCGCTTTTTCACATTACTTACTTATTTTCAAAGTTCCTTTACTGTTCGTCAAAGAATTTGTTTTGGCGACAGGCAGCGGTCATCTCGGGAATTAAATATTCATAACTCGTAAAACTTTACTGAAGAGGCTCAAAACCAAATTATCACCCGCACAAAAATCTCGATTTAATAAGCAAAATCTTCACGAGTTTTGAAACAATATACTTAAGGTTTATGTCAGAGGGTATCCCCCAGACGAGGCCCTGCCGAAGGGCAGAGTCTCGTCTCGGGAAACTGACTCCGTTTTTACCTGGTCTATAGAGAATTTTTGCCCGAGCCTACGGGCTCGGATATCCCACTTTAAACTGCCTTGTGCAACATCTTGCTGCATGGGGCAGCGGGTAAATATTTATACTTAAGGCTTGCGGCCACATCACGTTGAAACACCAGCAGTTCCCGTCCGATCACCGAAGTTAAGCAACATCGAGCCTGATTACAACCTCGACGAGTGTGCTGTAAACCTGAGTAATTGTTAATCAGAGAGCAGAGTTCAAGTTGAGTTCATTATCTTTTAAGCGCAAGTACCCTTGGGAAATGTATGAATTCATCTCTTCTCCACCACCTAGGGGTTCATTAGTAAAACATACTACTAAAACCATCTTCAAATAAATAAATAAAATGAAAAATTGCTTGCATTATCTACATTGTTCGGACTATTATCCTCGTCTTCATTGTCACATTCACAACGTTTCGACCATTGTACTCTCCGGCCTTCTTCACGTGATTGGAATTTCGAACAGAATTTATTTCGGCGACCAGTTTCACGTGCCATAACTCTTCCGGATGTCTCAGTTATTTCCCTTTAACTCAACTAGGTGAACAGTTTTGGTTCACCACTGCTGTCGCCTGGTATTGAACTCACAACTCTTTGGGTCTTGTCACCGGAGAACACATGGCCCAGTGGATAAAGACGTTGGCTAGAAGAAGAAAGCTAGCACGTAAAAACAGCCGAAACGTTGTGAATATGGCGATGAGGATAACAGACCGATTAATGTAAATAATGCAAGTAATCGTAATACCTCATCTCATAGATATAGAGGCCGAAACGTTGTGAATATAGCAATGATGATGAGGATACCTCATCTCAGAGATATAGACAGACATAAAAATTGCGTACAAAATATTCAAATTTCGGCTTAGAGGTTGACCTGACGCTACCCCGCCTCACCAAAAAAAAAAAAAAAAACAAAAAAAAAAAAAAAAAAAAAAAGAAAAAAAAAAAGAAAAAAAAAGAAAAAAAAAAAAAGAAAAAGACCCCCCCCCACAAAAAAAAAAATGATAAAAAAATCAAAAACAAAAAAAAAAAAAACAAAACAAAAAACAACCCCAAAACAAAAACTCGTTATTCTCGGGTGGGGATGGTGTTATTTATAAATGTTTTCCTGGTTTTATTAAACAGGTGTTAACCTAGAGAACGTGAGAGAGATCGGGAGAAGTATAATTGTGTCCACATGTCATTCGGCATAGACAAGGTCATCATAAGATCACAATAGGTTCATATTACGCATTGAAAGAAATCAGGATTCACATAGCCAAGAAATATTCGAGAAATGCACTAGAGAATTTTAGTTTTCTATTTCTAAGCCTGTGCATCGCTGTCTGTCTATTCGTATTTATTTGTTTAACAGCCAACAACCCGTGACTTGCCCTTCTCGTATTATGAAAGATACCGACTTAAATAAAGTAGGATAAGTACTTTAAAAGAACATTTTTAAAAAAAGCCTTAGCAATTATAATACCGTCTGAAATAAATGCCAGTGGCAACAGCAATGCAATCCACTTTATATAAGAGACAGGCGTGTACACGCACACACACGCACACAGGACAGTAGACAATTACGAAGACACCAGTAACAGATGCGGAATTACTTCGCTTGTCTACTGAAGAATTTATGATAACGACAGCTAGATGCCGTTGCCAAAGCAGTATGTACAAGTCAGCGTTCATCTGACCGGACACGACTGATTTCTTACGCGCTATTGTATATTTTGTTATATATTAGGTTGTTGCAAAAATAATGACGTAATAATGTCGTTTTTTGACGTATTTTTTAACTTCAAAAACGACATTATTACGTCATTATTTTTGCACCAACCTAATAATATTCTGCCATTTTTCATGAGCACTTGGTCCTGGTGTGTTATTTCATTATACTCATATGACCGACTCATTCTCTTTTTTTTTTAAAACCCCAGAATGTCTTAGATACAAGACGAGGATCGTTCTCCTCGAGGAAGGTGCTTTTGTCCCAGAGAGCCTGATGTCATATTGTATGCTGTGTTGCAGTCTGCTTAAATGCTCTAAGCTTACTTGAAAACAAGTATTTCTGCCAAAAACCAAAAATAATATTCAAGTTTAAGTCCGTTCATCTTTTATGAGAATATTCATATATTTAGTACAATAAGGAGAAAAAGAGAGAGAGAAAAAAAGAGAGAGAGAAAAAAAGAGAGAGAGAAAAAAAGAGAGAGAGGGAAAAAGAGAGAGAGGGAAAAAGAGAGAGAGGGAAAAAGAGAGAGAGGGAAAAAGAGAGAGAGGGAAAAAGAGAGAGAGGGAAAAAGAGAGAGAGGGAAAAAGAGAGAGAGGGAAAAAGAGAGAGAGGGAAAAAGAGAGAGAGGGAAAAAGAGAGAGAGGGAAAAAGAGAGAGAGGGAAAAAGAGAGAGAGGGAAAAAGAGAGAGAGGGAAAAAGAGAGAGAGGGAAAAAGAGAGAGAGGGAAAAAGAGAGAGAGGGAAAAAGAGAGAGAGGGAAAAAGAGAGAGAGGGAAAAAGAGAGAGAGGGAAAGAGAGAGAGAGAGAGAGGGAAAAAGAGAGAGAGAGAGAGAGGGAAAAAGATAGAGAGAGAGAGGAGCTTTTTCTTCTCTCTGAGGAATTTGTGTATGTGGAGATGTTCTTGTACGAAACACACACACACACACACACACAAAAGGAGGGATAGGAGAATATTTTGACACCATGCTTTCATTAAGACATGTCTGATTAAATAATTTAGACAAGTTTTGTCCTAATTATTTTTAATAGGATCCTCTCATATTTACAGATAAGTTTCTTAATATCCTTATTAAAATTGAAGAAAAATTACCATATTGATGTATATCCATTTTATTCCCGAGTACTTTCGACATTAGCACAATGTTATATTCAGGGTCTTTTTGTTGATAAGACAAAATGGTTGTGTTTATCTGAAAATTTTTTATTTGCGAAGTGAAAAACGCTAAACTTATGTACTGTAAAATTTAAAAATTTTATGATGCAAGCATACGTATGCAGTAACGTCAAGGGAGGTAACTAAGTTATTGAGATGTCTATTTTTTTTAAAAACGATAACTATTAGTTATAACCCAGATATTTTAAATACTCGACTGTAAACATTTTAAAACCAATGTTTTAATATAGATAGCTTCAAGAATTTTTAGTTTAAAATTTTCATGAAAAAGTATAGATGTATTGTTGACAATTTCTCTAAATAGCGAATGTGGACAGGCATGATGTTGTTAATGTTGACAGATGTTAGATGCATCATTCAAATGAGAACTAAACATTCTAGACAACGTAGTTGTGATGTGACCAACATATATATTATTTTTTCTGTTGGAGATACCATCTCCCGTGGGACATATATATAATTGGTAATTGGTGGGAGTCATCATTACAAATGATTAAACTGGATATACTGAGTTTAGTATAGGATATAATTATTTTTATTTTTTTACTAGGATCTGTGGTGGATATATTAGTATTTGTTAAGATATTTTCGCCCTGTTTACAATTAGAATATATTTGATTGCAATATAAAAGAGTAATAAGTTCAGGATTATTTGCGGAAGTATTATATTCCATTTGCTTTATATTAAAATTTCTGATAGAACGTCTTGTTCGCTGTCAATATAATTAGGGAAGTTAATAAGTGTTTGTTTTATATTTTTTAGTTCACTGCAGAAAATCTGTTTCGTGGAGAAGTTAATTTTCAGATGAACACAGCAATTTCGTCTTAGCAGAAACAGGACACTGAAGATGACATTGTGCCAATGTCGAAAGTACTCGGGAATAAAAATGATAATTTTGTTTCCTTTAATAAGGATACTAAGAAATTCGTGCGTACATATGAGAGGATTCTATTAAGAATAAAACTTGTTTAAATTATTTAATTAGACTATAGACACAGACAGACACGAGGAGTATGAGAAAAATAGAGAGGTAGACAACGGAGGGATAAGGGAGAGAGAGAGAGGTAGACAACGGAGGGATAAGGGAGAGAGAGAGAGGTAGACAACGGAGGGATAAGGGAGAGAGAGAGAGGTAGACAACGGAGGGATAAGGGAGAGAGAGAGAGGTAGACAACGGAGGGATAAGGGAGAGAGAGAGAGAGGTAGACAACGGAGGGATAAGGGAGAGAGAGAGAGAGGTAGACAACGGAGGGATAAGGGAGAGAGAGAGAGAGGTAGACAACGGAGGGATAAGGGAGAGAGAGAGAGGTAGACAACGGAGGGATAAGGGAGAGAGAGAGAGGTAGACAACGGAGGGATAAGGGAGAGAGAGAGAGGTAGACAACGGAGGGATAAGGGAGAGAGAGAGAGGTAGACAACGGAGGGATAAGGGATAAGAGAGAGAGGTAGACAACGGAGGGATAAGAGAGAGAGGTAGACAACGGAGGGATAAGGGAGAGAGGTAGACAACGGAGGGATAAGGGAGAGAGAGAGAAAGGAGGGATAAGAGAGAGAGAGAAAGGAGGGATAAGAGAGAGAGAGAAAGGAGGGATAAGAGAGAGAGAGAAAGGAGGGATAAGAGAGAGAGAAAGGAGGGATAAGGGAGAGAGAAAGGAGGGATAAGGGAGAGAGAGAGAAAGGAGGGATAAGGGAGAGAGAGAGAAAGGAGGGATAAGGGAGAGAGAGAGAAAGGAGGGATAAGGGAGAGAGAGAGAAAGGAGGGATAAGGGAGAGAGAGAGAAAGGAGGGATAAGGGAGAGAGAGAGAAAGGAGGGATAGGTGAAAAATAAAGCTAGAGAAACGCGGGTAAGGACAACGAAGTTCCATAAAAAAACCTTTATAAAATGAGACGGAAATAACGTCTCTGTACTTATGTTGATGGGGATTTAGAAATGGAATCTGGTAGAAAATTGACAGAGAGAGATTCATTACTGGAAGGAATGAAAAGGGGTGCGGGGTATCTGGAAAGAAATTCGCTAAAATACATCGAACGCTGTCAAGCTAAATGCAATAGAAATAGACTGCAAACAAAAGTAAAGAAAAACAGTTTAATTCAAAGACTTTTTGTTTCTGT
Source organism: Acanthosepion lycidas (assembly GCA_963932145.1). Lineage (NCBI taxonomy): Eukaryota > Metazoa > Mollusca > Cephalopoda > Sepiida > Sepiidae > Acanthosepion > Acanthosepion lycidas. The sequence goes on along the minus strand of OZ010608.1, from coordinate 35,046,222 downwards.
GTTTTTTTAAGTTGCTTAATGAAAAAGAATTCAAAACTGTTTAGAAAATGAATCGTATCGTTAAATAAAAGGAGACAAGAAGACAGAAAAGAAAACGTCAATACAACGTTATTTGTTAAAACAATGGACAACAGAACAGCGAAATCAGCTATTTTTCCCGGCATTCATTGCATTAATTATTAATATAATGGGAAAAGACAATGTCGTGACATTAAAAAAAAAAAATAGCAAGAATTCGAATAACCCTATATCTTATACTCACATTAAAGCTACCGTTTATGATTGACAGAAGAGAGGAAAGAACGAAGATTATATAGGAGTACAAGTAATGACAGTGAACTTAGATTTGCAATCTATATAATAAATGCGAACGTCAGTGTTTCACACTACTTTTCAACTTAAAGGGACACTATTAACTTTCAATAGTTCATTTCAAATGAAGAAATTGCTGTTCTCAAATTACAGGGTTTCAAAATAAAATTGTCCGTGTTTTCAACTTTATTCCCAGAGGCGGTAACTCGCCATATCATGTCATTTTAAAATAAGGCCGACTCCGTGAGAAAATTAAAAACATTCTGAGCCGGATCCGAACCTGCAATCCGGAAATTTGTGATCCAAAGTTTTCATTACGTCCATTCTTTTCTTTTTACGTGATTTCTTGTGACAATTTTTTTTTTTTTGTTACGAAAAGAATTTTTGTAACTTGGAAATAAATTTAGGAATAATCGAAATTAATTGCAAAATCCAGCGCAAGTCACCCATGAAATAATAAAAAAAAAATATTTGTACGGAAAATAATGACCTACGTACATCAAATTGTCTTTAAATTAAGTAGCGACAGAAAAATTATCGTTGAATTTTTTAGAGGTAAGATTAAATATTAACGCAAGACTTAAATGAAGCGATTAATTTTGAGTTCTGTAGTTTATTATTGCCTGTCGCATCTACTCCTCTCTACCTGTTGTGATGAAGGCCCAATCAAGAGCCCTCTGCATGAGCTAGCTTTTTAGCTAGTTTAAAATATACAGTGTAACCCGGATATAAGAGAGTTGTCGGGACCGGAGAAGAAGTCTCTTATATCCGTGTTTGGTCTATTTTGTTTAGGTAAGTATGGCTCTAATTTGGGACCAGAGAAAATCTTTCTTATATCCGGGTTACACTGTATAATCACTAAATTGGTAAGACCTGGCATTAAATTGGGAACTCCCTATTCTGGAGTAATTATCATCAAGACTGGCTCGCTAATCATTCTACGACGACGTGGGGAGCTCTCTTCAATATCATTTTAACATAAAATGACTGTTTTTTGATCCGGCTTCAATATGAAGCTGACTGTTCACAATTTGAAGTTGCAGTTTACCCATATTGTTAAAAATGATAGGGTAACTGAAGGTTCAAGGGTATCAACAGAAATAGTAAGCTCTTCTTCCACCCAGATTACGAAAATAACATCCTAATAGCCTTTACACAATAAGAATTAGAGACACTCAATGCTATCCACATCGTGAGCCAACCTTATATGCCGTGTCCTTCAAAGCGTAAGCGATCGTGGCTCTACAATTTCCCGTCCCTCGAAACTGTTAATAAATCTTTTTGTTATTTCTAAACTTTGTTCAGCCATCCATTTACTCAAGCTCCCTAAGTAGGTTATGCGTTCTTTACTGCTGTCCCTCTTCTCTTCAATCTGCTCTAGGAGAGATTTTCCAAACCCTCTTTCCTCATTAAGTGTCCTAGAAATTTCAATTTGCTCTATGAGAGATTTTCCAAATCCTATTTCCTCTTTATACGCCCTTGAAATTTCAATCTGCCCTATGAGAGATTTTCAAAACTATTTCCTCTTTATATGCCCTCGAAATTTCAATCTGCTCTAGGAGAGATTTTCCAAACCCAGTTTCCTCATTATGTGCCCTAGAAATTTTTAGTCTCCCGTATGAGAGATTTTCCAAACCCTATTTCCTCTTTATATGCCCTCGAAATTTCAATCTGCCCTAGGAGAGATTTTCCAAACCCTATTTTCTCTTTATATACCCTCGAAATTTCAATCTGCCCTAGGAGAGATTTTCAAAACCCTCTTTCTTCATTACATGCCTTAGAAATGTCAACTTTACTCTTTCTTATGCTAAGTATAAGGTTATTTTTGTTTCCATTTTCTCTAGAACTTCGTCGTTGCTCTCATTTTCAATCGATGGTATCCACAGTATTCTTCCGCAGAATTCCATTTCTATTGCTTCAAGTCTCTTCATCTTTGAGGAGATTGTCCAGTATTCACTGCTATATAGGAGGACTGATACGGATAGCGGCTCGGATTGAGGAATCGGTAGAGCCGTGTTCGAATACCAGTCAAATCTATTACATTCATTTACGGGCTAATACACTTGTGACCGGACAGATCGGGTTCTATAGCCTGGGATGCCGACTAGTCTACTGCAGAAAGAAATGGCAATCTACTGCGAAGAAAAACTGACTCGTCAGCGTGTATCACGCATGGCACAAGAAGATATAATGCAACAGTTCTGCACTATTTTCTTTGTTTCTAACGAAATTTTTCAGTTTCTTAATCCTCTACTTAGATTTATGAATGCATCTTTAGCTATCTCAATGCGACTTTGCATTACAGTGTCACATTTTTCATTAGGTGTACATAAACAAGTGGGGGTGCTTATTATCTTGATGAAGCGCTGATGTATTTTCGACTAAATATCTGTTTAAACTGAATGTGGGCATGAGTGTTCCTTTAAATGTTCTGAGATTGAACTATGGACGTTCAAGTGAAACGTAAGCTTTCTCGTCATCGTTGTTGTTGTAAAACCAACAGACGTATTAACATTTTTTATCAAAAATGCAAAATCCCAAAGGATATTTAAAATGATATACGATGCTAGTTGACTGAAAAGAGCTGTTATGGATGATTAGGTTGGTTGTATTAAGTTTATATATATATATATATGATTGGTGTATACGGAATAAATTCAATAACCAACAATTACTATTCTTAAAAGAGTGCTCAATACAGAGCAGAGCGAATATAATTATGACCAATCAAAATACAAGTATACGAGAATTTAATTCTCGTATACTTGTTTTGATTGGTCATTCTAGCTTTTGTAACAACGTTTTCCCTTTGCGAAGGATCGTTAATTAATTTGAAACTTTTGAAACCATTTATTTTACATTCAACGTCATCACTTGATAAGACACTGAAGGTGTTGAAACAAAATGGCTATTTTTATTGTGATTTTATAACATATTTATGTTATAATTTTTAAATAAATAATTATATATATATATATACACACACGAGATAGATAGAGGGAACGATAAAGAGGAAAACATACGTATATGATGACAGAAAAATGAACTGAGTAGGTCCACAAAAATAGAAAGGTGTGTAATGGGAAGACGTGTCTCTTTTCTTGGATTTATTTAAACTCTACAAATGTCTTCATCATTGTAGAGATTTCCGGTATTCACTGCCATGTAATAGAACAGATATCACGTAAGAGCTCGCTACTCCTTTGTTTCGAACGATGTTTTCTATTTTTTTTTATACTCTGCTTAGCGTTTTGAATGCATCTTTGGACATCCAAATGTGCCTTCGGATTTCAGTGTTGCACGTTTCGTCATCTGTTAAAATACTTTCCAGATATTTAAATCCTTGTACTTGTATGATTTTTGTATCTCCAATTTGTTATTAGTAGACCTTAACATGCATCTTGGAAAAACCAAAGGTACTGCTTAATAGCCACGCTAAACCATCGCAGATACTTTAGAAAAAAAAAAACAAAACACCGAGGAAGTAGACAGTTATGCGCATCTTGGAAAGAAGGTTACAAAAAAAATAAATAATGTCCTACTTCCATAGGTTAAAAGGAGGATTGTCCTTGACTGGACGACTTTTGGAAAAGTTTGTAACATCATGAGAATTCCCAAGTCAAAAACCGAAACCAAGAAAATGAATATGTTCTGATGGTGATGACTTATGGAAGTGAGGCATGGGTGCTCAACGCCAACACTAAATAGGCACTTGCAGTGGCCCAACTGTAAAATGGAGCGAATCATGTTCGGCATCACCTTACACAACAAGAAGAGCAACACTTAGATCCGAGAGTAGATCGGAGTGAAGGGCATAATAGAGACCTTGAAAAAAGACAAACATAGATGGGCTGGCCACGTCACTCCACGCAGAAACAACGGGTAGAACGACACCAAGGCAGCGGGAATAAACAAGATGGCGGCCAAAGGCAAGATGGCGCGACGATCTGACCCGATACCACGGCCCTACATAGTCAAAAATAGAAAGTGGTGGAGGTCAATCAGGAGTGAGAAATCCCTGCGTTTGAATGAAAGCTTGGTAACCAGTAATCCGGTACTCGTTTCCACGAGAGTAATTTCAGATTTTCCTGGTTACCGCACGGATCTGCTATTATTACACCAATCCTGATAAGTGGTCATACCATCAAAGAAGCCCCTTGCCTCGAAACGAAAAAGATGCTGGAGGAATGGCCGGTTCATTATACTGACCCAGAAAATACATCACCCCCGCCCTATCTTTATAAGAGTCAGACCAGACCACGAACGGAGTATTGCTGCCATACCTGGGCTGCTGTTGCCCAATCGTCACTGTCCAGCCACAACGCGGATGCCAAAATCTAAATATTTTGTAAGTAGTTTTTATTTATTTAGTTTAGGTAATAATGGTTTTAGAATTATAAATCTTACTAATTAACCCATATTTGGGAGCAGGATAGGTCGAGTCCTAGCTTTCCCACGCCTAAGTGAATATAATGAACCGAATGAGAATTGAAACTGCTTTCCTATTAATTGTTCCCAGCTATTAACTATTATACCGCCCGCATTTTCAAGCTTACAGCACCTTGTATTCCCAAGCGGTCACCCATCAGGTTCGACGTCGCTTAACCTCTGGAACAGTCTGTTTCATGCTTGAAAATACTCTTCAGTAATATGGAGGGAGGGAGAGAGAGGTGAGGTGAGAGGGCGAGGGAGGTGAGAGGTGAGAGGGCAATGAGGGAATGGAGAGGGAATGGAGAGGGAATGGAGAGGGAAGGGGAATGGAGAGGGAATGGAGAGGGGAGGGGAATGGAGAGGGAATGGAGAGGGGAGGGGAATGGAGAGGGGAGGGGAATGGAGAGGGAATGGAGAGGGGAGGGGAATGGAGAGGGGAGGGGAATGGAGAGGGGAGGGGAATGGAGAGGGGAGGGGAATGGAGAGGGAATGGAGAGGGGAGGGGAATGGAGAGGGGAGGGGAATGGAGAGGGAATGGAGAGGGGAGGGGAAGGGAGAGGGAATGGAGAGGGGAGGGGAAGGGAATGGGGAGGGGAAGGGAATGGAGAGGGGAAGGGAATGGAGAGGGGAAGGGAATGGAGAGGGGAAGGGAATGGAGAGGGGAAGGGAATGGAGAGGGGAAGGGAATGGAGAGGGGAAGGGAATGGAGAGGGGAAGGGAATGGAGAGGGGAAGGGAATGGAGAGGGGAGGGGAGATTAAATCAGTCATTTATCATTGACTCTAAGAAAGGTCGGAGCCTGTTGTGAAGTCAAACCAGCATCACGATGACTGACGCAAAAATGTTGAGCTATCATCAATCAATATTTAAAAAGAAGTGGTAAGCAATAAATGTGAAGAGCGAAAGGGAGGAGGGAGACATTCAGTCGGGTAAGAAGAATGAAATACGGAGACACGGACTTCATTTCACGAGTCGAGAAAAAAAAAATTATCGATCCAAATCTTATTAAATGAAATCTGAAACAATCGAGGCTAGCAGTTTCCCTGCCATTTTTAACCCCACGTTTCTCTCCTTATCAAGGTGAGCGCGAGAGAATTCCTATTTGCAATGTAGTCGAAGTTGATATTTAAGTGGATTTAACTTTTATTCGTTTACGTTTCAACCAAATCTTATCCTCCTCCGCCAAAGATTCTGTGTCTGAACCACTTACGAGGTATTTTTATTATCATCATTGTTTTGTTTTTTTTTAGTAAGAAAAAGAAAACTAATTATGTAGCTGATGCCATCCATTAAATTTAGGGGGAAAATAAGCGAAAGGAGAGAGAGAGCGAAAAGAGAGAGAGAGAGAGAGAGAGAGAAGAGCGAGCGGAGAGAGAGAGAGAGAAGAGCGAGCGGAGAGAGAGAGAGAGAAGAGCGAGCGGAGAGAGAGAGAGAGAGAGAGAAGAGCGAGAGGAAAGAGAGAGAGAGAAGAGCGAGAGGAAAGAGAGAGAGAGAAGAGCGAGGAAAGAGAGAGAGAGAAGAGCGAGGAAAGAGAGAGAGAAAGAAAGCGAGGAAAGAGAGAGAGAAAGAAAGCGAGGAAAGAGAGAGAGAAAGAAAGCGAGGAAAGAGAGAGAGAAAGAAAGCGAGGAAAGAGAGAGAGAAAGAAAGCGAGGAAAGAGAGAGAGAAAGAAAGCGAGGAAAGAGAGAGAGAAAGAAAGCGAGGAAAGAGAGAGAGAAAGAAAGCGAGGAAAGAGAGAGAGAAAGAAAGCGAGGAAAGAGAGAGAGAAAGAAAGCGAGGAAAGAGAGAGAGAAAGAAAGCGAGGAAAGAGAGAGAGAAAGAAAGCGAGGAAAGAGAGAGAGAAAGAAAGCGAGGAAAGAGAGAGAGAAAGAAAGCGAGAGAAAGAAAGCGAGAGAAAGCGAGGAAAGAGAGAGAAAGCGAGGAAAGAGAGAGAAAGCGAGGAAAGAGAGAGAAAGCGAGGAAAGAGAGAGAAAGCGAGGAAAGAGAGAGAAAGCGAGGAAAGAGAGAGAAAGCGAGGAAAGAGAGAGAAAGCGAGGAAAGAGAGAGAAAGCGAGGAAAGAGAGAGAAAGCGAGGAAAGAGAGAGAAAGCGAGGAAAGAGAGAGAAAGCGAGGAAAGAGAGAGAAAGCGAGGAAAGAGAGAGAAAGCGAGGAAAGAGAGAGAAAGCGAGGAAAGAGAGAGAAAGCGAGGAAAGAGAGAGAAAGCGAGGAAAGAGAGAGAAAGCGAGGAAAGAGAGAGAAAGCGAGGAAAGAGAGAGAAAGCGAGGAAAGAGAGAGAAAGCGAGGAAAGAGAGAGAAAGCGAGGAAAGAGAGAGAAAGCGAGGAAAGAGAGAGAGAGGAAAGAGAGAGAGAGAAAGCGAGGAAAGAGAGAGAAAGCGAGGAAAGAGAGAGAAAGCGAGGAGAGAGAGAGAGAAAGCGAGGAAAGAGAGAGAGAGAAAGCGTCAGAGAGAGGGAGAGGGATTATATCGAGGTAGAAAAACACATGCAAAGCATCAAACATGCATTGAATCCTGCCCCCTCCCCATAAAGATCGCGGAGAGCTAAGAAAGAAATCAAGTACCTGTTGAAGGTCACGATGTCTTGGATGGCGAGAAAGCCTCAAAAGTACATGGAGGTTAAAAATCAGGAAAGGATATGGAGAAAATTGATCGGTAAGGAAGCAAATAGAAGTTGCAAACAAAAAGCAATGACAAATGGCGAGGGGGGGATAATTCCAAGATCGAAAGGAAAGAAAGGAAACAAAAGATCGAGATTAGAAAACAAAACAAAGCACAAAATCGGAAGCGTTTGTTTTTCTATAAAAAAATAAATCAAAATGCACAGAAAGTCACTAAGAAATCGAGTTGCAAAAATTCAAGAAAGATGAAACTCTTCGAGCGAAGTTTTTTTTTTTTTTATTTATTTATGTCAAAGAATAAGATTTTCTGAATCCGGAATTTTTTGACAAATGGTTTCCATGGGAACTCAGTGGTGGCTGGTTGAATCAAAAGAAATGCATTGGTCAGCATCGGTGGTCTTTTATTTATTTGTTCAATATCAATTGTTGAACTTTGACCTCAGACTGCTAAAGAAAATTAATACTTTCCAAAAATATAGAAACGTTTGAGAAAGAAAACACACAAAACTAGAAAAAAAAAACAAAAAAAAAACACACACACACAAAACTAGAAAAAAAAAAAGACACACACACACAAAACTAGAAAAAAAAAAGACACACACACACACAAAACTAGAAAAAAAAAAAGACACACACACACAAAACTAGAAAAAAAAAAGACACACACACACACAAAACTAGAAAAAAAAAAAGACACACACACACAAAACTAGAAAAAAAAAAAGACACACACACACAAAACTAGAAAAAAAAAAGACACACACACAAAACTAGAAAAAAAAAAGACACACACACACAAAACTAGAAAAAAAAAAGACACACACACACAAAACTAGAAAAAAAAAAGACACACACACACAAAACTAGAAAAAAAAAGACACACACACAAAACTAGAAAAAAAAAAGACACACACACACAAAACTAGAAAAAAAAGACACACACACACAAAACTAGAAAAAAAAAAGACACACACACACAAAACTAGAAAAAAAAAGACGCACACACACAAAACTAGAAAAAAAAAGACGCACACACACAAAACTAGAAAAAAAAAGACGCACACACACAAAACTAGAAAAAAAAAACACACACACACACAAAACTAGAAAAAAAAGACGCACACACACAAAACTAGAAAAAAAAACACACACACACAAAACTAGAAAAAAAAAACAAAAATAGAATAACACAAGACACACAAAACAAGAAAAGAAAAACATGAAACAAGAAAAAGGACACACACAAACAAAAACACAATTAACCCCACACACTCCGCACTCCCCCACCGCCCGTAAAAAAAAAAAAAAAAAAAAAAAAAAAAAAAATTGTACACACCAGAGTCAACAAGTTAGAAATTCTTATATTGTTCAATATGCCTTGATTTAGTCATGTTAACGAATGTATCTAATATATGAATTCGTGACATATTCAGAATCTATATTACATTTTAATTACTTCACCCCCAATCATTACAGACTAAAAATGTAAGCAGGTACAAAATGTGAAGGAATACGAAAAAAAATGTCAAGGTGAGAGAACAATAAAAAGAATTAAGAATACAAAAGATAACCTTTAAATGCTAATCAGACTGGTTTGGTTTGTTTTACAGCATATCAACCTCAATGCCGACGAGATTTTTATGGCTGGTAATAAAACCTATTTTTACACTTTCATATTGTTTTGACCCCAGTTTGGGGGACTAACAGGTGCTACCACCTCGGGTCAGGGTGGCTCTGGGAACACCAGCAATTAAGAGGTGGTTCCACGCTCCTCAAAACCTCCTGATCAGAGGCCTTACTGTCGGATGTAGTTTATCGTCTTACCCAGGACTGGCTAATTAGACTGGAAAGCATAATACCGGAAGAGAAGCGAGAGAGAGGAGCATCTGTTAGCATAAAACTTACGGTTACATCTAGTCATTTCAACTGTAAATCCTAACATTGCGTTTACATTCGTAAAAGCAAGGTAACAAAGAACAAAGCTCATTAAAACAATTACCATATGAATATTATAGAAAAGGCACAGGAAAGTTACTGAAGCCAATATGCCAGGTCAGCACAAACATTGTAAATTCTTTGTATTTTATCAAAAATCTATAAACATAGCAGAAATACCAGACCAGATGTGACAGCAATATTACTGGCAAATAAAAGATGGTGAAACCGTACCAAACATTACGTGGGAAATGATGGCAAGAACTAAAGCTTATGAAGGTAAAGGCGAAAGATGTAATCTTTGCCTTCTAGAAAATAATATAAATAATGCTGATTTACAAAACAAATAAAATGAATTAATGGTCACATGTAGAAATATCTTAGGAAACAAAACCCCAAAACAAAAAAAAAAAAAAAAAAAAACACCATGAAAAAAATTAAAATTCAGAATATATAATGTGAAAGAAACAACTAAGGAATGAGAGGGAGAGAGAGAGGGAGAGAGAGAAGAAGGGACGGGAGGGAGAGAGAGAAGGGAGGGAGAGAGAGAAGGGAGGGAGAGAGAGAAGGGACGGAGAGAGAGAAGGGACGGAGAGAGAGAGAGGTGGAGAGAGAGAAGGAGGGAGAGAGAGGTGGAGAGAGAGAAGGAGGGAGAGAGAGAGAGGGAGGGAGAGGGAGATGGATGGAGGGAGGGAGGGAGATGGAGGGAGGGAGGGAGATGGAGGGAGGGAGGGAGATGGAGGGAGGGAGATGGATGGAGGGAGGGAGGGAGATGGAGGGAGGGAGGGAGATGGAGGGAGGGAGGGAGGGAGATGGAGGGAGGGAGGGAGATGGAGGGAGGGAGGGAGGGAGATGGAGGGAGGGAGGGAGGGAGATGGAGGGAGGGAGGGAGATGGAGGGAGGGAGGGAGATGGAGGGAGGGAGGGAGATGGAGGGAGATGGAGGGAGGGAGATGGAGGGAGATGGAGGGAGGGAGAGGAGAGAGTGAAACAAACTAAAAAACGAAAAGCGGATGGAAAGGCGTCAAAAGACAGGCATTTTGATAGGATTCCTTTATATCAACCATTTTTTCGTTGCATAATTGATAGCGATTCGTCACGTAGTTCGAATAATGAAACTGATATCAAAATCAAGTGGATTTGTTTTTGTTTTTTTTATTGACTAACGAATATTACTGAATGATATACACAGATCTGGTACTAAACATGTTTCAACTGGTTTTTATAGACGACTGAATAAAAATGTCTTTTTATCTTTTGTATTAATGACTTATGACGTAGAAGTCCTTATCAGTGTCTGCGTATTTTTCACAAGTTAATATTCGAATAAATTTACCGACTCATTTTTATGGTTTATTAACCCTTTGCAGGTTATTTAATGCTAGTAAAAATTAAAAATTGTAGTATTTTTTGTTTGTGGAGATGATAATGGTGTTCTGATAAACGTTTTACTAATTAACCCATAGCTGGGGGAGAAGTGGATTCATACCTTTTCCAAGGACATTTGCGCACAAGTGAATATAACGAACGCCACTGGAATTGGAGCAAAGCACTGATTAACAATTCCAATCCATTATCCATTAACTCCACCATCACACACTAGCTTACAGTACTTGGTATTCCCAAGCGTTCACCCATTTAGGTACTGATTAGGCACAACGTTGCTTAACTCTCGATGACTGTACGGGAACCGGTGTTTGAACGTGATTTGGCTGACAGAAAAAGGAGGGAGAGAGACGAAACGAGAGAAAGAGAGACGAAACGAGAGAAAGAGAGACGAAACGAGAGAAAGAGAGACGAAACGAGAGAAAGAGAAACGAAACGAGAGAAAGAGAAACGAAACGAGAGAAAGAGAAACGAAACGAGAGAAAGAGAAACGAAACGAGAGAAAGAGAAACGAAACGAGAGAAAGAGAAACGAAAAGAAAGAAAAAGAGTCAGACAAACAAAGGAAGAGTGAAAAAGAACAGGTTTTCTATTCCGACACACGTATCACCTAAATAACGTTTAGAGTAATAAAGAAATAATATCCGGTTTGTAGTGTGTGTGTATATATATATATATATATATATATACACACAATAATCTGAATAAAGTTATAAATGGTCACAGTATGTATGCATATAGATACAGAATAATGATACAGGTCGTTATTTGAACACTTCCTGAACAATTCGCAAGAGTCAGTCACATACTGACAATAATAAGGAATTTTGTTGAATCATGCTAACATTATTCCGTGTCCGTTTAAATATCCAAGTGCATTTGGTGTAAGTTATTCCTATTTCATTTCTTGAATTTCAACTCGTGTGAAACTAAAATCGGCTCGTGTGTTGCAATTGCGAAAACGAACGTTTCTAGCGCATTTGATCCGAGATTTAATTAATATTTCGTTATATTTATTCTTTTGGGATGTTATTCGGTTGGTGCAAAAATAATGTCGTTTTCTCACATATTAACATATGTGAGAAAATGACATTACTTTTGCACCAACCTAATATTTGCTTTCTGAATATTCTATTCTTTTGTTGCAACAAGAGAACCGACTCTTTCGGCTTATTTCAAGTTTGAAATCAACTGAATAAATAGGGTTGTCACACACACACACACACACACATATATATTATATATATATATATATATATATATATATATATATATATATATGTATGTAGTCGACTCTCCAGTCAGATTCGACGTATGAGGGTCAAGCAGATCAGTTCCCAGGAAACTGACAGCCCGACAAAAACACATGATTATAGTGATGAAGGTTTCGTGCAGAACCATCCACACTTTTTGAAGGGCCGAATACACAAGGTCCCCAAACGACCCTCCGCAGGTTTTGAATTCAGAGTTGTCCTCCTAGACCAGTTGCCATCCAGGGCTATAGAACCCAGTCTGTCATATATATATATATATATATATATATATATATTATATATATGTGTGTGTGTGTGTGTATACAGTGTAACCCGGATATAAGAGAGTTGTCGGGACCGGAGAAGAAGTCTCTTATATCCAGGTTTGGTCTATTTTATATACATAGGCTCTAATTTGGGACCAGAGAAAATCTCCCTTATATCCGGGTTAGACTGTATATTCGTCCTAGGTATGACGATAAACTACATCTGGTAGCAAGGCCACTGAACTGGAAATTTTGAAGAGCGTGGAGCCACCTCTTAATTACTGTTGTTCCAGGATCCCATCTATAGGCAAATAGTTACCACCCCACAAACTATGAAGATACATTTTTATAGTAAAAATACCAGCAATACATTTTCTTAGTAAAAAAATACTACCAGTCCGGTTTTTGTATTATTTTTACGGTTTATTAACCTTTTCAAGTTATTTAAAGCCAGAAAATATTTTAAGATTGTAAGTTTTTTTTATATGATTTACTGATACAAGTCTTATTAATTAAACCATAGTTGAGGGGGAAAAAGGTTTATTTATACCTTTCTCAGTAGGGGTATTTGCGCGTAAGTGAATATAACGAACCCAATGGGAATTGGAACTCTGCTCCCCGATTAACAATTTCGAACGATTATCCATTAAACCACCCGCACTTTCAAGCTTATAGTACTTGGTATTCCCAAGCGGTCACCCATCTAGGTACTGATCTGTATACAATGGAACTTTCCTTAACCATTTATGAAGACTTTAGTCCTGGGTTCGACTTGAAAATGCAACCATTTCTTAATGGAAATCAATCCATTTCCATTGATACATTAATACATTAATTTCTAGTCCTGGGTAAGACTTTAGACTGCATTCATCCAGCCAACAATTCACTCACCAATCCTGTCCTGGGTAAAACTTTACACTGAACCCACAACCATCAGTCCAGTCCTGGTTAAAACTAAACTGTTACTATTTCTTGATGATCATTCATACATCAGTCCTGTCTTTTCCAGAAATTTAACGCTGTATCCTTTTCAACCTCACTTTCTGACCACTTACTGGCCATTCTCAATCTTGGCCATCTTGACCTGAATTACAGCCACATCCTGACTAATTTTATCTGGCTCAAATTTATCCATGATCAAGACATTAAACTTTATGGTAGTGATAATGATAATTATGAGTGAATAAAGATTTAACACAATTTCTAACATGTACGCAAGAAAACACTTTGCTTCAGAACACAAGCGTTAAATTTAAAATACTACATATTCACAAAATGCAAAGGATCACTTGAAATAATTCAAGATTTACTGTTCTAAAGGAAAAACTCAACCAGTATTCTCAGCCACAGACAGTTTTTTTCTGTTCATCAGTATTTTCGAGCCATTCATGGAATTCATCTACAAAGTCCTGACCAACGCTGTCCTGGTTAAGATTTTAAACTAAATCTGGTGACGAGGCCCCGCTTTTGAGACTTGGGGACTGTGGAGTCACCCCTTGATTGTCATTACTTCCAGGTACATTCTGAACCGTAGTGCTAGTACCTGATAGGGTTGTCCTTTGATAAGACAAACTGTTTATATGCATTCCAATGGAGAATTTAACACAGGACTTTTTACCGCGCGCTGGTATTTAATGCCACGACTGAAGTTTACCAATACCATAATGAAATGATTCAGCAAGATGTATGAACATCAACAGGGCATAGCTCAAATACTAATTCTAATTAAAGAAAACACTTCTCAAATAAGAGCCAACCAAAGTGCACTTCAAGCTAGCCATGCAAAAAAAAATGTACCAACCAAAGTGCACTTCAAGCTAGCCATGCCAAAAAATAAAGTACCAACCAAAGTGCACTTCAAGCTAGCCATGCCCCCCACCCAAAAGTATCAACCAAAGTGCACTTCAAGCTCGCCATGCCAAGAAAAAAAAAACGTACCAACCGAAGTGCACTTCAAGCTAGCCAGGCCAAAAAAAAAGTACCAACCTAAGTGCACTTCAAGCTAGCCATGCCCCCCCAAAAAATGTACCAAAGTGCACTTCAAGCTAGCCATGCCCCCCCCCCAAATGTATCAACCAAAGTGCACTTCAAGCTAGCCATGCAAAAAAAAGGACCAACCAAAGTGCACTTCAAACTATTCTTGAACATTTAATCCGTCTCATGATGGGAAGATTATATGGTTCAACTGAAGTAACCACAAAGTATCATGCACACACTTATAAAACAAACGGGACAATGCAATTAAACTATACAGTATAGAAATAATAAAATTTAGTGTCATGAAAATAAATACAAATGGCAAAAAGAATGAGTAATATCTTTTTTAATTGGTATAAGTAATACTTGAAAAACCTTAACAAAAGGTAGAAAATAACATTTTATTAAGCAATAACTATAGTAGAGTACATGATAACACACGCTAAGAATCTATACCTAGCCACTAAAAAGGGACACAATTCGAATTGAATTAAATTTACAAGTGTCTACATAAAGGCGTCAATACTTAGACATACATTCACTAATAATCGTCCATAAGAATGCCGAAGTGTATATCAATAATATATAAAAGACCGTCATATTTCACACCCAGTGAAGTTATTCTTATTGAATTGCTTTAAAAAGTTAATTGTCAAGTAAACACCAGCTATCGTGTTTATACTACCGATATCTCTTTGTTTCATTTGTTGAATTGATGAAAATGCCTTTGTATTAATAAAGAATTGATCTGTTTATGTAACAAACATTGTATTAATAAAGAAATATTTATTGAAATGATTATTGTATAATAAAGAACTGTATTATGATCATACGAACTATGTTACTGGTAACGTGCGATGGAACTCTGAATTGCATGTTTTCCTGTGTGTTGAGAGAGTATAAAAATACAGACCATCTCCCTTTGGCTCTTGCTGATAATGAGAACAGTCTATTAAACTGGTGATGGGCATGACCCAAAATTAGGCGCGAAATAGGATTGCGATCGCCAACTGGAGACGCCAAGGAGAACACTAAGCGACGAGACGTATTTCTGCCCAGTCCCAGAACAAGCATGCTGGCCACAAGTTAACTGGAATAATGCGTGGACAATGCAGCTAATATAAGCAGAATATGAACTCCATTCAGATAAGTCTATCTTCTATTTCAAACAGCTATGTATTGGGATTTCGTCCCCGATCCTTTGACTTAAATGAATACGATTTTAGCAATACTCTATTCTCGTTATGTAATGTGTTGTTTCTTTTTTTTGCATAAAGTATGTTTTTACAATGTTCAATTGTCTCACTGTTCAAGCCACGACTCAATTCGGGGAGTCGTTAAATTTCCCACATGCAAACTAACCTAACATCTGCGAAAACGCATTCAACAGATCACTAGAGCTGTAATATCCAATAAGCTAAAGAAACGTCAAATGATTTACTTGGTTAGCCGACTGTAGAGTTTAACATCAAAACGTTCGTCAGCCCAGATGTTTCATAAGTCGATTGAATATATTAGATCCCATATTTATACTCTGAGTGAACGAACGATAATTCTAACATGTAAATTTATATATACATTTATTTGCTGAAAATCAACAATAGAAAATATATTGAATCCATAATTTAAAAATTTAAATTTTAAAAATAAATAATCGATGTTTGAATATTAAGAATTATTTAGACTATTTACATTAGGACTATTGTTGTCATCTTTATTATATTCACGACTTTTCGGCCATTGTACTCTCTGGCCTTCAGCAGGTGATATGGATCAGTGGATAAAAGCGTTGGTTCAAGTAATCCAGTGACCTGACCCAAAGCACAGCAGAGGTAAAAAAAAAAAAAAAAAAAAAAAAAAAAAACTTGGAGAGTTATGTTACTACTGGTAAATAACTGAAACGGAGATACCCAGAAAAGATATGGCACGTGGAACTAGAACAATCTGCCATAGTGGATGCAATAAAGGGTTCGGTTCGAAATTCCAACGAATGGCGGAGCGTACAACGGCCGGAACGTCGTGAATATGGCAAAGATGAAGGCTCAGGTGGCGTAATGGATAGCGGCTCGGAGTGAGGCATCGGAGAGCAGAGTTCGAATTCTAGTCGAATCCATTACATTCACTTACGTGCTAATACCCTTGGGAAAGGTATGAAACCTCTTCTCCCACGACCAGTTGTGGGTAAACAGATTGGGTTCTGTAGCCTCGTGAAGGAGAATGTAACTGAATTCAAAATTGGCCTGGAGGCGGTTGGGCTCAGTCAGACTATCCTGTCCAAGAAACACTACTTCTACTGAGGTTGCAGTACATGAGTAACTACGAGCTTGATGGTCACAGGATTCGCGATCACGAATACAATATTAGTAAAAGTGTAAACATCTGCATGTATTACGAGTAGAAACATCTGCATGTATTACGAGTAGAAACATCTGCATGTATTACGAGTAGAAACATCTGCATGTATTACGAGTAGAAACATCTGCATGTATTACGAGTAGAAACATCTGCATGTATTACGAGTAGAAACATCTGCATGTATTACGAGTAGAAACATCTGCATGTATTACGAGTAGAAACATCTGCATGTATTACGAGTAGAAACATCTGCATGTATTACGAGTAGAAACA
This sequence comes from Acanthosepion lycidas, assembly GCA_963932145.1. Lineage (NCBI taxonomy): Eukaryota > Metazoa > Mollusca > Cephalopoda > Sepiida > Sepiidae > Acanthosepion > Acanthosepion lycidas. Next base: position 35,029,425 of record OZ010608.1, on the reverse strand, counting down.
TCTGCATGTATTACGAGTAGAAACATCTGCATGTATTACGAGTAGAAACATCTGCATGTATTACGAGTAGAAACATCTGCATGTATTACGAGTAGAAACATCTGCATGTATTACGAGTAGAAACATCTGCATGTATTACGAGTAGAAACATCTGCATATATATATATATATATATATATATATATGTACAGATAATACGAACAGTAGTAAATAGTGTAAATATATATATAGATATTAATTATATATAATACTTAGAAGTCTGCTATAGTGACGAAATGATATATGACAAAGTGGAAAGATTTTGCGTTTCGTCCTATATGGCTTCATCGGACAAAGTTTATGCGGTGCGTCTGCACATGCGCACGAACGAG
>OZ010608.1:34984980-34999980 GCA_963932145.1 Acanthosepion lycidas | reverse complement strand
AAAACTCTTCGAGTTCAGAGTGAGAGTAGCCGAGCCGTTTGAGGATGTGTGTATTTTTAATCATTTCACCCCAAGCAAGGCAATAAAATCCCTAAGACACAGGGGTTTACTGAGTGTTAGAGAATATACGAAAAAATAAGACATTATCAAAGAACATGAATTAACCCTAGAAAACTAACCCTGGGTATATAGTACCCAGCGCTAATTTTCCTATTTTTAATTACAATTTTCAGTATCTGATTTTCTTACCTAGATAATGTTTTTCAGTTCCTATTAATGTTAACTCAAAGTACAAAGTTTGAAGTGCCTGCATGTAAAATATTTCAAATAAAGATTTATATTTAATTTTTTTTTTTTTGATATTTTCAAAATCGGGTATGATATACCCATGGTTAGTAATGGGGTAACTTTAATTGAGGGTTCGTGTTCTAGTGTTAAGAGGAAAGAAAATAACGATTGACATTGCATGTAAACTTTTGAAGACCAAACTTTTAATCATTTAAACGGAAACCCCAAGCAAGGCAATAAAGCCACTAAGACGCAAAGTGATTACTGACAGTGAAAGAATCTAATAAAATAACAATTAACCTCTTGATAAAAGAAATAATATAATGATATTGTTTTTCTTTTCTTTTTTTTTTCTTTTTTTTTTTTTCAGAAGCCTGAGAGAAAGGCCCATCCATTACACCCCCCTGAAACTCTTCGGTTCAGGGAGGTGTAGTGGATAGGTAAATAGGAGTGTGCCTATGTTAAATAGAAAAGATATAAAGTGTATAGTAAACTAAGAGACAGGCAAAAAGTTCCCTACCGTTCACGTTGCGTAGAACAACATAATAAACAGTTTTTTAATTAAATTAACAAGACTAATTATAGAAGAGCCGAGTTCGAATTCCATTCGAATCCATTACATTCACTTATGTGCTAATACCCTTGGGAAAAGTATGAATCCTTTTCTCCCCCCCCCAGCTATGGGTAAATAGCAGGACAGACCGGGTTCTATAGCATTGGATGGCAACAGGTCCAACGCAAAAAGAAATGGTAAACTACTGCGGGGAAAAAATCTGCTTCGTCAGTCATGTACCGAAAGATACGTAATCGCCTAAGTGTGTATGGCCCATGACACATAACTGACTAGCTGATGTGCTAATACCGTTGGGAAAGGTATGAATCCTCCACTTCTCCCCTCAGTCATGGTTAAATAGCAAGACAGACCTTGAATGGCAACTGGTCTACCGCAGAAAGAAATGGCAACCTACTGCGGGAAAAAATCTGCCTCATCAGTCATGTATCGAAAGATACATAGTCGCCTAAGCGTGTATCATGCATGGCACATAACCGACTGACTGAATTATGGAACATATATTTTTGTCGTCCAGTTCAGCTATTACACCTGACAGATCTTTGCTTACGATTACTAGATTTGGTCCCTTGGCCTTGATCAATTACCCCCCCTTCAACGAAATCCGGACAGACTCCATTTATCTTTTCGCCAGTACTTTTTTGTTTTAAATTTATAATTTAGCAAGCACAAAACAGAAACTCGGCATGAACTCAGAGAAAACAGCACGTTTGAATCGATGTCGTTTCCTCAATTTTCGCTGAAAAATTGCTCAGTTATCACGGCCACAATACAACATTGTTTTTGTTTGTTTTTTGTTTTTGTTTTTGTTTTGTTTTTTTTAGCATTTCACCCCAAGCAAGGCGAGAGTGCCACTAGCACGCAAGAAGTTTACAGAGAGAGAGAGATCAGGACTAAAGAGGATTGTTTGAGTAAAGGATATAGAGAAGGACAGTGATCCAAATCAAGGCATCAAAAAATGTCGATTGACTTTACATTTGAAAATTATAACTATCGGGAAAGCAAGTAAGAGGAAAGAAGTTCCACTCAGATGTGATTCTACAGAGGCTTGCTGAGAATACCATAGATAGAACAAGCAAGGGATTACAGAGAGTGAAAGTAAGAATAAAAAAGGGGTGCTTGAGGAAAGGATAAAGAGAAAGACGGGGATCAAGATCAAGGCATCAGAAGATGTCGATTGACATTACATTTAAAATTTTTGAAGATTATAGTTATCAAGGAATCAAGTAAGGGGAAGGGAGTTCCACTGTCGGGAAGTGCAGGATAAGAAGCTCTTAGAGTAGAAGAGTGTGAGTTCAATACCCGGTTAAGGCAGTGGAGAACTTGGAGAGGGGAATTAACAGGAGATAACTGATAAATGACATCCATTAAACATGGCACGTGGAACTAGAACAGTGAACAAAATAAAAGGCTCAGTTCGATATTCCAACCACCAGAAGAAGGCCGGCGCGTACAACGATCGAAACGTTGTAATAAATATGGCGACAAAGACGAGGGCAATAGTCCGAACAATGTAAATAGTGTATATAGTTCCACTCATCGAACATTGGCCTCTGGAAGGAAAGCAGGGTCGTTGTCTTCTAATGGTAGATTCATTTAGGATCTCATCACATCTGTGTTTGTAAATGCATGCGACATACTCTAGAAAAATATTAAATAGACCGGAGCTCCCATTTCCTCCCTGTCGTTTTCCTGCTGTTTTCCCTAATGTACACATTTTACTGAATATAATTCCTACGGTGTAAAAATTTTTTTTTTTTTTTTTCGAGACTACTTTTTATAAGCATTTGTATAAGCTAATAACACTCGGATCTGACAGCCATGGACAACGATGTCGGCATCCATCTGTCTTTCTGATTGATGTAGGATATTGTCAATTACGATATCTAGTGATTTGCGTATTCCAATCTAAACCCCATGTTTGCTTTTATTCCTTGTGGCCAGTCCAAAATAAATTGAATCGCAAATTTGCGATGGAGTCACAGCCAAGTCGACGCACCTTTTGCATACAGACAACATCAAAGTTTCCTTTCTTTCATTCTTCTAAAAGGAAGTACACTCTGAAATCACCTGACCCAAGCTGAACGTTGATTTTTTCTATTATCGATATAAAGAACTTTTTATGCTTGAATTTTGTAGTAATTATTTTTATTTGATGTTAATAGGTGAGGCGACTGACAAGATCGTTTTTAAGGAGATCAAGAAACCCATAATAAAGTATAAGGCTAACAGAATCGAAAAAAAAAACCCTTAACGTTGCCACATCTGCACAAGAAAATGTCTACTTTATCGGTCATGCCCATTCAGGACGTAGGCGATTATGGCTCTTTACAGTTTCATGTGTTTTGTAGCTCTTAATAGATATTTTCTGTTATTTCTGCTAAACCCTGTTCCACCATACATTTAATCAATCTCACTAAGTATGTTATGCGTTGTTTTCCTGTCCGTCTTGCATTCAGTCTGTCCCGTGTGTATCATATTTTCCTATCCCACTTTCCTCATGATGTGTCCTAGAAATTACAACAGTTTCTTCCTGATGTCAAGTACAAATTTTCTTTTTTTCACATTTTCTCTAAAACTTCGTCGCTGCTCACATGTTCAGTCCACGGTATCCTTAGTATCCTTCTGTAGAACCATGTTGCTTCAAGCTTTTTCTTCGTCTTTGAGGAGGTTGTCTGGCATTCACTGTTATAATTATTTTTATAATCATTTTAACCTCAGCAAAATGGGAATGCCGGTAGTACGTAGGGGATTATGAATGAAAGAGCAGACTGGGAATAGGGAAAATTAAGGAAAGGGCAAGAGATGAACGGTATTCAAGAAGACAGAAGATGGCGATTAATCAAAGTTTTTTTTTAATATTGTAGTTATCAGGGAAGCAAGGAAACGGAAGGGAATTCCACAGATGGGAAGCAGGAGAAAAGAAACAGTAGAAGTGGCGGTTGCATTTAGCTATTTCATTAGTAAACGGATAAGACATAGTAGCATGCTTAAATTCTTGTAAACGGAGCATCACGGGAAAAGGCTTGTAAGAGCAGTGCTAGAGAAATATAGGAGGACTGAAAGGATATCATAGACTGAGCTTGTGAGCAATGAGGAGGTCTTAGATTACAAACAAGGATAAGGCTTATACTTAACATCGGGAAGAGGCAGCTGAAGTTTCTGGGACACATAATGAGGAAGGAGGGTCTGGAGAATCTGATATTCACGGGTCGAATAGCGTATAGCGAGACAGGAGGATTTCTTTGGTAACAAAGAAAAGAAAACTGAGCTGTTATGTGACATCTGTCTTTCTTCTTTACAGCAGTGAATGTTGGACGATTTCCTCAAAGATGAAGAAGAGACTCGAGGCGACGGAGATGTGGTTCTACAGAAGGATGCTAAGGATATCATGGCCCGAGCATGTTAGCAATGATGAGATCTTAGAGAGGTTGCAAACAAGGAGAATGCTTATACTTAACATCAAGAAGAAGCAGCTAAAGTTCTTGGGACGCATAATGTGGAAGGAGGGCCTGGAGAATCTGATACTCACGGGTCGAACAGAGGAAAAGAGAGACCAGGGAAAGCAGCGCGTGATATACCTGGCGGGCTTAAGTAAGTGGATAACAGAACGTGGTCTGGGGGAGGAAGCAGAGGGAAGAAACTTGTTGAGAGCAGCAAGGGATAAAAGGAGGTGGAGAGCCATGATCGCCCAACGTCCTGAAAGGACATGGAACATAAAAAGAAAGACGATATCATGTAACAGTTCTGTATTCTTATTTTTTTGTTTCTAACCAAATTTTTCCTGTTTCTTAATACTCTGTTTAGCTTTAGGAATGCAACTTTGATTATCCTAATATCACTTAAAAACTACATCGGCGCATCTATGCGTGAGGAATGGGTCAAGCGACGGCTTTGCTAAACAATCTAGTGATCGCTATCATCACGTCTTTGTTTTGTCTATCTATCTAGCTAGCTATGCCGGCTACGTATGTATGCTAATCATTACAAGACACAACTACCAATTTTTGTCAGGTTAGAAGACAACATTAATGGAGTACCTAGAAAAGAAATTAGATTGCAAGAATCGCAGACTTACAATTTTACTAAGGCAGATGTTCCAAAAAATCACTACCATTTTTTTAAATTATTTTTATATACAAGAGACAGCCGCTAAAAACAGTAAATAGCTTCACATTAACGCTGTTCTGAAACGTTGTTTACATTAATTCCGACTATATCAAAGCTGATACATAACTATTTAGATGAATGTATAGTCTGGTTCGCGATTACCTCTACTTACCGCCCCACTCACCGCCACTAAAACAGATTAACGCTTTTACAAGTGACCTTACTATCCACAGATCTATTAATGATTCATGTCTAATGTGGTACATGCAAGCTTTTCACCATTATTATATGAAAAGACTTCGTATAAAGTTTCAAGCTAAGAGAAAAAAAAAGAAAGAAAGGAAAGAACTAGGGAGAAAGTGTAAGGAGACAATGAAATGGTAAAAAGGAGAAGCAATCACGAGATATGACACATAATCATATACACACATTGCACAGGTGCACGCATACACACGCACAGAGACGCATAAACAGACGCGCGCGCACACACACCAGCGCACACTCGAAAGAGAAAAAAAACATCGACCTAGCACCAATATTAGCATCTTCCCAACTAGCGCATAAATCAATTATATTAAACATAGTCTAAAATGACGAAAACTGAAAAAAACGGCTGTGAATTGCTGAAAACTCCAGAAGAGTGGACTGAAAAATTACGGAAAACTTCCTCTACGAAACTCTCTATTTACCAACTTCCCTACAAGGCAAGTTTTTAACGTGGGGCGTTCCTAGCCCGTAAGCTCAGGCAAAATTGCCCGTAGACCCCGTACACACGGAGTCGTGTTTGTCTACCTCCCCAAAACTAGACTCTGCCATTCGCATAGCCTCGTCTGGGTTCCTCTCCGCCTGGAGGCAGAGAGTTCGACAAGAGAGGAATTGGAAGAAAAAGCTTCCTCCTCGTCGTTGTTTACGAAACTCTGGGGTGAACCTTGTGTTGAATATAGCATCAGTCAGCTATGTGACAAATTTTATTTGTATCAATCCTCTCTCTCTCTCTCTCTCTCTCTCTCTCTCTCTCTCTCTCTCTCTCTCTCTCACACACACACACACACACACACACACACACACACACACACACAGATATATATATATATATATATATATATTTGTGTATTTAGCAAATTCTCTTTTAGGCATAGCTGATTAAATAAATTACAAACATTATTTCTGCTTATTTTTTAGCATAATTCGTTCATATTCACGGATATTTTTCTGTGTATCACAATCAAATGATGCAAGAAATGCACTGTATATATGTCGATCTATGCTTTATAGATTTAATTAACATTACTGCTGAGGCTAGTGTTTTTGCAATAAATGAAAAGTTCATAGCAGGTTTTTGAGTACGTAATCAATCGATCGATAGATGACAACAGCTTTACATCTGCCTGTTTTTTTTTGTTTTTTTTTGTATTTTGTTTTTTATGATGAATTAATGTTATTTCACAAACTAGTGTGTTTACAAAATACAAACGGTCCACGGTGTTTGTATGCATAGCCGTACAAGAGAAAGGATTTCGTTTAGATAAGCGTTTTATTTTTTGTTTTTCAGATCAATCTTGGTGCAAATGCTAGTCTCACTGCAAACGAGCCAGTATTCATAGTGTCCTTAGTGACCGGAGCGATCTAGAAAAGGAAAAATATTTGGATCTCTATCTCTCAGACTGAGTTTATACTGAGGCAGATAAAATTTGTTTCAGCAATAAAAGAAAGTTTCACAATAAGTTTTTCGAAAATTTACACAATTTAATTATTCGGAGTGTCGTTCACATCTTCATTGTCATATTCACAACGGAAAAAAAGGGCATGGAACGTGGAGCTAGAACAATATACCCCAGTGGACTAGATAAAGGGTTCGGTTCGAAATTCCAACATATGTCACTTGAAGAAGGCCGAAGCGAACAACAGCCGAAACTTCGCGAATGTGACAATATAAATAAGGATAAAAGCGCCAAAAAATAAATAGTTCATTTCAGAAATATAGACAGACGTTTTTGAATGTACGATCGCACTAAACAAGCGATCTTTATTATATCTGGGGTTTTTTTTCTTGTTGTTGTTGATTTTTTCGAATGAATTGATGTTATTACTGTTAATATTGCCTTTATAGTAAAAGTTTCTGCCATCTTAGCTTCAGTGACTTTCCCACTGCAAATACCTGAAATCTTTTCTTTTTTTTTTTTTTTTTCAAATTTCATTTACTCTATAAAAGCCACAAAACTCCTAAAGGTACTAATTTTTAAAAGGATATTATTTGTTATTAGTATAAACGTTATTTTTAGTAGATACCAGTGGATATGGTTTAGAAGAAGTTCTGACAGATGTGTATCCTTGAAACTGGTAATTGGGAATTTCTCGAACTTTTTCTAGCATACAACCATAACAAATGTTTAGCAAAAGTTTTAACCCCCATAGGCACGTCAGACCAATCCGTAGTCACTGCCCAGACTGATTCCAAACCAATCACATTCCATAGAACGGTTTTTCGCTATTTTGACGTGACAATATTATATATTATGACAATATATTATATTATTATACAGTATTATATATTGTGACGTGACAATGAGAGTAAAAAGTTTTACCTACATTGTCACGTCAGGCCTCCTCCGTGTGCCAGTGTCCAAATTGACACCAAAGCAATGACATAATCTGATTTACCGTTTCATGCAACGGGTTTTCGCTACCCAAAGGCAGACTGAGACACTTTTCGCTCCTATATGACGGAAGCTGGAATTGTGTGTTTTATATACTCCAAATCACACACAAAAAAAACTTGCAAAAGCAAAAAGTTAACCCTGGTTTCCCCCTAAATAAGCTGAAGCCATGGCTCACCGGAACCACTACTTCAAAATCTATCGCGAGAAACGGTGAAGTCTGGCCCCTGCTACTCTCAGAACCTCTCGCAATCGACGTAAGAAAGTTCTGGAAAACAAAGTGCAGCTACGCGCGAGCTATCCAGGCCAAGGTTGAAAAAACAAAAAACAAAATGCATCTCCCGAATTCTGAACAGAGGCAAAGCGGTTCTGCCCACTGTTATAAATGGCCCTGAGGTCTGTCTATATTTCTGAGATGAGGTATTATGTACAGTATTTACATTAGTCGGACTATTGTCCTCATCTTTGTCGCCAAATTTGTCACAACGTTTCGGCCGTTGTACGCTCCGGCCTTCTTCAGGTGGTTGGAATTTCGAACTGAACCCTTTATTTCGATCACTGGGGTAGACTGTTCTAGTTCCACGTGCCATGTTTGATGGATGTCAGTTATCAGTTATCTGAAGAGGGCCGGAGGGTACAACGGCCGAAACGTTGTGATAAATATGGCGACAAAGATGAGGACAAGAGTCCGAATAATGTAAATACTGTACATAATACCTCATCTCAGAAATATAGACAGACTGTGTTAGTAGGTATCTTGTTATTTCTACAGTAAAATAAGGAAATTTGTTTAAATAATATAAGATTAACTTCGTTGTTTTTTCTTTAAACCTTGAAACCAAGTCAGCCTTCTGAAAGTAGCGGTCTGAGGCAGAGACAATTTATTATAGGATATCTGAAAGTTCTCCACTGTCTTAACCTTGAGGACACATGGCACAGTGGATAAAGACGTTGGTTAGATCCAGTGACAGACCGAAAGAGTGTGAGTTCAATACCCGGTTAAGGCAGTGGAGAACTTTCAGAGGGAAAATTAGGTAACTGATAACTGACATCCATCAATCATGGCACGTGGAACTAGAACAGTCTACCCCAGTGATCGAAATAAAGGGTTCAGTTCGAAATTAAACAAACCTGAAGAAGGCTAGATCGTACAACATCCGAAACGTTGTGACAAAAAGGGAGGCAAAGATGAGAACAATAGTCGGACTAATGTAAATACTAGTCCTGAGGTCGTATTTTCGTCTCAAACTATTAGGTTGGTGCAAAAATAATATCATTTTTTAACGTCAAAAAACGATATTATTTTTGCACCAACCTAATGGAACAGTTTTTCGCTATGCGAATGTAGACTAGGACAGCTTTCAGTCCTGTAAGACGAAAGCTTCTCTCCCAACCTTCTTCAAACATGCTGCCCCAAAACTGCTGTCTTAATCTTCGAATGGATCTTGTCGGGGATGGAGTGTTTTATAACTCCCCACCCAAAAAAAAAATCAGACAGTCAGCCTAGTTTCACTCCTCAATACTCATGGAACCACTACTTCAATATCTATCGTATTTTGGCCTTCACTTCTTTCAGAGCCTCTCGTAGTCGCTGTAAGAGAGCTCTGGAAAACACCAAAAGCATCTACGCGCCAGCTGTCTAGGCCAAGGTTGAAAAGAAACAAAATGGTTCTCGCGAATTCTGGAAGATACTAACAACCAAATTATGAACAGAGGCAAAACGGCTGAGCCCACTATTTTAAATGGCCCCGAGGTCATATCTTCCCTGATGTTTGCCTCAAACTCAACGTTAGTTGAAAAAGGCCACCCCCTCCCCAACTTCCCACGTCCCACTAATTAATCTCAGTAATATATTATTTTCAGCACGAGAAGTCTTTAGACATATCAAAAGCTTTGACCCTAAGAAAGCCACTGGCTTCAGTAGTTATTCTTAAGAATATCAACCTATACATATCTTCGATCCCAGCGAAGTTATGGAAGGAAGAATATTTCCCAGACCTGTGGAAGGAGGCAAGCATATGCCTGGTCTTCAACAACGCAGGCGAGCGATCCCCATCTCTTAAGTTTTGACCAACCAGTTTCCTCAGTATCATCAGTAAACTTTTTGAGGCTTTAATCAACAAGAAGGTCGTTGATCAACTAGATAGGAACAACCTCGTGTGCGACGAGCAGTATGGGTTCCGATCAGCCCAATCCACTGCTGACGTTCTAACTACAATTACACACAGACTTAATAAGGCTCTTGACGACACACACACACCTCGAGAATCATAGCATTAGATATCTCTAAGGAATCCGACAAGATGGCACAAAGCTTTGCTACACAAGCTCTCCAGCTATAGAACCACTGGAAGGGTTTTCTCACTTATAAGGTAGTTATTATCGGCCAGCCTGGTGGTTAACGCAGCCGCCCCACAGGGGTCACTTCTCGGATCAACCCTCTTTCTGATTTACATAAATTATCTGCCTAAGAATATACTAAGATCATTTGTATAAGATCTATGTCGATAATACGATATACGGGTGCACCTCTAAAACGCTTGATGATAAGAGATTGGCAGCTGACCAATTTTCCGATCTAGCACTAACTTTCCAGCGGGGAAAAAACTGGCTGGTCACATTCAACACCTCGAAAGAAGAACTCTTATATATGATCCATCGCTGAAGATGAAGATAAAATTATCGGCTCCCTGTACCGTTATTGTAAGAACCTGGATCCCCATGCTAACATTTGATAGAGATCAAAGGTTTCTTTGAGTCCTTGCTAGAGAATAATTATTTTTCACCCTCTTTCGAACAAGCGGGATGTAGTGAGTCTTTCACTGTTATATCGCGTCCCGAGCGATATAGCAGCGAGAGACTCACTACATGGAAAATGCTCGAACGAACTATATTCCTTGGTTCCGCCAGATCTAACTTTTACGACCGGGGCCGTCATATCACTTACATTGTAGCAAACCATTCTCTATTCCATCGAGGCGAAGTAAGTTCTACCACGGATGTTTCCCCGATCACTACAAACCTAACCTGTTCATCTCTAGAGTTAACGATTATCTTCCTCTGCTATCCATGTAAATCACTCTTTTAATTTAAACCCGCTACTTGAAGTGGACGCCCAGGCCTTGTACAAACTTCCTGAAAAAAAAAGAAAGAAAGAACAAACAGAAGCTTGAGACGTTTTGTCTGTAAGAAAAGGGTTCCAGGGTAGGTAAAAGAAGAAATATTCAACTGCTTGAGAGAATAGACCAAATATTAGGTTGGTGCAAAAATAATGTTGTTTTCTCACATAGTAACATATGTGGAAAAAAAAAACGACATTATTTTTGCACCGACCTAATATTTTTTTTTTGTTTCAAACTGTATTAAGTTTATAATAAACAAACATTTCGTACCACATGCTCGGATATATAAACATAAGAGGAATATAATAAAGACATGAACACATGTTTTTTTTTTTATATTAATTCATGTTACAAACCACAAAAATACTTCCACAAAAAAACAAGAACAAAGTTAAATCGTAATTGTTTAGGTAATTGAACATGCTTTAAAAAGGTGAAACTTTAGGTCTTGTCTTTTAGACTGAATTAATAGATTTTCCTGATGCACCTGCTTCTAAAAGGGAAGAGAAAATTTGTATGAAGAATCTAAAAGCATGCGAGTTCTTGAAAAGCGAACCACTTTGAAATCTATACGTTTTGTTTCCTTTTTCAAGTTTAATTAGATTTCTTAATGCACAATAGAGGAAAGATACTGTACAGATGTTTAAGAAGATGAAGATGCTCGAGAAACACTAACTTCATTTAAATCCTTTTCCTATATACTTAATGGCAGTGAGCATTGTCCTGTTTATACAAGGTGTCCCTAAAGTCTGAACATCCTAGACAAAATGTATATTTTCGAGAAATTTTCAATAACATTTTATTGACTTGGTATATTGACAAATAAAATCTTCAATATGATTTCCATCATTTGTGATGCAAAGGTTGGTGCGCTTTGCAAGATTCACGTGAACTCGATGCAATACCTCTAATACCTACATTATATATATATATATATATATATATATATATATATATATATATATATATATATATATATATATATATATATATATACACAGAGTGTTTCAAAAAGAATACGCCAAAATCATCACGTGATGTGTCAAAAACGAAAAAATTTACAAACCTCTAGCATGAACACATGTGTTGTATATACATTCAAGTTTCATTTGATGTTTTATAAGTGCTCAATGTGGCCACCACCGGCAGCGCGGACAACATCAAGCCGATATGAGAATTCCTCCCAAACACGCCTCAGCATGTCATGGTCTGCCGTGTTTATTACAGCTTTTATTCGATCTTTCAAGTCATCGATACTTGCTGGAAGTGCTGGAACATAAACTTGATCTTTAACATAACCCCACAAAAAAAAAGTCACACACAGTGAGGTCCGGGGATCTGGCAGGCCAAACACAGAGAGCAAGGTCTTTAGCACCTCTCCTCCCAATCCATCGCTGAGGCACGTTTTCATTCAAATAAGCACTAACCCCCAGATGCCAATGGGGTGGTGCTCCATCTTGCTGAAAAATGAAGTCATTCGAATCTGCTTGCAGTAAAGTGAATAGCCAGTTTTGGGTGCTCTGTTCCCCAAATGCACACATTGTGCCTCTCAAATGGAAATTTGCTTCGTCACTAAAAACTAAACGTGAAAAGAGAGTTTCATCACCTTCCTCCATCCCCAGCATTGACTCACAGAATGTCCTCCGCATCGTCTTATCATAATTAGTAATTGCTTGGACGAGGCTTAGTTTGTATGGTTTCATGTGTAATCGTCTCTTTAACACATGCCAGACAATAGTATGAGGGATGGCAAGCTGAAGACTTGCTCGACGTACGGACTTACGTGGGCTGCTCTCAAATGCATCATGAATCCTCTCCACTTGCTCCTCTGTAACACGTGGTCTTCCAGGACTCTTTCCTTTGCACAGGCACCCACTCTCTTTAAACTGTTTAACCCACCGTCGAATGCTCTCACGATGGGGCGAATCAATGCCGAATTCTGTTCTGAAATCACGCTGCACCGTGACAATGGCATTTGTTTTCGCGAAGTCAAGCACGCATAATGCCTTCTGCTGAGGAGTCGCCATTTTGATTGATCTTCCCACAATTCAGCTGCACCAGAAGCGATGAAAGTGATACCCAATCAAACTTTGATAAGTACTCTATCAAATAACCACTGATTCAGTCCACTACAATGCTATAGACCTGAAAAAACGGCGTAATGATTTTGGCGTATTCTTTTTGAAACACCCTGTATATATATATATATATATATATATATATATATATATATGATTTAAAAATAAATCGCCACTATCACTTCTGTTCCGAACACCTAGCCATGACGCAAGACGGGATAGTCGCGCAGCAATCACCTAAATTGACCAACTATATTATGAAACAGATTGCCACGCCGTTGACCTTCCGGCCTTGATGCAGGGCCTTGATGATTGGCGTAATAGACTCATCAATGTCCGAGCTTGCTCAAACGAATAAAATATAATTATTACGGCTAAGAAAGAATTCTGCTTTTTAAATCATTAAAAGTAAAATATCCAAAAAAAGATATGAAATGAAACACAAAGCAACCTATTAGCAGCCTGATTACCCTACCTGTTAATGAGACATTCAGTTATAGTAACATGTGGCATGTTCATTTGAGGGATGTTTTTTGTTACCCTGACAGAATAAAATAGTAAATAGGAATACTGCGACCGATAAATATATGAAGTGAATTTCTTTTACATTATACAAGGTCTCTCTGAAGACTTGATACATAAAATTCTCATCAGCACTTTAGTGAATTGGAATATTAACAAATGACATCTTCAATATGATTTCCATCATTTGTAATGCAAAGGTTGTTGCGCTTTGCAAGATTCACGTGAACTCAATACAATAATTCCATATTTCGTATTTACTCTTTAAGTGTTCAATCAAGTATGTTGCATCTGTGATTTTCATTGAGTACACCATCTCCTATAAGTCTATAGGTAAAAGTATATACCATTCGTCCATGCTTAGAATATGGTCCAATGTCCCTGCTATTTAACTTGGGTTCCTTGATAAAGTCTAAAGAAGAATCAGCAATATTATTGGTCCTGATCTGGCAGCTCGGTTTCAGTTACTTTCCCACTGCCGTAAGCTTCCTCTCTGTCTTTTCTAGAAATACTTTCATGGAAAATGTTCTGATGAGCTCTTCGCTATGGTACCTATACTTTATAAATTTAATCGCAGTACTAGACTGGCGTCGAAATCTCATCAGTTTACAGTTAAGCTGACTAGATGTATCCGTAAGTTCTATGCCAATAGTTCCTTTTCTCCCGGCTCCATGCTTTCCAGCCAACTTTTTATATTAAAATTAAATAATAGTATTAATATTAAATTCTAAAATTTCTTTAATCTACAACCTTAGAATCACTTTAACTTTAAAGATTCTAATTCTTTATGCCATTGTTTCCTATTTGAACAAGAGTTAACACTTTAAATATAGGTGAATGTTAATTTTCAACCGTTTCTAACTTCTGTCTAGACTTGTATGTATATCTAGTCATCTTGTTTCCTCCACGTTTCTTGTATTGCCTCACTACTTTGGTTTTTCCTTCCCCCTTTTTTTTTCTCCATCTCCCTTTTAAATGCCTTTTCCCTTATTTGCAGTTTTTTCCTCTTTCTTCCTATCTCTTTTAATTTTGAATTAAAAGAAAAAACGTTACGATCCATTTTTTATCAAAGTTCTTGGTATTGACAATCTGCAAGGAATTTCTCGAGAAGTGAAATGGCCATCTAAATGAGATACAACTGAATTTCATTTATATGCTCTGTAATAAATATATTGAGCTCTCTTATGTTGATCAGTTTTTCTTACCCACGGATTTTTACACACACACACATATATATGAAGAAAAATATACGGAAAAAACAAACAAAAATCCTTATATGCAATTATGCTGTTTTAATGTTAATATGTCAACGTCGGACGTTTCGGTCTAATAAACCATCAAAACGGAACGCTGATCATATAAAACTCTCAGTTATCTGTTTGGATAAGTCTTGTTCTTACGTCCATCGTCTTTGTCATGGTCAATTGATAATGTTAATTATATTTTATGAATATGTCCTGAATATACTTCCCCATTCTGGGATTGAACTCGCAAATGTCAGGACACCAAATATGTTTTACCTAACGTTCTGATTCATTAGACCAAATTTTCCTTGGACAAAACTTTGGTGAATTATTTTAATATTAAACAGAATGTTTAAACTCACATATCGGAAAGATATATACCATGATTGCGTTGTAGAAACAAACAAG
>OZ010608.1:34972480-34977480 GCA_963932145.1 Acanthosepion lycidas | reverse complement strand
TACTATAGCATGCGGTCCACCTCGTTTACTACTATAGCATGCGGTCCACCTCGTTTACTACTATAGCATGCGGTCCACCTCGTTTACTACTATAGCATGCGGTCCACCTCGGTTACTACTATAGCATGCGGTCTCCCGCGCTATCTGACACTATAGCGTATTTAGCGGATTTTTCTCTCGTAAAAATGCGGCTGCTGTTTCTTCGGTCAAGATGACACAGCTATAAAAATCTTTAAGCAATATTTTAATCTGAAGGAGGTTATCCAGCTGATGTTAACGGTTTTAGACCTAAGGAGATTCTTATGTGGGATCACCATTTCCTTCCTTTTATGTGGACATGATACATGAGATGTGAAGTGATAGTAGAATTCATTCGTGTACACCGCAGATGGACGGCACAAGAAGTAGGGTTAGGGTATAATTCATAGCACGGTAGATTACATATTATAATAGTAAATGATGTAGACCGAATAGTAGCACCTATTTTCCAACAGTCACTGTCATAAAAAAGGATCGATAACATCTAGCAATCCAGCACTCTTTTCTTTGTTTCAAACGATTTTTTTTCCGTTTCTTAGTAATTTGATTAGTTTTTGGAATACTTCTTTCACTGGTCCAATGACTGTTCGGATCTCGGTGTCACAATTCCCATTTTCCAGATATCTGAACTTCAGAATTTGCTTCATGTTCATATTTTTGCATCGTATCTTGGCATTTTTCTCCTGCTGATGACCATACTTTCTGTATTCTTGCATTTGACTGGTTGGTTCTTTTTTTCTCGTTATCTTCTAAGTTCAGTCAGTTATGTGCCATGCGTGATACACGCTTAGGGGATTTTTCGATACATGACTGACGAGGCAGATTTTTTCCCCGCAGTAGGTTGCCTTTTCTTTCTGCTGTAGACCAGTTGCCATCAAAGGCTATAGAACCCGGTCTCTCCTGATATTTACTCATAGCTGTGTTGGGGGAGAAAAGGATTTATATCTTTTCCAAGGGTATTAGCATGTAAGTGAATGTAATAGATTCGACTGGAATTCGAACTCGGCTCTCCGATTCTTCAATCCAAGCCGCTATCTTCCTCTTCTAAGTTACAGCTTCTCAATCGGCGCAATAAATCCTTAAAATTGACAACGAGAGAAAAATACCAGAATACGTTTAATCTACCTACCCAATTTTATATCAAATGTCTTAAAAGTCTTTCTCTGACGGAAAACATATTTTCAAAGCCTCTTAAGACGAGAGGATAACATAGCCGGCTTTTTAATAAAGAAGCCTTGATTGTATAAAATTTCAAAATAATATGATTCGTTTTCCCGCCTTCTTTATGCGCCATATCTCTCGAGGAAGTGGGCTATTATAAGTCCACAGAAATTCATGACTCGTGTAACTGGAAGTAACGTTTGAATCTTTATCAACACTCTTTGTCTCCGCGCTGCCATCCATTTACGCATGCTCGTTAAGCAGTTTATCGCTCTTTTCCTCTTTTCACTTCGAAAAACCTTCCCCTTCCTCTTCTTCTTCTTCTTCTTCTTCTTCTTCTTCTTTCTCTTCCATGTCCATTCAGGACGTTGACCATTACATCTCTCAATCTTTTTTTTAAGTTGAGTCATATGTAATTCCTGTTTTGGAGGAACCGATTTTAATGCTGAATGTATCATCCTAACTAACAGCTCCTTAAATATGCCATAACAGGTGATGAAGAGTTGTTTGCATACCACAATGTTCAACCCTAAAGACAGTTGATTGAAATGATAATTCTCCACAACTGATACCAAATGCTGAGGGTATTATGTATTTAGAGTTCTTAAAATGCACTGAAACAGTAAATGCATATTGATATGCTCAACAGCTGCAAAGTGTCCATGAATTTTAGACGAAAAAAAGCAATCATCTGTAGAAAAAGTTCTCTTCCACGACAACACAAGCCCGGATACATCAACAATAAAACAAAGAAAACTTTTAGAACTCAGTTGGTCTGTTCTATCATATACACCTGACTTTCTTGTTTTTAATCATTTCCCTCAAGCAAGGCAATAAAGCCACTAAGACGCAAGGTGGGGGGTACTGAGTATTATAGACTTTGAGAAAATGCTATTAAGGAGAGAAAGCAATAAAAGAACAAGAATTAAGAGGACAAAACATAACGATTGACACTACGTTTAAATTTTTGAAGTTCAAACTTGGCTAGGAAGCAAGGAGACGGAAGAGAGTTCCACAAACGAGAAGTACGAGAAAAGAAACTTAGCGCAGAACTTACGGTTGCATCTAACCATTTCAACTGTAAAATGATGAAACCTTTCCGCCAATCTAGTACTGCGCTTAAATTCATAAAGTCTAGGTACCATAGAGGAAAGTTTATCAGAAAAATTACCATAAAAATATTTATTGAAAAGGAACAAAGAAGTTACGTTACGGTGGTGAAAAAGTGATTGAATCCTAGATGCCAGGTCAAGACCAATAGCATTGCAGATTCTTGTTTGGATTTTATCAAGAATCTCTAAAAGTATAGCAGGAGTACAAGACCAGATACGGCAGCGGTATTCAAAGCAAGAACGAATGGTAGACTTACAAATATGTAAGATAGATTCTGGTCTGGCGACAAAAATTGTCTAACCCAAGACAGTGACCCAATTATCCTAGCTGCAGACCTAGCAATTGATTCTGTATTATCTTTCCACTTTCATGTCCTTGTAACAAGGTGATCATTACCTTTACTGGTCGTTGCAAAACGCTTTTAATGGGGAAAGATTTCCGTAAGGCAAAACATATTCAAGAGTTCGTCGAAACATTTTCACATAAAAACCTTCGGAAATTTTACTGAAAAGGCGGTGAATGGATTCTTGATAAGTGGCGAGAAGCCATTGCAAATAACAGTGAATATATAATTTAATAAAAATGTAATTGTACTTTCTTTTCTTTTTTGAAGAATAAATTTGAAAAATAATCGGAAATTGTTTATATTACCACTTATAATTAAAAGTAAAACTGTCTGTATATAAATGGAACGCGCATCAAAGTTCTTTGTTTTACTGCTAAGAAAGGACTGACTTTTAACCCTTTCCCGGCGTAGACGTGTATATATATATATATATATATATATATATATATATATATATATTACCGAATGTGGCTTTTTTAGACACGGACGAATAAACACGTCCAGAAAACCCCTCCCCAAAAAAACACATACAGACGTGTTTATACGTCAATTATGATTCGTTGTATGTCTCTCGGTGCTTGAAACGAGTCCAATTGTCTACTCATACGTCTGGTAGAGGTGCTAGACACCATTCGGGTGCTTCAAGATGCCTCAGTTTCTTAGTTACTATGTTAAAAACAAATTAAAAAAAATCCTCTGAAAATGAAACCTTTTTCCCAAAATAATTGGCGAGAAAAGGATTAAACTCTTGATAAATTCTTGATAATTTATAATTCTTTGATTATTCTTTGATAGTTTCCTTTTCGAAAAATAAAAAAAAATGCATGTTAGATCTTTTCAGCGGAAGCGGCTTGACTTGTCTGTCTTGTTATACGGTAAAATATCCGCTGAGTTTCTCCAAATAAGCATCTGTTAAACCTGCACCTCCACATAAGCATCTGTTAGACAGTGCCAAACCGATTTTCCGGAGAACAGAGAAGTGAATAACAATGGTGAGAATCGTGCAACATTGACAGAAAAATAAGCCTTTCTGTCTGTTTAAATTTATAAAATCGGTCTTTTGAGAACGTTTCTACAGGAAAATAGGATTCTCAAGTTTACTGTTATCGGTCGTTCTTTTTCACCCAATAAAAACCTAAGAGCCACTCGAGGTAGAGGGTTACTGTACGCTGTTTTATGGGCATAAGAGAAGCAAGAAATGAAATTCATGAGGTAATACAAGAAATATAAAAGTTAAACGTAGAGCTCGAGGTGGTGCAAATTAGGAAAATATCCTCTCGGGAGTCTGTTTCACAAAGCAGCAATTCTTGAGAAGAAGCTGTCCGAGTGGAACTCACTTCTTATTAATAGAATAGAAAAGAAATGGGGATGATTCACACTTGTATATGTGGCATGGTGGGTCTCAGTTGTAAAGGTTAGGAGGGGTGGAGCTAAGGAATGTAGCTCATCAGAACACCTACCATGGAAATAGCGATAGAGCAGCGAGAGGCTCGCAACTTTTCGTCTGTGGAAAAGGGGTTGTAGGATGGGAAATAATATTGAATAGAAGTGTTCTTTCTGCTGCTTTTTTTTCAAAAGACTTCCCTGTCGCTTACTCTATGAAATTTCCAACACCATTTCTGGGATACAGAGTTATTTAAACTATTTAACACATGAACCATTAACTTCATTGTTATAATAAGTTTTTAAACGTTATACTCTTAGGCTTTTTTAAGTGCATGTCAATCCAGTGACCATCAGAGAATTTCAAACTGAAGCCTTTGTTTATTCCACAGGCGTAGAGAGTTCTAATTCCACTGACCATGTCATCTAGTTCTATATAGTTTTTAATACTAATGTTAGCACAATACAAGACCCAAGAGCCACTCAAGGTAGAGGGTTACTGTGTGGTGTTGTATGAGTCTAATAAAGGGCAAGAAGTGTTCAGGGGGGCTATGGAGGAAAAGTTAACGGTCAACTTTAGACTTAAAGAGGTCAAGATTATATTAGAAAAAAACATCCTGCTTAGAGTCTATTCCAGAAACCAGCTGAGAAGAAGCTGTCCGAATGGAACTTATGTCTTACTATAGGAATACAAACGGAATGGGGATGATTCACACTTGTGTATGTGGCATGGTGGGCTCCAGTTGTAAAGGTTAGGAGGGGTGGGACTAAGGAATGTAGCTCGTCAGAACACCTGGCATGGAAATAGCGATAGAGCAGCGAGAGGCTCGCAACTTTTCGCCTGTTGGAAAGGGATTGTAGGATGGGAAATAATATTGAATAGAAGTGTTCTTTCTGCTGCTTTTTTAAAGACTTCCTTGTCGCTTACTCGCCTATCCATGGAATTTTCAGTATCATT
>OZ010608.1:34914980-34967480 GCA_963932145.1 Acanthosepion lycidas | reverse complement strand
TATATATATATGTCTCATATATATATACATATATTAAAACATTTTTATGTTTAACATTTTTTTATAGATACAAATATTTAATTAAATGCTCTGTTTATAATAAACTTTATTAAACAACATTTACCGGCCGGAATGTCCGAGAAATTTTCATAGAAAATATTCGTCCTCCGTTTAACATTCTTTTTATTTACTTAAATATTTGTATCTATAAAAAGCACGTCAGGCAATATGACGGTTCCGTATAGGATACGGGTTCGAATTCTGTCGGAGGACGAATATTTTCTGTCAAAATTTCTCGGACATTCAGGCCGGTAAATGTTATTTAATAATGTTTATTATAAACAGAGCATTTACTTAAATATTTGTATCTACAAAAAGAATGTTAAACATAAAAATGTCTTAATATAATTTCGGACTTTGTTCATTTCATATATATATATATATATTTGGGCAGTAATGCCATATTATATACGGGTTTCATTGAAGATGACTGACAAGGTACTAAGATTAAGTGTATTTTATTATATATTTCTGGCATGCGTACTAGCGTTTTGCGAGGACATAAAGTGTGTCAAAATGAGCTTTGAGTCCAAACGCTTTCGGCTAATCTATTAGACATTATCAAGACAGGCGTCTGCAATGGAGATTAGCTAGCCAACATAGTAGACTGTATTCGAGATCCTGCACCATTTACATTGTTTATCTTAATATGCAGATTGTCATGGTAACTTTTTTTTAGCAATAGTAATGTTTTAATTCCTGATACAGTTGGCACATGGTGGTAGTGTTCATCATTAGTATTATTACTTCGGAGGTGTGCTTGTCGAACTCTCTGCCTCTGAGCAGAGAGGAACCCAGATGAGGCTATGCCAAAGGGCAGAGTCTCGTCTGAGGTGGTAGACAGCTACCCGACCCCGTTTTTTACGGGGTCTACAGGGAATTTTTGCCCGAGCTTACGGGCTCGGATACCCCACAATAAACTCGGCCTTGTGCCACATCTGACTGCGTTGGGCGGTAGGTGAATATCATCATTAGTATTATTAAGAGTTGGTTACTTGTTTTGTATTATTAAGGCTTCCATTATTTTTAAGCGTTTTCTGTTTTGTACACATACAAGAAAATTAAACATAGTACCTTGACAGTCATCTTCAGTGAAACATGTGTATGTATATAAATATATATATGTATATATATGTGTGGGTGTCCGCACGAGCGGAATCCATAAAACATTCACTTTCGACCATGAGACCCAAGTTCGAATCTCACCATGTCCAACATACCTGCTAATGTATTCAAACTGAGGAAGCGATCACAGCGTGCGAAACCTTTGGAAAACCATACCACAGGTTGACCCAAGACGGAGTTTATGCAAGCTAAAATTTACAAATCATTATGACCGAGTGTGTGAGCGTGCTGGCTTTGTTCAATACTGCTAATAACACCAGATGAGATGTTCTTTGCAAGGACCTGTGACTATTGTCCCCTCAGCATAGTTGCAGTATAAACCACAGGTGGATTCTGTGTGTCTTCGACATTTACAAATGTGCATGAGCAAGGCTTCTGCAATAAGGATAGGCTAACTACCCTAACCAACATATGTGCTCGGAGACGAATCGCTGGTCGTTATTTATAGGCAGAGACAGAGGGACAGAGACAGAGAAGGCTTATCAACCCTTTGCAGGTTATTTAAAGCCAGAAAATATTTTTAGATTTTAAAAATGTTTTATGTTTTATTTTTTTAGACAATAATGATTTAGTGATAGAAGTTTTACTAATTGACTCCTATAAAGGTAGGAAGAGGTGGATTTATACTTGTCGCGAAGTATTTATGCGCAAGTAAATATAACGAACCCAACGGGAATTGGAACTCTACGATTAACAATTCCAAGCCATTATCTACCTACACATCTACCTACACATCCAAGCTTAGAAATTTTCTAATTAAGACATTGCTTTTTCTATATATTAGAGTGATGAAATCATTAACTGAATTTTTTGTGTATTCAAAAAAAATATAATCTGAAAAACGCTTAAAGCAGTCAGACACCTTGCAGTGTTGATTTCCATGTCTACAATATAAACCCCAGATAATCAAGAGCATTTGAAACATCAGAAGTGGTACCAGAGAGGAGACAATCAGATGCTGCAAACCATAGAAAATGAAGAGCATTTGAAACATCTGAAGTGGTACCAGAGAGGAGACAATCAGATGCTGCAAACCATAGGAAATCAAGAGCATTTGAAACATCAGAAGTGACACCAAACAGGAGACAAGCAAATACTGCAAACCCCAGATAATCAAGAGCATTTGAAACATCAGAAGTGGTACCAGAGAGGAGACAATCAGATGCTGCAAACCATAGGAAATCAAGAGCATTTGAAACATCAGAAGTGGCACCAAACAGGAGACAAGCAAATACTGCAAACCCCAGATAATCAAGAGCATTTAAAACATCAGAAGTGGTACCAGAGAGGAGACAATCAGATGCTGCAAACCATAGGAAATCAAGAGCATTTGAAACATCAGAAGTGGCACCAAACAGAAGACAAGCAAATACTGCAAACCCCAGATAATCAAGAGCATTTAAAACATCAGAAGTGGTACCAGAGAGGAGACAATCAGATGCTGCAAACCATAGGAAATCAAGAGCATTTGAAACATCAGAAGTGGCACCAAACAGGAGACAAGCAAATACTGCAAACCCCAGATAATCAAGAGCATTTGAAACATCAGAAGTGGTACCAGAGAGGAGACAATCAGATGCTGCAAACCATAGGAAATCAAGAGCATTTGAAACATCAGAAGTGGCACCAAACAGGAGACAAGCAAATACTGCAAACCCCAGATAATCAAAAGCATTTAAAACATCAGAAGTGGTACCAGAGAGGAGACAATCAGATGCTGCAAACCATAGGAAATCAAGAGCATTTGAAACATCAGAAGTGGCACCAAACAGGAGACAAGCAAATACTGCAAACCCCAGATAATCAAGAGCATTTGAAACATCAGAAGTGGTACCAGAGAGGAGACAATCAGATGCTGCAAACCATAGGAAATCAAGAGCATTTGAAACATCAGAAGTGGCACCAAACAGGAGACAAGCAAATACTGCAAACCCCAGATAATCAAGAGCATTTGAAACATCAGAAGTGGTACCAGAGAGGAGACAATCAGATGCTGCAAACCATAGGAAATCAAGAGCATTTGAAACATCAGAAGTGGCACCAAACAGGAGACAAGCAAATACTGCAAACCCCAGATAATCAAGAGCATTTAAAACATCAGAAGTGGTACCAGAGAGGAGACAATCAGATGCTGCAAACCATAGGAAATCAAGAGCATTTGAAACATCAGAAGTGGCACCAAACAGGAGACAAGCAAATACTGCAAACCCCAGATAATCAAGAGCATTTAAAACATCAGAAGTGGTACCAGAGAGGAGACAATCAGATGCTGCAAACCATAGGAAATCAAGAGCATTTGAAACATCAGAAGTGGCACCAAACAGGAGACAAGCAAATACTGCAAACCCCAGATAATCAAGAGCATTTGAAACATCAGAAGTGGTACCAGAGAGGAGACAATCAGATGCTGCAAACCATAGGAAATCAAGAGCATTTGAAACATCAGAAGTGGCACCAAACAGGAGACAAGCAAATACTGCAAACCCCAGATAATCAAGAGCATTTAAAACATCAGAAGTGGTACCAGAGAGGAGACAATCAGATGCTGCAAACCATAGGAAATCAAGAGCATTTGAAACATCAGAAGTGGCACCAAACAGGAGACAAGCAAATACTGCAAACCCCAGATAATCAAGAGCATTTGAAACATCAGAAGTGGTACCAGAGAGGAGACAATCAGATGCTGCAAACCATAGGAAATCAAGAGCATTTGAAACATCAGAAGTGGCACCAAACAGGAGACAAGCAAATACTGCAAACCCCAGATAATCAAGAGCATTTGAAACATCAGAAGTGGTACCAGAGAGGAGACAATCAGATGCTGCAAACCATAGAAAATGAAGAGCATTTAAAACATCTGAAGTTTTACAAGCCAAGGGCCAAGCAGATACTGCAAACCCCAGATAATCAAGAGCATTTGAAACATCAGAAGTGGTACCAGAGAGGAGACAATCAGATGCTGCAAACCATAGAAAATCAAGAGCATCTGAAACAATAGAAGACGTACATGAAGTCGGTTTACCGACAGAAATAAATCTCTCGTAGAGAGAAGTTCCGTGTTGTTGCTACTACCTCTCAGAGTAGAAAGAGAGAAAGAATGACTTAATCCTTTACTATTATATCGCTGATTGTTAGGCTGTCTAGCGACTATCCTAGCAGACAATTTGGGACGATTCCCACAAATACTTATATGTTAAAAATGAAAACTGTAATAAATTGACTTTCTCGTTACCTTTAGGTAAGTGAAAAAAAAACGTGCAGTTTAATGTGCCTTCCTGAGAATGCAAATTCAAACTATATTTACTCTTTAACCAAATTTCACTGCCTGAAAATGGCGTTACTAAAGCAGAACAATAGGTATTTACAAAGTTGTCATAAACAAAGCATACGAACATTTTTTGGCGACGATCACGATTTTATCATTATTTCCACTTTGGTGATTCGATTGTCCAAATGACGTCTCAATTGGTGTTTGGACGATAAGAGACAATAAAGTCTGGCTACTTTATTTGCGATGTTCTCAATAACTGTTATAACTGTGAATAGAAAGGATTTATTATTATTATTATTATTATTATTATTATTATTATTATTATTATTATTATTATTATTATTTTATTGCCGTTATTAACATTATTGTTATTGTTGTTGATGATGATGATGTTCTTATTATAAGTAATACTACTACTACATTAAAGGGAAAAAGCAAAAACTTAAAAATGAAACGAAAAAGAGAAAAACAAAAAAGAAAGAAGAAAAGAAGTATAAAAGCGGAAAAGGAGAAAAATGGAAAAGAGAGAAAAATGAACAAAAAATTAAAATGGAAGCAATATATTTAAAAATAAAAAGTTAAAGCGGAAGTATCCAAAATCAAATAATTTGAATACCGATTATCAAGGAATACAAAGTCCCACCTCTTCTTGGAAGTCCGGTAAGAAGACACATCCTTGTCGTACACCTCTTTCTATTTTTGTCTATCTGCTGAACTCGTTTTCCATCCGCATGCAGTCGGTTTGATGCCAGTATAAGGTCTTCATTATTCTAATATCCTTCTCAAATATGTCAAGGTTGCTGAGCAGCTCTAAAGGAGTAGTTCGGAATGAGTTCGAATTCCAGTCGAGTTCACGTAAATATCATTGGGAAAGGTATGAATCCATTTCTTCACAACCCAGATATGGGTTAAATAGTAGAACAGACTCAGCTCCCTAGAAGTGGTTGACAGCCATTCTAAGAGAAGTACAACTCTGAATGCAAAATTATATCGATCAAATCACGAGTAGCCCTTAGCCAATGCATAGCATACGGAAGCCACCCCGGCCAGGGTTACAGCTTCACGTGGTCAATAACAGAATCTAAAAGACCAGATTTAGCTTTGAACTGCCATGGTACCAGGTAAATGATCCTTCTGCATATTCTACGGAAACACGCAGAGTAACGCTTTGTGTTTCCTAATAATTACACAAGGAACATCATGAAGAAAAGTGTGATAATGCACTGATTTATTCAATATTACGTATTACCGTATCTACTCGAGTAACGCGCGATCTCGTGTAACATGCGAGTTCCTTTTTTGAAAGACCAAATTACAATTGACTAATCTCTTTTCCTCTATCTCTTTAACCCATATTCTAGTTAAAAAAAATAAGTAAAAACGAATGACAATAGTATCATTAGTAATGCTATACACACCAGTAAAACATCAGCTTTATCAAAATCATGTTTATTTTAAATACCGCTATACTTTTTGACTACAGTAAATGGATATATAGTTTAGTCAACGGCGTAGCGAAGGCCAGCAGCACATACGCTAATTTTATATTTCGTCTACAGGTCTACAAAAATCGCATGGTACGCGTATTTGAACTGTTAAGAAAACTAGATCTACATGGGAAGGACGTGAGAATAATGCAGAATTTATACTCAGAGAAAACTGCCTGCATACGGATAGAAAATAAATTGAGTCGGGCACAAAAATAGAAAAGGGCTTAAGATAAAGACGTATCTTGTTACTGAGGATTTATTCCAACTCTATAGCGAGGCTATGCTCCGGAAGCTGGAGACCCTGTCAGGATTTAGTATTGGTGGGAACAACCTTATAATGTATGCAGATGATTCTATGTTGAGGACAGAAAATTACAGGACTTCCTAGACACTGTCGAAACGTAGATCAAGAAGAAAGGACTAACCATCAGTTGTTGGTTAGTTGGCTAATTTTGTTTAGCAGCATATCAACCTCTGTGGTTTATTTAATGCCAAAATCTACATATTTTGAACACAATTATCTGCTTTCTACTACAGAAAAATGGATTAGTATGTATTATCTGTTAGTCATTTTACTATAATTATGTTTTGTTGGTCATTATACTATAAATAGATATTTTTGGTTGGTTGATTTTGTTTAGCGGCACATCAATACCTCTATGGGTTATTTAATGCCGAAATCTAAATATTATGTACGTAATTTTATGCCTTTAACTACAATTATTTTGCACATAATTTTATACTTTCAGAGTAAAGGTATGTTATTTTAGATATATATATTTTGTAGATCATAAAATGTATTTTGGCAATTTTACCATAAAAATCTATTTCATATCTTTTTGGTGTTGTATTGATTATCATTTTGCTATAGAAATGTATTGTTTCTCATTTTATTATGAAAATGTACTGTTGATTTTTGTTTGGGAGTTCACTATTTGGCCATAGCTGAAATTCTAACAGGGTCAGGGTGTACCTGGGAACTTTAGCAGTTAAAAGATGGTTCCACGCTCCTTAAAATTTCCAATCTCCTGATGTGAGGCCTTGCTGCCGAATGTAGTTTATCGTCACACCCAGGACTAACCATCAATTGTAAGAAGATAGAAAGCATGTTTGTCATCAAAAGGGGTACAACCTAAGATGTGAACTACACATTGGAGATGCCAAAAATCAAAACAAATAGAAAATTTTAAATATCTGGGAAGCGTTTCACTAGAAGATGGGAAATGTGACACAGAAATCCGAAGTATTATTGAAAGAGGAAAAAATGGATTCCGACAGCTGAGTAAAGCCTTACGAGTTACTTTCTCACCGATGTGACGTTGTTGCCCTCAGTCTTTTCTATAAATATTTTAATTGAAACTGTTTTGATGAGTTTTCTCACTTTGTTCTTCGACTTCATGAATTTAAGCGCAGAAGTAGATTGGCAACTAGGTCTCACCGTTTTATTTTTGAACTAGCTAGATGCAACCGCCACTTTTATTTCAACAGTTCCTTTCCTCGCGCTTCTCACCTGTGGACTCCCCTTCCGATTTCTTGCTTCCCTGATAACTAGAATCTTCAAAGAAGAAAAGAAGCCAGTCCATCCCCACCCCACCCCCGCCATGGACCATTTAAAAGACAGTTCGCGCAGTGGATTGGTTGTTACAAATATCCAATCGAGTGCGCGGAAAACGTCGTCTATTTTCGTCCAATCTATTAAAAAGGCCAGAGTCTCTGCTAGCGTTTGATTGCGGAGGGGGTGGGAATCTGATTGGGTCGGCTTGGTGATGGGGTGTATGATGTTGAAAGACCCGAAACTCCCTGATGAACCAAGTCAATTTACATCATTGACGACTCCTTCCGGCGCCTATTTAAGAGCGTATATTTGAATTTGAATTCAAAAATATAAATGCAATGTCAATCACTATTTTCTGTCTTCTTGAACCGTCTTTCTTTATTGTCCTTTTCCTCATTCCTCTCCACTGACTTCTCTTTTACTCACTGTAAATTCTTGTGTTCTAGTGGCATTATCTTAAAAGCATAGATGAAAATTTCCTTAGAAACAAAGGACTGTTATGTAATATCCTTATAAGTGAAGAGAACACCTGAGGCAAAAAATGTTCTACGGATGGATGATGAGTATTCCATCGACGGGGTATATAAAAAAAGAGGAACATTTAAGGAAAACGAAAAAAAAAACTCACTTAGAATGACAAAGATAGTCTTTCAATTTCTGAGACATAATCAAGATGAGAACTTAGACAATTTGACATAGGATAGCTCAAAGTCAAGAGATACCGAGAGGAGCAGCGGGAAATCTACTGGCGAGCTTGGGTAATAGATGATAGAAAGCGGTATGGGAAGAATGATAAAAAAAAATCATGACAAAGAACAAAAAAAGGATAAGAAGCTGTGCAGAGCCATGATCGTCCAAGTCCTGAAGGGATACGACACATAGAAGAAGATTGCTCACCTCGAAAATTTAGCCTCCCACGGGTTACATAGCATGATGGACAACGCAAGAAAACGACTTGAAATCAAAGAAGTACCAGAAGGAGTGTACATATTACTTAATAAAGCAAAATGTCAGAAAGCTGTGGAGAACCATGTTCACTAACGCCATGAAGAGACATGGCACATAGAAAGAATGTTCTAGTCTGCGGCCTTTTTACACTTCTCAATATTCTCGAAATTTTAGATTTTTTTTAATTTTTTTATGAGCGTTTCACCCCAAGCAAGGCAGGAAGCCAGTAGCACGCAAGGGGTTACAGAGAGTTGGAGAGAGAACAAATAAGAGTGATAGAGGAAAGGATGAAGAGAAGTTTAGGGGAAAGATCAGGCCATCTGGAGACGTCGATTGACATTACATTTGAATAGTTGGACATTGTAGCTATCAGGGAAACAGGAAAAGGGGAGGGAGTTCCACAGGCGAGAAGTACGAGACATGAAGCTCTTGGAGTAGAAGAGACGGCTACATTTAACAGTTTCGACAGTGATAGGGTGAGAGCGAGATGCCAGCCTAGTTGTCTCTCATTTC
The DNA here is from genome assembly GCA_963932145.1 of Acanthosepion lycidas. Classification (NCBI taxonomy): domain Eukaryota; kingdom Metazoa; phylum Mollusca; class Cephalopoda; order Sepiida; family Sepiidae; genus Acanthosepion; species Acanthosepion lycidas. The sequence goes on along the minus strand of OZ010608.1, from coordinate 34,958,518 downwards.
ATAGATGGTAGCATATATATATATATATATATATATATCTTAAGGGTTTCACCCCAAGCAAGGCGGGAAGCCACTAGCACAAAAGGAGTTACAGAGAGGTGGGGGGAGAGCAAAGAGTGATAGAAGAAAGGATGAAGAGAATGATAGGGGATAGATCAAGCCATCTGGAGACGTCGATTGACATTACATTTGAATAGTTGGACATTGTAGTTATCAAGGAAACAAGAAATGGGGAGGGAGTTCCACAGGCGAGAAGTGAGAGACATGAAGCTATTGGAGTAGAAGAGATGGTGACATTTAACAGTTTCGACAGCATCAATCAGACGCTTCGAATTTCGTTGTCTATGTTAGGGGCGATAACTCTTTTAAGTTTATTTTATTCTCCTGATATTTGCGGCTATTTTGTTAAATTGTGATGCCTCGTCTACTAGTTCGGCTAAATTTTTAGTCTTACGCGGCATTGCCCGGAAGAAACAAAGATAATCTCTCCTCGACTCAAATTCTATTCCATCGTCTGTGTGCTTTCTTATCATGTCTCTTGTAAAGTAAAAGAAATAATATATGAAAAGACGGAGACAATAAATGTACATAAAACAGGTTATTAGTGTACAAGCAGTCAGTAGATAACGTTCAGATATTGTCAGACAACAGAAAGAATTCATTTTGTATATTGTCAATGGTAAACAAAAGTATTGGGTTGAGTCACAAGTAATTTCCGATTTGGGAAACCAATTTTAATGACGAATCTATTACAGAAAAACGGCAGAGCTAACTAACGTTACCAGAAATAAATCTATAAAAACAATATAACTTCAAAATCATTTATTCAAACAGAAAAATATCTTTAAACAGTTGTCACACTATAATATTTGGGGTAGACAATATCCTGTCTTTCTTTGTAGAGCATAAACAAATAAATTGGTTTTACTTTTTACACGTAAACATCCAACATATAACTGGCCATGAGATTCTTCTATCAATAGTATTTTACAATTCAGAACTGATTTTCGGTAACTGGTTTTAGGCTGTTTGTTTTTATTATTCTTTTTGCTTATGTTTTTACTTTTTTATTATGCTTTATCCTTTATTAATTTGTTTAACTTTTTTTATCATTTTTTAAAATTAAATTTATCTTTTACTGTTCTCCATCAATTTTTCTTCATAAAAAGATGTGCGTTCGGTCGTTGTGCAAACAAATATACATAAATATAGACACAATCTTTATATATATATATATATATATATATATATATATATATATATATATATATATATACAGCGTTTTCATTTGTCCAAAGAAAATTTCACGAAGGCTCGCGAATTTCTTTCATTCAGCTCGCCAGTCAATTTGTTTGAACTCAAATTTTTCTTTTAACTGAGGCGAACGAATTTCTTTCTGTCTTTTTCCTCAATTCGCCCGAATTATACAGGAGTGGGTAAATTGAGTTATAATTAAAAACGTCCCCTGTGAAAATATGGTATTGTGGTTCATGTTGGGATAGATTGGAGAGGGATGAGTTCTTGTGGTGAGTGGATCATTTGAGTAAATGGGTCGCGAATCAGATTAGCTAGCATGACGATAGACAGTGTTGCCCAACCTTCTCCATTTGTCATTCCGTCTTGTGTCACAAATTAATGTATTGTCATTGTTTAAATAAGCAATGCCGTTGTCATATTGTGAGGCCAGGAGGAAATGTTTAGTTTTTCTTCTAGTTTTCAGTTTCATCAAAAAAAAGTGGCGGTTGAAGCTTCCCCGGTATCATTATAGGGGCGTGAATGAACTATCTCTGTCACCGAGTAAGCTATGGACGGAATTTCGACGCTGACATTTGCAACGATATAAAAACGAGTCATCTCCCTTTTCGGAACTCTTCTTCTTGAGACAAGCATGAAAAATTACTTCGACCGTTCTATCTGAAAGAGTGAAGTCCAGTCCCAATCGGGGCGTTTCCTTCGGCCAAGCAGCATCCTTAAAAGAGCGATGTACCGATGTAGGCTGGACTACTTTTGACCGGGTTTCATGTAAGCGTCGAACTACTGCTTTAAAACTCGCCCTTTTGCCATACTGCGTTAAAATAAATAAAGACCTCCAGAACTCGCTTGGACATTGGCAACCGATTTAAACGAAGGGTGGCACCAGATGAATACCAATTTTCTTTGGCGTTTCCCAGAAAATAATATCAGTAAGTGTTTATTATTATTATTATTATTATTTATTGATTTTGATATATATTCGTTCTTCTGTTACGTGCTTTTATCTTATCGCAAATTTATATGATTATAATCATTCTTATGTGAAGACCAGTACTACCAATATTTCGTGTTTTTTTTCCCCAGACAACAATGCTTCTCGATTTAACTTAATCCAATATTCCCTAATGTCTTCAGAGAAAACTGTGACTGCCTTTATTTCTTTTTACTGCGATTATATTTTGTACCTACTTGCAGAGCACAAGACTTGTATTTTTGGAGTTTGTAGTTAGACAAAATAAAATAACAATCCTACTGTATTAAATCATAAACAAAATGTTCTGACGTCTGTACTAGATTTCTGGACGAAAAAATAAAGTGCATTGCCTTATCTAGTTAGGAAAAATAAATATATTATGTAAACTCAGGGTACTTGTGGGTTATCTGTCGCCATTTTTTTTTTTTAAATTCATCTTCCAACTTTTTCACAAATACAGATGTGGATAAAATATATACATATATATTCAATTGTATGGATATGAGTTTGATCCTGGGTTTCACGCTTTTGCGATCATCAGACAAACTGGTTTATTTTGAAAAATTGAATCTATTTATGCTTGTTTGTTTAGTAGTGTGAAGGGGAAATTTTCTCTATATCCGTTTAGGCTCACAAGCTCGTATCCATACAACTGAATATGTTAGCTTAGATACCTCCATGAGATCGCTAAAAAAAAAAAAAAGCATAGCATGATGAAAAAGACGCCAAACTTGACAGGAACAACATTTTATCGTCTAAATGCTTATGTTATTATTAAGAGGAAAGATCAAAATTTATTTTAATTATTTTTTTAAAATTTTCCTTTTTAGAACATTCTAAATTTTCATTAAAAAAAAAAACTTGTTTCTCTTTGTATCACCGGAAGTAGTAAACTAACATATACAATTTTTAGCAGTTTTTTTTTTTTTCTTGTATGACACACATTAATTTGGAAAATCTTGCAAAATTAAAAATAAATGTCTGATGTTAATGAAACTTTCAGAAACTATTTACAGATGATCGAAATTGTTTTTTTTTTTTTTTTATTAAAGTCCTGGCAGAAATATTTTTTTAATACTTATTACCCCACTCCAACTAATTTTATGAAAACGCTAGAAATTCGATCGCGTCAGGTTTAGTGATTACAATAGTTAAAAGCACAAGGCTTTGAGGAATGCAAATCATTTTTTTTTCTTTTTAATTGGACCCCCCACCTCTACCTGAAAATCAGCTCTGAATTGTTACATACAAAACTCAAAACAAGATGTGGTACAAGACCGAAAGTATGGGACACTCAGTGAGGATCGAACTCACAAATTCAGTCGTAATTGTTCTAGCGAGAAAAATTAAGATAATTATAAACATTAAGACATTTTTAAATACCACATCTAACTTTATAAAAAAGATCACTAATATGTAACTTAAAAGACGGCGGCATATTAACCCACAAGTACCCTTTTAGTTTTCATTTGAAAATTAGTTCTGTAAATTTTTACTATTACATCCCTTTCTCTTTTTATTGGCCTAATGCACGTGATCGATTCCGCCCTTATTTCATCGTCATTGGCCAGTTGACTGTAAACGTCTAGAATCGGTCCCAAAATTCGATGGCGCAAAAATGATAGTGGAAAATTAGCTGGAACTTTTTTGCAAGAGATCAAATCAACTGCAGAACAAAAACTTGTGAAGACTGTTGCTGCAATATAACATTTAGTATAGAAAAATTGTTCTGGTGAATGTATTTGTATGCAGAGATGTCCTAAAACAAGCTGTAGAAAAATCTTTCAAAAAAGGCTTTTTTTTTTTTTTTTTTTCTTTTCATGCTCAAACATTAGAGAATAACTGGTTTTATCTAAAGCGTTTTCGAAGAAAAAGAAACCAACAAACATCCGTAAATATGTATGTACGTGTGTGTGTGTGTGTGTGTGTGTGTGTGTGTATATATATATATATATATATATATATATAATATAAAAATTATTATTGTAAAAACTGTATTATTAGCCGATGCGTTTCGTCCAATGTGGACTTTTCAAGGCAAAAACGGAATGAATTTATTGAAAAGAAAATAACTATTAACAACAAACAAAATGTCCTTAGCAACTTATTTGTTTTCCATATAAATTCATTTCGTTTTTGCTTTGAAAAAGTCCACATTAGACAAAACGCGTCGGCTAATAATACAGTTTCCTATTGTCTTTTACCTTTTTATGCATATTGTTTTTATTCTATAGGTTAACTCGGAAATTTGTCATATATATATATATATATATATATATATAATTTCAATACATGTTTATAGTGTTCCATTCACACACCCTACATCTCGTATAGACGACCTTCTTTTAAGCATTCGTTAATTATCCCAACTCACAAAAAATATAAACACTAAAAGTATCCATTCAATTTTTTTTTTTTCTTTATCGACATTGAAATATTAAATTTTCTTTCTAAATTCTCTATTATTCCAGTATCGGATTTAGAGCATAAATTACCTAAAAGTAGCGCTTAGGGCTTTATTTCAGATTTTTTTTTTTTTTTTTTTTTTTTTTTTAAGGTTGGAATGCTTTTATAATTCTAACGTACTTAATTTTATTTTTATAAACGGTCCTCTAGGACAAAATCCGCCTCTCTTACACCTGTTCATATAAAGAATATGAAACATGGTAAGACATGTCAATAATTTCGAAGTAGTTAAAATAGGAAACCCGAGTAAACAAACCTTTTATCTTAAGCTCCATTGCTATTGAACTTTTTTTTTTTTTTTTTTTAACATGGTTTTATTTACATTCAGCCCTGCCCTCCATAAATCAATAAGATTTAACCAATTAATCGCCACTGTCCCAAAAATCGGACGGGGAAGATTAATGGGGTCAGTGATATTGAATTTTTGCACCCACCAAACACAAATGGCGTGGCAAAGATGCGAATCCAAGCAATTTATAAACGAGCGAATCGTCATTTGTTGGCTGATTACTTTACAGAGTTTATGTTTATGTAGAATCAAAAATTCAAAGACTTTATTATCGGCATCAAATCTCTACCAATTTTATATCCAGCTTGATATTATTCGTTCTGGAATTTGTATTAATTTTAAAGCGCCATTTTTTTTTTTTTTTTTTTTTTTTTTTTTTTTTTTATTGCCGTCGATTTTTCTTGTTTGAAAACACAATTTCCATACATTAAAATATAATACCTTAATACAAATTTTAATATGCTGGGAAGTAAATATATAGTGTTTTGAAATTGGTAAGGTGTATGGGGAGGAAACTCGAATAGCGCCGGTAACTATCTTCGTTTTCCTTTCAATCTACGGGGTGATTGAAATGTAACTTCCTATTTTATGAATGATGGACTCTCCCGTCTAACTATAATTTTAACGAGACAGGTGAGTCCATCATACATAAAATAGGGAGTTACTTTTCAATCATCTTGTATCTCGGTTATATTTTGCTATTTGAAGGAATAAACAGCATCAAACACAAATTACGCAATTAGTTGTGCAGGGACCCTTCAGAACGTGGGCTATCAAGGCTCTTCACAATTTCCTCCCCTTAATAAATTCTTTTTCGCTATCTACCATAATCACTGTTCTACCAACCATTTGCACAAGCTAGTTAGGTATGTTATGCATGTTTTTCCTTTGCCCCTCTTGCCTTCAATCTGTGAGTACATATTTTTTTTTTTAGCCCTCTTTATACGCCCTAGAAATTTCAGTTATTTGTATAAGTGTTCTTTTACTTCCATTTTCCCTAAAACTTCGTCGTTGCTCACATGTTCAATCCGTGGTATTCTCATCATCCTTCTGTAGAACCATGTCTGTTGCCTCAAGTCTTCTTTTCATCTGCGAGATTGTTCAGCATTCATATAGGAGGACCGATATTATTGGGTTGTCCGAAAAGTTTCATTTAAGGAAAATTAAAACTCAAAACAAAATTATGCCATTAAATATTTATTCAACTAAATATGAACCATTTTGTTGCACAACATTTCTCCATTTCTCCTTCAACTTAGATTTCATTTTCCCAGGTATTTTCTCGACAAAGAACTCATTAAGGTGTTTTTTTATGTCATCCAAAGAATTAAAACTCTTACCATTGAGATTATTTTGCAAGGACCTGAATAAATGAAAATCCGAAGGAGCACTCCCTGGAGAATATATCGGGTGTGGTAAGACGTCCTGGCCAAGCTGCAACAATTTTTGCCGTGTCACGAAAGAAATGTGAGGTCTGGCACTGTACTAATGGAAGACAATACCTTTACTGATCTTCAATTCTGGGCCTTTTTCTTGAATTGCTGCCTTTTTAATTTGTCGATTTGCAAGCAGTACTTTTCAGAATCAATTGACTGTTTAGTTGGCAGAAGCTCAGAGTACAGGATTCTTTTCCAACCTCACCAGATGCACATCATGATTTTCTTAAAATGAAGACCTGCTTTTGAGGAGGCTAAAGTTGGTTCATGTCGCTTACCCCAGGATCTTTTTCGTTGAACATTATTGTAAACCATCCCTTTTGCATCACCAGTCATAATTTACTTAAAAAGGGTACATTTTCATTGCGTTTATGCAGCAAATCACAGGTGAAATACAACTGTTTTCACTTTGTGGAACCCAAATATCGTTGCGATTTGAGTACCAAGCTTCACTAAGTGCTCATGGATGGTGGATTTTGATAAATTTAGTGTTTCTGCCAATTCTGCATTGTGTAATGCGTATTATTTTCAATCAATGTTTTCATTCAATCGTGTGTGTGTGTGTTGTCTGCTTCAGCTTCTTCATCAATAAGGCTACAATCACCAACTATAAACTTAGCGAACCAATTCCGTATAGTTCTATCAACTAAAACACCTTCACCGCACATATCTTTTTTTTTTTTTTTTTTTTTTTTTTTTTTTGCTTGCGGGGCATTTTTGTATTTACGGTAAAAAGAAAGCATAAAGTGTCTAAAATGCAACTTATCTTCCATTTTCATTGGGATGCAATAATTGACACGAATTAAGTAACTTTAAACTTTCTTAAGAGATGTTTTGAAGTGTGCTCTAATCGAAAATGTAAGCATATCTTTCGTCAAATTTGACGTGTTATAACGTGTTGGAACTTGAACGACTAAATTTTTTTTCTTTTTTTAAGTTAGTGTCCGTTCAGTCGGGATATCACGTGACTAACTCTGAAGCAAGGACTCAGTTTATAATGTCCAAGTGGACTCTGATTTTTGTGCGAACTTATGACCGCCGACGTTTAATTTATTTTAAGATGAATATTGGATGTTGCGTCGGTTTACGCAACTCTGGCTGCGTAAGAAAAGCAAAATTCAATTAAAATAAAACTGGTATAAAATAAACAAAAAAAAAATAATTAAGAAAAAATACCAAAGTCACTAAAAGAATAACGATAGCAAAAAGAAAGCCACTTGAAACAGAATCTGAATTTATTACGAACTGACGGAAATTTATTTTCTTATCTTTTTCTAATTATTATTTTTAAAACCGAGGTACAGAATTCAGGTACTCTCTTGCAGTTGTATTTGCCTAAACGAGTATAAAATCTGTATCCGATTTTAAATTCATTTCAGACATTACACTGAACAGTCAACTGATATTTTTTTTCTCAAAAATAAAAAATGTCCAAAAGAAAACTCATTTCATATTCAAGCAATCCATAAGAGACATGTTTTGGCATTTCTCTAGAAACGCAACTTTCCCCAAAAAGGTTGTTTTATTTATATAGTAAAGGTAATAAATCCGCTTGTATATAATTCAAGTAGATCCTAGTAATATAAAATATTGAAACTGATCCACAAAAAGAGTTTAATGTATTTATTATTACAGAGCAAATAATTAATACACAATAAAATCCAAAATCACCTCATATGGGGAATAAGCTTATTTCAACTGACGAAAAGAAATTACGTCAGTTTTATTCAACTTCGGTATAGACTGAGTTTGTGTCGGAATTAGAAATTTCTAATTTAGATTTAATTTCGAATTAAATTTCCAAATCCGACATGAACTCTGTTTATACCGGGGTTGAATAAAACTGACGTAATTTTTTCATCGGTCGAAATAAGCTTATTCCCTATATGAGGTGATTTTGTGTATTAATTATTAGCTCTGTAATGATAAACACATCGAGCTCTTTTTGTGGACCAGTTTTAATATTTTATATTATTAGGATCCACTTGGATTATATACCAACGGATTTATTACCTTTTATTTATATATATATATATAAAATTATCGACCAAGTTTGCCAAATCACAAATATGGTTTTAGTGCATACTACTGAATTAGAAATGATGTCTCCTCGTTTGCTGTTGAAATGGCTAGATATAAGTGTAACTTATACGATCTTCAAAAATTTAAATGCGACGTCAATTGACATGTTTTGTTTTCCTGAAACCTGTTCTATTTGTGTCCTTTCTCACCAAAACATGTCTTCTCATTCTCTTTCAGCCCCAGTAACACTTTGTGTCATAGTGGTATTAATACCTTACTTAGGATTAAATGTTTTTTTGGTTTTTTTGGGGTTTTTTTTTTTTTTTTTTAATCGTAAAATGTCGATTTCAGCAATATAGCGGATTTTTTTAAAATTTTCTTTGTTCGCAAAATTCGAAGAACTTAATGGATTTACCTACATTTTTTTTTCTGTCTGGTAATTTCCAGAGACTATAAAAATCGTCTTGGAGAGGATAATTTCTTTTCAGCAAAAGTGAGAAAATTCTATGGAAATAGAATTGTTAACGTTATAAAACTAAGATTTTAAAGATAAAAATTATTTTTTTTCACATGACTTTTTATCACTGTCTATATCTCTGAGATGAGGTATTACGATTCCTTGCATTATTTACATTATTCGAACTGCTATCACCATCTTCATTGCAATATTCACAACGTTTCAGCCGTTGTACGCTCCGGCCTTCTTCAGGTGATTGGAATTTCGAACTGACCCTTTATTTCGTCCATCAGTGGAGATTATTCTAGTTCCATGCGTCATGCCTATATCCCTTTTAACTCAACTCTCCAAGTTTTGGTTCACCACTGCTGCGGCCCGGTATTGAACTCACAACTCTTTGGGTCTTGGCACCGGATCTAACCAACGTTTTTATCCACTGGGACATGTCCTTTATCACTAGGATACAAGATTGAATGTTGCCAATAACTATTACTTTTGACTAGTACATTCATCTTAAATTTTACTTGCTTTTTATCTTGACTTTTACTCTGGCTGTCAATCTATGGCAGAGAGTAGACAGTACAGGATCGGAAATAATGGATATTAGATGAAGCATTGTCAGCCATTTTTATTAAGTGATATTTATTTTTATCTTTACTTTTACTCAGGCTGTCAATCAGTGACGGTGATTAGGCAACGCAAATCCAGAAATAAGATATTTGAAGTTTTGTCAAATATGATTATTAATTTTGATTGATATTTTCATATTAATTTTTTATCTGCTCTTTTATCGTAACTATTACCCAGGCGGACAATTTAAGACAGTGAAGATATGGCACAGGATCGGAAATAAATTATAAGCTTTCGTTGAGATTTGAACCCACGTTTGTTTAACCCCGGAGAGTTCCAGACCATACGCGAAACTTATCTTTATTTCCAATACCATGCCGGAAGTTGACGGCCAGAGTAAAAGTTACGTTAAAAACAATTCCAAATTTTTTTTTTTTTTTTTTCGCTTTAACAAAAAGCGCCACTTTGCGGGGGTTGTTTTGTTTTTTTTTGTTTTGTTTTTTTGTTTTGTTTTTTTTTTTTTTTTGTTTTTTTTTTTGCTTAGCGGCATATCAACATCTATGGGTTATTTAATACCGAAATGTAAATATTTTGTATGCAATTTTGTTTTTTAATTTTTAATTATAATGTTTTAGTAATACATATCTCACTAATTAACTCATAGCTGGGGGAGAAGCAGTGGATTCATATCTTTCTAAAGTGAGTGAATATAACGAACCCAACTGGAAATTGAATTCGGCTCTCCTATTAACAATTCTGAGCTATTATCCATTACACCACACGCGTATCCAAGCTTACAGCACCCTCGACGTAGCTTAACTTCAGTGATTTCGTACGTGAACGGGTGTTTCAACGTGATGTGGCCGTAACTCGAGGAAGAGGGTTACATAGTAAGAGGCACAGTTTATGGGGGGAAAAAATGATTGCCCCCCTAGGCTTGAACAGGTCAAGATTGCAGTGATCGGGGAAGTGATCTTGGGAATCGGTTCCACAAAGCAGGTAGAGGGTTACAGAGTAAGATGCACGGTTTATGGGGGGTATGTGGGGAAAGATAACGATTGACCCTAGACTTGAACAGGTTAAAATTGAAATGATCGAGGAAGCATCCTTTTGGGAGTTGGTTCCCCAGAGCAGTGGTTCTCGGAGAAGCTGCTCAAGTGAAACTTGAATCTCACCAGTGGTATAGTTATATGTAGGAAATATGGTAGAATCTCCACGCCTTCCCTGTAGAAAAATCAGCTAGATTGTTTTCCCTCGTGTCAGCGGTCAGTTTTTCAGAATTTTGTTTACCTGAATAGATATATCCTCTTCACCCAGGTGGAAAAGTGTCGATAACTAGCAGATCGATTGTTTCTTCTACGCAAAATTTGTTATCGATTAGGAACCATATGCCAGTGTTAATTAAATTTTCGATTTGGAAGTCTTTCGCGCAAAACTCAGTCTGAACTCTGAAGAAGGTAGTAATTTTCAATTAAAACTAATCAATTTACAACCAAAGCGTTCTTCTTGAATAACGTTAATTCTGTCTCAATTGACGGACGATCTATAAAAAAATACAATTTTATTGTGCGTATGTCTTTTATCAGCAGCATTTTCTTCAATCTTTTTTTTTTTTTTTTTTTTTTTTTCGAACTATTCTCTTCATTGGAAATGGGCTGATAGTGCACCGGATATCGGCGAGATTAGTTCAGATTCCGGCTTAATCTGTTACGTTCACTTCTGCTGACATACCTTTTGAAAAAGGCATGTATGCGTCCTCCGCTGCTATGTATTAAATAGCAGAGCAAATTTGGTTCTCCAGCCTTAAACGGCAATCAGTCAAAGAAAATGACAACTCAAAATTAGGCTAGGCTGCTGTAGACACACCTATTGTTGTTACGACTGCAGTACACACAGTGTCCCTACGACCCCAATTGGTTACAGTTCGTGATCATAATGATTCTTTATTATTTACTTTTTATTAAAAGAGCTGTGGTTAGAATTTAAAAGTCGGGCTGAGAATCCCATACGAAGATAATACCAATCAACCATATTTTTCCTTAAGTGATGTTCGTGTTGGGGGCGACTTGTATTCTCTTATGAAAAATAAAATATTGGGTCGGGGAGACATAAAAAACATCAGCAAGTCATGTTAGTTGAATTTTCATTGCATGTGTCCTTTTTTTTTTCTCCTTGTGCGCGTGTGTCCTTTTTTTTTTTTTTTTTTTTTTTTTTTTTTTTTTTTCGCTCTCTCTCTCTCTCTCTCTCTCTCTCTCTCTCTCTCTCTCTCTCTCTCTCTCTCTCTCTCTCTCTCTCTCTCTCTCTCTCTCTCTCTCTCTCTCTCTCTCTCTCTCTCTCTCTCTCTCTCTCTCTCTCTCTCTCTCTCTCTCTCTCTCTCTCTCTCTCTCTCTCTCTCTCTCTCTCTCTCTCTCTCTCTCTCTCTCTCTCCTTGTACGCGCGTGTACATTTTTTTTTTTTCTCTCTTCGTGCCTTTTCTTGTGCGTGTGTTTGTTTGTTTTTTTTTTTTTTTTTTTTTTTTTTTTTTTTTTTTTTTTTCTTACCGCTTTTTCCCTAGTGTATTCCCCTGCCCCCTACTTCGTGTGCGTGTGTGACTTTTCTGTTTGAATGAATGATTTTTCGCGTAGTAACTCTAGCGCTGTAGTTAGCCTGCAATTTCTTCTAAATCGTTAACAATTCGTTGCTGGTCACTGACTGCGCATTCCGTTCATTGAGTTTTGTGCTGAAGTTAGCTTTGCACAAAATGAATTTCAATGTGTACCGAAGGGCAGCGTTTTAACAAGCCCAAACTCGCAAGCGATTATTAGGAATATTAAATTTCTTTGAAGCATAATCTTTTATTTTATGTTACTTATTTTATTTTTAGCTATACTTTGTACAATTAGATAGGTTTGCCTATCGCCCGTTTTACACTCTTTCCCAGTCTATTGAACAGGAGTAGAGGTTTATCACTTCTCCGTGTTTAGGATTGGGTTTCCAGTTCCTTTTAAAATCTTTTCATTCTCTTTCACTCTTAGTAGCCCCTTGTGTCTTGGTAGCGTTATCGGATTGCTTGGGGTGAAATTATTTATAAAAAAAACAAAAAAAAAACAGCGTCGGTATGAAGTGAAATAAAGATACTCCGGCGAGATTTGAACTATCGATATGAGCCTAGCCTTCCGTATCAGTGCTTTAGCTTAGTTACGGAGTCTTTCACAATTCGCCCTAATGTCACACTAAACTAAGCTTTACAAATCTTTTAAATAAAGACGACTGTATCGACAGAGCAAAACAGCCCATTCGACTGAACCTAGTTATGCAATGTTTTGGATTCCAAAAGCAAAATTAAATTCCAAAATAAAGATAAGCATGCTCAAATTCCATTTGATATGTAATGATAAGAAAACTATGTTATCTTGATACCTTAAGCGCCGACATTTTTTTTTCTTTTTACTCCTGACGTGCGTCGGTCAAGAATAGAATAATGGGGATGTCCCCAGAGATTAAATAGCATTGCTGAAAATAATCTCTTGCTAGACCAGTGTGCGGAAGACAAAATTCAGTCAAGGCGCGTATTTCCAAAAGTGGAGACGTTACGTTAACATTATTTGACGCTGAACGTATAAAAAATGTGGCTAGTCTTGGGTATGACGATAAACTACATCCGGCAACAAGGCTTCTGATCGGATGACTGGAGGTTTTGAAGAGCATAGAACCACCCCTTATTTGCTTTTATTCCCTAATCCACTCAGACCGGGGTAGTAGCACTTGTATTGTTATACTTTCTTAGTGTTTTGTTTTTTGTCTGGGTCACAGCCATCGGCAGATAGTGCCCCCAGACAAAAAACAAAACACTAAGAAAGTATAACAATGCATATTTATAGTAAAATTACCAACAATGCCTATCTGTAGTTGAAGGTATGCTATTGCGTTCAAAATATATTTAGTTGAAGCCATACTGTATTCAAATGATCAACGGAAGTTGAAATGCCCTAAAAACAAAAACAACCAACACGAAAAAACTTTCATTACATTAATCCATATAATATACTTTCTTTTTATGTATCGTATACTTTCAGGACGTAGGCGATCATGGCTCTCCACCTCCTTCTATCCCTTGCAGCTCTCAACAAGTTCCTTCCCTCTGCTACCTCGCCCAGACCACGTTCTGTCATCCACTCACTTAAGCCCGCTAAATATGTCGTACATTGTTTACCCTTGTTTCTCTTTCCCTCTGTTCTGACTCCAGGCCTTCCTTCCTCATTATGTGCCCCTGAAACTTCAGCTGTCTCTTCCTGATGTTACGTATAAGCCTCCTCCTTGTTTGCATCATCTTTAAAACCTCATCGTTGCTCACACGCTCGGTCCATGATATCCTTAGCATCCTTCTGTAGATCCACATCTTCATCGCCTCAAGCCTCTTCATCTTTAAAGAAATCGTTCAACATACGCTGCCGTAAAGAAGGACAGATGTCACGTAACAGCTCAGTATTCTTTCCTTTGTTATCAAAGAAATCCTCCTGTCTCATAATACCCTGCCCAGCTTTTGGAATGCGTCCTTGACCATCCCAATACTTCTACGGATCTCGGTGTCGCACTTACCGTCCTCTGTCAAAACGCTTCCCACATATTTAGACTTCCGCTTCTGCTTGATTCTAGTGTTCCCAACCTGCAAATTGCATTAAACCACAAAAAAAACAAACATATCACCACCTCTAGTAATAATGTCCATACAAACATGTATATGCGCAAAAGCTGAGTATCATCTACCATGCATTCAATTGTGAAAGCAGAATAACATGTATCCTATTCTCCGAAGAAAATTAACTTTCGACATTAAATGACTCATGAGGTGTTGATATGCCGCTAAACAAATAAAACTAAGAAATAAAAATTTGTACCTAAGCAGCACAATGCAGAACTATTTTATAGAAACTCACGACCCCCCTCTTCCCGATCACCACCTGTCGTTTTTTTTATCCGCTTGGCACACTCGGGAAGATTCTCGTGTTTCCAGCTTTTTATTTAAATTAAAATGACTCCGAAAATAATGAAAATATAAAGAAATGGCTTCTTCATAAGTCTTTTAGTTCGAATCAAATAGGCAATTTAAATTTCTGGGGCCCATAATGCGTGGGCTTGGTGCCGTTAACACTGCCATGAGGCATTGACAGCAAGAGCAACAGGGAGAAAGTGGCGTATAGCAATCTTAACACAATCTCATTAAGCGTGTGTCACTAGTTGGCAGAAGAGATAAAGATAGCAAAAAAGCACACTTCACTAGAAGCTTTGTGGAGAGCCATGATCACACAAGTCCTGAAGCGGCGCGGCACTTAGATTTCGAAAACAATTTTTATAATTTAAGTTTTTTTCGATACCATGGAAGTAAGCATTAACAGGTGACTGTCAATTTGAACTCCTCCTCCCCTCCTCCTCCCCATGTAAATTTATGGTTGGAAGACACAGAAAATGTTGTCCACGTGACTGTAACGTGTTCCATCAGGAGCAATTAAAACTTGAATTGCTATATACAGTGTAACCCGGATATAAGAGATTTTCTCTGGTCCCAAATTAGAGCCATACTTACCGAAACAAAACAGACAAAACCCGGATATAAGAGAATTCTTCACCGGTCCCGGCAACTCTCTTATATCCGTGTTACATTGTGTGTCCCGACAACTCTCTTATATCCGGGTTACACTGTGTGTGTATATATATATATATATATATGTGTGTGTGTGTGTAAATATAAGTAAGTATACGGGCGTGCGATCGTATACAAATACATAGAAATACTCTATAGTGTAAGAAAAAACGGTGCTCAATGTAAAATAACAGAGCTATTTAATTATATATATATATATATATATATATATATATATATATTTATGGTGGACTTTACTGTTGTATTCGACGTATGAGGGTCAAGCAGCTTAGTTCCTAGGAACTGGCATACAGACAGCAGCACATATAATTTGATTATAGTAGTTCCAACAATACTTTTTGAAGGGCCGAATACAGAGCTAGTGTCGCAAGATCCCCCAAACGACCCTCCGCAGGTTTTGAATTCAGAGTTGTCCTTCTCCTAGACCAGTTTCCATTCAAGGCTATAGAACCCAGTCTGCACTGCTATTTAACCATAGCTGGTGGGAGAAGTGGACTAATACCTTTCCCAAGGGTATTAGCACGTAAGTGAATGTAATGAATTCGACTGGAATTCGAACTAAGCTCACGGATTCCTCAATCCGAGCCACTACTCTCGTGTGTGTGTGTGTGTGTGTTTTCAAGAGGATAGGATCCAGGTAGAACTCAATGTCCAGGATAGAGTAAGAATATAATAAAAAGACTTACACTAATATTCCATGGTTATAATTTATTACATTGGAATTGGAATTGCGATCCAATTCATCAAACCTACAAATTCAAAAGCTTTTTGAATTTGTAGGTCTGATGAATTGGATCATGATTACGGTTCCAATGTAATAAATTATAACCATGGAATATTAATGTTAAAGTCTTTTTATTATTATATTACCAGCATGGCCCGGCGTTGCCCGTGCTTGATTCAAAAATCGTACGACTCGTACAGCAATCGCTATCACTTGACTTAAAATATTTTTGGCCTTCCTTGCCTTTAAAGGAGTACCCTTTGCCGTGCTGATGTTGCTACATGCTTTACTTCTTGCCTATCTCACACTGCGAATTTTTTCTAAGCTCTATACTAAACGTTAAATCTGTTACGAAAAAAGAACTAAACAAAATAAACACAAAACGATCAGCTTAAAAAAAAAAAAAAAGACTCTTAATTGGAAAAAACCGAATGAAAAAAGAATGTTAACAACAAATACTTTTTTCACATCCAACCCAGTTCTGTTGAGTTTAAGCAAGCGAATGAGCCAATTGGAGTAAAGTGCCATGCAGATTTAAATTTTTCCCACTTGTGACGAATACAGCTATCGATTTTTTAGTTTTTTTTTATTTTGCATGCTAGCATGCTAGTTAACATTCGTGTCGGTCAGCTGTTGGCTCTCACGCTGGCCAATAGAATCTTCCTGTCTATTCGTGGCAGCCAGCTAGAGGCTCTCACTGTGGCCAGTAAAAAATGGCCGCAAACTACATGAAAACTGCCGTAGAAGCATGAACAAATCTATTATTTTCACTATCGATGGGCGTTGGGAAATGCAAAGCCGGTGCTGGCCTTCCCGCTAACTTTGTGCATGTAAATGTTGGTGCAAATCCGTAGAAAATTGCGGCCGTGCATTCGTTACACACACACACACACATCCTGCTTTTTTATAGAGATATATAAATGTATGGCATTAATGAAATAATTACTGCTTTCAACATAAAAAATGAAAAAAAAAAATTAAAATCAAAAGAAAACTATTAAATTCAACACCATGTTTTTCAAGATATACAGCACATATGGCCATTCCAAACCATAATCTGATCCAATATCTGTTTATTTTAAAAATAAATTTCTTGAATATTGCTAGCTTACTTTTGCTATAACAGACGGAAATATGTCACTTTGTGTTCTCCAGACGTTTTAACTGACCTTTCAACTACCTGATAAATACTCATTAACGTTCTCAAATTTGAGTCTTGATAAACCAATTGCTCTTTTATAAAAACACGTGTAACAAAATAAATCCTACAACTGCCTTGATAAAAGTCCCCCAGAGGACGAAATACGGGATAGGCGACTTAGGTGTGGTATTACCTGTAGAAGCGATTCCTGTTTTAAAATGGTGCCCTTGCTGGATGAGAATGTGTTTAACTGTTAAAACAACGAAAGACTGAAGAAACATGTCTAGATATATGACGTTGAAACACCGATTCCCGTATGATCACCGAAGTTGAGCAACGTCGAGTTCGGTCAATATCCCGATAGTCCTGTAATCTTGGATGTGCTTGGTGGTGTAATGCATATGAGCTCGGAATGAGAAATTGGAAAGCAGAGTTCGAATTCCAGTCGGGTTCGTTACATTCACTTGCACACAAATGCCCAGGGGGAAACTTATAAATCTACTCCTTCCCCTCTTGTTGTTGGTTAAATAGAACTTCTATCTGAAAACCATTCTCCAAAAAACTGTTCATAAAATATTCACTTGCAAGATTAAGATATTCTTAGAATCCATTTTTCGGCTTTATAACCCACAAAAGGTTGATTGGCCGTAAAAAAAAAAAAAACTCATAGGTATGAATTTTGAAGAAATCTGAGTAAATTTGCAGTTTAAGCCCCGCACACTAATAGTAATTAAAATTTCCTGAAAATTTCCATTTCGGTGTAAATTTACATGCTTATTTCGAAAATAACTGTAAAATTTCAAACGGCACTTATATTTGGTACAAAAGAGGTAGTTTCCAATTTAAAAGTACCCCTTTTTCTTTTGTACCCATTACAAGTGCCGTTTGAAACTCTTATCCGTGGGAATTATTCAATTTCTAAAATAAGCGTGTCTTTTCATATAGACAGATTTTTTATGGAAGCCAAATAAACGTCAAACAAAATAGTAGTACTGCAGGGGTGGGTGTGGGGAAGTTGGGAACGAATCTTATCGTGAAAAATAGGCATGCATGCCGAATAAACACCATGCCGGAGTGGTGTCGGGGAGGGAATAATTTCCTTAGATCGTGCTGTCACTTTCACTTAGTACACACAGTCTGTATCGAAAAAATACTCAATTTCCGATCTCTCTCTCTCTCTCACACTCGAATATTTTCTCTCTCTCTCTCTCTCTCTCTCACACTCGAATATTTTCTCTCTATCTCTCTCTCTCTCACACTCGAATATTTTCTCTCTCTCTCTCTCTCTCACACTCGAATATTTTCTCTCTCTCTCTCTCTCACACTCGAATATTTTCTCTCTCTCTCTCTCTCTCACACTCGAATATTTTCTCTCTCTCTCTCTCTCTCACACTCGAATATTTTCTCTCTCTCTCTCTCACACTCGAATATTTTCTCTCTCTCTCTCTCTCACACTCGAATATTTTCTCTCTCTCTCTCTCTCACACTCGAATATTTTCTCTCTCTCTCTCTCTCACACTCGAATATTTTCTCTCTCTCTCTCACACTCGAATATTTTCTCTCTCTCTCTCTCACACTCGAATATTTTCTCTCTCTCTCTCACACTCGAATATTTTCTCTCTCTCTCTCACTCGAATATTTTCTCTCTCTCTCTCACACTCGAATATTTTCTCTCTCTCTCACACTCGAATATTTTCTCTCTCTCTCTCACACTCGAATATTTTCTCTCTCTCTCTCACACTCGAATATTTTCTCTCTCTCTCTCACACTCGAATATTTTCTCTCTCTCTCTCACACTCGAATATTTTCTCTCTCTCTCTCACACTCGAATATTTTCTCTCTCTCTCTCACACTCGAATATTTTCTCTCTCTCTCTCACACTCGAATATTTTCTCTCTCTCTCTCACACTCGAATATTTTCTCTCTCTCTCTCACACTCGAATATTTTCTCTCTCTCTCTCACACTCGAATATTTTCTCTCTCTCTCTCACACTCGAATATTTTCTCTCTCTCTCTCACACTCGAATATTTTCTCTCTCTCTCTCACACTCGAATATTTTCTCTCTCTCTCTCACACTCGAATATTTTCTCTCTCTCTCTCACACTCGAATATTTTCTCTCTCTCTCTCACACTCGAATATTTTCTCTCTCTCTCTCACACTCGAATATTTTCTCTCTCTCTCTCACACTCGAATATTTTCTCTCTCTCTCTCACACTCGAATATTTTCTCTCTCTCTCTCACACTCGAATATTTTCTCTCTCTCTCTCACACTCGAATATTTTCTCTCTCTCTCTCACACTCGAATATTTTCTCTCTCTCTCACACTCGAATATTTTCTCTCTCTCTCTCACACTCGAATATTTTCTCTCTCTCTCTCACACTCGAATATTTTCTCTCTCTCTCTCACACTCGAATATTTTCTCTCTCTCTCTCACACTCGAATATTTTCTCTCTCTCTCTCACACTCGAATATTTTCTCTCTCTCTCTCACACTCGAATATTTTCTCTCTCTCTCTCACACTCGAATATTTTCTCTCTCTCTCTCACACTCGAATATTTTCTCTCTCTCTCTCACACTCGAATATTTTCTCTCTCTCTCTCACACTCGAATATTTTCTCTCTCTCTCTCACACTCGAATATTTTCTCTCTCTCTCTCACACTCGAATATTTTCTCTCTCTCTCTCACACTCGAATATTTTCTCTCTCTCTCTCACACTCGAATATTTTCTCTCTCTCTCTCACACTCGAATATTTTCTCTCTCTCTCTCACACTCGAATATTTTCTCTCTCTCTCTCACACTCGAATATTTTCTCTCTCTCTCTCACACTCGAATATTTTCTCTCTCTCTCTCACACTCGAATATTTTCTCTCTCTCTCTCACACTCGAATATTTTCTCTCTCTCTCTCACACTCGAATATTTTCTCTCTCTCTCTCACACTCGAATATTTTCTCTCTCTCTCTCACACTCGAATATTTTCTCTCTCTCTCTCACACTCGAATATTTTCTCTCTCTCTCTCACACTCGAATATTTTCTCTCTCTCTCTCACACTCGAATATTTTCTCTCTCTCTCTCACACTCGAATATTTTCTCTCTCTCTCTCACACTCGAATATTTTCTCTCTCTCTCTCACACTCGAATATTTTCTCTCTCTCTCTCACACTCGAATATTTTCTCTCTCTCTCTCACACTCGAATATTTTCTCTCTCTCTCTCACACTCGAATATTTTCTCTCTCTCTCTCACACTCGAATATTTTCTCTCTCTCTCTCACACTCGAATATTTTCTCTCTCTCTCTCACACTCGAATATTTTCTCTCTCTCTCTCACACTCGAATATTTTCTCTCTCTCTCTCTCTCTCACACTCGAATATTTTCTCTCTCTCTCTCACACTCGAATATTTTCTCTCTCTCTCTCTCTCTCACACTCGAATATTTTCTCTCTCTCTCTCTCTCTCACACTCGAATATTTTCTCTCTCTCTCTCTCTCTCACACTCGAATATTTTCTCTCTCTCTCTCTCTCTCTCGAATATTTTCTCTCTCTCTCTCTCTCTCACACTCGAATATTTTCTCTCTCTCTCTCTCTCACACTCGAATATTTTCTCTCTCTCTCTCTCTCACACTCGAATATTTTCTCTCTCTCTCTCTCTCACACTCGAATATTTTCTCTCTCTCTCTCTCTCACACTCGAATATTTTCTCTCTCTCTCTCTCTCACACTCGAATATTTTCTCTCTCTCTCTCTCACACTCGAATATTTTCTCTCTCTCTCTCACACTCGAATATTTTCTCTCTCTCTCTCACACTCGAATATTTTCTCTCTCTCTCTCACACTCGAATATTTTCTCTCTCTCTCTCACACTCGAATATTTTCTCTCTCTCTCTCACACTCGAATATTTTCTCTCTCTCTCTCACACTCGAATATTTTCTCTCTCTCTCTCACATTTTCTCTCTCTCTCTCTCACATTTTCTCTCTCTCTCTCTCTCACATTTTCTCTCTCTCTCTCTCTCTCACATTTTCTCTCTCTCTCTCTCTCTCACATTTTCTCTCTCTCTCTCTCTCTCACATTTTCTCTCTCTCTCTCTCTCTCCCACTCTCTCTCTCTCTCTCTCTCTCTCTCTCTCTCTCTCTCTCTCTCTCTCTCTCTCTCTCTCTCTCTCTCTCTCTCTCTCTCTCTCTCTCTCTCTCTCTCATTAATCCGTCATTTTATTTAAACATTAATTTTTAGTGGATACCCGTTTTTAAGTAGACGTTCTGTTTATTTATTGACAGTATTTTACTTTGTCTTCTGGCCTGAAAACTTCGATGAATAATTCTTAAAGAAAACTCATCTCCCAGTAGGATCTGGAACTGTCCCCCTTTTCAGAAGAAACCGTAGTTTGATCCGACATGTTTAGAACATTCTGTCACGAGGCGCTTCATAATGCTGAAAATTTCCATTTCGCTCTAAATTTACATGCTTATTTCGAAAATAACAGTAAAGTTAGCGGAAATCTACTGTTTAGGAGTTATCGACAATGAAAGTTCGAACTCATTCGCGTCGCTGCTACAGCACAGCGACCATTACTGGTGTTGTCTTCATACGTTTGCCTCGTAAAATCATGCGCAGTAGCTTCAATTGTCTTGATTATTGTGCACGCAATGCGCAAACATTGCACGAAATTTAAAAAGAACATGATTATTCACAAAGTAAAAAAAAAAAAAAAAATGCCAGAAAGGAATTAATAACAAGGATAATTTAAAGGTTCAATTTTTTTTTTTAATTTGGGCTTTTAAAAAGCATGATTACTATTACATTATTATCAAAGTTTCACTATTAAAAAAAACTTCACTATTAAAAAAAAAAAAAAAAAAAAAAAAAAAAGCACTTGTCATTGCTTTTCTAAATAACTTAAACAAATATTTTTTAAAAATTCAATAATAGCGTCACTTTCTAAAGTGTCTAAATCTTTTGGTTTTGAGCAATAATTGACACAAGTAAGATAGGAAGATCAGTAAAAAGGCCGTTAACTCGGAAAGCTTCTTGAGGCAAACGTATGTAAACAACGCTACTAATGGCGGACGGACCCGACGCGAATGAGTCCGAACTTTTATTCTCGGTAACTTCTAAACGATAGATTTCTGCAAACTTTTACAGCTATTTTCGAAATAAGCATGTAAATTTACATAGAAATGGAAATTTTTAGGAAATTTTAATTACAATTGGCGTGCGGGGCTTAAACTGCAGATTTACCCAGAATTTTTCAAAAATCATAGCTACTCCTTTTCGGATACGAAACGGAAACGAAGCAATTTCTAAACTCTAAACTCCTACACTAAAAATAAATGTTTGGTAAGTCCATTAAATCGAGAGCTTGTTAACATTCAAACACGCAAGCACGCTATTCGTTACTCTGCTAAAAATTAATATCTTACCAGTGGAGAGATCTGTCCTGTACCATGAATTATGTCTTTGAACGAGAGGATGTCTCGCAAAACTCATTTGTTTAGCTTTTATAGCAGGTGAGAAGTTTCACAGTGGGGACAACAGCTGCTAAAGGTCATTTTTTATTGGGTGTCTAGAAATTTGTTTCTTTGAGCTACATCAAATTAAGCTTTTATAATGGTGATATTTCGTAGCGTCGATTAGATGTGGTACAAGGCCGAAAGTATAGGGGCTCCCAGTGAGGATAAAACTTGCTATTCAGTCGTAACTAATCTAGCGAGGTAAGATTGCTAACAATTATACCCCGTCGCATTGCCCACTTAAGCTTTGAGTCCGAAGTCTGGACAGAGCGTTGAAATAGAAAATTTATATTATTTGTGACAAGATTATCGGACCAAACTGGCGATGCAAACAATCGCAAAAGACAGCCTCTTTTCAACCCTTTTTTCCCTGAGGTGATAGGCCGGGGCAATTAATTTGATCTACGATTCCCGCCTCAGAAATCGAAAGACATTTTCATCATACTGTTTTTGGTCTTACTTTCATTATCAAACTGAAGAAATCAAAGAACATCTTTCCCCAGCGAAACGCGACTTGGATTTTAAAAAAAAAAAAAAAAAAAAAAATCCCACTTTATCTCATTTACATACACAACATCCTAACAAAAAACAAAAAAAAAATATGGCTGTCGCAGAGATATGCTGCATAACATTTTAAACGTACTGGTGGTTTTATCAGACCAAAACTTCGACTTAATAAATACTGGTCCGGTCAGAGGTGAAACGGATTCACTAAGAAAATGCATTAACAGTGTGCTAATCTCACAATTTTAGGTAATAAAATCTCCGATCATCGCAAAAGTAATACTAGCTAATAGAGAAAAAATACATACTTAGAGTGGACTGATTTAAAACGCCAATAGACATCAACGGCTCTATATAAATTAACTTTCTGGTTAATAAATATATATATATATATATATATATATATACACACACACTAACAGCGTTGCCCGTGCTTGATTCAAAAATCGTACGACTCGTACAACAATCGCTATCACTTGACTTAGAATATTTTTGCCCTTCCTTGCCTTTAAAGGAGTACCCTTTGCCGTGCTGATGTTGCTACATGCCTTACTTCTTGCCGATCTCACACTGCGAATTTTTCTAAGCTCTATGCTAAACATTAAATCTGTTACGAAAAAAGAACTAAACAAAATGAACACAAAACGATCAGCTTTAAAAAGACTGGTAACTGGAAAAACCGAATGAAAAAAGAATGTTAACAACAAATACTTTATCACACCTAACCCAGTTCTGCGGAATCAGAATCAACGTTGAGTTTAAGCAAGCAAATGAACCAATTGGAGTAAAGTGCCATGCAGATTTAAATTTTTCCCACTTGTGATGAATGCAGCTATCGATTTTTTTTTTTTTTTTTTTTTTTTTTTTTTTGCATGCTAGTTAAGATTCGTGTCAGCTGTTGGCTCACACGCTGGCCAATAGAATCTTCCTGTCTATTCGTGGCAGCCAGCTATTGGCTCTCACTGTGGCCAGTACAAAATGGCTGCAAATTACATGAAAACTGCCGTAGAAGCATGAACAAATCTATTATTTTCACTATCGATGGGAGTTGGGAAATGCAAAGTCGGTCTTGGCCTTCCCACATCCCATGTAAATTTTGGTACAAATCCGTCGAAAATTGCGGCCGTGCATTCGTTACACACACATCCTGCCTTATCTATCTATATATATATATATATATATATATATATATAACCAGAAAGTTTCAAACAAGCTAGAATCTCCAGATCGGTGAAAGAACCGTGCTTCCTCTGTCTGCAGGAGAAAATGGAAATAAATTCTTGAATAGTGAAATTAGTGATCTTATTAAATCAAAGATATGAAATTACGGTAAATTGTAAACATATTAAAGAATTAACTTTACAATCTTGCTAAACTTCCTAACTCAATAATTACTCCTCTTATGTTGTCTTTACATAAACATTTTAATATTATCACCAGTGATTTATTCTAGCTTTATGTATTAGTTACTATTTGTAAATTACTGGTAGTATGTTTAACCATGAATTGACTTATTATTTTTCTCTTGCTGTATTGATAATAGTTTCTAATTTAAAATTAATATACAAATATAAAAGTTTAAATGTATTGCTTCTTAAACTTTTATTTATTTATTTATTTATAGATAATTTTGTTTGAATATGTGGTTTCATTAAAAATGCCATAAAATTTGAAATACGACATTGTAACTAATGTATTACTATCTGTTGGTGTTTCATTTCCGTTCAAATTTGAATGATTTTTCAGCATAATTTCATTGGCTTAACTCTTAACATCTCGTATGTTATTTTCTTAACTTTCCTCTGCTTTTGTATCTGTAATTTTGAATATACTCTCTTTTCTTTTATTGATATCTTATTTTCTTTCTTTTATCTTATAAAAATCCTTTTTACCATGTACGGAAAATTTTTCCAAAAAACGGAAAATGAAGTGATGTTTCATAAATTGCAATTTTAAATAAAATCGTTTATTACCATCATTACCTGATGAGACGTCGCAACAAAACGTACAGTTTCGTAGTAGTAGCTTACATGTTCTAATGTAACAGTGTATAATATATATATATATATATATACACACACACACATACTCTTTTCAGTAAAACATCTTCCTATACTGATTTGCCACATCTGAATATTTTCTTTGTTTTTCTGTTGTCTTTGTGATTTGTTCTTATCAGGTACACCCTGTACTTATTTCATAAAGTTAATATTTTGAGTTGTTTTCTCAATCACTAAAATAATATCTGCTGTAATCTTGACTGTCTCCCGACAGAAGAGAGCAAAGGTGAGATGAGAGATAATACAAGCCCAACCCAATGGCCCCTCCGGTTGATCCTGTCGCAGATTAGCTGCAGTGAGTGTCCCTAAGCTTAATATATTCAACACTACAATGCCACATCTTACGTGATTGTGCGCATTCTAGATTTAGGCATAATGTCAAAAAGCTAAATGCTAACCCTACAAACTGCACTTAAAATCTAAAATCATATTTGTTGGGGCTATTTTTTTAAAAAAATTGATCTCCAAGATTTATATAGTTTACATTCTCACCAAGTCACCGCTTTAAATAAACATCTATTCCAAACGTCCTGGTTATGACGATAAACTACATCCAACAGCAAGGCCTCTGATCAGGAGGGATTGAGAAGCGTGGTAGCATCTGTTAGGGTCCCAGCTATGGGTAAATAGTTACCCACCCCCAAATTTGGGCCAAAACACTATGAAAGTGTAAAAATAGGTTTTAATACCAGAAATACTTTGAAAAATATTATTACCAGCAATAAATCTTTGAAGAAAAATTATTACCAATAATAAATTATTACCAGCAAATACATTTTTTTTTTTTTTTTTTTTTTTTTTTTTTTAATACCAGAAATACAATTTTGAAAAAAAAATATTACCAGCAATAAAAATTGCCGGCATTAAATAACCCATTATGGTTGATATACCGTAAAACAAAACAAACCAATCTATTCCAAGATTTTAATCTACTCGCTTAGCACGTAACTTCTTTCGCAGGTAGAACTGATCGGTCTGTGTTGAAGGATATGAAATTTTAATCTGACTTCGTTGCAACAAGCGATTCGTATTTTGAACACAAGCGGCTAGATGGTTTTATGCCTCGATTTCCACACTGCCTTTGTCAGTAACATTACGATATTTGTAGAAACAAGAACCTCTAGTATATCATTCACTACCTAACTATGATAATTATTCCTTTTTAGTATTAAGGGAGCAGTGTTTACACAAAAGGTTCCCGAATATCGTGCGATTTGTTTGTGTGAAAGCCACTAGAAAATCTGAACATTTTGTTTATCTTCCGTATGTATAAAATATTTTGTATCATGTTTATAAAGGAATAAATTGTTTATGAACAGCCGAAGCAGATATGTCTTAAGTAGATGTATTCAATCTTAATAAAAGGTTGAAGAGTGTCTTTTGATAAATAAACGGAGCGTCAACTGAAATATGAGC
Organism: Acanthosepion lycidas; assembly: GCA_963932145.1. Classification (NCBI taxonomy): domain Eukaryota; kingdom Metazoa; phylum Mollusca; class Cephalopoda; order Sepiida; family Sepiidae; genus Acanthosepion; species Acanthosepion lycidas. The sequence continues at coordinate 34,932,055 of OZ010608.1, read as the reverse complement.
ATCCATTAAAAATAACGTTTAAGAAATAAAATCTGTCGGATTCATACGTCCCGGGTAAGACGATAAACTACGTGCGACAGCAAAGTCTCTGATCAAGAAGTTTTGAGGAGCGTGGAACCACCTCTTAATTGCTGGTGTTCCCAGGTCTACTCTGACACGGAGTGGTAGCACTTGTTAGGATCCCAGCTATGGGCAAATAGTTAACCCCCCAAACTAGTGTCAAAACACTATGAAAGTGTAAAAATAGGTTTTAATACCAGAAATACTTTGTAAAAAAAAAAAAAAAAAAAAAAAAAATAATAATAATAATATTACCAGCAATACGTTTTTGAAAAAAAGATATTACCAGAAATAGATTTTTGAAAACAAAATGATATTACCAGCAATAAAAGTTTTATCGACATTAAATAACCCATCGAGGTTGATATACCGTAAAACAAACCAAACCTGTCCGATTCATAAATATAAATACATCTTCTTTGGGAATTACTTTGTTTACGTTTGGAAAAGAAACTGAGCAGAGATGAAAATTTCGAGAATCTCACTAGAAGAATTTCGCTTATAGACACTAGTTAGCCTTGTCCGATCGGTAAGGGTTCTATGTAGCTCAGGCGGTTAGAGCACGTCGGATATAACAACGGTTCCCCCTGCACAGGGGCTCACAAGTTCGAATCCTGTCGGGGAGGGCATATATCTTTCTTTTAAGATTTCTTGAATATTCAGGCCGGTAGACGAAAACAGATAAGCATGCTGTTAAATATCTGGCTCAATCTCAGAGAAAAGAAATTGTAATTATTTACATTTTTGGGACTGTTGTCCTCATCTTTATTGCCATATTCACGACGTTTCAGTCGTTGTACGCTCCGGTGATTGGAATTTCGAATTGAACCCTGTATTGTTGTTGTTCTACGTGCCATGCCTCTTCCGGATGTCTCAGTTATCTCCCTTTAACTCAACTGCTGACCACTGCAATAGCCAGGTATTGAACTTAAACTATTTGGGTCAAGTCACTGGATCCAACCAACCTATGGGCCATGTGAAAATATATAGGGTGTGTGTATCACCCATACTACAGACTGTTTCGCTGTATCACAGCTCATCAGTGTGATTAGACAACCGATCGCTTCAAGCTGGGACCGAAACCCGGCATCAATCAGAGATTCTAACCCTCTAGGCTATCGGCAGAGAGGCGAATTTTTCCGTATTTATTTTTTTCAGAAACGCGCCAATGACCCAGAGAACTCGATCGATTGGGAGAGTCTTGTATTATTAGTAGTAATAGTCACTGTTTACAAATTTGCGCTTTCTCCGTACAGTGCTCGACCGAATTAATTTATTTTCGGGAGCTAATATCGTCATCCAGACAGTTTCGCTGTATCACAGCTCATCAGTGTGTCTAGACATCCGATCGCTATAGATATTTTATATTTATATAATGTGATGGGTAAATTGTTGTTATTCTTATATTTTTAATTTCGCGCATGTGCTTTGTTTTGTTTTCGAATTTTTTTTTTTTTTTTTTTTTTTTTTTTTCGACTGCTCAGTATAGTAGGGTCAATTGGGTACCATCAATGAGAAAAGGAGTAACATGACGTAATTCACTCCGCCAGAAATTTTACTGCTTGGCATTCGCACCGGAAGCTCCAATACGAATGTTTCGGAGTATTTAAGTGTCCTGAGGACTGTGCTGAGAATTTGGGAAAGGTTGGATGAGTTTAATGGTGATTAAGAAGGTGTTTAGAGTGATGGCGATTTTTGCCTCCATTCCTTTTCTCACAGATTCAACACAGAGGCTTACATCAATTGCCTTAAGGAGATAGTGCTGCCCTGGGGCAAGAGGACGGCTACTGGAAGACTTTATCTGGCAACATGCCTGAACTATGCTACACAAGTGGGTGAACCCAGTCATGTCTGACAAATTCTGCGACCACATCACCCCCTTACATCTGGCCACCTAACTCCACAAACTGCAACCCCCTTGATTGTGTGTGGGGCGTAGTTGAGACCAACAAAACCCCTTGTAACACCAAGGATGAACTGAAGGCAAGGATTATAGCAATATTCACCAAGTTAAACAAGGAGACCATCCAAAAGATTTCCAGGAGATTTTGAAGTCGGCTGGAGACTGTGGTTGAAGTCAATGCCTTTTTTTTTTTTTTTTTTTAATCTACTCTTTCGTATTTCAAGATATTTTTTATGTAATTTTGGTAAATATCTGTCAAAATGAGATGTCAGGGTTTTCATTTTTGCGTAATTTCGATGTCTATTTATCCATCGCACCGTGTACATAGACACACTATGAAAAACCAGTTGGTTTGATTAGTTTTACAGCATATCAACTTCGATGGGTTTTTTTAATGCCGACAAAATTTTCATTGTTGGTAATATTTTTTCCAAGTATCTATTTCTGGTAATAATTTTCCTTCGCTGGTAATATTTGCTTTTCAAAAATGTATTCCTGGTAATTTTTTCAAAAGCATTTCTAGTATTAAAACCTATTTTTCCACTTTCATAGTGTTTTGACCCAACTTGAGGGGCGAGTTTAACTATTTGCCCATAGCTGGGACCCTAGCAGGTGCTACCACCCCGGGTAAGGGTGGACCTGGGAACACCAGCAATTAAGAGGTGGTTCCACGCTCCTCAAACCCTCCTGATAAGAGGCCCTTGCTGTTGGATGTACTTTATCGTCTTACCCCCGGCGATTTATTAAGTCTGCTGTTTCTTTTTTTTTCTTTTTTTTTTTTTTTTTTTCTTCTGTGTGATATATTTTTTTTTTTATTTTTATTTTTTCTGGCGGGCGGGGTTTGTCAGTTTATTTTATTTTATTAATTTTTTTTCTCGCCTTCTGACATTTCTCCGGGTCATAGTTGTCGTTTCCTTTCTCTTCAGCTATCAACATTTTCGATCGTGAGAAAAATAATCTTACTGTGATCGACGGTAAATGATTGCCCTCTGCCCTGTATCGTCTCGTTGCTCGGTTTCCTACCGCCTTTTTTTGTGGCAGAAACGTAGCAAGCGAGAATTTCGGATTAAGAGAAAAAGATAAGTTGGAGCTTGTTTTGACCCGCAGGGAAACGAGATCTCGTTCACAAGAGACGAGATCTACGAATAAGGGAAACTGGTGGAAGGGAAAGGATTGGTGGGTTAAAACAGTTTTACAAAGATTGTTTCTGAAAAAGTGCGAGAGAAACTTTGAATTGGGGAGGAACGAAGGAGTAGGAACTACAGATATATGGTGGGTGAAGAGAGAAAAGGCAAACAAAACCTTGTAAACTCATAAGTACTGTCAGAGGCAGGTGAATAGATTAAGAATTGAGAGACCTGCTAGAAAGAAGACCCAGGGTTTGAAATTGAGCCGAAGGACAGACCCGGGAAACTGGAAATGGAAGAGAGACTGCATATGATTCAGTTAAAACAAGGAATATTTGAACAAGAAACGTTAGCGGCACAAGAAGAAAAATATTTAACTTCTGAGATGTGGTAATCGGTGTCAGCTCTAAAACAGTCATTTTTGCTTAGAGTTTATTTTTTTTTTTAGTTTAGTTGTTTTTGTTTTTTTTTTAGTTTTGTTTGTTTTTTGTTTGTTTTTTATTTTTTATTTAGTTTGTTTTTAGTTTTTTGTTAGTTTTTTTTTTTTTTTTTATTTAGTTTGTTTTTTGTTTTTGTTTTTTTAGTTTGTTTTTTGTTTTTTTTGTTTGTTTATTTTTGTTTTTTTTTTTTTTTTTTTTTTTTGTTTTGTTTTTTTAGTTTGTTTTTTGTCTTTTTTTTTTTTTTTTTTTTTTTTTTTTGTTAGTTCTTTCAACCGGGTGTGCCGCGGTAAGATTGTACGTATCCCATGGAAAATTTTAAATGTTATAAAATATTTTTTGAGAGAATCCAGAGTACAATAATTGCACATATCAAAGTTAAAACAAAACCTCCTTTAAATTGATTATACAAGCATATCATTGTTATAATAAATAAATGTGTACCTAATATATAAAATAATACAAAAAGCATTTTTTTCTACAATAAACAATATTGAAAAAAAAAATCGATTATGGTTAGAATCCTTGGAAGACGATTTAAGAGTATGCCTGTCCAAAGTTCGACATTGCAAAGAATCTATTCTTAAAAACGTCAATTTTGGATATCTATCTTAGAATGTTAAATAAGAATAAACGGAAAAATATTTTTTTCTATTAGGCGATGCTGGTATTTTTATTTATGGTTAAGAATTTTAATTAGCATTTTATTACAAATTATAATGTATTGTTTGTTAATAAATACTACACGCATTTTTTTCCTCTTATTTTTAGAATATTTTAAGTCTACCCCGGAAGTTTAACTATAGGTTCAAGTGTATGGTGAGATAAAATTAAAAAAAAAAAACAATTTGAAAAACATCGCTTTAAAGTATAACAAAAGATCATTATGGTTAAAGGAAGAAGTCGGTGTTTGCTATTGTTAAATTGGTCTGATTCTATACTCATTATCTAGGCATAAGGTGGAAAGTTTTTTGGGGATTTTTCGTGTTTGGGGGGGGGATTTTTCATGGTTTTTTTTTTTTTTTTTGTTTTATCGTGTGTTTTGTTGTTCTATCGTGTGTTGTTCTATCGTGTGTTGTTCTATCGTGTGTTGTTCTATCGTGTGTTGTTCTATCGTGTGTTGTTCTATCGTGTGTTGTTCTATCGTGTGTTGTTCTATCGTGTGTTGTTTTATCGTGTGTTGTTTTATCGTGTGTTGTTTTATCGTGTGTTGTTTTATCGTGTGTTGTTTTATCGTGTGTTGTTTTATCGTGTGTTGTTTTATCGTGTGTTGTTTTATCGTGTGTTGTTTTATCGTGTGTTGTTTTATCGTGTGTTGTTTTATCGTGTGTTGTTTTATCGTGTGTTGTTTTATCGTGTGTTGTTTTATCGTGTGTTGTTTTATCGTGTGTTGTTTTATCGTGTGTTGTTTTATCGTGTGTTGTTTTATCGTGTGTTGTTTTATCGTGTGTTGTTTTATCGTGTGTTGTTTTTTCGTGTTGTTTTTTCGTGTTTTTTTCGTGTTGTTTTATCGTGTTTTTTTCGTGTGTTGTTTTATCGTGTTTTTTTCGTGTGTTGTTTTATCGTGTTTTTTTCGTGTGTTGTTTTATCGTGTTTTTTTCGTGTGTTGTTTTATCGTGTTTTTTTCGTGTGTTGTTTTATCGTGTTTTGTTGTTTTTTTTCGTGTGTTTTGTTGTTTCGTGTGTTTTGTTGTTTCGTGTGTTTTGTTGTTTCGTGTGTTTTGTTGTTTCGTGTGTTTTGTTGTTTTTTTTCGTGCGTTTTGTTTTTTTTTTTTTTTTTTTTCGTGTGTTTTTTTTTTCGTGTGTTTTGTTGTTTTTTTTTTTCGTGTTTTGTTTTTTTTTTTTCGTGTTTTGTTGTTTTTTCGTGTGTTTTGTTTTTTTCGTGTGTTTTGTTTTTTTCGTGTGTTTTGTTTTTTTCGTGTGTTTTGTTGTTTTTTTCGTGTGTTTTGTTTTTTTTCGTGTGTTTTGTTGTTTTTTTTCGTGTGTTTTGTTGTTTTTTTTTTTTTCGTGTGTTTTTTTTCGTGTTTTTTTTTGTTTTTTTTCGTGTTTTTTTTTTGTTTTTTTTCGTGTTTTTTTTTTGTTTTCGTGTTTTGTTTTTTTCGTGTTTTTTTTTCGTGTTTTGTTTTTTTCGTGTTTTTTTTTCGTGTTTTGTTTTTTTTTTTTTTTGTTTTTTTTTTTTTTTTTTTTTTTTCGTGTGTTTTTTTTTTTTTTTTTTTTTTCGTGTGTTTTTTTTTTGTTTGTTTTTTCGTGTTTTTTTGTTTTTGTTGTTGTTTTTTTTTGTTTTTGTTTTTTCGTGTGTTTTGTTTCGTGTTTTGTTTTTTTTCCGTGTGTTTTGTTTTTTTCGTGTTTTGGGGTTTTTCTTAACGAATTCAAAATTACACAAAACCTATGAATATCATTAAATGTAACACAAAAATATAAACAGAATATAGTCGAAAACTTATTTCCAGGTGGTCACCCATATACGTACTGACCGTGCTCTACGTTGCTTAACTTTGGAGATCGTACGCGAACAGGTGTTTCAACATATGGCCATAAGGATATCTTAGGTTACAAGCACACAAATGTGGCCTGTACATATCCGAACATATACTTAGAATTAATTGTAATGTCTTTGAGGGTCTCCTACCCTATATACTCGATGCTTACGGCTTGCTTTGAAACACCGTTTCTCGTATGATCAAAGTTAAGCAATGTCGAACCTGGTCTGTACCTCGACGAATAACCGCTTGGAAATGCCAAGTGATGTAAGCTTGGATGTGCGGGTGATGTAATGAATAATGACTCGGAATTGTTCATCGGAGAACAGAGTTCCAATTCCAGTCGGGTTCATTATATTCACTTAGGCGCAAATACCCTTGGGAAAGGTATGAGTTCACATCTTCCCCCCAACTATAGGTTAATTAGTAAGATCTGTATCACTAAATTATCTCAAAACAAAACCTTAATATCTAAAAATATTTTCTGGTTTTAAATGACATGCAAAAGGTTGATAATCCGTAAAAACAGATTAGTAAGCCTATATATTCTACTTATGTTTTTTGTCCTATTTTACGCCGTTGAAAGGGTTGAGCATAACGGACAAAATAAAATAAATTCTTTGTTTAATGGTTAATGGCGGCAATAGTTAAAGTAAAGTCAAACCTACTTCCCAGAAATACTTTCCACATAATGGTAAGATATTAACTAACTGAAGACATTATTGTACTGATGCCATACCATTTATGTGGGAGGTATTTCTACCTCACCCTTTATTTATTGAGGAAAATATGGCTAAAGAATTATTGATCAGGTAAAAAAATGTCCCCGGTTTTCGCGTTATGCGAGTATCTCTATCGCGTTATGTGAATATCTGGATCCTATCTTCTTCTTGATGCCGCATTTCGAATGTTTGGGATTTTTTGTGTGATGGGGGCTTTCCTTAGGCATGCATCTTGTAAACGCTGTAAGAGATTCTGTTAGGATCGTCTCGAAAATGCAGTTACTACATTCATCTGACGAAGATAATTCGAACCGGTCAAAGTGCTCGAAACAACAAAAGGATGGTCGTTAATCGTAATAGCCAAATTCAGTGCTCGTTCTAAATAGGTTGGTGCAAAAATGTCGTTTTCTCACATGTTACTGAGAAAACGACATTATTTTTGCACCAACCTAATACATTTTACATACTTGTAAAATCTGCGAAATTCTGATATTTTCTGCAACATAATTATTCGGAAATGATGCAATTTTTGTGATATAAAAACCTTGTATAAATTTTCCTCTTCCACTTAGGCGATCATGGCTCTCCACTTTCCCCTATCCCTTGCAGTTATCAATATGTTTTGTCTCTTTACTACTTCTCCCAAACCATTTTTTGTCATCCGATTGCTTAAGTCTGCTGGGTATGTCACGCGTTGCTTTCCCTTTTCTCTCTTTCTCTATATCCGCCGTGTGAGTATCAGATTCTCCAAACACCCCCTTTCTCAGTACGTGTCCCAGAAATTTCAGCTGCCTCTTCCTGATGTTAAGTATAAGTTTCCTCTTTGTTTTCATCCTCCCCCAAAACCTCACCGTTGCTCACATGTTCGGTCTCTGGTACCATTTAGCATTCTTCTGTAGAACCATACCTCTGTTGCCTTGAGTCTCTTTGAAGGGACCGTCTAACATTCGCTGCCGTAATGGAAGATAGATATCACGTAGCTGTTCAGTACTCTTTTTTTTTTTTCTTTTTTTTTTCTTTTTTTCTTTTTTTTTTTTTTTTTCTTTTTTTTTTTCTTTTTTTCTTTTTTTTTTCTTTTTTTCTTTTTGTTTTCTTCTTTTCTTTTTGTTTTCTTCTTTTCTTTTTGTTTTCTTCTTTTCTTTTTGTTTTCTTCTTTTCTTTTTGTTTTCTTCTTTTCTTTTTGTTTTTTTCTTTTCTTTTTGTTTTCTTCTTTTCTTTTTGTTTTCTTCTTTTCTTTTTGTTTTCTTCTTTTCTTTTTGTTTTCTTCTTTTCTTTTTGTTTTCTTCTTTTCTTTTTGTTTTCTTCTTTTCTTTTTGTTTTTTCTTTTCTTTTCTTTTTGTTTTTTCTTTTCTTTTTGTTTTTTCTTTTCTTTTTGTTTTTTCTTTTGTTTTTTCTTTTGTTTTTTCTTTTGTTTTTTCTTTTGTTTTTTCTTTTGTTTTTTCTTTTGTTTTTTCTTTTGTTTTTTCTTTTGTTTTTTCTTTTGTTTTTTCTTTTGTTTTTTCTTTTGTTTTTTCTTTTGTTTTTTCTTTTGTTTTTTCTTTTGTTTTTTCTTTTGTTTTTTCTTTTCTTACCAACGAAACCCTCATGTTTCGTAAAACTCTGCCTAGCTTTTGGAATGCGTCTTTGGTTATCACAATACGTCTTCGGATCTCAGCGTAGCACTTACCGTCCTCTGTCAGAACACTTCCCAGATATTTAAATTTCCGCACCTGCTTGATTTTTGGGTCTTCAACCTGTAAATCGCATTTCCAGCTCATCTTTTTACTGATGACCATGCTTTCCGTCTTCTTGTAGTTTATACTCAATCCCTTCTTCTCGCTCACCTTCGCTAACTTCCGTAGGAAGTTTTATAATTTCCTTTCCGTGTTTGCTCTCAGTACTGGGTCATCTGCGTATCTTGGACTGTTAAGAGTGTCACCGCCAATAATGAATCCTGGTAAGATTTCCAGTTCCCTCAGAATTGCCTCGCTGTATAGGTTTAAAAGGTCCGGTGAGAAGACACATCCTTGCCTTACACCCCTTTCTATTTTTGTGTATCTACTCAACTTATTCTTTACCGCATGTATGCCGTTTGCTGTCATTATAGGTTCTTGATTGTTCTATCTTTCCTAAATATATCAATGTTGCTGAGACGTTGCAACATATCTTTGTGACGTACTTTGTCGAACGCCTTTGCGTAGTCTATAAAACACAGGTGCACGTTCTTCTGCATTTGTATTGATCATTCGAATAACATTCTGAGTATCGCGTTCCTTGTTCCGGCGTCTTTAAGGAACCCGCACTGTTCATTAGAATACGGATGATTAGTTTTGTTATGTGGCTCATTAGGCTGATTGTTCGGGGAGTTCACATTCTTTTTACAGTATGTATATTGACCAATGAATAGTAATTAGTCTTATAAAACAAATATTTCGTCTTCTGTTGGCATACTTAATGAAATGACTAGAGTGGTTAAAACTACAGATGAAAATAAACCTTAATATTCTTGCATGAACGAAAACAACGTTCATATAGTCGTTAAGCATTAATTTCCTTTTATATAATGTCAGGAGGTAATTTCGCAGACGAAGAGGTTACAGGAAATTTCTTCCACGGTGGCTGCTGGAGAAAGTTTAACAACCAAGAGGAGTTTTGCTTTTTTTCTTCTTTTCTGCATCTTACAATCGTGAAATTTCTTAAAACCTGTCTAAGCACCTTATCGTCCCCATCCAGGATTGATTGTTCAGACCAGCAGGTGACACAATGGTAGTAATTCTGGATCATCTTCTCAAAGATGAAGAGACTTGAAGCAACAGAAATGCAGTTCTACAGAAGGATGCTCAGGATACCATGAACGGAATATGTGAGCAACGATGAAGTTTTAGAGAAAATAGAAACTAAAAAGAAATTTATTTGCTTAATATCAGGAAATGAAAGTTAAGGGCTGTAGGAGGCATAGAAAATCTGATATTCACAGGACAGATTGAAGGTAGGAAAGACAGGAAAACTACGCATAACATACTTAGTGAGTTTGAGTAATGGATGGCGGAAGAGGGTCCACAAGAAATAACAAAAAAATAATTTATTAACAGCTATAAGGGACAGGAAGATGTGAAGAGACAACCTTTGGAGATATAAACATTAATCAAGTGTAATAGTTCAAATATCTGAGGAAACATTTAAACAGATCAAAAAATGCGACATCGTGATTGAACAGTCATTGGACTAGTGAAAGAATCTATTACATTCACTTACATGCTAATACCCTTGGAAAAGATATAAATCCTTTTCTCCCCCCACCCCAACCAAGCTATGAGTAAATATCAGGAGAGACCGGGTTCTATAGCCTTGGATGGCAACTGGTCTACCGCAGAAAGAAAAGGCAACCTACTGAGGGGAAAAAAAAAATCTGCCTCGTCAGTCATGTATCGAAAAATCCCCTAAGCGTATATCTTAGAAGAAAACGAGAAAAAAAAGAACCAACCAGTCAAATGCAAGAAGACAGAAAGTATGGTCATCAGCAGGAGAAAAATGCCAAGATACGATGCAAAAATATAAGCATCGAGCAAATTCTGAAGTTCAGATATCTGGAAAATGGGAATTGTGACACCGAGATCCGAACAGTCATTGGACCAGTGAAAGAAGTATTCCAAAAACTAATCAAATTACTAAGAAACGGAAAAAATCGTTTGAAACAAAGAAAAGAGTGCTGGATTGCTAGATGTTATCGATCCTTTTTTATGACAGTGACTGTTGGAAAATAGGTGCTACTATTCGGTCTACATCATTTACTACTATAGTATGCAATCTACCGTGCTATGAATTATACCCTAACCCTACTTCTTGTGCCGTCCATCTGCGGTGTACACGAATGAATTCTACTATCACTTCACCTCTCATGTATCCTGTCCACATAAAAGGAAGGAAATGGTGATCCCACATAAGAATCCCCTTAGATCTAAAACCGTTAACATCAGCTGGATAACCTCCTTCAGATTAAAATATTGCTTAGATTTTTATAGCTGTGTCATCTTGACCGAAGAAACAGCAGTCGCATTTTTACGAGATAAAAATCTGCTAGATAAGCTGTAGTGTTAGCTAGCGAGGTAGACCGCGTGCTATAGTAATAAACGAGGTAGACCGCATGCTATGTTTGATACCGTGGTAAATCTTATAAAGGTTAATAGAGAGGTCTAGTTTGTTATACAGTGTAACCCGGATATAAGAGTTGTCTGGACCGGTGAAGTCTCTTATATCCGGGTTTTGTCTATTATATATACATTAACACAGGCTCTAATTTGGGACCAGAGAAAATCTCTTATATCCGGGTCTCTTATATCAGGGTTACACTGTATAAATTCATTGTAAATCGACCCCCTTACGACAATAATTCTCAAATATCTGTGGAATGGAAAATATTAGACATCCGAACATGCATTGGACTAGCAAAAGAAACATTTCAAAAACTAAGTACTGAAAAACGGAAAAAAAATTCTTTAGAAATCCAGCATTCTTTCTTTTTTCTTTTTTTTCTATGCGATACCCAGTGAATATTGGACAATTCTCCCAGGGACGAGGAAAAAAAAAAATGGAGGAACCAAAAATGTGGTTCTACAGGAGGATACTGAGAATTCCATAGACGGCGCGAGTAAGACACAAGGAAGACATAAAGAAAATGGCAACAGATAGTACTAATAACACTGATACTCAAAATCAGGAAATGACAGCTGAAATTCCATGGATACATAATGAGAAAGGAGGACATTTGGGCATATCGAACACAAGAGATAGGGTAAGGCAGGGAGGTACTTAACTGATCAGCTTGTGTGAATTGATGGTGAAACTGGAGGCGTGGACCTTAGCAAAGGGGAAAAAATGCTGAGCTGCGAGTTAGGAAGTTGTATAGAGCCATGATCACCTGTCTCCTGAAGTGAGGCAACACACAGAAGATTGAGAGGAAAGTGCACTTTTAATCCAGTATGTTATGTTCTATAGATCACCGTATTTTATGAATATGGATTGGTTAAATCCAAGGCAATCAGCTCATCAATGTTACATAATGCTTCATAAATTATCAAATAAAACAGCTGTTTTAGGTTGGTGCAAAAATAATGTCGTTTTCTCACATAGTAACATATGTGAGAAAATGACATTATTTTTGCACCAACCTAATATATAACTTTCGGAGTCACAGTGGAGTAATAGACAGCGGCTTGGATTGAGGAATAGGAGAGCAGAGTTCGAATTTCAGCCGGATCCATTACATTCATTTACATGCTAATATCTTTGGAAAATGCATGAATTCTCTTTTTTGCCCCCTCAGCTATGGGTAGATAGCAGAACAGAGTTGGTTCTATAGCCTTGGGTGGCAACCGGTAACTCTGAATTCAAAACCAGTTTGGGTTGCCCAAGAAACACTCTTCTGCAGCTGTAGTACATGTGATGCCCCTATGATCCTAATGGGTCACCGGATTCGCGACTGCGCGATATAACTTTCTTTGCCCATATTGAGAGCTACCCACTCTTTACTATCTATCCTTGATAGTTCAAAAGCGATGGGCATTTCGATGCAGTGTAATGATTAACAAGCTTGACTCACAGATCAATTGCAACTGAAAACTAAATTCGTGCCTCTCTATGTACTCGATACTTGCAGTTTTTGTCTCACAATCAAGCTACGATAAGTAAATCAGGAGTTTAGTTATCCCCGTGGCCTTGTGCTCGATGACATGTTTTCCCCCACTTTTTCCTATGGACGTAACGTTGCAAGATTATCGCTACTCTTACAGATGTTCAGACGAGCTCCATTCTTTTGCTCCACCAGCTAAAACCCCCGACATGCTGCGTACACAGAGTCGAACCACCCTCATTTCTCCTTTATTCCCTTTGTAAGAAAGAAGTTCCATTCAGATACCATTTTTTTTTCTCAAGAACTGCTGCTTTTTGGAGCATCGCCCTCACTTCAAACTTCCTTCTCTTGATTGATTGATTCGTTATTTACGGCTTATCAAGCCATTGCAGGTTATTTAAAGGCAGAAAATATTTTAGATCGTAATTTTTTTTTCTTTTCGATATTAATGGTTGAGTGATACAAGTGTTACTAATTAACTCATAGCTGTGGTGGGGAGAAGAGGTGGATTCATACCTAATCAGAAACAAATTCTCACGTGGATATAAATTGGGGGATCAATTCTACAATATAATCATTATATAAACTAATCCCTCACTTTGTGGCCACGGTAATTTTCTATACATTTATATTCCAGAGAATGTAAATAAATCTAACAGACATACCTGTGTGGCTAATCAGTACTTGATGGATTCGTTTTCTACGTCTTAACAGCCCTTTGCAGGTTATTTAAAGCTAGAAAATACTTCTAAATTGTATGATTTTTTCTTTTTTTTTAGTTAATGATTTATTGACCCAATGATGGTGTGAGAATAGGTGGATTCATAGCTTTCCCAACGGTATTTGCACGTAAGTGAATGTAACGAATTGAACTGGAACTCTGCTCTCCGATTAACAGTTCCGAGCCATTGCCCCATCCGCACATCCAAGCTTACAGCACCTGATATTCTATTTAGGTACGTACTGACCAGGCTCGACGTTGCTTAACTTTGTTGATCATTCGGTTTCACTCTACCTCGAGTCGCTCTTGTCATGTATTTGGTGAATGTTAGTAAAAAAACAAAAACAGATTGGCCCTTTTTGCCTTGGTTGGCAGCCAGTCTAAACGAAAGATCATGAATTTAAAAACCGTGGAGAAAACTACGGGAATGTTCATGGAAAGGAATTTGGAGACCTTGTTTGCTTACGTCTTTAAGAGACATGTTATTAAAAAACAATATATACAGGAATTTTACTCGGAGTTACTTTTTTTAAGTCTTTTTCCAAGAATCGTTTCCTCGGCATCGTGATGGCGATAAACACGTGCTCAAGTGACACTGACAAGCAACTGCCCTCTCATCTAACACGCCCATTCAGTGCTCGTGGGGGCGGAGGATGATTATTTACCATTTTTTCCCGGTTATTAGTACTTGGGGGTTTCATATAATGCACAGGATATCAGCAATGTCGGTCAACACCAAAATCAACGGCTAATTGTAGGGAGGAGCATGTTTATCATTACAGTTAATTTGAAATATCCGTCAGCCGTGCAAAAATGGATACCGCATTGTGACGATTAATTTGTGCAATTTAGAAATTGGATTCTCTTATTCTTTAACAGGTTTCTCTATTAATCATTGTCCTATCTATTTTCCTGGCGTCAGTGAAGGCGGAGTAGTATAATATATATATATATATATATATATATATATATATATATATATATAAAAGAAAGAACAGTAAGATATATAATCCGGTGTTCTTATACATATTTTTATTTTTACAAAATAGTGCTCAATGTAAATTTACAGAGCATTAATATTATAAATTGATTTAAAATATGGTTTTTCCGCTACACAGTTCTAACCATGTTTCAAAACTGGAAGGTCTGAATTTAATTTTGTAATTAAATTAAAGACATTAGTTCCATTTCATCCTCAAGCGAATTTTGGAATAACTTTTTAAATTACTGGATTTTAAAGGCACAGCTAAAATCATAATTCACGTTTCCAAGGTTACAGATATATCATTATATTAGGTTGGTGCAAAAATATCGTCGTTTTTTTACGTTAAGAACTACGTCAAAAACGATATTATTTTTGCACCAAACCAATATATATATATATATATATATATATATGTATATTCTTAACCGGAAGTTTGAGGCCGTGTCTTAATATGACAGTTCCCCGAGATTGTATGCATACCCCCCACAACATCTAACATTTTCTTAACTTTTCTGTGTTAGCTTTGCCCTCATTTATTTAGTCAAGAGATACGCCCATAAAATTATGAAATTACCGACTACTGCCTGAAAATGGGATAATTTTTTTTAAATCTCGAAACAGCAATTTCTGTGTCGCAATGTAAAATATTTTTAAATAAAAAATATTACGCCGTACGTTGTATTAAGCACTTGAAAAAAAAGTAAATGCTAAAGAACTCGATTCTACAGCTGTTTGTGCTTCCTCTTCATTTGTGTATATATATATATATATATATATATATATATATATACACACACACACAAATTTTAATCTACCGGCCTTTTTGCTTTTCTGTTCCTCTCCTCTTTTCTAATAAGATTTCTCAAATATTCGAGACCGTTAGATGAAATTAAATATACTATTAAATAAAAAAAAAACAGGATTATATTGAAATACGTATAAGTAATAGAACTTCGTGTGATTTAATAAATGAAAAATCTATTCCCATATAGGCGTAGCATTTTGGTGGTATTTTGGAGGAGAGGTGAGTGGTATATAAATCTATCTCTGTACAATGCTTAAGAGCCACTCAAGGTAGACATTTACTGAATAAGCTGTGCTATCTTCGAGTTGAAGAGGTTAGCTGGGATATTAATCCTTAGATTCAACATTCCGTCTGCTGTAGAACAATAGTTAACAACCTAATCGTCGATCGTTACTGTGTGCTCCACAATTCTGGCCCTGCGCCAAACTAAGCTGATGTTATTGAAGGACGACACATCGAAATATTTATTTATCGATCATATAAAATGCCCTATAACTTTGTTTTATTTAAACATTCAGCCAATATAAGGCCTACGAGCCACTCAATGTAGAGGTTTACCGAATGAGTTTGTTCTATGAACGAAAGCGGAAGTGGATATTATGGGAATATATATGATAGATAATTGTAGACTTTTTAGACTCGAAATGGTTAAGATCATAATAGCATCCTTCTGGGTGTTTATTCCACAGAGTAGAAACTCTTGGGAAGAAGCTGTCCGAATGTAACTTTCTTCTTGCCCATGGAATACCGGTTGGCATGAGGATTCGATCCTGTGTATATGGCATGGCGAATGCTAAATGTAAAGGTCGAAACTGGGGGAACTAAGGAATGTAACGCATCAGAACATTAGCCAGGGAAGTGGCGATAGTGGGACGATGACTCGTTTGTGTGGATAAAGGCTGTACGGTAGAAAATGTCACCCTCCTCCACAAGAACGTGTAAACAACTTCTAATTCACTCAGGCTGGAAAATGGAGATGACGTAGCTACAGTCCAGATATGACAAGAATACAACTTTCTGTGGTTTCATCTGACTCTTGTGTAAAATAAATCACAGCAGTAGTCCGTTTCGAAAGCGGTTCAAGAAACCGACCATTTTCTTAGCATCTTTACACATATATTTTTATATAGAAATATATATATGTGTGTGTGGGTTTATATATATATATATCTATATGTGTGTGTGTGTGTGTTTATATATATATATATCTATATGTGTGTGTGTGTGTGTGTGTGTGATATATATATCTATATGTGTGGTGTGTGTGTGTGTGTGGGTTTATATATATATTATATCTATGTGTGTGTGTGGTTTATATATATATATATCTATATGTGTGTGTGTGTGTGGGTTTATATATATATATATATATGTGTGTGTGTGGGTTTATATATATATAGTTATATATATATATATATATGTGTGTGTGTGGTTTATATATATATATATAGTGTGTGTGTGGGTTTATATATATATATATATGTGTGTGTGGGTTTATATATATATATATATATATATAGTGTGTGTGGGTTTAATATATATATATATATATATATATATGTGTGTGTGGGTTTATATATATATATATATATATATATGTGTGTGTGGGTTTATATATATATATATATATATATATGTGTGTGTGGGTTTATATATATATATATATATATATATGTGTGTGTGGGTTTATATATATATATATATATATTATATGTGTGTGTGTGTTATATATATATATATATATGTGTGTGTGGGTTTATATATATATATATATATATATATGTGTGTGTGGTTTATATATATATATATATATGTGTGTGTGTGGGTTTATATATATATATATATATATATATGTGTGTGTGTGGGTTTTATATATATATATATATATATATATATGTGTGTGTGTGGGTTTATATATATATATATATATATATATATATATGTGTGTGTGTGGGTTTATATATATATATATATATATATATATATATATATGTGTGTGTGTGGGTTTATATATATATATATATATATATATATATATGTGTGTGTGTGGTTTATATATATATATATATATATATATGTGTGTGTGTGGGTTTATATATATATATATATATATATGTATATGTGTGTGTGGGTTTATATATATATATTTATATATATGTGTGTGTGTGTGTGGGTTTTATATAATATATATATATATATATGTGTGTGTGTGGGTGTGGGTTTTATAT
>OZ010608.1:34902272-34907272 GCA_963932145.1 Acanthosepion lycidas | reverse complement strand
CGAATAGAAATAAAAGGCTTGTTTCGGATAAAATGAGCACATTTGCAAAAAGATAATCACTTAAAAGGTTTCTCTGGAAGCAAGACGTTATCAAACATCATTACGTAAATTCTTTGTGTTTTTTTTTTTTTGTTTTTTTAAACTAACATTATACCACAGATGCTGAAAGATAGATTTGTTTCTTATCTGTGCTACTTCAAAACATTCTGCCATTCTGAATTGGAAATCACATGTATTTCTTTAATTTACTTTTAGGATAATTCTTTCTTTGTCAGTATTTTTTGAATAACGTTATTTTTTTTTTTACATGAGAAATTAAGTGAACTTAAATTAATCACCACATAAGATAGTTTAATTCAAAAGATGTGGAATATACATATAAGAGCGCATTTTTCTGCTTTGCCTTTAACAGAGAGGTTTTTTTTTTTAACTTGGTTACTTTAATGATATATCAACTCTTATCTTATGTCTAATATAAGTATCATAGAAAAAATTCACAGTGTATTAATAGTAGATAGAAGTCGGGTTAACATTAAAGTTAAAAAATGACATATATCCGGTTTACACTGGAGTCATAAAAGTAGAAATACGTTCGGTTTACACGAAAAATAGTAGACATATTTCCGATTTACACTCGAGTCAAAAAGGTCGAATTTGTTTACACTAGAGTTAAAAGTGTAGACATAGTTACAGCTTGCAAAAGAGTTAAAAAGCTCGCAATAGGTCCAGTTTACACGAGTCTCAAATATGTGGACATAAAGCTGTTTTACACTAACATGATTTGGTTTTACACAAGAATGAAAAAAAAAGTTACACATATGTCCAGTTTACACGAGAGTCATAAAAGCAGACATAGATTCGGTACACACTAGAGCCCAAATGGTAAACATATGTTCGGTTTACACAAGACTCTCAAAAGTCCTGTTTACTCGAGATTCAAAGAGGTAGACGTTCTGCTCGAGAGCCATTTTACTAGATTTGGGCGCGGTTTTCACTACAATAAAAAAAACCCTTTCGTTTCACAAATATATATGGTGATGGGACTATTTTTTTTACTATTCCCCACGCAATACAAGGCAAAAGAGCCATTCAAGGTAGAATCACTGAATAAGATTATTTTAAGGGCGTACAGAGAGGTGCGTATTATGATGTGTAAGATATATATCGGTTAACCTTAGTGGTTACGCTTGTAGTGATCGAGGAATCATCCTCTCAGAACTCTTCCACGTTGCAACAGTTTTTGGGAAGAAGCTGAGTGGAAATTTCTCGTTACTAATGGGATACGAACGGATTCAGGATTATTTGATTTTTGGGTACGTGGCAAGGCTGGTCCTAGGTGTGAAGGTCTGGACTGGTGGATACAGTTTGCCCGAATGTCTGCCATGAAAATAACGATCTGTGCGTAAAGCAGTTGTAAGAAGGAAAATCAGCCATCATTCACAAGTCTACGCGATGAGTGATTTTCCATCCTACAACCACTTTTCGCACAGGCAAAACGTTGCTAGCCTCTCGATACTCCATCGTTATATATATCAACTCTGTTGAGGCAGGTAAGTAAGGATTGGCAGCCCAGCAATTTTTGCTCTGATATGGCTCTTGTGTAGAGATTTTCTAAGCATATGTGGTACAAATGAAGATCAAACTCACTACTCAATCGTGATTGATCTAACGAGACAAGTTTGCTAACAATTACATATCGTGGAAATCCCCAAATATGGCCCTTGTATACACAGAATATGCCAGAAAGAGTCATGTGCTTTCTGGAGTGGTACAAGGAGCCAACCATTTTTATAGTATCTTTGGCAACAGTCTGTATATACGAGTTCCATTTGGGGTCTGGAATGCAATTAACTGACAATAAATGTTCCTGGTAAGGAAACGCCTTGAAAGCTCAGCTGTTCATCCTGATTGGCGAACGGAGGGTCTGCTCTGTGAGGGTTGTATATTTGGTTTTGGAGAGAGTGAGTGTTGCAAGCCAGTTCTTGATTGATTGCTTGATTTATCCATTCGTTTTTATGACATCAACCCTTTGCAGGTTATTTAAAGCCAGAAAATATTTTTAGATGGTAAGAATTTTTTTGAGATAATACTGATTTAGTGATACAAGTTTTACTATTAACCCATATATGGAGGAGAAAAGATGGATTCATACCGTTTTTAAGGGTATTTTCGCGTTAGTGAATATAATGAGCCTAACTGGAATTGAAACTCAGCTCTCCAATTAATAATTCCGAGCCATTATCCATTACACCAGCGGCACATTCAAGCTTACAGCGCCGGGTATACCCAAGCGATCACCCATCTAGGTACTGACATGGGTCTACATTGCTTAACATTGGTGATGATACTGGTACGGTTTTTTTCAACGTGATATGGCCGCAAGCCCAAAGTCTGAAGAGAGATCGATTTCAGGCAATGGTTGCGACAGAAGGGAATAGCAGGTGCGGCGGAAGAGGATAGCAGGTGAGGCGGAATGATTGTAAGACAATCAAAGATTTTAAAAAAGTCATATGTCAAAAATAAATATTATTTGAACATTTAAAATATTATTATGGATTACATGTAATTGCAGGGATTAGTACAAGTATATATAAGGAGGCACGGTGGCGTAATGGATAGCGGCTTGGATTGAGGAATCGGAGAGCCGAGTTCGAATTCCAGTCGAATCCATTACATTCATTTATGCTAATACCCTTGGGAAAGGTGTGAATTCTCTTCCTCTCTCTCTCCAGCTATGGGTAAATAGCAGGACAGACTGGGTTTATTATGCCTTGGATGACAACTGGTCTAGGAGAAGGACAATTCTGAATTCAAAACCTGCGGAGGGTCGTTTGGGGACCTTGTGGCACCTAATGCACCAGGTCTCTGTAATCGGCCCTTCAAAAAATGTGGAAACCTTCACCACTATAATCAAATCTCATGTGCTGTTGTCGGGCTGTCGGTTTCCTGGGAACTGATCTGCTTGACCCTCATACGTCGCATTCGACGGGAGAGACGAGTATATATTGGGTTGGTGCATAATTATCAGGCAGTTTAAAACAATTTTTATTATGAATAAAGAAACATAACAATTCAAGAATATCATTTTTAAATGATTATTCCAGAGTGTATAATTATCGACACGCATTTTTATAACCTGAATATATTTTTTTTATTTTAAAAAAGTAAGCAAAACAACAATTTTTATTAACAAATAACTCGCCTTGAAAAACGCCTGATAACTATGCATTAACCTATTAGTTATAAATAATTATTGATTGATTTTTTTTTGCATTATATCAATTATTAGGAATATAGTTACTAAGCTCTGCTAATTGGATGGGAGTTATTGTTATAGTAAAACACACCTATTCTATAGTTAATAGACTCTCCCACCTATAATAAGTAGGATTAGTAAGAGTAACGATGGAGTCGCTCAGTGAGTGAGTCAGTGAGTCAGACAATGGAATACCAAAGTATCAGCGACCACAACTAGATTACTCTGCGTTATACCTATTATATCATGTTCCTAACGTTTTGTACGTCGAACCTATTTTAGGACAGACTTAGTACAAATACAAGCCTCCACTGTGAAATCACTCCACAACAGTTATCAATGATAATGTTCTGACTGCGAATTTGCGGTTATCTCCCTTTAGCCCTCACTCCGCTTTTTGTTTTTTAATATACTTTTTATTACATAAAATCTGGTGAGGCGCGGGTAAATTTTAATTCAGAAAATGCGGCCTAGAGAAAAAAAAAATGTTTGGAAAGCGCCGGCTTAAGGTGCATAGAATGATTTAAAAAAAAAAAGTTTACAAAAAGGTGAATCCAGTGCTGCAGACAAACTGTATATTGGAAGGCCGATGTTGGAGCAATGATTGATCGAAAGAAATTCCTGCTTCGAGGATATGGAAGGCGCGTAACCACGAGCGGAGAACATTTTGAACAGTCTCATGTTATAGACAAATGAGAACGAAAATGGGACAGTTTTCATTAGGATCAGAAAGAGATGAAATTTCTAGGACATAAAATAATATCATACTTATTATAAAACCCAGGTTGTGTGTGTCTGTTCGTTTATATATTGGATCGGATTTCCTACATTTTTCAACTGATTTCAACAAAACTTCATAGGACTACGTAAAATTACCTTGCGGTGGTTCTGACAGCGCCAAAAATTGAAAAAACACAATTGTTTTTGCACGAAAACAATTTGAAAACACGATTAAGAGGCATTAATGAAAAGGGAACAACTCATATCGAGTTATACTTATTATAAAACCTAGGTTGGTTGTTTGTGTGTGTGTGTGTGTGTGTGTTCGTTTATATATGGGATCGGATTTCCTACATTTTTCAACCGATTTCAACAAAACTTCACTTTTTTTTGGCAGGTAGTGTTTCTTATTTTCTTGCACACTTTTTTCTTTATTTTTACATTTAGAATGCTTTAAAAATTCCATTTACAAGACAATTGTTTATAATAAAATTATATTCAATCGGTAGACTCATAACGATTGAAAACAATGTTTTTATTTGAGTTTGGGTTTGACCAATTCGTAAAAAAAAACAAACAAAAAAAAAACAACAACAACGACAACAACAAAAAAAAAACTAATTAAGACATGCGTGTCCGTCAACATTAAACAATAATCTTTGTTAATTTTATTTTTCAGTCTTTATGATGGTCGATATTTGATCTATCTCTTACTGTTAACATCCCCAGGCTCTACTGCTAGTATATAATAATCATAAATAAAAGACTATATATTTATTTCTTGAAGAAAGCTATTAAATTGATTGTCGGACAATCTATCATCTGATCGGCTTTTGCACCTTAGTGGCGAATTAGTCTGGACGCTTCCAAACAACATTTCCGCATTCTCGTGCAATATTGACCAGCTTGCTTTTCATAGACTTTTAAACTTTGTTTCCTCTTCGAAGAGAATGATGTCTCTAAATTCAAAATCTGTTGCGAATGTAGTTGGCAATTCCACATTTACAAAACTTTAAATATATAT
>OZ010608.1:34884772-34897272 GCA_963932145.1 Acanthosepion lycidas | reverse complement strand
ATTCCGACCAATGAAGAAAAATCTATAAAATGGAATCGAAAAAGAGGTAAATAAGTTTTACAAAGTAGTAAAATGAATTAGAAAATAACATAAAGAAGCAATAACAGCAACCAAACTAAAATTAGATAATATAATTAAACAATTAACGAAAGTAAAACGATTCATTATATTAAAAAGTCACAAAGAGAATTTTTAAATAAACCAACATATAGACTATTAAATCCAACAAAAATAATTTTAAAAAATGAGAAAAAAATCGCAGAAAACCGATGTACGCAACCAAGAAAAATACTCAATATAAACCAAGGAAAAAAATACAAAAATAATCATGACTTTGTTTAACAATATCTCAGATAAAAACAATTGTTCTTTTATACAATGAGATATAAAAGACTTTTTTCCTTCTATTTACTGAGTATATATTAGATAAAGCATTATAGTTAGCAAAACAATACTTAAATATTCAAGAAGAGGAATTAGACATAATTAATTATTTCAGAAAATCATTACAATACTACAACAATAAAATACGGGTAAAAGTTCAATAGTAACAGCAAGAATGAGAACTTTGACGTAACAATAGGCAGGCATGATGGTGCTTGAATAATTTAAAAAAAAAGTGATAAAATATTAGTAATAAAGAGGATACGGGTTTATATACAGATTATAGTCTAATAATTATACGAAATTATAACGGTAGAAAAATAATAATAAATATAAGAAAACAAATAATAGAAATATTTAATAATTTAGGATATAAAATAGACATAAAATCTAACATAAAAATAGTAAGTTTTTAGATATAACATTTATTTTAAATAATAATACATACAAACTATATAGAAAAGCAAATAATAATCCCATATATATATATATAAACAAAAGTTCTGATCACTCGGCTAATATATTTAAACATATACTAATATCTATTAACAAAAGAATCGGAACTAGCAATATAAAAATATTTAATGTAAATAAAAAAAAAATATATGAATCATTATTAAGAAAAAGTGGTTATTCGACTAAATGAGAATACATAACTAAAAAAAAAAAAAACAATACACACAAAAAACAAAAGAAAAAGAAATATGATCGGGTTTAACCCTCCTTATAATAAAGCAAAATTAGGAAAAATATTATTTAAATTAATTGAAAGTTAAAAATAGTAAACTATCAAAAATTGTTAACAAAAATATAATAAAAATCAGTTATAGTTGTATGAATAATATGGAGAAAATAATAAACATAAAAAAATATTAAAAATAATAGCAATTATAACACACATCCGCAAAATAGCAATAATAATAATAATAATAATAATAATAATAATAATAATAATAATAATAATTGTAATTATCGAAATAAAATAACTGTCCACTTAATGAGAAATGTTTGACTACCAATATAATATATAAAGCAATTGTATCACATAATACCAACGCAGAAGAAAACATTTACATAGGAACAATCGAAACGAATTTAAAAAAAGTTTTAATAATTATATGATGTCTTTAAAAACATAAATAACGCAACAGTGTCAAAATATATATGGAGTCAATAAGTTAATAATGAAAACTAACAAATATTACAATTTAATAAGACGTAATAATTATAAATATTACAATTTAATAAGACGTAATAATTATAAATATTACAATTTAAAAGACTCAAACAAAAGCAAAATTTCATCAACGTTAAATTCATGAATACGCATGTGTACAAAACGGAGTAAAAAGCGAATTGAAAAAGACGCAGAAGAAAGTGAAAAACTTGAAAAATTTTGAGATATCGTTTTAAACCACAACCCCTGAAGATTGGAAATTTTACCAAGAAACATCAATGTCGGGATAAAATTGATATTTAAAAGTAATGTTTTCATATAATATATATATATATATATATATATATATATATATATAATCATAATAGATATTCATTTTGTACCTTACCTTTGTACTAAAAGGTGAGTAACAAAGTTCTTACAAATGTTAGCTCTGTTATTTTAAATCGACTGCAATTTTATTTCCACCATAATTCCCAAATGCTTGAATCTTTCAAAGAACATCTGCACTTTCCTTAACAATAAGTAAAATCATAAAAACTTTGCCGACTCATTAGAGAACAATGTTATTTTACTTTCGATCATAAGAATAATCATTATATATATGAAACTAAAAGATACCAAAGAAAAAGAAAGAAAATTCAATAAATAAGATAAAGTTTAGTAAACAGTATAGACCAGCATTTTTCAACCATTTTATGCTTGTGTAACCCTTAAAATAAATTAAGGGTCTCAAGGAACCCCTGCACAAAATCAAAATTATATATCATATCTTTGTTATTTTATTTTTGAGGAACTGGTTTAAGGAAAAATTAATACTTCATTGTCAAATTTTTTGGTAATGCTAAATAAAATTCATACTGTTCATTTATAATACTTCGTCAGGGAGTTTTCATTCAGACACGCACACACAAAAAAAACCAAACTCAAATGTAAAAAAATAAACATAAGTAACCAATATATACCTATAATATATTAGGTTGGTGCAAAAATAATGACGTAATAATGTCGTTTTTTGACGTATTTTTTAACGTCAAAAAACGACATTATTACGTCATTATTTTTGCACCAACCCAATAAATGTAAACAGAACAAAAACAGATAATTGCTGCATCAGTTTTTTTTTTTTATTTTTTTATCCTTTACTGGCAATGTTGAAAAGACATCAGGTAAATCAAGGTAAAATGTTCCTTTGAAGCAATAAATGGGTTAAGAAAATGTTACTCTCACAGCCATTTCATAAATTGAAACATGCTTCTCTAATGTGAAGTCTGTGCCTGTCTTTTGCTTAAATTAAATAAAAAGTCAAGATTGCATTAGTTTATATCACCTGTTCTTGCGGAACCTTAGCGTTCCGGGAAATCCCAGTTGAGAAACCCTGCTTTTGACCAAAAACTTTTTTTTTTTTTTTTAATAAAAAAACGTTGTTCAAAAAGTGCGTAAACACAATCCATGACAGTCAAAGAGGTACAAGATTCTCTGTTTGATTGCCTTTGATAGTATATATGTAACTAGAACTTTTCTCTCTCTGTCTGTCTCTCTCACACACACACACACACACACACACACACAGAAACACACACACACACACACACACACACATCCTCTTTCTATATGTATGGTGATTTTATAAGCATAGCTTAGATGTGACAAAAAACTTACAGGACGTCCATTGTTGACTCATTATTCAGCCGTAATCGTACAAGAGATATCACGTTAAGATAAGGCATAAATAGGAAACGTCTATAAATTTAACATGCTTCGCTTTTATTTAAGCTTCATCAGAAAATGAAACATGATGGAAAAAAAAAGATTTTCTGGCATTTTTATTTTTGTTGTTTTTCATTGGTTAAGCAGACCTCACATTTATCTGTCCTGTTCGTGTGTATAATTTCTTTTTGTTTATCACATTTCTAGCATGCATATCTGTGCCTTTGAACATCTAGTGGGCATTTTCATCTATGTCTGATAGTTGTCCGTATATTAACTGGGGGACGTTTTCTGCGAGAATGAAAGAATTTAAATTACACTTGATGTGGTTGTAGGTCGACAAATCTTAGAATTTTAGTATGAATTTTATAAAAGTTAGTGATATAATAAAATGTATTTGACGTGTGTTTATAGAAGGCAACATAATTTCAAGATAAAGTATGAATGGATTAAAATTTTGTAGATATTGCCAAAAAGTTTCGTCTTTCTATTGTGAAGGATATAAACCGTAGATGTTAGACATTTGAAAACTGTTAAATTCTTAAATTTTGCACTTAAACAGCGATGTTTTATGAAGACATAATTCGCGTCATAATTTGCATAAAAACAAAATAATTTAATGCCATTGTTGGTGTTAGCTCCTCCTTAGTTCTTTAATCCTTAACCAGAGGTCTCTCTCCCCTTTCTATATATATTGGGTGACCTTTTGCCTCGATCTCTCTTTTTCCCTCAGGCCTTGGGCCGTATACCACCTCGCGTGTAGGTGAGGTAATTCTTTCTCTTCTTTCTTTATTTCAGCTAATACCAATATGTGAGCTCTCACCAATACAGCGTTTCCCAAATTCTGAGAATACGCTAAGAACAATAACAATACACGTACGTAAGAACACTCACCACAATACACCACACAAGCGCAATGTAACTGTCCATGTGCTTGTAACTTGTTAATACATATATTTGCCTGTATATAGTTAACGGTCTTTTTCTTTTTTTTGTCTTATTTGGACTTAATTAAAGTCCAACATTCTCATGGAGCTCGACCGGCTAGTAGGAAATTTTAATCCACGTGTGTTCATTACATCTTCACCCCACGGTCCTCTACATCATAAATATCCCAAAGCATGTTTTTTATTAGGTTGTTTGATAAATCTGTGCTTTTTATTTGTTTATATATTTATTTATTTTTTACTTTGGGGGATATTCAAAGTTTAAACGTGTTTTTTTACATAACTATATATTTTTTCTAGATAAACGTTCTATGATTCAGCCCATAGCCGCTATCCATGACACCACGCGAACATCCCCACTAAAAACAGACTTACAGCCACATCAAATTGAAACACAGGTGTCCATATGATCACCGAAGTTAAGCAACGTCGAGCCTGGTCAGTACCTAGTTGGGTGACTGCTTGGGAATACCAGATGCTATAAGCTTGGATTTACATGTGGTGTAATGGATAATTGCTTGTAATTGAAAATCAGAAAGCAGTTTTGGGATTGGTAACATTCCTAAAGACGGTGTTTCAGTAAAAACACTGTGTACCTGGACTACCATGACTGTTCGAATTGGGTGTCCATAAGAGCAGCTGGCCTTGTCAGGCAGCTTTGGAAAACAGGAGCTGTAAGATTGGATATGCGGGTGGTATAATGAATAATAATGCCTCAGAATTTTTAATCGGCTAGCAGAGTTCCAATTCCGGTTGGAGTTGTTACATTCATTAACGGGCAAAGACAGGACTCCAACTCTTCTCTCTCAGCTGTGGGTTATTTAGTAAAACTTGTATCACTAAAATCATTATTATCTAAAAAAAAAATAAAAAAAATTATTCTTACAATCTTCCAGATACAAATTTTACTATTTAACCTATAGATAAGAGAGAAGAGATGAATTCCTAACTCTCCCCAAAGTATTCACGCGTATGTAAATATAACGAATGCGACTGGAATTCGAACTCGGCTCGCCGATTTCCCATTACAAGCTGCCAGCTGTTACACCACCTGCACATCTCGTTGTTCTTTCATTGTTTTAAATGTGTTTCAAGAATCTGCAGCCATTTCTGCAGTTCTTTGTATATTATATTCGTATTATTAATAAGTGTAATAAATTTTATACTCACAGAAACACTGGGCTAAATAGTTTGTGTTCGGCAAGGAATGATCCTTTGACCAGCGTAAGATGGAAAACTGTTGGACAATACTTAGACTAAATCAACTCCTACGTTCCCCTGCATACATGAAATATTTTTTCTTAAACTCCCTGTCCGAGGTCACTAACAAAATATCATTTCACAAATAGGATAACTGAGCCTTGATGTAATAGCTTCCCGTATCTTAATGGTAAAGCTCGCTTAGCTTAAAATTGGCTATCAATATTAAAAAGGAAAAACCGGTGCGATTCATGTCGAGAGGCAGATTGCCTTTACTAAGACTTTCTGTTGGTTTCAATCCATTCGAGAATAACTGCTAAAACCTTCCACACAAATTTATAGACAAATCGTACAGATGCATGCTGGGATTTCTTTCTAACCAATAAGATGAAAAAAAAATTCTAGGTTTCATATGCTATATTTTTGTTCATTCCTATCTTAAAGTGAGAACTGCGATCACTTGTCTGTACCACTTTTGAGTGTTATCAGCATTCTTACTTTGTGAATTTTTTGCTTTATTACAGCAGCTTTGTCTACTTTTGACTTGCATATATATTGTTTATTTCGTATTATTTTTGCCCTGTTCTTTTCTTTTTCTGTTATTTTTGGAATCTTTGTTTATTCTGATTGTTGAGCATTTCTGCCAATTACATTTAACCATGGCCAATTACTCGACACATTCGATTTCTAGACAAAAGGACATTAATTTCACTGTTTCAAAAACAGGAATGTCTACTGAAACGTGAGTAGCCACTAATTATAGCATTTATTGCGATGAGAAAGATTACGTTATCGACGCTGCCAAAATTGATGGCGTATTTAAGCTTTTAATATTTTATCAGTACAATGTACTTGCAAAATTATTATCCGTTTATCTGTGAAGCCAAAATCTAGAAATGTGTAGCTAAAGCTAATTCAAGACTTGAATGACGTCTTATTTTTCAAGCGTTTTTAGTTGTCCGAAGAGACAGACAAAAAGACATGATTGGTCGATTCGTTTTCTACGGCTTGTGAAGCCTTTGCAAGTTATTTAAAGCCAGAACATATTTTCAGATAGTAAGAATTTTTTAGAAAATAATTTTTTAAATTTTGGTTTGGTTTGTTTTACGGCATATGAACACCTCAATGGGTTATTTAATGCCGACCAAATTTTTATTGCTGGTAATTTTTGTTTTCAAAAATGTTTTGCTAGTAATATTTTTTTTCGCTCAAAAATCTGTTTCTGGTAATATTTCTTCAAAAAATCTATTTCTGGTAACATTTTTTCTTCAAAAATATATAGCTGGTAATATTTTTTTCCAAAATGTATTTCTGGTCATAATGTAATGATTTTTTCTTCAAATACTTATCGCTGGTAATAATTATTTTACAGTATTTCTGGTATTGAAACCCATTTTTACACATTCATAGTGTTTTGACCCCAGTTTGGGGGTTAATTACTTGCCCATAGTTGGAACCTTATCAGGTGTTACCACCCCGGGTAAGAGTGGACCTAGGAACACTAGCAATTAAGAGGTGGTTCCACGCTCCTCAAAACCTCCTGATCAGAGGCCTTGCTGTTGGACGTAGTTTATCGTCTTACCCAGGATGCGGATGTAGTTTATCGTGACACCCAGGACGCAATTGTTTAGTGATACAAGTTTTACTAATTAACCCTTGGCAGGGAGAAGAAGAGGTGGATTTTTCCAGGGTGGTTTGTGTGTAAATGTAAGTAACGAACCCAACGGAAATTAGAATTCGGATATCCGGTATCAATTCCGTGCCATTATCAATTGCAGCACCCGCACATCCAAGTTTACCAATGTTAGTAAACGATAGCAGAAACACAAAATGAAAATGTAAATCTGGGTTCAAGCCTAAAATAATCGGAGATTATGAAGTCAATATTTACGATACAATAACATAATTTATACTGGCTTTTTGACATAACTAACAATTAAACTATCAGTTGATAAAAAAATGTTCGACAGTAGAAGATATAAAGTTGATAAATATGAATTTAGGTAATATATATATATATATATATATATATATATATATATATATATATATATATATTAGTAAAAAAAGGATGAACAGTAAGATATATAACCCAGTGTCCTTACTGATATTTTTATTTTTACAAAATATGGTTACTTCGCGACACAAGAATTACCAGGTTTCAAAACCAAAAACCAAAAACTTCAACTTCAATTATATTAAATTAAAAGCATTAGTTCTGTTTCATCTTCAAGCGAATTTTGGAATAACTTATTTTAAATTTTACTACGTTTTAAAAGCACATACATTCATAATTTTTGTTTTCAAGGATACAGCGGAATCCAATTATTTAGACAGGGGTGGTAGCGTGTTCTTTTTTTAGTAACTATTATTGTATCAATTATGAGTTACGTTCGAAAATGGGTTAAGTCTAGGTAGGAGTGCCTTTTTTCAACGAATTATGACATCCGGTCAACGCATGTCGTCTGGTGTTTATCAACGGCACAAAGTTTTTCGGCATTTTATTCGTTAAATTTCTACTTGTATACATACAGATTCTTTCTAAAAGGGGTGTTTGGATTAGAATACGTTGTATTGATCTACAATTTTAAAATATTATTTTTACTTTTAATTACTAATAGACTATATTTCTTTTTAAAACAAATAAATGTAATAGAATTACTTAAATTATTTAAAATTATTATTACGTATAAGTATGTTTATTAACAGATATTTTTTTTCTTTTTTTTCTTTAAATATTATTTAAAGAAAATTTTTGACAATGTCGGCAAAGAATAACTATTTCATGTCTCTGATTCAGAAAATTTTATTTTTTATAACCCTAGTAATATATAGTTTCTCATGTATGCACATAGGATATGGGTCATTTAATGACCTACATATTTTTTTTAAGGTTTTTTTAAGTGCCAGAAATATATTGGGGCGTCTGATTTCGGTATTTATTTATCCTAAATGAACTTTGATGTTGACAGAATCTTTTCTTGAACACATAGCTTGTGCAACCTATATAGACTTTTATGTTGTTGGGATCTTCAACAGATGAGATATTGCATTGTTAAACTAATGATTCCGTGCGACATTTATTTTGTAGAGGACAGTTATGAGGATTTCTGCAGTTACATAATTTTTGTTTATCTTCATCTTTTTATTTTTATACTGTTCAAATTTCTTTGGTTTTGGTCTAAGTTTTTATTCAAGATATTAGCATTATGTTTTTTAATAATTTTCTCTAAGTTTTCAGTACAGCTGTAACTTAATTTTAGTGCATTTTTATTAAAAAGAATACTGAGTTTACTATCTTTAGGAAAATGTTTAAGGATTAATGCAAGGAATTTTTGTCTTAATTTATTTTTTACCATATGGTTGTATGGGGGTGTATACCGAATTATTTTTCTGCTTCTGTTTTTTCTATGCTTTTCATTTTCATTTTTTATGTAAGTTAGTTTTGGGCTTTTGTAGCCACAATCTTTATTATAGAAATTAATCTTTTCATTTACTGAATTTGTACTTATTCTTTTTTCGATAGATAAAGGTATATGCTTAATTATAGATGGAGGATGATTAGATTTAGGGTGTATATATATAAAGGATTAGTATTGGGTTTTTATAAGGTATGTATACATTTTTCATTAAATCTAATGTTATATCAAGGAAGTTAACTTTTTTTCAATTTAGTGCTTACCGTAATTTTTAAGTTCAGGCATTTTAATTCTTTAAAGCCTCATAATGTCAAGGGTCGATTGATAAAAGTAAGGTCTCGAATCCTACAAACACGTTTTAGACTAAACAAGAATACCTATTTGGCAGAAGTGCGAAACGGGCTTACGCTTACCTTTCGACCGAAGAGTAAAAAAGGCATGTGTCTACTTATCTGTTCTTGGGTATGACGATAAACTACATTTTTTTTAATCGGTTTCACCCTATGCAAAGCAGCAAAGCCACTAAGACATAAGGGGTTACTAGGTGTAGAAGAATTGGGACCAGAAACATTAATAATGAGCGATAAGAGAAAAGAGTATCCAAGAAGACAGTAGATAGCGATTGACATTGCATTTAAATTTTGCAGGTTAAAATTGGCTAGGAAACATGGAGCTAGAAGGGAGTGCCACAAGCGAGAAAATTTGTTAGCATAGAACTTACGGTTACATCTGGCCAGATCTCCAGGCCAGTTTAGTACTGCACTTAAATTAATCAAGTTTAGGTGCCAGAGCGAAGAGATCATCCAAAAAATTATCATGAAAGTATTTATAGAAAAGACACAGAGAGGCAACCTTACGGCGGCGGGAAATAACTGAATCCGAGCTGCCATGTCAGGACCAATAATATTGCTGATTCTTCTATGGTTCTTATCAAGGATCTCAAGATAAATCGTAGAGGCAACGGACCATATGTGTCATCACTATTCTAAGCATGGACGAATGGTAGACTTATATAAGATAATATATATAATTATGTATTGTAAGATCGATTCTGGAGAGGAAAATTGTCTTGGCCGACAGGGTGAACCGACTTTCTTAGCAGCTGGCCTAGCAATGGATTCAATATCGTCTTTCCTTTTCATGTCAGCAGAGAACGTGACCCCGAAAAACCGTAACGTGTCACTTTCATGGAGGTTAGCATCAGCCATTGAGATGGAAGTTAGAGAGGAGTCTCTCAGATGATTAATGGAGGGGAGTTTAATTTTGGAGGCGTTATAAGAAACTGTTAGCATAGAACTTACGGTCACATCTGGCCAGCTTAACTGTCAATTGATGAGATTTCCAGGCCAGTTTAGTATTGCACTTAAATTAATCAAGTTTAGGTGCCAGAGCTAAGATATCATCCAAACAATTACCATGAAAGTATTTATAGAAAAGACACAGAGAGGCAACCTTATGGCGATGGACAGCCGACTGAAGCCGAGATGCCAGGTCAGGACCGAAAATATTGCTGCTTATTCTTTGGATTTTATCAAGGAGCCCAAAGTAAATAGCACGGGCAGCCATATTCTAAGCATGGACAAATGGTAGACTTTGTTGTGTATGCTAGATTCTGGAGAGAAAAATGATTTTGCCCGACACAGTGAACGAACTTTCTTAGCAGCTGACCAAACAGTGGATAGTCTTTCCATTTTATGTCACCTGAGAAAGTTAACCCGCAACGAGTCACTTTTCTGAAGGTTAGCATCAGCCATGCTGATGGAAGGCAGAGACCGGTCTCTCAGATGATTAATGGAGAGAAGTTTAGTTATGTAGGCGTTAACATGCGAGAACAAGGTCTTTGATCGTGAGATTGGAAGTGGGAAAACCACCTCTTAATTGCTGCTGTTACCTGGTCCACCTTGACCTGGCATGGTAGGATCCCAGCTATGGGCAAATAAATAAAAACCAAAGCACTATGAAAATATAAAAATATATTGTTATAGTAAGAATACTAGCAACATATTTTTATATTAAAAATTACTAACACTATATGATATAAATTTACTAACAATACCTATTCATAGTAAAAGTACCAGCAATATCTATTTATAGTAGAATTACTAGAAATACATTTTATAGCAAAATAAGCAACAATACATTTTGCTATGTTTTGCATATCTCTCTGTGTAGTAGCAGTCGTAGTACAGTTCTCAGTGATAAGTTTAGCAAACGGGTTTGCTAAGTATTCCCTATGTTCGCCAGTTGTTCTCTATTAATACTTGTCTATCTAATTTGCATACGATACTACACATTTAATTTGTGGTTCAAGGCATACAATTACGTTCAACATATTTAGATTTCGGCATTAAATAACTCAGAGATATGTTGATATGCCGCTAAACAAAGTCAACCAACATATCTGTTAATTCGTTGTGATTTTTTTTGTTGACATTCGACATTAAAATAACCCAACAAGTGCTGATATGTCGTTAATTTAACCAACTTAACCAAAGTCTTCCATTGCTTTCAATAATTTCCTTTCATTCATTTCCTTTCAGTCAATAACTGAAGTCGTTCCAATACACTCTATCCTCTCTTTTTATCGCACTACCAATATTACGAAATCAATGGCAGTTATTACTAGCCCGCCTTGAAGATTATTCACTAATGTAATGAGACCGAATGCCACCTGAGCAGCCCTTTGCGACGCTCAATTGAATATGAATGCGCATGCGCATTTGATTACCAAAGAAGTCGTATTGGTTGCCTTCCTCTTGTAATTCTTATTTGTTTGGCTCACTTCTCTCTGATCCTTATCTTTTCTCAGTCATCGCCCACATCAGCTTCTTATGATCCACTTCGGCCTTCCAATCTAGTTTTCTCTCTACTCCTCCCCATTTCTTGTTCTTGTTCTTCTTCTTTCCACCCACTCCCTTTCTCTTCTCCCCGCATCTTTTCCTAACCGCTTCATTTTCCTCTTGATCGCCTTCGTCTTCCCTTTCTCTCCTGTCTCCTTTTCCAACTCTCTATAGTCTTCATCTTCTTCATCCCCAGCTTCTCTTTTCCTTGCAACTCACTGTTTCTTTTTTTGGCTTCCAATATTCCAAATTGCAATTTCTTCAAAATATTTCTTCAGAATTTACTCGAAATCGTACCAAATACACAGTCCACCCCTCCCACAAAACACGACGCATG
This sequence comes from Acanthosepion lycidas, assembly GCA_963932145.1. NCBI lineage: Eukaryota > Metazoa > Mollusca > Cephalopoda > Sepiida > Sepiidae > Acanthosepion > Acanthosepion lycidas. The sequence continues at coordinate 34,885,258 of OZ010608.1, read as the reverse complement.
GGAAGAAATCATCTGATTCTCTTACCAGTTCTTCAGAACTTCCATTAACAGCTTGGAATAGCCTCATTTCAAACCAATTCAACCTTCTCAAAACTGGCATCAGCTCTCTAATGGAATGTTCCTTCAAGACATAGAAATGCTTCTTGCTAATTTAACCTCATCGCTGCAAGCCATGATCTTACCAAACTCAGTCAACGGACGAAGAGATTTCCTGAAATCCGCTTTCATAATCTCCGGAATAGATTCTGGAACCAAGAGTGGTTTGATGTTATGTATTCCTCATTGTATAATATCTTTATGCAAATGAAATACCACACACACACACACATTATATATATATATATATATATATATATATATATATATATATATATATATATATATATATATATATATATGTGTGTGTGTGTGTGAAAATAAAGAAAAAAGGAAAAACAATTATTCTTTACCGAGATGTTTCGTTCTCTGATGGACTTTACGTAAAGA
>OZ010608.1:34847272-34877272 GCA_963932145.1 Acanthosepion lycidas | reverse complement strand
TACATTCTATTGACTGACAACATTATTTATGTAAGTAAAATCCTTTTGTTTATTTTTGTGTGTTGCTACGTAGCATATGCATGTAATTTTTGATTTGTTAAAATAAATACTTATCTTTGAACAGTATACAGTTGTTTTTATCTAATAATTCTAAGATCGTCTGCTTCATTGAGTATTTTTTTGTTGTTACTTTCCTATGAAGAAGCCGAGAACGAAATCGGCAGTTTAGTCCTGTGTATTAATATATTTAATTATAATTTAAATATATTAATTAATTATTATACGGGTAATTATTATACGGGTAATTATTATACGGGTGAAACTTAAATTTAATTTTTCATTTAAATTTGGGTTTTTAGCATTCCAAGACAAAGATAAAATAGTTTTTCTTCATATTTAGTTGTGTGGTTGTAGGGTCATTAGAGACTATGAGGTCAATTGTTTTAATTTTTTATAATACATGGGTTTAACTTTTTATTATTATTAATAAGTTTAACATTTCAACCTATTATGTTTTTGAGTGTTGTTTCACCATGTTTGTAATTATTATGCATTTGGTTACAATAGTATAAGTTAATAGTATTATGTTTTTTGACCTACACTATTATTATTATTATTATTATTATTATTATTATTATCACTTTTGATAAATTATAATTTTCCGTTGTCTTATTTTTTTGATTGTCAACGATTTTTCTTTTCTCACGTAATATGCTCACCTACAAAAACTCGGATGTCATTTGCGTCTAATTTTTTTTTTTTTTATCATTGTGCTTCAATTTTTTTCCGGCTAGAATTTAATTTCTTTATTCTATGGTGTTGTAACCTAAGAAAGGTTACTGAATAGAATAATTAAACGAAGGTTGGTAATGAACGATATGATTTAGGACAATAAAAACGCATATAAGATTCACCAGCGGCGCGTCAAAAAGTATTCAACTGTTAGAAGTGAGTCAAGTGAATTCCGCAATGAATCTTCAACTGTGGGATATCTACCAACCACACCACGCGGTTAGATGCGGCACAAGGCCGGATTTAATGCGGGATATCCGAGCCCATAGGCTCGCCAAAAATTCCCTGTAGACCCCGTATAAAACGGGATCGGGTAGCTGTTTCCCGAGACGAGACTCTGTCCATCAACAGAGCCTCGTCTGAGGATCCTCTCTGTTCGGAGACAGTTTGACTAGCACAGCTGGAGACGAATCTCCAACTGCAGACCAACATACAGTATTTACTATTGTATTTATGTGAATGGGGACATACTCATTATCGTCCGTAGGTATGCTACAACATAGGGCATTCTATTGCTGAACTGTGTGCCGATGTTTAGTTTTCTTTTCATTGGTTAAAATCACAAAAAAAAAACCCGTTACAGAAACTGCCTCACTTGAAGACTTTCAACAGCATTAACATGGATAGCCCATGTAACTTGGAGAGAAAATAATGATATAATGAATATGTTGTCATTACACACGACTTCAAACAAAAGTTTAGAAATGAAACCTCTATACTAGCAGTTAGTGTGGTTTAAGAATTATTGATTAGCGTCCATTGCAGCAGCCGGTCTGTTGTATACGATATTTCTTTTACATTATATGTATCCGAGGAATACACTTTGTTCTCGGCGTTAATAATGTTGTTTCCCAACAAAGAGTTTTAATTTATTAGTCTCGTTACACATCGTGTTGGCATTTTTATTATTTCAAGTCTGTGGTAGCAAATATTGAATTTTCAGGTAACTAATAACTGACTTTGATTGTAATAAATGCATTATTTCCATATGTTTCGATTGGTAAATCTTGGAAAATGCTAACTGAGTCTGAAATATTCTTCGTGCTTCAGAAATTCTTGTCTTCAATGACAAGAGATGGAAAAGTTTTAATTTAAGCTTTTACATTAGATTTCGGTTTATTTGAAACTGAGATAGCAACGTCATGATTAAAACAGGATTATATAATTATATATATATATATATATATATATATATATATATATATATATATATATATATATATATATATATAGTGAGAGAGGGAGCGGGCGATTTATCTTAAAATCGAGTTTTGTTTGAAATAAAAATTCATTTTTCTGATAGCATATATGAAAAAAATGAGAAAGATATCTATCTTTCAAAATTTTGTTCATATATGCTATCAGAAAGCTTTTTCATATATGCTATCAGAAAAAAGAATTTTTATTCAAACAAAACGTGATTTTATTTAAGATAAATCGCCCGTTTCCTCTTTCTCTCTCTCATATATATATATATATATATATATATATATATATATATATATATATAGGGTTGGTGCATAATTATCAGTCGTTTTTAAAATCGATCTATTTATGCTTATTTGTGTTTGTAATTTTTATGGCAGAGAGCACTTTTATACCAGAAGGCTAATTTGGGGCAGAATATTTAGAACTGCTTATTCAAACCTTGGAATTATATAAGTCCTAGACTCAATCTGTCTGTTTGTTACCGAACTCCTCCTAGGGTCTTGGAGATACACCTTTGTAACCATATATATTCTTAAACTACATTAGCCAGGGTACTTGGATAAGTATATTTCGTTTTGATCAAAAGGGGTTTCGGGGCCGGGGTTTGCACAAAGCCTCCACTGAAATTTTTTTTCCTTTGATATAAATTAAATTTAAATTTGAACAATTCCTAGGGCTAGGATACTTGCATAAGTATATTTCAGTTTGATCAAAGGGGGTTCCCGGTGGGTGTAGGGCTTCACAAAACACCCCACTGAAAAATTTTCCCTTTGATTTAAATTAAATTTAAATTTGTTTACATCATAAATTTTTAAGATTGTTCAGTGTGTAATTTTAGCGTTTTTCACTTCACAAGTTAAAAGAAGTTAATTTTCAGATGAACACAGCAATTTTGTCTTTGCAAAAACCTAACCTTGAAGACGACATTGTGTTAATGTCGAAAGTAATCGGGAATAAAATGGATATACATCAACATGGTAATTTTCTTTCTTCCTTTAATAAGGATACTAATAAACGCGTCCGTAAATATGAGTGGATCCTATTAAGAATAAGTAGAGAAATCTTATCTAAATTGTTTAATGAGACATGTTTTAATGGAAACATGTGGTCAAAATATACCTAATTTAAATTATATGATCCGACAGCTTACCAGAATATCAACATCTGGAATTTTAAATGTAGCTTTGTGAAAAGGCAAATTAATATAGCTACTGATAAATTAAACTCTCTCAATCCTAGTAAACAAGACATCTTATGTCTATAATTCTCAAAGTGTGTGTGTGTGTGATCGGATGTTGTTTATGTATTTCCACAGTTTTCATCAGATTTTGATGAAATTTTTTTTTTGTTTGTTAGATAATTCTTCAGTGCCGGTTTTGAGTCGAAATTATTTACGACAATGGCTCTCCACTACGTCCTGTCCATTATAACTCAGCAACGTTTTACTATTTACTGTCTGTTCTTGGATACCTTTATTTCATAAAAAACTTTATGAAAAATAGTTTAAATTATTACAATAATATTATTTATCATTATACAGTTCTCTTTTCAGGGCTCCTCCACCATTCAAATTATTAACCCCAATTTAGGGGTATGCCTCAGTTTCACCCAAATGTTTTTACTAATATTGATTTTCGAGTGGGCTGACTTTAAACTTAAACTGCTCCAATTGAACGGCAAAAATTCCCATTAATGAAAGACCCGAGCAAAGACGGGTTATACTGCTAGTCTGCAATAAACTCAAACATACGACGACTATTGATCAACTGGAAGAAATTATACATAGACTTATAGTAATTACTAATAAATCAGAGATTCGACACCGGTTAAAAAAAAAAAAAAAAAACTCTATACGAAGGATCTATCAATTTTCTGTATAAAATCGATAAATTTATTAATATTTCCAATTAGGAGTTAAACATCAAACCTAGAACGTAAATGTTCTAATTAAAAAAATAATAAAACTGAGATGTTATATCAAAGTATAGAAAATCTTCAAGAAGAACAACTGATTACAACTACACCAGAATTTCGGGACTTACTCAAGTGAAGGATAGGTATGATAAAAGTAAAATCTTTTCAAATATGTTAACAAAATCATTGCAAATGGCCGCCAAGGAACGACGAAATCATCCGTATATAATCGTTAAAAAAGCAGATAAAACAAAGATCATTGTTGTTTTGAACAAATCGGGTTGTAATATAAAATTAGAACAAATTCTTAATGACCACACAGAAAAAAAATCACCAGGAATCATGCTAACCAACTAAAATTAAAAATTAACAAACTTATCATAGCTAATGATACTGAACAAGACAGTTTAAAACTTCCTAAAATAATTGGAGATTATTGTGATGGCCAAAGACGCATTCAAAAAGCTTGGCAGAGTATTGGAGACATGAGGATTTCTTTGCTAACAAAGAAAAGACTACTGAGCTGTTACGTGACATCTGTCCTTCTTTACGGCAGCAAATGGTGGACGGTCTCCTCAAAGATGAAGAAAAAACTCGAGGCAACGGACGTATGGTTCTACAGAAGGATGCTAAGTATATCATAGACCGAGAGTGTAAGCAAAGATAAGGTTTTAGTGAGGATACAAACAAGTAGGAAGCTTATACTTAACAACAGAAAGAGGCAGATGAAAGTTATGGGACATGTAATGAGAAAGGAGGGCTCGGAGAATATGATACGAACCGGCCGAATAGAAGGAAAGAGAGAAGGGAAAGCAACGCGTGACATACCTAGCGGGCTTAAGCAAATGAATGACAGAACGTAGACCGGAGGAGGTGGCAAAGGAACGAAACTTATTGAGAGCTACAAGAGATAGGAAGAAGTGAAGAGCCATGATCGCCTACGTCCTGAAGGGACACGGCACATAAAAAGAAAAGAAATGGCACTATAAAAATAGGCCAGGTATATGACACTATAAAAACACACTAACAAAGCAATCCTCTCCGTCCTATCATATCTCAGATTCCCGCTCCTGTTTAGCAATTACCAAAAACCAAGTTATCACACCATACATTGACAGTAAATATAGTATAAAATCAACTCTTGATGTAATTCAAATTTTAATGAAATAAAAAACTAATAATGAAACCATAGCCTCACTTAACGTTGAAAATTTATTCACTAATGTACCAGTTAACTAAATGTTATGGTCCGATTCCTTGTACCACGGTGGTAGTCCAAGGTAGAACCAATAAAGAAGAACTCGAACCCGGGTAGGAAATAACACAGATATATTACAAACAGGAATATATGTACAGAGAAGTAGAAAGTGTTTGTACGAACAATCAGGTTTAGTAGTAATTGTCTCTGACTCGACTGACTGACGGACTTCACTTCAGACTTCAGACTGAACTTTAGACTTCAGACGGAACAGTATTTAGTCCCCCCCCCACGAGGGCATCATGTGGCACAAGGCCGGTTTAACGTGGGATCTCCAAAAAAAATGCCCTTTGAACTCGTATAAACGGGTTCAGGATCGGTTTACCTCCCCGAAAGAGACTCCGCCCTTCGGCGTAGCCTCGTTCGGGTTCCTCACTGCCCGAAGGCAGAGAGTTCAACTGATCAGTTGGTCAGCCGGTCGCCCGACTTCGGACTGAACTCTCTGCTTCCTCTTGAGGCGCAGTATTTATTGTGTATGGGATAGTCCATTATGTTATTATGGGTAAGGTCCCATAACCCTAAACTATTGAAATTATTATAAGAAACATATACAGTAATCCATCTCTACCTCTACTTACAATTAGACCTAGTATATTACGGAAACTACTGTTAACTTATACTAATGAAGTCCCATTCTACGATCACAAAAATAATATATGTACAACGAGATGGTATTTTTATGGGTTCACGTCTGGGCCCAACTTTTAGTCATTTCGATATGTCTAGTCTCGAAAATAATAGATTTAATAAATTAAAAAAAATCCATCTAAGATATGTCAACGATATCCTAATCTTAGTCAAGAATATGTATGAAATATATCAACTCCAGAAACGATTGCAAAATAATTCTGTCCTTAAAATTACACACGAACGTAATAGTAATAAAATTCCTTTTCTCAATATATTGATAAACACTAATAATTAATTCACTATCCTCAAGTAAAAAAAAAAAAACTACTAGTATAAATTCGTGTACTCTGAACTATAAGTGTGATGACCAAATTACTATGAAATAGCAATTATAAAAACCTAATAAACTGTGCAAAAATTAATTTAGCCACAAAACAGATTTTCTACAATAAACTGAAAAATATAAAACAAAAACTTATTATTAACTTCCCTAATTATATTGTTGATGAATAAATAAAATATTCTATCAGAAATTTTAATAAAAGGCAAATGGAATATAAATTCTTCAACTAAACCCAAACATATTAATCTTTTATATAACAATCACATGCATTCTAATTATAAGAAAAATGAAAATATCCTAAAAAAGCTATTAAATACTAATATATCTATCATAGATTCTAGTAGAAAAATAACATTAATTATATACTATACTAAATTCAATTTAATTTAATCATTTGTAATGATGACTCCCCACCAGTTAACGTCTTGCAGAAAAACCAACATTATATATAAATTTAAATGTCCGTTCAGAAATTGTGTTGTATATTGCTGCTGGACTCAAATTAGGCGACAAACGCTTGTATATAAAAATATATAAATGGCTTTATTGTTTGGGTAGAGTGAGGGAGAATCACAGAGGTTAGGATTGTGCACACAGGAATTGACAGACTAAATTTTCGGTGAAACTCCAGCCAGCCTCTCTGCCAGGCCAAGAGTTGGACCGTTTTTATAACATTTGGATACCCAGGCAATTTCACGTGCCTACGCCTTTTTCCGGCATGTCGCCTATGCAACGTCTTGTAGCCATGCCTCTTCCGGCCATGTGCCCACGCAACTTCGTGTGACCAAGCATCTTCCGTCATGCGCCCACACAAGTACAAGTATGCATTTCCTTCCGATCAGGAAACCTTTGCGCCCTGTTTATTCAAGGCTCATGAATTTAGTCATTTTATGCTATCACCTATTCCGATTTACGCTCACTCTATGATGCAACTGAAGTGAGGTCAACCGATATCCAACAATTATAATTCCAATGGAAAAAATAATATACATGTTAATCACAGCACAACTACGTTATCTAGAAGGTTGAGTTTTCATATGAATGATGCATCTAATCAACATTTACAACAGCAATTTCATTCGCAATTTAGAAAAATTCTTATCGAAAATGCATCTATACTTTTTCATGAAAATAATAAACATAAACTAAGAATTCTTGAAGCTATCTATATTAAAAATCGAAAACAAACATTAATAAAATTAATTATAAATACTGTACAAATGTTTCAAAATGTTTACAGTAGATATTTTAAAATATCTAGGATGTAACTCAAAGCTTTTTAAAGTGTGTTTAAAATTCTGCTGCCTACAATCAGTCAGTTATGTGCCACGCATGATACATGCTTAAGTGATCATATATCTTTCGATACATGACTGACGAAGCAGATTTTTTCCTGCAGTAGGTCGCCATTTCTTTCTGCGGTAGAGCAGTTGCCATCCAAGGCTATAGAACCCAGTGTGCCCTGCTATTTACTCATAGCTAGCGGGGAGAAGTAAAGGTTTCTTACCTTTCTCAAGGATATTAGTACGTAAGTGAATGGAATTGATTCGACTGGAATTCGAACTTGGCTCTACGATTTCTCAATCCGAGCCGCTATCCATTACTCCACCGCTGCCTACAATACTAGTTCAAAATTTTACTTCACCTTCTTACTGCTGTTTTTTAAATCGAGGTATTTGAATATTTCCATAAAGGACTTTTATCTTAGGTCTATTCAATGTCGTTTTATACTCATCTATCTATATATAAAATTCTATGAATTCAGTTAATTCGTCCGTCACGTCTAAAATAGCCATACACTGACCGATCGAAACCCAATTTTAGTGAGAAGTGCGAAAGAGGTAAGGGGATACAAAATACAGTTGGTTTTACTAGGCTGTGTAGCTTAGTGCAATGAATTTGCATTATTTTTTGGAAATAAAATAAATACTCCCACTAGCTAAAAAAACAAAACAATTTAATGATTAAAATAACATGCTCATTTAATAAAAATGCAACATAGATTTTTGCATGCCTTTTCTATGATATATATAGAAAAATCCAATTTCCAGTTCATCCTACGTTTGCAAGAACTATAAAATCAGAAGGACAAACGCTTCAAAATGTTGGAATTTGGCCCCAGAAAGAAATATTTATGCATGGCCATTTGTATGTTGCATGTTCAAGAGTAAGAAATCCTATGAATTTAGTCTTCACTGTTAAAAAGGAGAAAAGACATTTTCTTAAAAAATATTGTTTACCATGAAGTTATAAAAATACAATTAAATTAAATTATTAAAACTCTAAATAGGGGTTTTTGTCAAAGAATTTTCCAAACAAATCAGCTTATTCAAATTTCATCGATTGGCTTGCAAAAGTGAAAGAAGACTTTGTATATCTCGACAAAAATGTCAGCCATAACTTTAACATTACTAAATACTGTGAGGATTTTAACAAGTGCAAGTGTGCTGCAGAAAATTCTAGTTACTAAAAATTAACCCTCATCTTTGTCGCCATATGAAGAAGGCCGGAGCGTATAACGACCAAAACGTTGTAATAAATATAGCGACAAAGATGAGGACAATAGTCCGAATAATGTAAATAGTGTAGTATTGTAGTCTGTTAAATCTAGTATTCTTTATTATAAAAGTATTTAATTGTCTTTCAGGTAATTAATAGCTGCTTAGTAAACAATCATCGCTGCTTAATGAACAAAGTGTGTCCATTTATGTCGAGGGAACCAGACTGTTTCTGTTGTTTGAATTCTCATTGCAAACATTCTTGGCATTTCCAAAGAAAATTTATTCCTCTGCCAGTAAAATTTCTATTTTCGACACAAGATAAAACTAATTGAGTTAAGTTTGTTTCTTTTTATCTCAGAAAAATAGGCAGATATTGAAGAAGGCCGGAGCGTACAACGGCTGAAACGTTGTGATAAATATGGCGACAAAGATGAGGACAATAGTCCGAATAATCTAAATAGTATATACAATACCTCATCTCAGAAATATAGACAGATACTGAAGAAGGCCGGAGCGTACAACGGCTGAAACGTTGTGATAAATATGGCGACAAAGATGAGGACAATAGTCCGAATAATCTAAATAGTATATACAATACCTCATCTCAGAAATATAGACAGATACTGAAGAAGGCCGGAGCGTACAACGGCTGAAACGTTGTGATAAATATGGCGACAAAGATCAGGACAATAGTTCGAATAATCTAAATAGTATATACAATACCTCATCTCAGAAATATAGACAGATACTGAAGAAGGCCGGAGCGTACAACGGCTGAAACATTGTGATAAATATGGCGACAAAGATCAGGACAATAGTCTGAATAATCTAAATAGTGTACATAATACCTCATGTCAGAAATATAGACAGATACTAAAAATTAACCTCCCGAAATATGTTTTCAAATACTTTTTAGCTTGCTTATTTCTTCTTGAGATGTTTACTGAAATCTTGTAGCTGGATTGTTTCTTGTTTTTTGGGGCCAATGTTCTTTATATTTATCATCCTTCTTTTTAGTTACTATTTTAAGGAGCAACATCTCGCATAAATATACAATTTAGTCTAAACCTGTGACCTGCATAACTAGAAGAAAAAATGTCTAAGAACTTAAAATAAATCTCTTCGTTTATCTTGATTTCAACGGGACCGAAAATTTTACTCCCTACAATTCCCAAATATTACTCCCCGTCCCCACTGTCGTTTTTAAGGATTGTGGCCATATGGCGTTGAAACATTAGTTCCTGTACGATCACCGAAATTAAGCAACGTCGAACCTGGTTAGTACCTTGATGCGTGACGGCTTGGAAATACCAGGTGCTCTAAGTTTGGATGTGCAGGTGGTGTAAGGGATACTGGCTCGGAATTGTTAATCGGAGATCCGAGTTCCATTTCCAGTTGGGTCAGTTATATTCACTTACGTGCAAATAATTTGGGAAAGGTATGGATTTAACAATTCCCACCACTCGCAGCTATGAGTTACTTAGTACGATTATGGGTAAAATAGTAACTTAGTAAGACTATGGTTTAATTAGTAAGACATACATCACTAAAACCGTTATTATCAAACACAAAAAATATTCTTACAATCTAAAAATATTTTCTGGCTTTAAATAACATCCAAAGGGTTGATAAGCCGTAGAAAACGAATCAATCAATCAAATACTGATTAACTACTCAGGGATGTCTTTTAGATTTATTTACATTCTCTGGAATAGAAATGTATAGAAACTACCGTGACCACAAAGTGAGGGACCAATTTATACATTGATTGTGATACAGAATCGATCCCCCACTTTATATTCACATTATAATTTCTTGTTTATCAAATTCTGATTAGATATGAATACACCTCTCCCCCCGCACAATTATAGGTTAATTAGTAAGACATATATAAGCAAATCATTATTATCTAAAAAGCAAAATTACAATCTAGAAATATTTTCTGGCTTTAAATAAGTTTCAATAGCTTGATAAGCCGTAGAAAACTAATCAATAATCAATGTTTTTAAGTCGAGGTATTTGATTATTTCTGTGAAGGACCCAACTTCTATCCTAGGACAATTCAATATTGTTATATATTCATTGATAAAACTTAGTTTTGAGAAATCTGTTTTCATCTCTATCTCTTGCAGCTGACAAGTTTCTTCTCCAGGCTTCCTCCCACAGACCACGGTCTGTCTACCACTTGCTTAAGTCCGCCAATTAATCAATGTTTTTAAGTCGAGGTATTTGATTATTTCTGTGAAGGACCCAACTTCTATGCCAGGACAATTAAATATTGTTATAGATTCATTAATAAAACTGTTTTGAGAAACAGTCTATTCTAAGACAATTCAATATTGTTATAGATTCATTAATAAAACAGTTTTGAGAAATGTTTTCATACAACCTGTAAAATATGCGAAAAGGGTAAAGAGAACATGTGATTCTGTGAATGGAAACATTGTGATGATTATGTCTGAGATCCTTCCACTAATCTTTTGGCCATTATCAAGAGAAACGGTAATCTCCAAAAAAGCCGGATTAAAGATCCATAAACATTATAAACACATCCTAATTATTCTTTACTTTTTATGTGCCGTGTCCTTTCAAGACGTAGGCGATCATGGCTCTCCACTTTTCCCTTTCCCTTGTAGCCCTCAATAAGTTTCGTCCCTCTTCCAACTCTCCCAGACCACCTTCTGCCATCCACTTGCTTAAGTCCGCCAAGTATGTCCCGCGTTGCTTTCCTTTGTCTCTCTTTCCCTCTATTTGACCTGTGACCTGTGACCTGTGAATATTAGATACTCCAGGCCATCCTTTCTCATTACGTGACACAGCCTCTTCCTTATCATGGCTTTCCACTTCCCCCTTTTCCTTGTGGCTCTCAATAAGTTTCGTTCCCCAGAACACGTTCTGCCATCCACTTGTTAAGCCCGCCAGATATGCCACGTCTTTGTACAATGAATACAAGAATCGAGTAAGAATTCGATGGCTGCCACGAATAGGCAGGAAGATTCTATTGGGCAGCGTGAGAGCCAACAGCTGACTGACACGAATGTTAACTAGCATGCTAGATAGCTGCATTCGTCACAAGTGGGAAAAATTTAAATCTACATGGCACTTTACGCCAATTGGCTCATTCGCTTAAACTCAACGTTGATTCTGATTCCGCAGAACTGGGTTAGGTGTGAAAAAGTATTTGTTGTTAACATTCTTTTTTTATTCGGTTTTTCCAGTTACGAGTCCTTTTTTAAAGCTGATCGTTTTGTGTTCATTTTGTTTAGTTCTTTTTTCATAACAGATTTAATGTTTAGTATAGAGCTTAGAAAAAATTCGCAGTGTGAGATAGGCAAGAAGTAAGACATGTAGTAACATCAGCACAGCAAAGGGCACTCCTTTAAAAACAAAGAAGGGCAAACATATTTTAAGTCAAGTGATAGCGATTGCTGTACGAGCCGTACGATTTTTTGAATCAAGTACGGTCAACGCCGGGCCATGCTGCTAGTAAATAAATAAAAATACTTGTCCAAGAGGCTACAAAAAATCTCTTAGTTTACCTTGGGACCGATAATGTCACCGCCTATAATTCTTTTTGGCTCTCCACTTCTCCCTATCGCTTATTCTTCTTTCAGAGTGTTTGGGTGTCAATCTGAGGACAACGCAGAGGATTTAGAAAGAGTTGGATGATATATCCAGTCAACATCATGGTGTTTGGCGTGATCATGACGTTATGCCTTCATTCACCTTTCCACAGGGCCTCAGACTCAACACGGAGGCCTACATAAAGTGCACTGAGGATGTAGTGCTGCCCTGAGTCAAGAGGACGGCTGCTGAAATACCACTTGTGTGACAACAGGACTCTACACCATGCCACATAAGCAGAACCAAGTCATGGCAAACAGACAATTTTTGCAACCATATCACCCCTTACATCTGACCACCTAAATCCCCAGACTGCGAAACCCTTGATTATTATGTGTGGTCCAGTTGAGCGAGAGACCAACAAAACTCATTGTAACTCCAAAGATGAACTGAAGGCAAGAAATATGGCAACATTCACCAATTTAAATAAGGAGACCGTCCAGAAGAGATGCAAGAGATTCAGATGTCGTCTGAAGGTCGTGGTTGAAGGCAATAGCGATTTTATTGTATAAATATACTTCAGTATTTCAAGATATGTTATAGTGGAACACGCCTATTCTATAGTTAATAGACTCTCCCACCTATAATAAGTAGGAGTAGTAAGAGTAACGAGGGAGTAGCTCAGTGGTTCGGTCTGAGTTCAGTCAGAAGTCGGACGACCGGCTGAACTCTCTGCCTTCGGGCGGGGAGGAACCCGGATGAGGCTACGCCGAAGGGCGGATTCTCTTCCGGGGAGGTAAACCGACCCTGAACCCGTATATACGGGTTCAATGGGCATATTTTTCGCCGAGCCCACGGGCTCGGAGATCCTACGTTAAACCGGCCTTGTGCCACATGATGCCCACGTGGTGAGGGGGGTGACTAAATACCGCCGCTCAGTGGGTCGGTCAGTCAGTCGATGCAGGACGACCGTTAGTCGGATACTAAAGTATCAGCGACCACAACTAGATTTCTCTGCGTCATTACCTATTATATCAAGTTCCTAACGTTTTGTACGTCGAACCTATTTCAGGACCGACTTAGTACAAATACAAGCCTCCACTGTGAAACCACTCCATAACAAGATATTTCTGTGTAATCTTAGTAAATATATCTGTTAAAATGAGATGTCAGTGTTATTTTCATTTTTGCGTAATTTAGACGACTTTTATCCATCGGACCCTTTATAATTTTAAAAGACGACAAAAATTTTGTGTTTATTAATTTTAATGATCATCTTTTTCCAAATTACGTACATTGTAACCCGGATATAAGAGACCCGGATATAAGATAAACTCGGATATAAGAGAGATTGTCTCTGGTCCCAAATTAGAGCTATACTTACCTAAACAAAATAGACCGAGCCCGGATATAAGAGAAACCTGGATATAAGAGACTTCTTCTCCGGTCCCGACAACTCTGTTATATCCGGGTTACACTGTATAATCCTAAGACAAGGAGAAAAATCAGCCAGGAATTGTTCAAAGTTCACTTCGGAAGAAAAGTACAATATGTTCCAAGCTTTCTAGCTTCTTAAGTCGTTATCACGATAGGTATAGACAATTGCTGAGTTTTGCAGAGCAAGTGAGTGTTGCGAAGTAGGCAAAGAGGGTCGTGACGTAAGCGAGGTGTGACGAGGGTGTTTTTTATATTCATATGAGGATGCAGGTTCTTAACTTCATATATATATATATATATATATATATATATATATATATATACTGATGTTTGTTTTGTTTTATGAATATTGCTTCTAGGATTATAAGTCTGTTTTTCAAATTGGATTTGCTTGGCGGTAATATAATTAGGTTACCCATTATTGATAAGTGTTTGTTTTATATTATTTAATTATATTATATTTATAAGCACTCTCGGCTTAATTCGCTGTAATTTATTAATTTTAATGGTCGTATTTTTCTTATCTCTGTAAATAGTAATTATTAGCTAGTTAAATGAAACTTGATGGGAAATGGGTAAAAACGGAAAACATAATTACCTTCTAAGTATCCGATGAAGGGGTGTCCACTAAAAAACGAAAAAAGAAAAAAAATTACCCGTAAACAGCTTAAATAGAATTCGCACCGTTGTGATTGGCTGTTGGTCAATCTCCAATCAAATGTGTGATAACGGGGTATATTTATAGAAGTCAGTGTCTACAAGCATTTTCAGAGGGCGTTTCAGAGACTGATCAGCTCTGAAAGGGGCGATTTGGTGAGGACAGTATGATGTTTGAAAGACCCGAAACTGTCCAATGATCCATTTCCAGAACATCACTGACGACGCCTTCTAGCGCTAAAAGAGCGTATATTCAAAGCAATTCTTTAAAAGAAATTATTTTGAATGAAGAAATGAACTTAGCTCATTAGATTAAGCTATTATGACTACATTTTATATATTTCAGGCATTCACTGTTGTAGTTTAGAAGACAAGAATTAGAACTAATAAACATTTTGTACAGAGATGTGGTAAAATTATCAGTCAATAAGAATATTTAGAAACGGGATTTTTTAAAATTCTTTTAAGTGTGCTACTAGTTTGGCATCTCGGTCCCAACCTTTCACTGTCGAAACGGTTAAATGTAGCCGTCTCTTCTACTCCAACAGCTTCTTATCTTGCACTTCCCGACAGTGAAACTCCCTTCCTCTTACTTGCTCCTCCGATAGCTATAATCTTCAAATATTCAAATGTAATGTCAATCGACATCTTCTAATGCCTTGATCTTGATCCCAGTCCTTCCTTTTATCCTTTCTTCAAATACCCACCTCTACTCGTGATCTCACTCTGTAACCTCTTGCGTGCTAGGGGCATTACCGCGTTGCTTGGGGTGATATGATATTTTTTTAAGCATAAGTGAACTTTAAAACGGAATTAAAAAAAAAAAATTAAAGTTCTATAGTGTCATTTTGGTTTGGATGAAGTTGTCATCAATATATTTGGCATAAGTGGTAGGCTTATTTTGTTGAATATTTTGTCTTCTAAGTTGGTCCTATAAAAGTTTGAAAATAAAGGGCCGAAAGGATTGCCCATAGCAACACCGTCAGTTTGGCTATAAATATTATCATGCTGGCGTGGAAAGGTTAGTCAACGATAACAATCGTTGTTGTTTTTTTATATTGAGGGCTTGATTTTAAGAGGGAGTAGAAAAGGATGGTGATAAATGTTATTTAAAATAATGTCAATTGTTTCATGGACTAGAACGTTAGTGAAAAAATTTGCAACGTTTCAAGATGCTAAGGTTTGTTAAAGTGAAGAACTTTTTAAAAATACGTTAGTAGAGCTGATACTATATTTGGTAGTTAAGTACAGACCTATACATAAAATAGAGGTATTATTTTTCCACCAACCTAATATATACAAAATCTGTTAGTAGAGCTGATACTATATTTGGTAGGTACGTACAGACCTATACAAAATTAGAGCTATTATACAAAATCTGTTAGTAGAACTTATACTATATTTGGTAGGTAAGTATAGTATGATTAATTGGTCTAAAGTTATTGATATTTGATATATGTGTGTAAGAACAAGGGATATTATAGGGTCGGGTAGATTGCCTGATTTATGGATTTTAACATTCTACCATATTCATTAACAGGGATGAAATTCGACTGTTATTTTGTGACGCTTTAAAGGTGCGATTTCGGCGTTATTTGTGGTTATTAGTTTACTTACGTGGGGTTTTACCTGGGAAATTTTGTGTAGTTTCTTGAATTTTGAGGTAGCATCGAGTATTAACTGTAGTTTTGGAGATGTTTATCCTTATTTAATACCGTCCTGGGTGTGACGATAAACTACGTCCGCGTCCTGGTTAAGACGATAAACTACGCCCGCGTCCTGGTTAAGACGATAAACTACGTCCGCGTCCTGGTTAAGACAATAAACTACGTCCATCAGCAAGGCCTCTGATCAGGAGGTTTTGAGGATCGTGGAACTATCTCTTAATTGCTGGCGTTCCTAGGTCCACACTGACCAGGGGTGGTAGCATCTGTTAGGGTCCCAGCTATGAGCAGATAGTTGTCAACCAAAATTGTGTAAAAATAGGTTTTAATACCAGAAATACTTTGTAAAAAAAAATATTACCAGCAATAATTTTTGAAGGAAAAATTATCACCAATACATTTAAAAAAAAAAATACTAGCAATACAAACATTTGTACATTTTTTGAAAAAAAATATTACCAGCTATAGATTTTTTGAAGGAAAAATATTCTCAGAAATTGATTTTTGAAGAAAAACATTACCAGGAATAAAAATTTTGTCGGCATTAAATAACCCATTGAACCTTATTTAATACTACGAAAATGTTCGATTTATCAATTTTTCTTAGAATAAAAGTGAACTAAATAACTAACACTAGTAAAAGCTGACCTATGACCCTTGAAGTAATACTCATATAACAAAAACAACCATCAATAAAAAAAAAATTGTAACTTAAAAGCACGCATCCTCAAATTTATATAAAGAAGACACACGTCACATCTCGCTTACGTCACAGCATTCATTGCCCACATCACAACACTCACTAGTTTTAAGAAACTCACCAACTGTATCTGTCTACCCTGATGATGACTTAAGAAAGTGGAAAGTTTGGAACATATTTCTTGTGGTATCTGTCTATATTTCTGAAATTGCAATATGAGCACTGGTAAAAATGTTTCCGAAGACATTTGGTTTGTAAGTCCCAGAAATTCATACACAGATGTCCTCAAGGACACATGGTACAGTGGATATAGGCGTTAGTTAGATCCAGTACCAGGACCCAAAGTATTTGAGTTCAGTACCTGCTTAAGGCAGTGGAGAACTTGGAGAGAGGAAATACAGGAGATAACTGATAACTGATATTCATTAGACATGGCACGTGGAATTAGAATAGTCTACCCCAGCGAGCGAAATAAAGGGTTCAGTGCGACATTCCTGAAGATGACCGGAGCGTACAACGGTCGAAACGTGGTAAATATGGCAATAAAGATGAGGACGATAAATGTGAATAGTATATTTCTATTGCTTTTCTTTCGAAATAACCTGCTCAAGTCTAAACGTTATCTTCCCCTCCTATTCATAAAAACTACCTCTTATTATAACCATCTACCTCGAGTGGTTCCCGGGCCTTGTACAGGGTGAACCTTACTGTAAAAAAATGAAAGAAACAAGAAGAACATTTGCTGCCTAAATACACACATACACATTTATATATATATATATATATATATATATATATATATATATAATGTGTCGGTGTATATATGTAGGCGTGTGTGTTTGTCTTTTTAGATATATATATAAAAAAAAACACGCTAACTCATGAAGATAAGTTTCCGGATACATAGCCCAGTTAGTTGCATCCAGTGACTTGACCCTAAGAGTTGTGAGTTCAATACTTGGGTATTGCAGGGGAGAACGAAGATAAAAGGAGATAACTGCGACTCTCAGAAGAGGCATGTCAGTGGAACTAGAACAATCTATCTACTCCGGTCGATAGAATAAAGACTTCCGTTCAAAAATCCGATCGCCTGAATAAGGCCAGAGCATAGAATATGGTGATAAAGATGAGGACAGCCCGAAAAATGTAAATAATTAAAATAATTCATCTCAGATATATGTATGTGTGTGTGTGTGTGTGTGTATTTAGGCAGCAGTCCTCCTTTCATGCACATTTTATTGAATACGACAGACGAGGTGCTTTGATTTAGTTTTTTATGTGATCTAATATTCTTTTCAAATGATAAATTATATAAAAACTGTCCGAATATTCTTTTTTTCCAATCGCTTTCGGCTATACATTTAACCATTTTCAATATACATATATACATATGTTAAATATAACAGACAACGAAAGTCTGTTTGAACATGAGCCGTCTATAATAGACATTCGTTGTCTGTTATATTTGACAATATATGTTTGAATAATGATCTACTGCCCCGACACACACACACACACACATATATATATATATCCCCCTTTAACTCATCTAGAAGAGGCATGGTACGTGGAACTGAACAATCTAACTCGGTGGATGAGCTAAAGCGTTCAGTTCGAAATTAAATCATCTGAAGAAGATCGGAGCGTACACGTTGTGAATATGGCAATAAAAATGAAGACAATGCAAATAAGATTCCGGAAGGTTTTTTTTCTTTTTCTTTTTTTGAAGGAGTGTTATTTCAGTTATCCGGCATTAGACACTTGAACTTTATTTAAAATCGAATGAGGATTGGCTAAATTCACTACCCAAAATAGCGTTATGAGTAGATGACGTCATTCATGACATTTTCAAGAAAATCTGTTCAAAACAAAAAAAGATTTATTTAACCGCAAAGTTTGAATTTTTATTCTTGGAATGGGTTGGGAAATTTTTTTGTCATTGATGTATTTAAGATTTTAAAATCATTTCCTATCTTGAGAGATGGATTTCAATTCTGCATCCTGTTGTTGTTGACCTATCTGTACGACTTGAAAGTAGATGCCCATTCCAAGGAACCTTAGGATTTGGCTGGCCCCTATTCATTAATCTGTCTGGATAGAAATGAGTTGTAAACCTCAAGAACAGGCAAACCACTCCCCCACGTCAAAGTACTTAAAGCGGTTTTTAAAAATCTAGTATTTGTTATATGCTTCTTCCCGCCAAACGGAAGCGAGTATCATGTAATAGATATCGGGATGGCAAGTGAATTAGGCGCGAAAAAGACATTGATCCATCTGCTTCCCTATATGGGTTAAATAGTTATGCAGAAAAAGGCATTAATCTATCTGCCGCCCGCTACGATTTAAATAGATACGCAGACTTGGCTTTTATAGCTTGAGGCGGCAACCAATCTAAGAGAAGGAAAACTATATGCCTTCACGGATTGAATAATCGATATCGGTACGGAAAGTGAATTTGGCGTGCCGAGTTCAATTCCCACTCCGATTCTGTTTCATTCACTTCGGGCTAATGCTCTTGAAAAAGGCATGAATCGAGATCTCCCTCTAGGTATGGGTTAAATAAAAGTAGACTGGTATCTCTTGGCTTGAGGAGGCAACTAATCAGGGAGAAGGAAAGCTTTGAATTCAAAACCAGCTTGAAGAGGGATATATGGACATAAAATCGTAGAGGCACCATATTTCTAACGGTTTAGCAGGGACGCACCCACCAAAAATGGGACAGTGGGCATGGTACGTCTTATGTTTTTTGAGAAAGAAAATTACGACGTATATGAACGAAACATTTTATAATCTAGATAATATAAACACTCCTTTCGTAAACATTAAAAAAAATCACGAATTTTATTCGTCCGATCTTTAGCATTTCTAGAAATGAAGTGCCAAAAAATTAGAAGCAACACTACAGTGATTGTTTTCTTTCTCCTCAATTTGTAGAAATGGACTCACTAAGAGGAGAAATGCTCGACGCTAAAAGATCGAGCGATAGAAATTTTCTTTTTCTCTTTACTGAAAGAGTGTTTAAAACAATCCAACGTTTCGTTCATGTATGTCCTTCACTCTCAAGAAAAATAAGACGAACACGGGAGAATTGTTAGGTTATACCTAATTTTTCTTTAGTCTTTTCGACCATTAATGCCCACAATCCTACTGCTGGTGGCGCCCCCACTAACCTATCCATCCTGGGTAAGGCGATAAACTACATCTGCGTCCTGGTTAAGACGATAAACTACATCCAACAGCAAGGCCACTGATCAGGAGGTTTTGAGGAGCGTGAAACTACCTCTTAATTGCTGGTGCTTCAAGGTACACCTTCCCCCGGGGTGGTAGAACCTGTTAGGGTCACAGCTATAGGAAAAGAGTTACCCTACAAAAAGGGGTTAAAACACCATGAAAGTATAGAAATAGGTTTTAATACCAGCAATACTTTTTTGGAAAAATTATTACCAGTAGTACATTTTTGAAAAAGAAAAAAATTACCAGCAATACATCTTTTGAAAAAAAATATTACCAGCAATAAAAATCTTGTCGGCATTAAATAACCCACTGAGGTGTTGATATGCCGTAAAGCAGAGCAAAACAAACCAAACCAACCGTAACCTATTAGGCTCGTAGAGGCATCACATATACTGCAGCCGTACCAGTGGTATGTCATTAAGCATAAATCCATCTATTTGCTGCGTCCCTTCAGAATATCAGCGATCAAGGTTCTCCCAAACTTCCTATCCTTTGTGGCCCTTAACAGTCTGCTAAGCACCCCCGTCATTCGTACCGCCATCCGCTCACAAAAGAAAAAATTCGTCAGGTAGCTGACCCGCTACTTTACGCTATCTCTCTTGCTTTGTCTATTCCTGTTTTTGAGTATAGGCATCCTTTTGATTACCAGTTTCTTAAACGCTCTGTCCATGGAATTGTCAGTATCCTTCTGTAGAACTACATCATTTTCTACCTTCGAAGACCTTTCTCTCTCACAGGCGGGATGTGGCATGCCTCACTCTACTCTATCGCTACTTCCATGGAAAGTGTTCGGACGAACAAATTCTTTGATTCCGCCAGTTCTAATCTTAACGGCCAGACCCGTCATGCCACGCCCATTGTAGCGATCCACTCTCATTCCCACCGTATTCCATTGGTGAGCAGTAAGTTCTGAGGATTGTATGTAGCATGAAATAGACTGTCACCTCTAGGTGGTGACTTCTACGTTCACTTCTATATTTACAAACGCTCTCTGATATTGAGTATTTTATCCAATAAATATAGCACATCTTAAGACGATATAGGGTATATATATTATATATATATATATATATATATATATATATATATATCATATATATATATATATATCATATATATATATATATATATATATATATATCATATATATATATATATATATATATATCATATATATATATATATATATCATATATATATATATATATATATATATCATATATATATATATATCATATATATATATATATATATATATATCATATATATATATATATATATATATATATATATATATATTTCGAAGTATTAGTTATATATCTGTCATTGTGAACTGCAAAGAATACGGGGAAATGGAGAGCCATCGCCCTGAAGGTGACACGGCACATAAGAAGAAAACAACCCTGTCATAGAAATAGCAGATCGGCGTCAGACAGGTTATAGTCATGTCTCACGGACAGGATAAATTATTCGCACCAAAGGCAGTGTTGCTAATTACTAAATCGATATAATGACGTTTTTTACTTTCTGTAATGGCTGCCCATGCCTTAAAGAAATAATTAAATAAAAAAAAAATGGTACTCACAAGTAAAGCCCACACTTTACAAAGGGCTCTATCTATGTAAAATATTGATGATCTTAGGTTGTTTTTTTTCTCAAAAAATTCTCACTGGAAAATGCCATCTCTGGCCTGAGGTCTATGGTTGGGACCCCCCCACCGAAGAAATGAGTGTACACCAAAAATCAAAGGAAAGAAATAATATAAACAAAATGATTGACGTAACTCTTCCAATATTTTGACCATTTAAGAAAAGAAAAAGAAAAGAAAAAAACATAGTGTTTGACAACTGTAAACAATATTGCAACAGAATGTATGTTTTCCAAACAAAGGAATATTAAAAGGGTTACGTCACTCATTTTGTTTATTAACCAGAAATAGATTGACATCATGGTGGACATAATGTTTACGATTAAGAATTATATATTGATGGCGGAAAACGAAACCATTGTTTTTTGTACACAGACTTATAATTTTCTTGTAGATTTATATATTTTATACTTGAAATTAATAATAATAAAAAATATAACGTTTTGTTTAAATATTGTCAAACGCTATGTTTTTCTTTCCTTAAATCGCGCTGTTAAATTTTAACAACGATAACAACAACAATAATAATAATAATAATAATAATATTAAAGATAACATTTTGCGAAAATAATCCCTTTTAACTTAAGAAAAAATTGAAAGGCTACATTTTCAATAGTGGCTCATTAATAATTAGTCTTGTCATCTTAAAAAATAATTAAATCCTGGCGGGGGGGGGGCGAGTAAAAGCAAAATGCATTGCGTAACAATATTTTTCTCTCAACCAAATGCATAGACTGTTTCTCTTTTGTCTCTTAATATTCGTTTCCTACTTTGTTCCTTATTTCATTTTATCCTGATATATATATATATATATATATATATATATATATAAATAAAACATGCTAAAGGTCATCATCTCCTTTCATGAAGGAATGAAAGCTAATATCGTGTCTGATGGTATGATGTCGGAATTCTTTAATGTCACAAATGGCACCAAGCAAGGTTGTGTCATAGCTCCCGTCCTGCTTGCCCTTTTCTTCTCGGTGATGCTGAAATATGCATTTGCAGACACAGAGTGGCGTCAAGTTTCAGTTTCGAACAACTGGTGGTCTCTTCAATCATCAGCGCTTCAAAGCCAAGACCCACCTTCGTACGCAAATTATTCGTGATTTGTTGTTTGCTGATGATGCGGCTCTTGTTGCGACATCCTTTGAGGAGGCCCAACATCTAATAAATCGTTTCTCTGCTGCATGTAAAGCGTTTGGTCTTACACTTAGCATAAAGAAAACTGAAACAAAAACCATCAGTCTGCAAATTTCCAGAGAGACCATTGAAAGTAGAAGACAAACCCCTGAAATATGTAAAGTCTTTCACCTATCTTGGTAGCAAAGTCAATTACAGTGGAACTTTAGATGATGAAATCATGCATCGGATTGCTAAGGCTACCAGTGCTTTCGGCAAACTTCGCCATCGCTTGTGGAATGAGCGGGGTATTCGACTTGATACGAAGATTCGGGTTTACAGAGCTGTTGTACTTGCCATCCTTTTGTATGGCACAGAGTCGCGGACTCCATACAGGTACCATATACGCCAGCTAGATGTTTTTCATAAAAGCTGTCTGCGTGCAACCT
Source organism: Acanthosepion lycidas (assembly GCA_963932145.1). Taxonomy (NCBI): domain Eukaryota; kingdom Metazoa; phylum Mollusca; class Cephalopoda; order Sepiida; family Sepiidae; genus Acanthosepion; species Acanthosepion lycidas. Next base: position 34,854,150 of record OZ010608.1, on the reverse strand, counting down.
GTGGAGTTAAGCTTCAAGATAGGACATCTAACGTAGACCTGTTTAACAGGTGTAATATTGGAGGAATCGAGACTTTTATCATACAGTCTCAGTTACGGTGGATTCGTCATGTCTTGAGAATGTCTGATGACAGAATACTCAAGATCCTAATGTACAGCCAGTTAGATCTGGGCTACAGGAATGTAGAACGCCCATGGCTAAGATACAAAGACAAGCTGAAAAGCAACTTGTCAGCAGTCAATATACCACATAACAACCTTGAGCGCTTAGCCTTGGAGCGGGTAGAATAGAGATCAACGTGTTTTAGTGGAATCTGCAATTTTCAATCTGCTTGTATGAATCATCTTCAATAAGCGAGAGCTAGAAGTAAAACGTCAGCCAATATAACAGTGATCTCATCTCACAATCCTCTCACTTGCTCCATATATGGCCTCCTTTGTAAATCACTAGCGGGTCTTAAATGCCACTTAAGATTATCGCACAAAATTTCATAACTGAATCAATAATCTGTCAGATCCTCATACGTCGAAAGCGATGGGAGAGACTATTATATATATATATATATATATATATATGTGACAAACACACCGTGCTTGGAAAATAAAACATTCCTATAACTCTTGATATATACTTAAAAACAAACCATGCATTCAATTAAATGTAAAAATAAATCATTCTTGATAATGTCTAAAAGTATAGCCGAAAGCGTTCGGACATACAGAATATTCAAGATTTTTTTTAAATAATTTATATCTATATTATAAGAACGCAACAAAAATTAAAATAAAACAAACTTAACCGCAGTACTTGTCAGTCGTTTTCAATGAAACTTGTATAAAAGACATTCCTTTCCAAATACACAATTATATATATATATATATATATAGTATTCACTCAAGTGCCGTAGACTCTACTAAGACTCAAACACATTGTTCACGATAAACATTTTGTACAGCAAATGCAGTTACATAAAATAGTGAAAAAAAGTTAATAAATCACCATTATGAAAGTGCTAAAAATCATTTTGTTGTCATTATAACCAGTTACGATCTGAATATTAACGTCTTGCACACCGTAGATGTTTAATTCAACTAGTTTAAGATACAGCAAGCGAGAGAAAAAGAAATGATGCCTCTAAATCCTGACGATAAAAGTTTGTTTACAATTCACGCCGAGAAGCAGAAAGTAGCCGGCAAGTAATGGCGGATAGCTTTTGCAAGCAATGTGTGTCAACTGAAAGGAAAGGGACTCGTTTTAACATAGAATTAAATGCACGTTGGATGGAAGTGGTGATGGCGTGTGTTGTTTTACTTCACTCGCTTAGGCAGGGAAAGTCAGTAACTGTGACACAAAATACCCGCGAAAACAGGAATGCCATTGTAATGAAGGGGAAAAGTCGCCTGCTCCTTCCATTTTAACACGCCTACAAAGCATCCATAATTTTACAAATCTGCCTTAGATTATTTTGCTATTAATTCACTATAATGGCGCGAGTGCACACACGCATAAATACGTACACACTCAAATACACGCATGTATATATATATATATATATATATATATATATAGATATAGAGAGAGAGAGAGAGAGAGAGAGAGAGATAGAGAGAGAGATATGAATCATAAAAATATTCATCTGTTTATATACACATGCGTACATAAATATTCATGAACACACGCATATATATATATATATATATATATATATATATATATATAGATAGATATATATAAACGTATACACGCTCATAAACGTATTCCACCTTATATGCACACACCTGAACGCACTCATCCATCCATGTACGCATACGCATACATATATATATATATATATATATATATATATATATATATATATATATATATATATATACACACACACACACATATATATATCATATATTCGACTCTCCAGTCAAATTCGACGTATGAGGGTCAAGCAGATCGGTTCCTAGGAAACCGACAGCCCGACAACACCACATGAGATATGATTATAGTGGTGAAAGTTTTGTGCAGAACCATCCACACTTTTTGAAGGGCCGAATACAGAGACCTGGTGCACTACGTGCCACAGGGTCCCCAAACGACCCTCCGCAGGTTTTGAATTCAAAGTTGTCCTTCTCCTAGACCGGTTGCCATCCAAGGCTATAGAACCCAGTCTGTCCTGCTATTTACCCATGGAGGTAGAAGAGGATTCACACCTTTCGCAAGAGTATTAGCACGTAAGTGAATGTAATGGATTCGACTGGAATTCGAACTCGGCTCTCCGATTCCTCAATCCAAGCTGCTACACACACACACACACACACACACACACACACACACACACATATATATATATATATATGGTGCAATGGAAAATTGTCTTCTAAATTCCGCAAAAATGAACAATATCTTGAACTACGAAAGAGTAAATTTATACAATAAAATCGCCATTGGCTTCATCCATGAACTGATGACTTTCGAATCTCCTGCAACTCTTCTGGACGGTGCCCTTAAGTTGGTGAATGCATTATCTCAAATCCTTACCTTCAGTTCATCTTTGGCATTACAAAGTGTTTTGTTGGTCTCCCGCTCAACTGCGCCCCACACATAATAATCAAGAGGGTCGAAATTTGCGGAGTTAGGTGGCCAGATGTAAGGAGTGAAGTGGTCGCAGAAATTGTTTGACAACCATGACTGGATCCTCCTGCTTGTGTGGCATGGTGCAGAGTCGTGTTGTCAGACACAGGAACTCCTAGCAGCCACACTCTTAACCCAGCGCAAAACTACCTCAAGGCACTTGACGTAGGGCCTCCGTGTTGAGTCTGAGGCCCTTTAGGAAGATGAACGGAGGCATAAACGTCGCCACCACTAATGATAATTCCAAACACCTTCGTAATCATCATTAGACTCATCCAACTCTTTCCGAATCTTATGCACATCTAAGTAGTCTGAAATGTTCATATTGGAGCTTTCGGTGTAAATGCCAAGCTGTACAGCATGCCGTTTCCAAATTTCTGGCGGAGTGAATTGCGATATAGTGCTCTTTTTCACAGACAGTGACCAACTAACTCTATTATACTGTGCAGTCGACAAAAATCAAAAACAAACAACACGCATGCGCGAAATAAAAATATAAAATTGAGACAATTTACCGACAAAACCCTGCATACATATAATTACATATTCATATAAAAAGGCATACACAATCATGAACATATACAGCTACATATGTACAAGCGTGTGCATGAACACAGTCTTTTGTATATACACATATAAATCTTTACATATATAAACGTATATATGTCCATAAAAATATTCCTACATATACAAATTCACAGAGCTACATAAAAACGCACTCATAAACACTCATCCACACATGTACATATAAACATACACAAGCAAATTATATATAATTTTTACATCCTTCTTACTTTTTTCCAGGCAAAAGAAACCTTTTTACACATTCATATGTAAATGTATACTCGATCATAAATACATTAATCTTTATATGTACACATGCGTACAATAGCACACTTGAATAAACATTTTTTTTCTTCAATTTCTTTCGATATTCTTAAAAGGTTCTTGTAAGACAAGGCCAGACAAAGGAGAACATGAGTGTCAATATCGTGTTGCGCCAATCTTCCATGATGCGACGATCTGCCATGAAAAATTCTTGGCTTTTTTCTGGCAAAAATTAGAATTCATAATAAGCCAAGATTATTCTTACACAAGAAATCATTGATGAGGTATAAGATCCATTGTGCCAAGATTTTATGTTTGTGGATATTCTCCGGCCTTGAAAAATTAACATTCAATATTCTGACTTGCTCTCTTATCTCGAACACTGATAAATGACTTTTTCGTTTAATATACGATATCTTTTTTTTAAATCATTTCACCCCAAGCAAGGTAATAAAACAACTACGATACAAGAAGTTACTGAGTGAGAAAGAATTAAAAAAAAAAGAAAAACATTATTAATGAGCAAGAACAATAAAAGAAGAGGAATCAAGAAGACAGTAGATAATGATTGACTTTACATTTAAATTTTTAAAGTTCAAAGTTAGCTGGAAAGAAGCCTGAAAAGAGTTCCACAGGCGAGAAAAGAAACTGCTAGCAAAGTACTTACGGTTACATCTAGCCGCTCCAACTGTAAAAGGAAGAGACTTTGTTGCCAATTTAGTACTGCGTTTAAATTCCTAAAGTCTACATCCACGGAGTTCATCAGAACAATTACAATTAAAGTATTTATAGAAAAAACAGAGGGAAGTTACATTACGACGGCGGAAATTGATTGAAACTAGAGTGCCAGATCAGGAGCAATATTATTGCTGATCCTCTTTGGATTTTATTAAGGATCTCTAAATGTATAGCAGGAGCAGCAGCCCAAATGTGACATCAATATTCAAAGCATGGACGAATGGTAGACTTATAAATATGTAAGATAGATTCTGACGAGAAAAATTGTCTTGAATGATACAGTGAACTAACTTTCCTAGCAGCAGACCTAGAAATCGGTTCAATAGAATCTTTCTACTTCATGTCTACAAAGAACGTTAGTCCGAGAAGACGAGTCACTCTCCTGAGGGTTAGCATCAGCCATGCTGGTAGAAGACAGTGACGGATCTTTTTTCAGTGGCAGCATTTAAAAAAAAATCCACAACTTTTTCAGCTGTGTGGAAAACTCTAGTTTCGATTATTTCTAGATTTCTGATCATTGACCCTGAAAATATATGTGAAATTTATATTTTCTTCATTGAGGTTCTTTTTCTCTTTGAATTATTTAGCCGTGTTCAAAGGTTTCCAGTGCAAACCCATTTGATCAGTCTGTTAATCCTGTAACTTTTTTTAAAAATCATTTTACCCCCAAGCAAGGTGGGAATGCAGGAGGTTACAAGGAGTGGAGGAGGAGGATTGAGGATTGAGGAAAGGACAAAATACAATTGAGGATTGAGGAAAGGACAAAAGACAAAAGATGAACGAATTTTTTCTTTTAGTAAGACTTCTTAATCTAGGCAGGTTGTTATTAATTTCACTTTTTAATAGAATAAGGATAGCAACTCAAATACGTGCAGCCATATTTCCACCATCGTAACATCGCTTCCTAGTGCCATTTCAATAAGTAATTTCATGGTAATTTTTCTGATGAAGTCTTCTTTATCGTTATTTTCATTCCCCATCCCCACAAAAAAAAAAAAAATTGTACATATTGGAACTAAATAGGACTTCATAGAGACTATGAGGTACTATGGTGACTGTAGTAAGTATGGAAAGTTAGGTGTTGTTTTGGTGTAAGGAATACTGTAGGATGGTTGGATCAGTAATCGTGGCTAGCTAAGTTCAATGCAGATTGAAGACCAGCCTACTCCTATCCTTCCTATTGGCCTTGTGCCACATTTTCGTATTCTGAAAATAAATATTATTCTCCTGCATGGTACATAGATACTATGAATTTAAGCGCAGTACTAGATTGGCGGCTAGGTTCTATTATTTTACAATTGAATCGGCTAGATGTAACCGTAAGTTCTTTGCTAACCGTTTCTTTTCTCACACTTCTCACTTGTAGAACTTTCTTCCGGTTTCTTGGTTTCTATTCAAATTTGATTTGCAAAACTTTATCGTCTGCCTTCTTAATTCCTCATTTATTGTTCTAAGAAAAAAGAAAATATTAATAAAGAATAATATTTTCTTTTTATTATATTCTTTCACATTCAGTAAACCTCCCCCGCCCCGACCACACTGCCTTGCTTTGTTGCCTTGCTTGGGTGAAATGATTTTAAGAAATACAAACTAAACCTATATCTACCTTTCTGACAACCGTATAAAAAAAACAAAACAACAAAAAAAAAAAAAACAAAACAACAAAAAAAAAAAAAACCTTTTTTTCTCGTGTAAACCAAACTGTTATTTACGATTTTACTCTTTTGAAAACTAAAACTGTTTACATTTTTGACACTCAGGGAAACTCATCATGTGTTTACCATTTTAAATCTCGTATAAACCAAACCTGTGTATACTCTTAGGTTGGTGCAAAAATAATGACGTAATAATGTCGTTTTTTGACGTTAAAAAATACGTCAAAAAACGACATTATTACGTCATTATTTTTGCACTAACCTAATATTTTGATTTTCATGCAAAGCAATTCTATGTCTAAACGTTTGACTAGCTTCCAAAACAATACGCCTTTTTTTTTTTTAATTCTCAAGCTAACCATACTCCTTGCAAAATCATGCCTGATTCTACATTTTTTCACTCGCTTCCAAACCATACCTGCTCTTACATTTTTATACTCTCGTGTAAACCATACCTAGGCTTTCGCTACTGTTACCATGCACAAAAGACATATTTGCTGATAAATTCTAAATTTCCAGTTATTACTTTTATAAGTCTGGCAAAGAAAATAACAAATTCAATACATGAAACATTACAGAACATCAAGAAAGTAATAATCACCTGTTAATTTCTTTTGCGCTATACAAATCTTTCACATGTGCTTTTCATCTCGCGATGATTCTTTAATTTGAGGATTCTTTAAACTTTTCATTTTCAGACAACTGTCTGTTTGGAAACAAAAATAATTTTATAATCGCTAAAACTACCTTGTTTTACTTAATCTAGTCTATCACCTGCCTTTCACGTCATTATTTTTTTCTTGTCTTAGTTATATAATATATATATATATGTATATAAGCAAATATATGGATATAGAATCCGACAGTATGAAGAAAAATATACGGGAAAAAACAAACAAAAATCCTTATATGCAATAATGCTGTTTTAATGTTAATATGTCGACGTTAATATGTTAATGTTAATATGTAAACGTCCAACGTCGACATATTAACATTAAAACAGCATTATTGCATATAAGGATTTTTGTTTGTTTT
>OZ010608.1:34807272-34842272 GCA_963932145.1 Acanthosepion lycidas | reverse complement strand
TAATAATTTAGAAAAAAAATATAAAGAAACACAATAATAAAATTTTTAAAAAATGCTTAAACCAGAATAAAAAATTATTGATCCAGAAATAAGAATAAATAGTAAAAAAAATATGTAACTGTAGGTATCCTATAAATTGTCCATTGAATAATACATGTCTCAGAGAAACTATATTTTACCAACGCACTATCTATTGAGAATCCGAATATTAAAAAAAATTATATTGGTAGCACTAAAAATAATTTTAATTAAGATGGAGTCAACATCTGTCTTGCTTCAAAAATAAATATCGTAACCAAACATCCCTATCCAAATATTTTTGGCATTAAAAACAAATAAAACACGAACAGTAAAATGGAAAATATTAAAAAAACGAGAACTTGTAAATTTTTAAATGACCTATGTTCTTTGTGCCTACATGAAAAGTTATATATTATTAAGTTTCTGAAAATAAAGGTTTATTAAATCAAAGAAAAGAAATAACGGTTTTTTGTAGACATTGCATTATGTTTACTTTAAAACATAATTATAAAAAAAAATGCATAATTATATATCTATTATTTGATCATAAATAAGAAAATTAAATAATGCGTAATTACAATATTTTAACTTTAACAATACCGTATCTATTATATTACTAAATATAATAAATATAGTATTTTAGATCTTTATAATAAAAATATAAACATATAAAATAAGACTTAATCGTATTTGAAGCCCCTTTTAAAAAAATCCCAATGTATCTTATAAAATAAATAAAAATGCCAATGTATAGTAGCGAATCTTATGTATGCCCCTAAATAAAAAAGACAGTGAGGACACGTTCTCATATAAGGAAGACAGTATCGACAGGTAGAAATTACGAAACCACACCTAACCCGTAACCTATATTTACTTTGTCATCTTAAATTAGACTCATATTCGTCAAAAAAAGCCAGCATCCTTTTAAAATTTTGTAATCCCTTTCCCCTCCAACTTAAGCTATATAATAATATTTAGCTTTAAAATTTTTTTACGAAAGCTATCGCTTGAAAATGGAACAAAAAATTTGAGATTTTGTTCCGAAACATGGTAATTTCTATGTCGAAATAAATAAATATATATAAGGTGTCTGGGTGTTTAATATCAAGTCTTTTGTGACTGTCAGCTTTATTGCTCAAGCGATCTTCTGATCCAGACATTACAAAAAATGATTTCTAGAAAAGGAAATAAAGAAAATGGTAAGGTCATTTAACTTTCTTTTTTTTTTTTTTTTTAATTATTTTATTCTTATTTATTTGTTCCATTCTGGTCCCGTACGATCCTTTGCGACCTAGAAGAGCTGATCACAATTCAAACCATTTTCACAAAGGAACGTGTCGCATGAAGAATTCTAAATTCAACAACATTCACATCGTCACGCTTATACGACTATGAGAACTACTTGCCTTTCTTTACTCAGTTTAGGGCCACAACGCGTTGAAAAATGTCTATAATTTTTTTTAATCAATTCACCCAAAACAAAGAGGTAAAGTCACTAAACCGCAAAAGAGTGAAAGAAAATGAAGAATTTAGAAAGAACCGGAAACCCAATGCTAAACAGAAATCAAGGAATAAACCTCTACTCATGTCCAAAAGACCGGTTACCACTCCTCCCCTGTCTTTTAACTATTTGTCCATGAATCAAATATTGCTGTCATATCTGTTCTGATGCTTTTGCTATTTATTTAGAAATTCTTCATAAAATAGAAAGAAAAATCTGTAATGTTAGTAATCCTAACCTGGCATCTCCGCTTCTGCCATTCTCCTACAGTCGTAACGTAGCTTCTCTGTATCTTTTCGGTAAATATTTTTATCGTAATTGTTTTGATGAAGTCTATTCTATGGTACTAGATTGACTAAAGTCTTCCATTTTTTTTTTAATCATTTCACCCCAAGCAAGGCGAGAATGTCACTGGTGTGCAGGAGTTTTATAAGGAGAGAAAGAGAAGACTGGGACTAGGGAGGATTGAGGAAAGGACAAAAGATGAACGTCACTCAAGAAGATGGCGATTGATGATGGCTTTAAATTTTTGAAGGTTCTAGTTGTTAGAAAACCAAGTAAACGGAAGGGAGTTCCACAGGTGGGAAGTGCGAGAAAATAAACTCTTGGAATAAAAATGGCGGTTGCATTTAGCTATTTCAACAGTAAAAGGGTGGGACGCAGATGCCAATCTAGTAGCACGCTTAAATTCATGTATTCGGGGTACCAGGGAAAAAACTTATCAGAGCAGTTGCCATGAAAATATTTGTAGAAAAGACAGGGGGAAGCTACGTTACGTCAGTGAGAAAATTGCCTTCCTTCACTTATAATAACTTTCAGAATATATTTGTTCAACCAACGTAATTTCTGTTATAGAAAGTATACATTACAAATCCTGAAAACTCTTCTGATTAAAAAAAAATCCCTTACTACCCACGCATCCATTAATGGCATTACTAAGATGGTTTGTATGATAGTCACTGTTAACAAAAGGAAAACACGAAGACTTTCAGAGTCATCTGAATATATCTGTCTCAATTTGGGCACCTCGAGACGGTGTAATGTTTAGCAAGCTTGTCTCGCTAGAGCATTTACTACTCAGTAGTGAGTTAGATCCTCACTAAGTTCCCCCTACTTCCGCCCTTGTGCCACATCTTAGCTACGCTTGGAAAAGCGCTATATCTATCACAATTATCATTCCGCCAATAAAAACATTACAACTTTTCATGCTTATTTAAGTTAAGCTATTTCTATAGTTATTAATTAGCACAGAATAAGTATCGTTAAAGAATCTAAGGACGACAATGAAGGAATTAACACCAGTAGAAACTGTCTTTTTTTTCTTTTTTTTTTTAAGAAGGAGAGTAGCTGAAAATAATTTTAGTCTTAATAATGAAACCGTTAATTTTGCTACAAGAAAAAAAAGTTTTCTACGATACTCGAAATGCACGCGCCAGAACGAACGTCCTTACAATCCTAACCACATAGCCAACGACGCGGGAAATTGAACACACTAGAATAGAAACATGCATTTTTCGAATTTGTTTTTACTTAGTCTTCTGCGTCTTTGTTCCATATTTTTAAGCCCTTCCACCCCAAGCAAGGCAATAAAAGCCACTAGGATGCAAGTGGTTATTGAGAGTGAAATAAACAGGAAAGACTAGAATAGACTAGGATTCGTTGAGACAGAAGATGACGACTGACATTGCCCTGAAATCTTTAAAGATCGTATGTGACAGGAATGCAGGGAAAAAAAATCAGCAACAGTTGCACCGAGGACATGACAAAAAAAGCCCAATAGAAAAATAATCAACACAATGTACAGAACACACTTACGTGTAACTGCAAAGCAAAGAACGAAGCTCCTTTAAACGGCAATTGCTTGCAAGTGGATTTGGCTTAAGATATTTATATTTATTTGAAATTCCTTCCCAGTTTCGTGATTTATCAACTAAAATAATTCATTGGCCTAATTTAAAAATAAATAAATAAGCTAACTACTCAATTAAGTAACCTATACACATATTTACTATATGTTAAATATTACTTGAAATAAATCTAACCAATTAATACTAGTATCGACACTCGACATCTTCAAAACTATGATTACTACGGTACTAATTTACATCTCTGCTCTCTGAAATTACATTCATAAGAAGTAGGCAATCAGGCATAGATATGGAAATAAAAACCGCAAATAAGCGGAAACAAATGGCAATCAGTAACCGCAAAGCCAAAAAAAATGCTATCTATGAACTCCCCGACATACGCCAACAAGTTCCCATAGCTGTTCATCTGCCCTGACTTACTATATTGCCTCAATATTTCTTTATACCTTGTAACCACACCACTCCGCCACCCTAAGTATGTTTGTGAAGGGTTTTCCCCCACTTCTCTCTCTTATCATACTCACTACTTTTTCCATGGATCCAATTTCTTAAGCAGTTAAAACTGCATTGGTAATCTCCTTCAGCGTTCTCGTTGCTGTTACCATAGAGGACCGCACCTCTTAAGCATCTCCGCAAACCCAGCCTCCTTCTGAACCGATCACTAACGTTGCTCTCTCTAACGTTTCCACCGTGGTAAGCGGAACACCATAGACGAGCAATGGCCATAATATCTGGGGCAATACTGCATGCTGGAAAAGCCATGCCTTAAAACGTCCTGGCAATCCTGATTTGTCGATCTTGGTCAGCGACTCATCAATATATTTATCTGTTGGATCATGTCTGTGTCCTTCAGACTACTGTTGAAAGTCTTGCCCAAGCTCTTAACAGGCTTTTCGCTCAGGATAAGGATTGTTGCTCCTGCTACTGTAAACCGGACTTTCTCCAAGACCTTTTCCTTTTTCAGTACTACGGGCCTAGATTTTTCTGGCTTGAAATTCATTCTGGCCCCAGTCATTTTCCTCGAGACCTTTTAAAAGCCATCTGCCACCCGTGACAGATGTCGTTGTCATGCTTAAATCATTCATGTAAGCCTTTATCGGTGTCTGGCGGACTCCTGGCCTAGACACACAGCCTCGGCATTCCACCTCGGCTGCCAGCGTGTTCATGGTCAATGAAAATAGGAGAGCAGACATTGTACAACCTGTGATAATACCCTTTCCCAGTGTCTGCCATTCTGACGCTGTTGAACCTGATCCTATTCCCAGCCGGAAATTATCAGAGTAGTTTACTATGAGATCGCATACAGATGGAGGCAAGTAATGTCTCTTTAGCGCTTCTTCCAACAGTTTGTGTGGCATGGGCTCGTAGGCGTTGGTGAGATCCACCCACAATACAATCAGGTCGCCTTTGCTTTCCTTCGCTTATCTCAGAAGGCTGTATCAAGACTCTTGTACGCTCAAGGCAACCTGGCATACCGGCAACTCCACCTTTCTGTACAGCATAAGAAATATCCTTTGTAAATATGACAATTTTTCTCTATGCAATTTTTGAAATAATATTGTCAAGATATTTAACGTCTTTGATAAATCCAAAAGTATTTCTGGATAAACTACATTGTGTGTCTGATTATTTGGAATAAGTATGCCTAATCTTTTTGCATTTCCTATCCATGATACTATAACATAAAACTGTCCATGCAAAACGCATGGAACAGACTGGTCAATTCCAATCTCCTTGAAGGTTTGTCTTTGCGATTTATGAACAGTCATAGCAAAACAGAGCTTGCATGGAAACTGGAACCATCAAAATTTGAAGGGGGATCTCTGAAGGAACCAATCGAATTCTTGGAAGTAAAATAATATCGTATTTATTGCACCCCCCCGCTTTTTTTTTTTTTTTTTTTTAGAAATAATTAATTACCCGATGTTCTACACAGAAAGATGTGGCACAAGGCCGAGTTTAAAGTGGGGTATCCGAGCCCATAGTCTCGGGTAAAAATTCCCTAGAGACCACGTAAAAACGGAGTCAGTTTCCCGAGACGAGACTCTGCCCTTCGGCAGAGCCTCGTCTGGGGGATACCCTCTGACATAAGCCAGGTAAGTAATATATTTTTTCTAAAGTATTTGAGTTATACTGAATAAAATATAATTTATTTTGATCTTTTTAAACATAAGAACGTCATAATAAAAAGCAAAGAATGAAGAATACGTCAAGAATGACGGCGTTTTTTTTTTACATATAACAAACATTTGAATTCAGATCATAATTGCCTGTCAAGTTACAGTGATTAATATGTAGTATACGTTTAATTTATTTTCTCTTTTACCCTCTAAAATTGTAATAATAAAAAGTCAATTATTAGGTTGGTTCAAAAATAATGACGTAATAATGACGTTTTTTGACATATTTTTTAACGTCCAAAAACGACATTATTACGTCATTATTTTTGCACCACCCTAATAAAAATGTGCTTTAATGATAGGTGGATTAGAACATTTCATGATTCGGTCTTTCTATAAATAGTAAGTCTTAAAAAACAGTTTCAGTTTACACTGAAAATTAGTTTTAACGATAAAAGAAGCTAAGAATTCGCGTATTACAATATTCTTTTATTTTAAGAATTTTTTGGTCGAGTTACATTGATAAAAAATGTATTCTTTTAATTTATTTTCTTTTACCCTCTAAAGATTTAATAAAATGATAATTAAAAATTCATCATTTTTAAGCGGAAAATTTAGCATAATGATTCAAAAAGTATTCGTTTATCCTAGAAACAGTTTTTCTTAAAATAAACCAAAATGTTTTTGAGTTACACCGATTAAAAATTTATTTTCTGTTTTTGTTAACCTCTAAAAATGTAACAATAAAAAGAAGAGTCCTTATTTGTATTCAAATGAAAATTATTCGTTTAAATGAAATCGCTATTTGAGTTAGTGATTTATTTTCTTTTTTACCCTCTAAAATGTAACAATGGATAGGTACAATAAAAAGAAGCTGAGAATTAGAATTGTAAAATTTCGCGGAATTCTGATCTTTCATTTACATTTGAAATAGTATCTAAAACAACTACCCCTTAGTTCTGCCCGGCCCGTTTAGGATCAAAGTGCAGTATCTGTGCTTTGTGATCATGCGGGCTGGCTTCTGTCGAACTCTCTAATGCAGAGAGGAACTCGGAGGAAGCTTTGCCGAAGGGCAAGGTTTCCTTCGGGGAGGTAGACAGGACCTGAACCCGTCAAGGAGGGTTCAAAGGTCATATTTTTGGCCGAGCCTACTGGCTCGCGGGCTACCCACATTAAACCGGCCTTGTGCCACATTTAATCCTCGTGGGTGGATTAATAAATACCATGGTTTGTTTTAGGTCTGCAACAAAGATTTTTTTTTTTTTACAGTCAGTACTAAATTACAAAACAATACATTCGGAAAGAGCATTTCGTTAAAATTTTGTATTTACCTTCGAGGATTTCCACAATGGAATCTGTGATGTTTAAATATGACGGGTCTTAATAATAATAGAACTTTAGCACGTTGTGTTTGTGCTTACCTAAAAAGAACTAAAGTTAACTTCGAAAAGTTTCGCCAATGTGACGTTTAATATGGTGATTCTTAAGAAGAACTTGTACTTACTGAAGAATAATTGTGAAGAGTTCCATAAATCGATTCATTCTTAATTATCATTTAATCAGTAAGAATCAAAAACTAAATATTGCACTTATATATATATATAGTCGTACACATACAGCCTGTTTCGCTTTACCACACAGTTCAACAGTTCGGCTAAACATTCGATTGGTACAAACCGTGATCGATCGAAACGACCGATTATGACCTCAGTCAGATACTCTTATCCCTAGGCTATCGGCGCGCGGTAGAGAAAGGGAATATATATATATATATATAATATATATATATATATATATATATATATATATATATATATATATATATATATATGTATTATATATTAGGTTGGTGCAAAAATAATGACGTAAAAATGTCGTTTTTTGACGTTAAAAATACCTCAAAAAACGACATATTACGTCATTATTTTTGCACCAACCTAATACAAACTCGACAATAGTTTTTCTAGCGTTTTAATTCTCGGATTTACACACAATGCAGGAGGGCATAGTCTACCCTAAGATTTGATATTTAGCCGGATGAGGTATAGAATCATGACTTTTCCCAGTAAACGAAACAGAATCGAACACAATTTGAACTAGGCACGATATTTCCACTTTCCGAGCCGCTAACTGTTACAATATCTGCACATCCATCTATCTGTTTCCCGCTCTCCCTCTCTTGCTCTTTTTCGCTTGAGGATGAAATGGAACTAATGTTTTTAATTTAAATACAAAATGAAATTTAAAGTTTCTAGCCTCCATTTTTGAAACATAGTTATTACTGTGTATCGAAAAAACATATTTTAAATCAGTTAATTTATAATATTAATGCTCTGTAAATTTACATTGAGCACTATTTTGTAAAAAATAAAAATATCAATAAGAACATCGGATTACATATCTTACTCTTCTTTCTTCTTATTTAAATATACATACATGCATATATATATATATATATATATATATATATATATATATATATATATATATATATATATATAACTGATGGAGCCTTAAAGTGGTCTGTTTTTTCTTTAAATTATATATATATATATATATATATATATATATATAATAGAGTAAGATATGTAATCCGATGTTCATATTGATATTTTTATTTTTTACAAAATAGTGCTCAATGTAAATTTACAGAGCATTATATATATATATATATATATATATATATATATATATATATATATATATATATATAATTTAAAGAAAAAACAGACCACTTTAAGGCTCCATCAGTTAGAATTTATTTCAGCAGAGATTTCATTTTTCTTTGAATCTTCAGACTTCACTTTCAAGGGTGAAAAAATGAATGTAAAATTTACACTTTTGAAGAGCAGTATTAAGCTCATATAAGGTGACTTAGAGGGTAGTGAGGAATAGTGTGAGAGACATGGTCGAGTTTAGAGAGGGAAGACAAAGTTTTAAAATTTATATAAACATATATATATATATATATATATATATATATATAATCACGGTACTTAGTGAAAAGTGCTCCATATCTGTGATAGAGCTAACGTATTCAGTTGCATGGATACTAGTTTGCAACCCCGAGTTTCATATCTTTTGCGATCTTCAAACAATCTGGTTTATTTTTTTCAAAAGTGGATCTATTTATGCTTATTTGTGTTTGATTATTTGTGTGTGTTGGATGGGGAATTTTATTCTGTGTTTGCTTGGGATGACACTCTCACATACATAGACACACATACATACAGCTGTATGGATTTTAGTTCTTACAAACACACCCATATAAATAATCTGGAGTTAGGCGCAGATACACATCCATGTGTTCGAACATACATATATACGCAACTGTCATTCTATTTCGATGTCGAGACTTTAGACTTTAGCGTTACATATGTAGCAATGTTCTCTTAACAAGGAACAGGTGAAGGTGGTCTTAACGTTTTTTAGATCGGCCGTCAGACAAGCTCACATATACAAACATTTATGTAGACGTGTACCCACTCTGATTGATCTGGGTCCACTATCATCATACAATTGGGTATATATATGATTTATTTAAGGATATTGCAATACAAACATGAATCTCTACTGCAGTCGTGTTTCAATGAGGAACACTGGTTACCCAGCCTCGAAACAACGGTAGTGTGTGGTAGTATATGGTACCCTTCTTAAATTTTATTGGCTTCCTCGGTATGTTTGTATTTCGAGGCGTTTTCATTGAGCACTTTATTATACATAAGTGTGGCTAGACGTCTGGTTGCCTCTAGCTAGGATCGAAACCTGGCTAAACGACGAGATTCATGGAAGACTGAAGTTTATAAGCAGTAAATTCGACCTTGCCAACCGAACGATCCTTTGTGGCTGAGCTAAATGACGGTTCCGCATAGGATGCAGGTTCGAATCCTGTCAAAGGACGAATATTTTCTATGAAAATTTCCCGGACATTCAGGCCGGTAAATGTTATTTAATACTATTTATTATAAACAGAGCATTTACTTAAATACTTGTATCTATAAAAAGAACGTTAAACATAAAAATGTCTTTAATAAATAAATTGTCGGACTTTGTCCATTTCGTATTATATGACGTCATTTGTTTACATTCGATACACCATGAGCAGTTATGAATGTGCGAGATTCATGGAAGATTGAAGTTTATAAACAGTAAATTCGACCTTACCTACCGAACGATCCTTGGTGGCCGAGCGGTCAAGGCACGTCAGCGTAAATGACGGTTCCGTATCGGATGCAGGTTCGATTCCTGTCCAGGGACGAATATTTTCTATGAAAATTTCCCTGACATTCATAATACTGTTTATTATAAACAGAGCATTTACTTAAATACTTGTATCTATAAAAAGAACGTTAAACATAAAAATGTCTTTAATAAATAAATTGTCGGACTTTGTCCATTTCGTTATATATATATTGTATTTAATTAATTAATCATAGCTAAGGATCGGGAAGCTCATGATGTATTGAAATTTATATATATTATTTATTTTATAACTTATTCGAGATGATCTTTGCCCTCTCTAACCTTCTAACTTTCTGTCCTGGAGTAAAAAGTTGTCGTACACTTTTCATGTAGAATTTCATTTTCAAGTCTTTTTTCCACTCCTCTCTCACATGCCAAATGTCTTATGGATTGAGTTGCTTCTTTCTAATTAATCTCTTTATCTCTAAGTTGAAATGATGATCCCTTTTCCTGTTGTGATCTCCTGATCCAGTTTCACACTCTCTGTTCTCACTTTTTAATCTTATTCACCATTCTCTTGATGGTTCTTGAACAGACTTTGGAGATGGTAGCCAGACTATGAATGTTGGTACCTTTAGTGAAGGCCTCAATGATCTTTTTCCTCTCATCCTGGCTCAGTTGGGAAGTGAGTTTGACACTCTTTTTAGATTAATGACACAAAGTGATTCTCATAGTAAATAGTGTCATGATGACTAAACGTCTTATCTGAAAACCTGGAAAAAAGAAGCCCAATTAGTTTAGTTTTTTTTTTTTTTTTTTTTTTTAGATATTAAACATTTTGTTGGATGGGCATTTATGCTGTTTTCCTGTGCGCCCTGTGTAAGACGATAAACTACGTCCGGCAGCAAGGCCTCTGTTCCGGAGGTTTTGAGGAGAGTGGAACCACCTCTTAATTGCTGGTGTTCCCAGGTCCACCCTGACCCGGAGTGGTAGCATCTGTTAAATTCTCAGCTTTGTGCAAATTGTTAACCCCTAAACTCGGGTCAAAACACTATAAAAGTATAAAAATAGGTTTTAATACCAGCAATAATTTTTTTGAGGATATATTATTACAAGCAATACATTATTAGCAGCAATACATTTCTTGAAGAAAATAAATATTACCTGCAATAAAGTTTTGGAAAAAAAACATTACAATCAATAAAAATCTTGTCGGCATTAAGTAACCCATTGAGGTTGAAATGCCGAAAAACAAACCAAAGCAAATTGAGTTCTTTTAAAGAATACATATTCTATTTATAGGAACCTATCCGAAAAATCTTGTCGACAAACCAATATTTCTGTGGCTTAATTGGTAGGACACTCTTCGGCTAAAGCAGTGATATTCCTGATGAAAAAAGGAATACTTTAGTAGGGATCTTTCGATTTCTAATTCTTGATGACGTTGTTTTAACAGTTTAAAATAGCGATGTCAAGTCGAACTCATTTACCCACTGAAACTAGTAATGATAAGCCCATCGAGGTGGAAACTTTCATCTGGATGTCATGTATGGTGCCAGACTCGTTTAGAAATACATAAGCTGTCAGCTGTATACAGACGCTTTCTCGGCTCGATGATTAAAAATGGCTTCTAGCGGACGGATCCTGTAGGTCTTAGCGAGGACCATTCTTCTTTAAACCTTTAAGACTGGCGCTACACAATCATAAACGAAGGAGAACTATACCAAATAACAGAAACCCCATCACTTGAAATGGATAACGCATGCAACTCGAAGAGAAAATAATGACATATTTAAGTTGTTGACAATTCCACACTACTTCAAACGAAAATTTAGGAAGGAGACCCTCATCAATACTGGAAAGAGCGATAACAGTTAGTGGACTTGTGAAAACCAAATTGTTTTCAGAGAAAGATTTTATAAATTTCAACTGAAAACAGCTGTGTAGTTAATGAATACCAAAGGTTTTCTTATGAGGAAACAGTTAATATTAATGTTACCATTTGGGTTGGGTTTAGTATGGGGCACTCAGTAAGAATCAAACCCGCTACATTACTGGACGCTGAGACACTTTCTTTTTTTTTTTTCAATTGAGGAGTTTTTGTTTTCTTTTGTTTTATTATATGCTTCTTCTTTATGCTTGTAAAATCTGCGATAACCATGAATATTGTGGCGTTTTCTGGCATCGAGATCATAATGTCGGAAATGCTAATTAGACTAAAGAAAATTCAGACAAATATCTTGCGGCGGATACATCTTTCTACTGTCGGTATTGGAGAGAAAAAATGCGTCATAGGTAGAGAAAAAGAATGAGAGATATAGAAAGAGAGAAAGAGAAAGAGAGTGAGGTATAGAGAGTGAGATACAGAAAGAATGATATATGTATATATATATATATATAGAGAGAGAGAGAGAGAGGATAGAGTTGAAGAGAGGAGAGAGTTGAAGAAAGAGAGAGCGAGGGATAGAGAGATAAAGAAGAAGAGGGGAATGAAGAGAGAGAGAGAGAGAGAGAGAGAGGATGAAGAAAGAAAGCGGCGAAAAACTTATGTTTGCATCCGCTTCTTAATGATAAAACGAGAAAAAGGTTCCAGTTGCAATGAACACTTGACCGTGTCAACCTACTAAGCATTTACCCCGTTTATTATTACATACCGTCGTGTAACACATTTCTTTCTTTCTTTCTTTCTTTCTTTCTTTTCCGTTTATTTGTTTTTCTGCCCTCGACATAGAATCAATGGAGAAATTCAAAACGAGGCTATAACATGACTTTGCATCAAAACATGGCGAA
Source organism: Acanthosepion lycidas (assembly GCA_963932145.1). Taxonomy (NCBI): domain Eukaryota; kingdom Metazoa; phylum Mollusca; class Cephalopoda; order Sepiida; family Sepiidae; genus Acanthosepion; species Acanthosepion lycidas. The sequence continues at coordinate 34,829,790 of OZ010608.1, read as the reverse complement.
AATTTGGATGTTAGAAAAATACATTTACTTACGACATTAGTTTTTTTTACAGACATAACACTACACCGGATAGTTGAAATTAATATTAAATCAAGCCCCAGGGAGATCATCAACTACAAGCAGTTCATCTCCTTCGGGAGAGGGGCTGGAACCATTATCCGGCGCCTGAGGCGTCCCCGAAAGGGGAAGTGCCGACGGAGCTTGAGCAAATTTTTTACTGGTTTTCCGAATAATTTAGATTATTTATATTGTTCGGACTGTTGACCTCATCTTTATTGACATGTTCACGACGTTTCGGCCGTTGTACGCTCCGGTCTTCTTCAGGTGATTGGAATTTCGAACTGATTTCGTCCACCCGGGTAGATTGTTCTAGTTCCATGTGTCATGTCTCTTCCGGATGTCTCAGTTATCTCCTTTTAATTCAAGTCTGCAAGTTTTTTGTTCACCACTGCCCTAGCCAAGTATTGAACTCACAATTCCTTGGGTCAAGTCACTGAATCCAACCAACGCTTTTATCCATGAACATGACAATAAAGTCCGAACAATGTAGATAATGTAAGTTATTATAATAGCTCATCTCAGAAATATAAACAGATATTGGGTTTCTGAAATCTCACATTAAACTCCGACCTTGTGTCACATTCTGTTACTTTCTTTTTTCTTTCTTTCTTTCTTTCTTTTTCTTTCTTTTTTTTCTTTTTTTCTTTCTTTCTTTCTTTCTTTCTTTCTTTCTTTCTTTCTGTCTTTCTTTTCAGTTTATTTATTTTTCTGCCCTCGACATAGAATCAATGAAGAAATTCAAAACGAGGCTATAACATGAATTTGCATCAAAATATGGCGAAAGTTTGGATTTTAGAAAAATACATTTACTTACGACATTAGTTTACAATGTAGATAATGTAAGTTATTATAATAGCTCATCTCAGAAATATAGACAGATATTGGGTTTCTGAAATCTCACATTAAACTCCGACCTTGTGTCATATTCTGTTGAGACGGACCTACAAACGTTTTTTACAGCTTATCAACCTTTTGCTTATTTAAAGTCAAAATATACCTTGGATTGTAAGTTTGTCTGCTTTGTTTTACGGCATATCAACCTCAGTGGGTTGTTTAATACCGAGAAATTTTTTTAGGATAGATTTGTATGTTACTGGATCTAACTAACGCCTTTATCCACTGGACCATATGTCCTTGAGGACATCTGTGTATGAATTTCTGGGACTTATAAATCAAATGTCTTAGGAAACATTTTTACCAGTGCTCATATTGCAATTTCAGAAATATAAACAGATACCACAAGTTCCAAACTTTCCACTTTCTTAAGTCATCATCAGGGTAGACAGATACAGTTGGTGAGTTTCTTAAAACTAGTGAGTGTTGTGATGTGGGCAATGAATGTTGTGACGTAAGCGAGATGTGACGTGTGTCTTTTTTATATAAATTTGAGGATGCGTGCTTTTAAGTTATAATTTTTTTTTTATTGATAGTTGTTTTGTTTGTTTGTTTGTTTGGGTTTTATGGCATATCAACCACTGTGGGTTATTTAATGTCAAATCCAGTTTATATGAATTTTAAATACCTATTTTGTATGGAATAAAAAACGTATAGCTGGCAACATTATTGTTTCAAAATTAGAACTTAGAACTGGCAACATTATTTTTCTGAAAACATTATCTGAGGCCTTGCTGTTGGATGTAGTTTATCGCCATACCCAGGACGCGGATGTAGTTTACCGTCATACCCAGGACGCGATAGTTGTTTTTGTTATATGAGTATTGCTTCAAGGGTCATAGGTCAGCTTTTACTAGTGTTACTGTTATTTAGTTCACTTTTATTCTAAGAAAAATTGATAAATCGAACATTTTCGTAGTATTAAATAAGGTTCAATGGGTTATTTAATGCCGACAAAATTTTTATTCCTGGTAATGTTTTTCTTCAAAAATCAATTTCTGAGAATATTTTTCCTTCAAAAAATCTATAGCTGGTAATATTTTTTTTCAAAAAATGTACAAATGTTTGTATTGCTAGTATTTTTTTTTTAAATGTATTGGTGATAATAATTTTTGAAGGAAAAATTATTGCTGGTAATTTTTTTTTTTTTTTTACAAAGTATTTCTGGAATTAAAACCTATTTTTACACATTAATAGTATTTGGACACAAGTTTGGGTGTTAACTATTTGCCCATAGATGGCACCCTAACAGGTGCTACCAACTCGGATCAGGGTGGACCTGGGAACACCAGCAATTAATAGGTGGTTCCACGCTCCTCAAAACCTCCTGATCAGAGGCCTTGCTGTTGGACGTAGTTCATCGTCATACTCAGGACGCGGATGTAGTTTATCGTCTTACTCAGGACGCGGACGTAGTTTATCGTCTTACCCAGGACGCGGATGTAGTTTATCGTCATACCCAGGATGTTGGATTGTAAGAATATTTCCTTTTGGAAAGTGAATATTGCACTAAAATTTATTTACAATGACAATAGGTTTTGTCGATACACTGACGGCAAGTAATGAAGGGTTGTTTGTAATCATATACTGTACGAGGTCTGATAAAAAATATCGGGTCTGTTGCTATGGTAACGGCGCTAAAGTACGCAGAGTGAAGCCGCTTGGTACAGATTGACTTTGGGCGTTGTCACGTGTACACGCTAGGTTATAACGTTCTCGCCCATTTCTGTTGTTTATAGCAGTGCTTGGAAGGGAAGTGTATAGAGTGTGGTCGTCGTGCCACAGCAAAGAGATTCCATTAGTCACCATGGCTTGTGCTGTACATTTGGGGCAAATACTAATTCTCCAGGTTCGACAACCACCATATTTCCCAGATCTCGCCCCCTTGTGACCCATTCCTCTTCAAAAATCAAATCCCACTTGAAAGGAACAAAACGTCGAGGAAATCCAAGAAAATGCAGCTGCTCTCAATCTCCCACAGACGAAGTTCTAGGAATGCTTCGATCAATGGAACGAACACTAGATTAAGTGTGTGGCGTCAGAAGGGTACTACTTCTACTTCATTAAATGCCGAATTGTTATGTGTCGTAGTTTTCTTTTTATAGCATCAGCCTCGACACTTTGATATGACCTCATTAATGCTATCAGCTTAAATCGGATTTGATCTTTCACTGAACACCCAAGAAAAAAAAATTCCTGAGCCAAAGTCTTGTCGAGTATAAGGAGAAGAGAGCAAGTCAGGAATTTATTTTTCAAGCATTTTTTTTGGTCTGAGATATTCTGTGTGACGTCAAAGCAACGGATATATCGTCGGCATGTCCTGCTTACTTATTGGCTTCATCACCAGTGTTACGAATTGTCTTGAATCACTTCGCGATTTACTGAGAATAAAATGAGTAAGGATTTTGCTCGTCATCTGCGTCCATTGTAATTAAAATAAAAATTTAAAAAAAAAACATCGGAAAACTTGAAAGATGATCTTAAGTCTTAATTTAAATTGTTTCACTTCATGCCGGAAAAATCCATATGTAATTAACTTCATAAAACCGTATCAATAGGTAGGAACCTTTCAGAATGGGCTAAGTCGACCGTTTTTGGAGGCACCGAGGTTCGATTAGAGGAATTGGAGAGCCGAATTCGAATTCCAGTCGAGTGGATTACGTGCTAATACCCCTGGGAAAGGTATAAATCAGTGCTTTCCAACCGATTTTGGGCCATGTCCCACTTTGGTATTTCTAAAACTCTGTTGCCCCATGAAATATTTAATATGTACATGTATGCTAATTACACACGTACGTACATACACACAAAATATTTTTATGTATGCATACTCTATATGCATTGTACGTATTAACATGCGTTGACATTAACACTCTCACTCAGATTCACTAGAAAACAATTCACTGTTAATTACTCATTCTCAAATTGTCCTCTTATTCTGTTGGTATAGTAAGCTAAAGGGTGCATATCTTACGCATGCCTCACCAAATTATTACCATGCCCAACTGGTGCGGCATGCAACCAACGTTGGGAATCATTGGTATAAATCAATTTCTATTCTCCCTTAGCTATGAATAAATAGCAGGACAGACTGGGTACTATAGTCTTGGGTGGTAACCGGTATGGGAGAGGGACAGCTGCGGACCTAGTGTATAGATCGAGTGCGACCCACTGTCGGTCAAGAGCTTGGAGAGATGATGGGCGCCGTCAAGTTATCTGAAATCCCACTGAAAGGATCATGAGGAAGAAGAATCAAAGTCTATTTTCTCTGCTCTCAGATCCCCCACCTTGACGAGTGAAACAATCGAGTACCTGATGAAGATTATGTGGGTGACCTCCTGTTGACATCTCCAATAAACAATATGGATTCCGTTTTACCCTATCTACCGCTGATGTGTTTACGGAAATCAATGAATACGTATATCAAGCACTTGATAATAACAGTGAAGCTCAAGCTATGGCCCTAAATATCTCAAAAGCGTTTGACAGGGTTTTTCATGTTAGTTTTCTACGTAAACTTCAGTGCAGCTGTATTACATGACGATTGTTTCATTCAATCCAATCATTCCTACCAAATCGTGAAATGAAGGTCGTCCTGAACGAGCTCGCTTCCAGATCCTTTCAAACGAACGTGGGTGTCCCCTAAGGCTTTATACTGGGTACTACGCTGTTTCTGATTTTCATCAATGATCTTCCTGGTGCCATCAGTTCCCAAGCAGGCGACTATGCAGATGACACTACCATATTCTCCTCTCTCAATAGCAAATCCGTCAGAGCTGACAAAGTTAATGTGGCCGCTGCTCTTGAGAAGGACATGAAATCAGGGGTTAACTGGGGTAGAAAAATAGCTTGTGAATTTTAATGCATCCCAAACTAAACTGCTTTCATTTAATCACCATAGAGAAACTTCCCTGTCCGCCATCAACATGGCTGATGCTCGACTTCTGGAGGGCGTCTGACTGCAATCAGACGCTCTCCAGAAGTCTCTCCTTCAACTGACCCGAAGTAGAATAACTACATTGAATCAATAGCTGCATCTACTGCAAGAAAAGTTTTTTTTTTCTCGTCAGAGTCTATCTTCCACATCTACAAATCTATCATACGGCCGTGCATTGAATATTGTTGCCCTATCCGGTCTGGTGCTCCTGTTATTCATCTCGAGGTGCTTGATAAAATCCAAAGAAAGATCTGCAATTTAATTGATCGTGACTTGGCATCTCGACTTCAGTCACTTTCTCACACACTTGATGTGGTTTCCCTCTGTCTTTTCTACAAATATTTTCATAGCAACTACTCTGATGAGCTTTTTCCCCTGGTGACCCGACTACATGAATTTAAGCGTGCTACTAGATTGACATCAAGGTCCCACCCTTTTACTGCTGAAATAGTTAAATGTAGCCGCCACTTCTACTCCAAGAGTTTCTTTTCTCGCACTTCGCAACAGTGGAACTCCATTCCATTTACTTGCTTCCCTGAAAGCTACAATCTTCAAAAATTTAAATGCAGTGTCAATTGCCATCTTGTGTTGTCTTGAACCCCGTTCATTTTTTATCCTTTCCTCAAACCCTCAGTAGTCTTTCCTTTCTATCTCTTTCACTCTCTGTAACCTCCTGCTTACTAGTAGCATTCCTGTAATGCTTGGGGCGGAATTATTAAAAAAATATATCTGAAGCTACCACTGAGGTTTACGATTTAGGTATGATTCTGAACCTGGTAGCTATGCTAGTGTATTTCCAAGTCAATATTCTGATACACCTGACTTCTTTGGTGCTCTGGTGTGACACCGATTGAAAATTATCTCTTTGGTAAAGTCTTAAATGTAGTCCAGTACATTTTGGGCTCATCATAGATCGACTCCTCTTTGGACAAACGTTTCTTATTGTCAGGTATTTATTTTATTTACACCAAGTCATGCGATAAAGCCACTAAGACGCAAGAGGTGACTTGGAGTATAAGAGAATGACAAGACTTTAGTGAAGAGAGAAGACCATTAAAAAATGGTTCAGGTAGACAGAAGATGGCGATTGACATTGCAGTTGTTTGTTTAATGGCATATCAACTCCTTATGGGTCATTTAATGCCGAAATTTAATTTTCTTGGGAGCAATTTTCTTTACAAAGTTGGTCTACTGTGTCGTGCCAGAAGTTTTTTTTTCTCGTCAGTCCATCTTGCACATTTACAAATCTATCATTCGGCCGTGCATTGAATATTATTGCCCTATCCGGTCTGGTGCTCCTGTTATTCATCTCGAGGTCCTTGACAAAATCCAAATAAAGATCTGCAATTTAATTGATCGTGATTTGGCATCTTGACTTCGGTCACATTCTCACAGCTGAACTTCTCACTTAAGACTTTAGTGAAGAGAAAGGACAATTAAAGAAAAGGGATTCAGGAAGACAGGTGATGGCGATAGACGTTGCAGTTGTTTGTTTGATTGTTTAACGGCATATCAATTCCTTATGGGTCATTTAATGCCGAAATTTAATTTTCTTAGGAGCATTAGTAATTTTCTTTACAAAAATGTAGTGCTGGTATTTTTACTAAAAAAATGTATTTTTATACTTTAATAGTGTTTTTGACCCTATTTTGGGGGTTCATTATTTGACCTTAGCTGATACCCAATCAGGTGCTACTGTAGCGGGGCACACGAGTCTGGTTTGGTTCATTCAGACGGTACCCGCTAACATTTAAAAATAAACATCACAATGTGAAAAGCAAGGACAACAAAAATAAGGAAAATTTATTCTTAGCAAATACAAAAATACAATTCCAAGAAAGAAAATGCGAAAGCTAAAAGATGGAAAGAATTCCGGAAGAAAACAGATGTAAAGCTGTGGCTGGGAAGTCGAAATTTAGTCATCAGAAATGCCCATTTGTCATGCGCAAGAATAGATTGCAGAAAAAGGTTATGTAGTCACGCAGACAAGAAAACCGTACCGATTGGTATATTATACAAAGTCAGTATTGTATCCGGGGTGCAGAATTAATTCGGAACTCAAAATAAATTTCAACTCGGAACTAATTTCAACTCGGAACTAATTTCAACACGGAATTAATTTCAAATCGGAATTAATTGCAACTCGCAATTAATTTCAACTAAAAATAAATTTCAACTGGGAACTAATTTCAAAACGGAATTAATTTCAAATCAGAATTAATTTCAACTCGGAATTAATTTCAACTCGAAATAAATTTCATCTCGGAACTAATTTCAACTCGGAACAAATTTCAACTCGGAACTAATTTCAACATGGAACAAAATTCAACTCAGAATTAATTTCAACTTGGAAGTGATTAATGAAAGCGCCAGAAAAGATAAATTCTGAATTATCTTATCTACTAAGGATTTTTAATGCGAAATTAAAAAATTAACACCAACTCATTGCATTTTGTTTAGGAATTCACGGAAATTGATAACTTTGATTCTAAATCCCGTTGAAATTAGTTCCGAGTTGAAATTACTTCTGTCAGTATTGTATGCAGATATTTGCCCGATCAGCGGAGAAGTCTAGGGTCAATCGTCTTACCTATCCTCATAATATGCATAATCTTGATCGCATTTTTCGTACCCGTATACCAACATCATTTAATAACACTCTACGTTAAGTGGCTTTTGTGGCTTTCTTTATATTTTTAGCTAACATATTAATATAACATTTCCATGAACATCCTAAAATTAGGTTAAGGCAGTGGAGAAATTGGAGAGGGGAATTAACAGAATATAACTGATAACTGACATCCATTTGACATGGCATGTGGAACTAGAATAGTTTACCCGCAGCGAGCGAAATAAAGAGTTCAGTTCGGCATTCCAACCAACTGAAGAAGGCCGGGGCGTACAACGTCCGAAACTTTGTGATAAATATGGCGACAAAGATGAGGACAATAGTCCGAATAATGTAAATAGTGTACATAATACCTCGTCTCAGAAATATAGACAGATACTAAAAGGCTGAAACGTTGTGATAAATATGGCGACAAAGATGAGAACAATAGTCCGAATAATGTAAATAGTGTACATAATACCTCATCTCAGAAATATAGACAGATACTGAAAGGCCGAAACGTTGTGATAAATATGGCGACAAAGATGAGGACAATAGTCCGAATAATGTAAATAGTTTACATGATACCTCATCTCAGAAATATAGACAGATACTGAAAGGTCGAAACGTTGTAATAAATACATAATGTCATTTTCTTCTAATTCAGTTGGTAACAAAGGACGTTCCACTTATAAAGCTTCTTCCCCAGAGCACTGTGGGTCATACACCCGAAAGGATATATAGCGGGACAGGCGCCTGGGTTGTCTTAATCAGATGGTGCCACTCACATTTAAAAATAAACACAATAATCTGACAGGTGAAAGGCAAGGTCATCAAAAACGAGAAATTCAAATAAATATGCCCAAATTTATTCTTAGCAAATACAAAAATACAATTCCAAGAAAGAAAATGCAAAAGGTAAAAGATGGAAAGAATTTTGGAGAAAACAGATGTAAATCTGTGGCTGGGAACTCGAAATCTAGTAATGAGAAATGTTCATTTGTCATGCGCTAAACTGCAAGTCAGTGGACCTGGGAACAATTAAAAGGTGGTTTCATGCTCCTCCTCAAAACCTCACGATCAGTGACCATGCTGCCGGATGTAGTTTATCTTCATACCCAGGACGTACGCTGCATTTAAATCTTTGGAGATCGTAGGTGGCAGGAAACGAAGAAACAGAACGAAAGTTCAACAGGTGAGAAATGTGAAAAAAAGAAACTATTAGAATAGAACTTCCGGTTACACCAAGCTATTTCAACAGTAAAATAATGAGACCTAGTTGCCAATCTAGTAGTACGTTTAAATTTATGCTGTCGATGTATCAAGGAGGAAAGCTCATTTGAATAATTGTCTGAAAATATTTATTAAAAAAAAAGCAATAAAAAGCGAAACCACATTACTGTGGTTCGAAAGTGACTGAAGTCAAGATGGCAGGTGATGACTGACAGTATTACAAACCTTTCTTTTTATCTTGTCGAGAATCTCAAGGTATACAGGGTGTCCATAAAGTCTTTTTACAATTAAAAAAAAAACTTATTACAAAAGCAAATGAACAGACAAATATGTAGAAATTGTTACAAAATGAGGAGGTGTTACTGAAGTTTGTTTTAACTAATTTAATACACCTCTATACAGGCACCATTAGTTGCACGAAGCACATAAAGACGGTACTGGATTTAAGCAATCGATGTTTTCCTCAGATGCTCTTGGTCGTCCACACACCTATTATCCAACACTGTCCATGTCTCCATAAATTTCTTGTGACTTTGACAGACGTGACGGCGGATCACTTGCATACTTAGTTCTCTAGTTTCGCTTTGTCTGCATATCCGATTTTGTTTCAATACACATGACACATATTGTACCTTTTCCTGAGGAGTAACCATTTTTAGGGGTTTATTTAACAGTAATACTTTCATCAACAGGATACCTGAAATATACAAATTCATTGTGATTAAAAACTTTGATAACTACTGAGTACATAGAACAAATCTGGTTAAGATATATCATCAATTGCCTTTGTAATATATTTTTTAAAATTTTAAAGAAACTTTATGGACACTGTAGAACAGGAGCTCCAGACCAGATGTGGCAGTAGTATTGTAACTAAGGACGAATTCTAGCGAGAAAACTTATCTGGCACGACACAAATCCAAGGAAATGTTTAGACTTTTAATTTCAAACTACAGTAACCATGCGTTCGTGTATGGCACTTAATTGTCATTAAGTGTTTATTACTTAAATGCTTTCGTACAGATTTCGTAAATGATAAAAAAAAAATGACTTTGTTTTAACGCTACCCTTTCGCAGCCTACCAACACTTATAACCGCCTCCTTTTTCAAGCCACTTCCTAGATCTTTCTACCACCACCAAGAGAACGGTACCGCCCACACTGGAAATCGAAAGTTTAGGCAGTAGGGTAAAGGTTAATCAGATTTAATCGTTAAACCATCAGGGATATCATCATCTAACTGATGAGAAAAGAGGGGGCGGAACTGTAATTAATCTTGAAGTGTATTGTTTCTCCCTCGACTTCTGTCCTCCCACGAACCACTGTCCCTCTTTCTTTGTCTCGCCTTACAATGTGCATTTATACACATTTTGCGAGTGTGCGTAACATTTTTTACAGAGCACATATATCACGTGGGCAGAAGTGGCGGGAAGCGCCATTTTGATCCTCGATAAAAGTGCCGATACGTAAATCAAATCCTTCATTTTTTGTACGATTTATAAGCATATATATATATATATATATATATATATATATATGTGTGTGTGTGTGTGTGTGTGTGTGTGTGTGTGTGTGTTACTTAATTATCTTAAATTCTCCTTAATTTCTATCATTTGTATATACTTGCTTGAACCAACTTCTAATGCTCAGGATGGAGCAACTTTTTGATGGTAGTCGTGGCTCTCGGAGGCACAGTCTTATGGATAAAGAAACTTGGATGAGTTCCACCACGGAATATGTGAACGAGCGGCACAATATCGAGTCTAGTTCGCTACCTCTCCGTCACCGAGGCCCGTTAGAATAGTTGGTATGACGTTTGCCTGTCCGGGTTTCAATTCACGGTAGTGGAGGCGCACTGCTGATGAGTCCCAAATATAGGACGAAACGTCCGTCCAGTGCTTTCTGCAGTCTGTTGAGGTTTCTTCTAGATTCGATGAATTACTTAATTATCTCAAATTCTCCTTAATTTCTATCATATATATATATATATATATATATATATATATATATATATATATATATATATATATATATATATATATATATATATATTTCATTGAATACGACAGACCAGGTGCTTTTATCAATTTTTTAAACAATTTCTCATGCAATCTAATAATTTTTTCTTTTCGGATGATAAATTATATAAAAATTGTGTGAACTTAATGACACTAACTTTGAACATATATTGACCGTGTTTTGAAAAATAAAAACATTTTATAGAACATACATACAACAAACTATTTTTTATTTAACAGTTTAAATATTTAATCCTTGAAGATGGCTAAATGTGTAGCCGAAAGAGCTCGGATAAAAAGGACATTCTGACAGTTTTTATATAATTTATCATCCGAAAAGAAAAAATAATTAGATCGCATGAGAAATTGTATAAAAAATTAAATAAAAGCACCTTGTCTGTCGTATTCAATGAAATGTGCATAAAAGAAGGATTGCTGCCTAAATACACAAATATATATATATATATATATATATATATATATATATATATATATATATTCATCCACGGGTAGACTGTTTCCCTGTATCACAACTCATCAGTGTGATTGACATCCGATTGTTTCAAGCCGGGACCGAAAGAACAAGCATATATATTTATATATATATATATATATATATATATATATATATATATATATATATATATATATATATATATATATATCGTCTTAAAATACGGGGCCGTAGCCGAAACAAAATAGCTGACGTTTATTTCTAGCAACTACAAGAGAAAATGATGAGACCTATCTGCCAATCTAGTACTATGCTTAAATTCATGAAGTCGATGCACCAAACCTCACCAGAACAAAAAGGCACAAGGAAGCTATGTTTCGCTGGTGGGAAGTTGAACGAAACTCTTTTAATTTTAAATTAATATTTCATTCTTCATCTAACCCCAAATTAATGTCATAAGGCTAATCTTTGGGTTTAATTTTATAAAACTTCTTTCCTTTAAGACAAATACCTTCTACCCTTCCCTGATTTCTGCCTCTTGCCTTTCATCTGGCTGAAATATTAAAATGGATAAATTCTGTGTTAGTTTTTCGACAGGTTGATTTTTTGTTTAGCTTTCAGAGTTAAATTTCTATTTGACACGAACTCAATCCACACCGGGGTTGATAAGACAGACAACTGATATATTCGTCTGCCGATATAGGCGATTCCCCATATCAGGTGATTTGGGATTTTATTTTGTTTGCGTGTGTGCGCACGCGCACTGTGTGCGCACGCGCGCTGTGTGCGCACGCGCGTTGTGTTTGTGTGAAAATGTGTTGATTATCCTAGTTGACAATTATATTGTTATCTATAACAAATCAATATGTATCGATTCGTGTAAGCAAGTGCCTGCGTAGCGATTCTCCAATAACTTTCTCGTTTGAATCCATCTGGCACAGTTATAAATCTGCCATTCGTCCATGCATTGAATAGTGTTGCTATATCTAGTCTGGTGCTCTTGTTGTACATCTCAAGATTCTTGACAAAATTTAAAGAAGGATCTGTAATGTAACTGATCCTGACTTGGCATCTCGACTTCAGTCACTTTCTCATGGAATTAAAACATGGCTGCCCTCTGTCTTTTCTACAAATATTTTCATTGTAACTGCTCTGACAAGCTTTTTCAATTGCATTGTTCTACTGTTGAAGAAAAAATGTATATTTATTTTTAATATAAATTATAGCTCAACATCTACTGAAAGGACATTTAGATGACTGTGTTGTGCCAGTAAAATTTTCTCATCAAATTTCATCTTGCACATTTACAAATCTACCATTCGTTCGTGCATTGAATACTGTTGCTATATCTGGTCTGGTGCTCCTGCTGCGCATCTCGAGGTTATTGACAAAATCCAAAGAAGGATCTGCAATGTAATCGATCCTGACCTGGCATCTCGACTTCAGTCATTTTTGTTTTTCACCTACGTGACGTGGCTTCCCTCTGACAAGCTTTTTTTCCCTGGTGCTCCGACTATATAAATTTAAGTGTTCTGTTGACTTATCTAAATGCAACCGACACTTCTACCCCAACAGATTCTTTTCTTGCTCTTCCCGCGAGCGGAACTCCCTTCCGTATCCTTGCTTCCCTGACAACTACAATCTTGAAAAATTTAACTCCAAAATTGATCGCCATCTTCTTGAATCCCCTTCATCTTTTGTCTTTTCCTCAATCCACCCTATACTCAATATTCTCTTTCAATTTCACTCCATGTAACGCCCTGCGTACTAGTGGCATTCTCACCTTGCTTGGGGTGAAATGATTAAAAAAAATCCTTTGATGGCTTGATTCGGATTTATAATTGGAACACATGGAAAACAAAGTGATTTTTTTCAATTCTTTATTGCATTTTTCCTTATTTTCCTTTCCGCCAGTTCTTTCTTTTTTATGGTTTTACGGAATTCTTCGAGAACACGTTTTACCTCGCGCTTCTTCAGTACGGACAGTAGATTACTGTCCGAAAATGCTTTGCCCTACAAACTTCGGTCTTCTATCCCTTTCCTTCATGCTAGTCTCTAAATATTTACATTTTCCTCCCCTTTTCTTTATCTCCTTTGATCTTTTTTAGCTTCGATATTCTTTCTTTCGTCCTTTTTTCTTTACGCTTTCCTCATTACTTACCCACCCTATCTTCTGTTCTAACACTTCACGTCTTATATTACCTCCCTTCTTTTGCTTTTCTTTATTCTTTCTTCTTTTTCTCTTTCTTTCTTTCTTTCTTTCTTTCTTGCTTTCTTTCTTTCTTTCTTTCTTTCTTTCTTCTCTGGTCTTTATTTCCTACTTTCTTTCTCTATTTCTTTTTTTCATTTCTATGATTTTTCTCCAGATTTTCTGTCGTCTGTGGTCTTATTTTCCTTTTCTCTTTCTTTCTGTTACTCTTTCTTTCTTTTTTTCTTTCTTTCTTTCTTTCTTTCTTTCTTTCTTCTCTGGTCTTTATTTCCTACTTTCTTTCTCTATTTCTTTTTTTCATTTCTATGTTTTTTCTCCAGATTTTCTTTCGTCTGTGGTCTTATTTTCCTTTTATCTTTCTTTCTGTTACTCTTTCTTTCTTTCTTTCTTTTTTCTTTCTTCTCTGGTCTTTATTTCCTACTTTCTTTCTCTAATTCTTTTTTTCATTTCTATGTTCTTTTCTCCATATTTTCCTTCGTCTATGGTCTCTATTTTCTTTTCTCTTTCTTTCTGTTATTCTTTCTTTCTTTCTTTCTACTCTGGTTTTTATTTCCTACTTTCTTTTTCGATTTCTTTTTTTCATTTCTATGTTCTTTTCTCCATATTTTCCTTCGTCTGTGGTCTTAATTTCCTGTTCTCTTTCTTTCTTTCTTTCGTTCTTTCTTTCTTTCTTTCTTTCTTTCTTTCTTTCTTTCTTCTCTGGTCTTTATTTCCGACTTTCTTTCTCTATTTCTTTTTTTCATTTCTATCATCTTTTCACCAGATTTTCTTTCGTCTGTGGTCTTAATTTGCTTTTCTCTTTCTTTCTGTTATTCTTTCTTTCTTTCTTTCTTTCTTTCCTTACTTCATTCTTTATTTCTTCTCTGGTCTTTATTTCCTATTTTCCTTCTCTATTTCTTTATTTCATTTCTATGTTCTTTTCTCCATATTTTCCTTCGTCTGTGGTCTTAATTTCCTGTTCTCTTTCTTTCTTTCTTTCGTTCTTTCTTTCTTTCTTTCTTTCTTTCTTTCTTTCTTTCTTTCTTCTCTGGTCTTTATTTCCGACTTTCTTTCTCTATTTCTTTTTTTCATTTCTATCATCTTTTCACCAGATTTTCTTTCGTCTGTGGTCTTAATTTGCTTTTCTCTTTCTTTCTGTTATTCTTTCTTTCTTTCTTTCTTTCCTTACTTCATTCTTTATTTCTTCTCTGGTCTTTATTTCCTATTTTCCTTCTCTATTTCTTTATTTCATTTATATGTTCTTTTCTCCATATTTTCCTTCGTCTGTGGTCTTAATTTCCTTTTCTCTTTCTTTCTGTTATTCTTTCTTTCTTTCTTTCTTTCTTCTCTGGTCTTTATTTCCTACTTTCTTTCTCTATTTCTTTTTTTCATTTCTATGTTCTTTTCTCCATATTTTCCTTCGTCTGTGGTCTTAATTTCCTTTTCTCTTTCTTTCTTTCTTTCTTTCTTTCTTTCCTTCATTCTTTATTTCTTCTCTGGTCTTTATTTCCTACTTTCCTTCTCTATTTCTTTATTTCATTTATATGTTCTTTTATCCATATTTTCCTTCGTCTGTGGTCTTAATTTCCTTTTCTCTTTCTTTCTGTTATTCTTTCTTTCTTTCTTTCTTTCTTTCTTTCTTTCTTTCTTTCTACTCTGGTCTTTTTCCCTATTTTCTTTCTCTATTTCTTTTTTTCATTTCTATGTTCTTTTCTCCATATTTTCCTTCGTCTGTGGTCTTAATTTCCTTTTCTCTTTCTTTCTGTTATTCATTCTTTCTTTCTTTCTTTCTTCTCTGGTCTTTTTTTCCTACTTTCTTTCTCTATCTCTTTTTTTTCATTTCTATCTTCTTTTCTCCATATTTTCCTTCGTCTGTGGTCTTAATTTCCTGTTCTCTTTTTTTCTTTCTTTCTTTCTTTCATTCCTTACTTCATTGTTTATTTCTTCTCTGGTCTTTATTTCCTACTTTCCTTCTCTATTTCTTTATTTCATTTATATGTTCTTTTCTCCATATTTTCCTTCGTCTGTGGTCTTAATTTCCTTTTCTCTTTCTTTCTGTTATTCTTTTTTTTCTTTCTTTCTTTCCTTCCTTCCTTCTTTCTTTCTTTCTTCTCTGGTCTTTATTTCCTACTTTCTTTCTCTATTTCTTTTTTTCATTTGTATGTTCTTCTCACCATATTTTCCTTCGTCTGTGGTCTTAATTTCCTTTTCTCTTTCTTTCTGTTATTCTTTCTTTCTTTCTTTCTTTCTTCTCTGGTCTTTATGTCCTACTTTCTTTCTCTATTTCTTTTTTTCATTTCTATCTTCTTTTTCCCAGATTTTCTTTCGTCTGTGGTCTTAATTTACTTTTCTCTTTCTTTCTGTTATTCTTTCTTTCGTTCTTTCTTTCCTTCCATCGTATTTTTATCTTTTTTTCTTCGTTTTCTGGTCTGCATTTGTTATTTTCTCTTTGTTCTTTTTCTCATATTTTCCTTCTGTGGTTCTCATTTCTTATTTATTCTTTCTTTCTTTTTTTCTGTTTTTCTGTCTTTCTTTCTTTCTTACTTTGCATATTCTTTCGTTCTGTTTTTTTTTTTTTCTTTCTTTTGTGGCCATTATTTGCTATTTTTTTCTTTCTTTTCTGCTCCTATTTTCTTTCATTCTTTCTTTTCTGTTCCTATTCTTACCAAAAGTTGAGTGACTTTATTCACAAAGAAACATTCTTGAACATTTTACAGAGGAAATGACACAAAAAAAGCGAAAGGTTTCAAACTAAGAGCTTCCCTAAGTATTTTCCGGTACCAACCCATCTGGTGGTCACCAAGTTGTGGCTATTTCAAGAAATGTCGTTCAAACAATGACCAAGTGGTGAAAGTTACATTTCCGTTTTTCATTTGGTTAAGATCAAATTCCGGCCAAGGTCCAGTGGAGATACGACCGCTCCTATCCAATGCTCTTCGCCTTGGCTTCATTGACAATTTCAATGTACCAAATAACAATGAAATTACACATCTTCCGTTTAGCCTTGCTTCATGTTTTGTTGATCTGCTGTTTATGAGAGAGTGGTTTTGTCGGGGTTTGTGTTGAGGGAGAGACAAGCAAGCGCCATTTTGTTTTCGTTATCTTACGTTATTTTTTCCCGTTCGTTGTGTTTTTTATTCGTTTATTTTTTATTTTCATCCGAATGTTTTGAGATTTTGGGCATTTTTATTGTAGTATTTTCTTCACAGTTTTTATTTTTAATATTTTCAACAGCTTCATTCTTCATCATTACTTACTTATCTCCACATTTTCTTTCTTTTGTCATGTTCTTTTGATGCTCTTTTTTCCTCTTTCTTTCTTTCATTCTTTCTTTCTTTCTTTCTTTCTTTAACTCTCACCTTTTTATTATTTTTTCTCTGCTCTCAACTTTTTACTATCATTCACCGTTTCCTTCCTTCCTTCCTTCCTTCGTTTATTTTCTTTCTTTCTTTCTTTCTTTTTTTCTATAGTCTGCATTTCCTTCCTGATTTCTTTCTTTTTCTGTCTTAATTTCTTTTCATTTTTAAATTTTTTCTTTTATTCTTTTCTTTTTTCTTTCTCAATCTTCTCTTTATTTCTAATACGGTTATTTTCTTTTTTTCTTTCTTCTTATATTTTCTTCGTGTTTTCTTTTTTTTCATTTTTTATTTCTTTTTATTTTCTTTATATTTTCTTTCTTTCTTTCTTTCTTTCTTTCTTTCTTTCTTCTATACTTTTCTTTATTTCGTCATCTTCTCTTTATAATACTGTTATTTATTTTTCTTCTTATATTCTGCATTCCTTCGTTTATTTTCTTTCTTTCTTTCTTTTTTTCTATAGTCTGCATTTCCTTCCTGATTTCTTTCTTTTTCTGTCTTAATTTCTTTTCATTTTAAAATTTTTTCTTTTATTCTTTTCTTTTTTCTTTCTCAATCTTCTCTTTATTTCTAATACGGTTATTTTCTTTTTTTCTTTCTTCTTATATTTTCTTCGTGTTTTCTTTTTTTTCATTTTTTATTTCTTTTTATTTTCTTTATATTTTCTTTATATTTTCTTTCTTTCTTTCTTTCTTTCTTCTATACTTTTCTTTATTTCGTCATCTTCTCTTTATAATACTGTTATTTATTTTTCTTCTTATATTCTGCATTCCTTTGTTTTTTCTTTCTTTTTCTTAATTTCTTTAATTTATTTTTCTTTCTTTTTTTTTAAATACTTCATCTTCTCATTATCTCTAATACGTTTGTTTTCTATATTTCTTCTTATATTCTGCTTTTTTTCCTGCTTTTTTTATTTTTCTGTCTTAATTTCTTTTTATTTTCTTTCATTATTTCTTTCTTTTTCCTATATTGCATTTCCTTCTTTCTTCAGCTTCTCTTTTCTAAAGCTTTTAATTACTTTCTTTCTTTCTTTCTTTCTTTCTATATTCTGTATTTCCTTCTTGTTTTCTTTCTTTTTTCTTAATTAGTTTTTATTTTATTTATTTTTCTTTCTTTTTTCTTTCTTTCTTTCTTTCTTCGTCTTCTCTTTATTTCTAATACTATTATTTTCTTTTTTCTTTCTTCTTATATTCTGCATTTCCTACCTGTTTTCTTCCTGCTTTCTTTTTCCTTCTTAATTTATTTTTCTTTTTCTTTCATTCTTTTCTTCTTTGTTTCTTCTTTCCTATATTCTATTTCCTTCTTTCTTTCTTTCTTCATCTTCTCTTTACTTCTAATTTCCGTGCAATTTTCGCACTCATTGATAGCTATTATTACTATAATAAAAATATATGAAAATTCAACTGTTTTTTTATCCCTTTACACTTACACACACACACACATATATATATATATATCTATATATATATATATATATATATATATATATGTATGCAGTCATGCATGTGTTTGTGTATGTGCATTCAGTTTACTGTTGAGAGCCTGGGCGCGCGCTCATGTGTGTGTGTGTGTGTGTGGCGAGAGATAGCAAGAGAAGCCAACATTTTCTTACGAAATAATACGATTTTAAAGACATAAATTGTGGAGTCATTGACGATCATCCTATTTCAAAACTAGGAATTTCTGCCTACCTTTAGGCTAACGTCAAAGCAACTTCGAAATTTGAAGCATTTCAGCAACACAATGAGAAAAATAAACATAAAGAAACATATCAAATCGCCCAACTTGAATTTGCCAATTTATTTAAATAAAAGAAATTTATTAAAAAAAATATATGATATATCCATTGAAAAGATTTCATTGCTGTAGAGTCATGATAAATTTATTCCACCCTGGCACTATGGCGTCAGTTTCAGTCTTAAAAAAATGTTTATTCAAAGAATGTCTACGTATGTTTGTTTTTTTTAAAGCATGAGGGTTTTATATGACGTATGTGTTTATGTAACGTCATTGTATAAATTATTTATATATAAACACACAAACATACATATTGGAGAGTAAGTTATATCGCTGCTGTAATGGGGAAGACTGGTAGTTGTTTATAACAAAAACATTGGCAATTTTTCCTCAATAAAGCGGCACTTCTTAAATTGCCTGGTCCGCTCGTTAAAAATAAGGAAGCTATTTTGGGGCGGAATATTTTTTTAGATTAGCTTTCATGAGGCTTTCTTCAAGCAACGACATTTATAAAAATCGAAAAATATCGATTTTCTTTTTTCATTTCTAGAAATGAGGGGGTCCAGTTCCTAACATAAATAGCTTCGAGCAGATCTAATGAATGCTAATCTACTAAAATTGTTTCAAATATTCTTGCTTACTTATTTCAAGCGGACATCTGTAATGTCTTCATTGTGTTTAGGTGTCATTACATTATTGTGGCGTTGCCCAAAGACGCTATAAAAGAAAAATATATTAACCCTAGAACACTAAACATGGGTACATAGTACCCAGCGCAAATTTTCAGTACCTGATTTTCTTACTATTGTGAGACTGGAACTACCTACAAAATAGACTCTTCCAGGTCTATATTAAGTACGCGACACAACACTCTACACAGAGAGAGACGGAGAGAGCCGCGTACGACTACCAGTATTGGACAATAACATATAGTAAGCTCCGCTTACACTTTCTCTGTAACCTGTTGTTAATATATCTTTCTTACATCTAATCCGTGTTCTGTGTTTTCCTTCTGTGGTCCCGACTTTGGCCCCACATCACTTACTTAAATAATGTTTTTCAGTTCCTATTAACTCAAAGTACAAAGTTTGAAGTGCCTGCATGTAAAATATTTCAAATAAAGATTTATATTTTATTTTATTTATTTATTCATATTTTTTTTTTGTTGATATTTTCAAAATCGGTTATAATATACCCATGGTTAGTAGTGGTATAACTTTAATTGATGGTTAGTGTTCTAGGTTTAAACTAAATTCACTGTCCCAATTAATAGGCACGGTACTGTATCCGTGTTATACCTGATATAATAGAATTTTCCGATTTTGTTCCAAGACGGAACCGAAATGTAGTTTTGGAAGCCAGAATATTCGTTTCAAGAATTCATGGAAACTTCTACATATTCTCATTTATAACATACAATTTTTTCCGAATTTGTTTTTAGCGGAAGCGAAATGTGATGATCAATAATAAATAATAAAAAAAAAAAAGATTCTATTATAATTGTGCTCTCTCCTCCCTGCGTTAATTCGCACGACCGTTACTCCTTGCCAATACTGCATAAATAGTGAACTATTTCGTTTTGATCGCATGGAAAGAGGAGAAAAGACATTACTTGGTTTCAGCGAAAAAATGAAAGAAAGAAAGAAAGAAAGAAAGAAAGAAAGAAAGAAAGAAAGAGAATCAGATTAAGCTGATAACAGATACTACACTTCGATCTCAGCCAAAAGGACAAGAAGCGAGTTATTAACCAGGCACCCCACGCACACTCGCGGGGTGGGGAATGCCAAGTGAATACCTCGCTGAACTGGGACGTATCATTTTTTTTTTTTTATCGTGGGGAACCCGAGCCTTTCCACTCGGTCAAAATTTACCCATCCCCTTCTTGTGCGGGTTCGGGCACAAGATTGGTCTCAGCTGATAATTGCATCCCAGACCAAAAGGCCAAGAATCGATGGCGAACGTGATAAGTCCACCATTTTTCAAACGCACATTCTCGAATAACAAAAACTGAGTAAATCAATCGCCATAAATCCAGTTACCATAAAATAACATCGTCTGCTGAATTATTTTTAAATTATTATTAAGATAAATGTTCGTAAGACGGAAATTTGGCTACAAAGAAAGAAGAAAGACGGAAAGAAGTTGTTTAACGTCTCCTGCCAGTACCTCATAAATACTGATTTCGTAGAAAAACAAAAGATATACGCTACTTGGTTTCACTGAGAAAATGAATGAAAGACAAAAAGGAAGATAGAAGTGTTTAACAGCTTTTTCAGTGAAATGGAAAAAGTTGTCAATTTCAGATCTTTTCATTTGTACCCACTTCTTAAAATAACGATCAGTTTTCATATTTATGATTGCGATTGCTATTTTTTGTTATAGTTGCTAAGCTCAAATATTTAACGATGTATTATTGAAATTTCTACGGATATTTTATTGTTATAGAACTCGCCATGAGCTTATTCAATCATTCGTTGAAGAATTAAGTAAGATTCATCATAAAATTCAAATAGGAAAACTGTGAACATTTCATGGATAACTCTTTGAATAATTCATGGAATAATCCCTGTATTCTTCATGGCGTAATACAATTTCTCTGATTTTTTTAATCGAAGGAACTGGAATGTAATGATAAAAAAGAACGAATTTAAGGATATTCGTTAAAATAATTCATGATGTATTCTCTGTACTCTGATGATATATAATTCTAACCTCGCCTGTGTTTGTTTATAGACAGAAATGAACAAATGGTCGGAGTTGTAAACAATATTGAAGCATATCATTAAGATTTCTACGCCGATGGCCTACTATGAACCGCTAATAAATACAAAATAATAATAATAATAATAATAGCAGTGACTGAACAATCGGCCCAAAATGAAGCCATTAATCAATTCCTTTTTGAAGGTGAATGCAGCTTAATGAAGCTTATGTGTGAAGTAATCAAGTAACTTGGTTTTTGCGCTCTTAGGAATAACCATTTAGAAGAGCGATGCTTGTAAAGATGTGAAGAAGATGGAGGTTGGTAACTGAAAACAAATAACGCTGAGTCAATCAAGTACGAATGATTCTGGAAGAGAGAGAACTCAGATAGTTATAATCATTGTAATTTCGTGTCCGTGTGTGCAAAATGACAAGTTGTTTAACGGACATGACAAACACTAGAATCTCGTTATACCAAATTACTTTAAGCGCTATCATTTATTATGATTTGTACCCATTAAGGTTTCCTGCCATCAGTGTCTGAGGCTTTCAATAGCGATCAAGTGGCGGCAAACCTTTTCAATTCCCTAGCACTCCTTTCAGTATTCTAGATTTTTCTTTTTATACTTACGTTCACTCAGTACAAACCCCAAGAGCCACTCAGTGTAGACGTTTATTGTGAAGTGATGTATGAGCGTAAGAAAGGGTAAAAAGACAAGTTCATGGGGCTATACAGAAAAGATAACGGTTAACCCTAGAATTAAAGAGGTCAAGACTATAGTGATTTGGAAAACATCCTGCCGGAATTCCACAAAGCTGCAATTCTTGGGAAGAAGTTGTCTGAATGGAACTTACTTTTTATTATAGGATTACGAGGAGAATGGGGCTGATTCACTCTTATGGATGTGGCAGAGAGTCAACCAACTCAGTTCCTAGAAACCGAGAGTCAGCACTGATCATTTGATTATAGTCGTGAAGGCTTGTGCAGAACCAACCAGATTTTTGAATTCAGAGTTGTTTTTCTCCTAGACAGGTTGTCACCCAAGTCTGACCTGCTGTTTGCCCATAACTTAAGAATGGGATTCATAATTTCCCAAAGGTATTAGCACGTAAGTGAATGCAATGGATTCGACTCGGATTCGAACTAGGCTCTCCGATTTCTCCATCCGAGTCACTATCCATTACGCCTATATATTTCATTAAATAATATAGACATATCATGCCTGTTTATTTTTAGACTGAACATTTCCATTTCTCTAATCAGTTTCTTGATGTTAAGATGAAATTCATCAAGGAAGGCGCCGTGTTTTTTGTTAACCCAAGTACTTTCG
>OZ010608.1:34492272-34799772 GCA_963932145.1 Acanthosepion lycidas | reverse complement strand
CGTAATTTGAAATGAACGCTTCAGGATTGAAAAAAAAATATATTGATGTTGTTTTTCCGTCTGTAATTCCATTAGGATTTTCAGAGTACACTTGTATTATCGACCATAACCTGATGGCAATTAGAAAGGATGCCCTGGATTTAAGCTGAATGTTTATATATGGCATTTTACGCCGAGAAATGATAGGTCAATCTCCTCGGAAGAAGTGTGATGGTATGAATTTTTTTTTTGTAAATTACCAACAGAGACAATACCACTAGTCCGCAGTGGGGGGGGGGTCACAGGGTGTGAAAGTGAATGAGAATGAGAAAACTGAGAATGGGGAGGAGTGAGGAAAAGGCAAAAAAAAAAAAGAAAAAGAAAGACAGAAAATGGTAACTGACGTTGCATTTAAATTTTTGAAGATTATAGTTAACAGGAAAGCAAAAAAAAAATCGGGTGTTCTACAGGTGAGAAGTGCGAGAAAATAAACTGTTAGAATAGAAGTAGCGGTTGATTCTAATGAGTTCAGCAGTAAAACAGTAAGACCTAGATGTCAATCTAATACTACGCTTAAATTCATGTAGTCGGGACATCAGACGGAGAAAAAAGAGAAGTTCATCAGAATAGTTGTCATGAGAATATTTAAAAAATAAATAAATAAATAAATCAGAGAAGCCATGCCATGGTGATGAGAAAGTTACTGAAGACGAGATCTCTGATCAGGTTCGATTACGTCATAGACCATTCTTTGGAATTTGTCGAGAATCTCCAGATGTACAGACGGAATACCGCATCAAATAGGGTAACAGTATTCAATACGCGGATGTATGCTATTAGGTTGGTGCAAAAATAATGACGTAATAATGTCGTTTTTTGACTTAACGTCAAAAAACGACATTATTACGTCATTATTTTTGCACCAACCTAATATATATCTATATATGTATATATATATGTATATATATATATATATATATTTATATATATATGCATAAGATGGATTTTGACGAGAAAAATTTTCTGGTACGACACAGTGAACCAACCTTTCCTTGCACTAAACGTAGCATTTGGTTACTAATATCAGGGCACAGTGTTATCCATGGTCATACATAGTGAGCAACTGGATTAATTTTGATACTTTCTTTAAAATAAATGTCCCACGATTATATGCATACAACTTAAAAATTGTGACTTTGTCTGCCTTTCATAAAATGTATATAATCTAGAAATCTGATCCATCAGTCAACCTCAAACGGAGATTCTTTCGAGCTACTGTAGAGACGGTGTTACTGTACGGTGCCACTGTTTGGGCATTAACTAAAATCCTAGAGTCTAAACCTGATG
Source organism: Acanthosepion lycidas (assembly GCA_963932145.1). Classification (NCBI taxonomy): domain Eukaryota; kingdom Metazoa; phylum Mollusca; class Cephalopoda; order Sepiida; family Sepiidae; genus Acanthosepion; species Acanthosepion lycidas. The sequence goes on along the minus strand of OZ010608.1, from coordinate 34,798,446 downwards.
GAAGCTACACTCGGATGTTAAGAGCTATACTTAACATCTGTTGGGGGCAATATCCAACCAAATCACAGCTCTATGGACCCATTGCTGGCGAGCAAAACAAGAACTTGCGAGTGATCTACTGCTTTGGCCTCCTACACATGGAGCAAGACAGGCTGATTGCCCAGCAACCAACCGCATTGACCAGCTATCTTATGACACAAAATACCACCTAATGACTTCCTGCGACTTTTTCTTCTTCCCAAAAATCAAATGTCAATTGAAAGGAACACTATATCAAGAAGTCGAGGAAATTCAAGAGAAAAAAAGGAGTTCCAGGAATGCTTCCATCACTAGAAACGACGCTGGAAGAAGTGCGTAGCTTCTGAAGGAGATTAAATGCCGAATTGATATGTGTTGTAGTTTTCTTTTTGTAGCACCAGTTCCGATAATTTTTTATCAAACCTCAAAAATTCAGAGCAGCCTTAATCCATCCAGCTCTTATCTCAAATAACAACTTAAAAGAGACTGTTTAACCAGCACAAGGTCTGACCAAAATTCATGTTAAAAAAATAAAAAAACAAATAAAAACTAGAGACAAAAGTTCATTTTCTCCACCAAGACATTCATTTCTGTAGTTCACTGCTATCAGCAAGCAGAAATATTTTTCTCCTGATGATGGCCATGTTGGCCGAAACTAGTCGAGGAATCTAAATGAAATAAAAATAAAAACGAAAAAATATTAATATACAACCCAGTGCGTCTGAGTATTTTAATTTTTTTAATAAATTTATTGTTCAATATATATATATATATATATATATATATATATATATATGCACGAAATAATGACGTGAAATTGATAAGGAATTATTTCGAAAGGTTCCAAAAATCTTACGGAGATCAGACCCCGAATGTATGTGAAAATTTTCTTCCTCTATGTGACGTGCCTATTCAGGACATAGACGATCATGGCTATCCACTACTTCCTATTCATTGTATCTATTTTAGGAGGATTCTCTATGTCACGTTCACAGGATCAACTTATCCTCAGTGTATGCGGCGTATCGAGTCTTATCTGTGAAGGTTAGATGCAATAAACAGGGGGTCTTAATAAAAGAGAGTGTCTAAAACGTCTCAAAAATACAAAATTAATAAACGAGATGTTTTATATAAGCTCAAAAGAGTCGAAAAATCCCCACCAAATAAACGTTTTCCCACTCCACGTCTAATAGGCATCTGGGAATAATATGATACTATTTGTTGTCGCCGCGCTAAAACGGAAGAAAGTTATGTTAAAAGAAAGCTAAAACAGTGGCCGACATATTAGACCTGTCGTCATGAAGGTCATAGGGCGGTGGACTGTCCCACAAGGTGGGGATTACCCTTGGATTGCAATGAGCAGAGATGCACCAGTTGCGCTCGTCGTGGACATAAGACGAGTCGCAGAAGAGAGAAGAGAGACAGAAGAGACAGAGACGAAACCAGAGACAGGCCCAAGTGATTATCTGCCGACGAAAGCCTCCGACATCAGCCTTGTGCCAAACTTTTCCAATGCAGCAAACCAGATTTTACCGGGTCAACAATAATATCACTTTCGATCTAGACGCGGGTTGGGCTGATAATTAATTGCATGCCAAATCTGATATAAACCAATTACTGTACTGATATAAAAACAGTATTTCTTTTTGTTCAATTTATACGAACGTTATTTTTTTTTTCCCTGTAGGTCTTCGCGCTGCTTGGACCAGCCCAACACGAAAATACCTGTGACGGTTCGATCTTGACCTCCTTATGATCAAACTTAATTCACAACGTAGGATAAAGCAAATCTGAGATCGAAACAATCTTCATTGATGAGTCGCGGTGTTGGAAGTCATGGACGACCAGGGAGAGTGTTTTACGATTGCATTTGTTGCCGTGATCAAGGATTGACCCTGAGGATTACAATAACACATCTTGATAGTTGTTGTTAAGACAACGTTTCGGCGGATCTATTCTTCAGTATCCATCAGGTGTAACTCATGGGAAAAAAAGCATATTTTCTTCTTCCAGCAAGAAAAAAGTAAAAAAAAAAAAAAAAAAAAAAAATTCCACCTCATGAGGGCTGAAGAATAAATCCGTCTAAACCCCAATGAATACACGAAATCGAGTTTCAGTTGTCCTAGCAACGTTGGGTATTTATGAAGAGAATTTTTAAAGTTAATGTTATCAGAAACGTGCCAAAACTTAATAGATATTTCGTCTGTATTTGCCTCTGTATGTGTGTGACCACGCGTGCTTGTGTGTGTGTGTGTGTGTGTTTAAACTTATGTATTCTGTTTTTAATTCTTGCAGTGTCGAAGAACAAAGTTGCCATTGACGGCAATGCGAAAGTCGATGTCAGAGAAATGAATGTTTGGTGCCACATTTCAGCGCCACTTCCCAACAGATATTTTTCCTTGAATTTTCTATCGTCTCTTTGTCAAGCAATTTGCTTCACCCTTAATCTGCACTTTCTCTCTCTTAATCTATCTATCTATCTATCTATCTATCTATCTATCTATCTATCTATTGCAGCATGTTCATATCACTCTCTCCTAATCTATCTATGTAATCATATCTATCTTTTTAGACACACTATTTTTTCTTCATTTCTTCCAAATTTTCTCTCTTTCTCGACTCTCTTTATCCTTCCACCTCACTTGTATTACATTTTCCTCTTCCGTTTTTACTCCATATCTCTTTTTCCCAACTCTCTTTTTTTACCCTGTCTACCTCTTTTACTTTCATTCACTTTCCTCACTCTCTTTCTCATTTCACCTCACTTATTACTCTATTCTCTCTCTTTTTTTTAGTCTGAATCTTTCTTGTCCCATTTTCTCTCTTTCTCTCTCTCCACATTCACTCTCTTTATGTTCCTCTATTTTCTCTACTGTATTTCTCTTATCTCTCTCATCAATTTCATTCTGTTTCTCCCTCTCTCTTACTAAATGATTCAATTAATCCACACACTCTCTCTCCTCCCTCTCTATCCTTTTCTGCTTATTCACACTCTTTTTTACTGATTCTCTCTATTTTTGAACTCTCCATTTTCCATCATCTCTGTCTAATTCTTTCCCCCCACTCTCTTTCTCTTTTACTCTCTGTCTTTTTTCGCAGTCCCTTCTCACTTATCCCTCTCTGTTCGCTAAGACACTTGCTTAGTCTTTCTTTGTACCACACTGTCTCTCTTTCGCTTATTCTTTATTTCTATCTCCCACTATTTTCTCTCTATTCCTCTGTCTCTATCTCTCTCTCTTTATCTCTGCCTCTCTCTCTCTCTCTAAGAGACACGCCTTTTTTTCTCCTGTTTTTCTCTGTCTTATTTATCAGATTCATTCGTCTTGTGAAATATTTAAAAGCCAAAGCTTGACAAAATCCTCTCAAGAAAAAAAAAATATTTTTAACGACTTGAACAGACACTGCTTGAGTTTGTTGAACAAGGCACAAAAGATACGTCAATACCGGATTTTCAAATCTCGAGATTCGTTACAAAAAAAAAAAAAAAAGAATAAAAAAAGATGCGGTTAGGATAGGGTACTGGTTTAAAAAAAGATGACAATCACAGCACAAAATTATTTCTCTTTCTTTATTATATTTGATATCATATACAGTTTTAGTAACATCTATCTTCACTCGTATTTTCTGTGTAGGAAAAAAAAAAGGTTCTGTAATGTTATCGGTCATGACCTGGCATTTCGGCATCAGTCAATTGGCTACCACTACGCCGTAAATTTCCTTTGCCATTTCTATAAATATCTTCATGGCAGTTGTTATAATTAGCTCTCCTCCTTGGTACGCTGACCGCGTGAAGTTAAACGTACTACTAGAGTGTCAATTAGGTCTCTTTATTTTAGTGTTGAAATAGCTAGATATAACCGTAAGTTCTATTCTAATAGCTTCTTTACTGACACTTTAATTTAAGTGATCGCCATTTTCAGTTTTCCTTAAACCTGTTCTTTTATTGCCATTTGTCCTCACTAACGTCTTTTTATTCTCTTTGCTTCCAGTAACTCCTTGTATCTTATTGGTTGGGGTGAAATGATATATATATATATATATATATATATATATATATATATATATATATATATATATATATACATATAGATATGTAGATATATATATATAATGATGAAAGCGGAGACTTTAGAAACCCATGGTAATATTTTATTTCACAAGATCGATTAATCAAACTTGTCTAATCAGAAGAAACGGATTTATATCGTCTTTTGAATTATCAAATAATAATAATAATAATAATAATAATAGTTATATATATATATATATATATATATATATATAAAATAAAATTTGACAAACGGAATACGTTTCATTGAAAATAGATTCGATAAACATTTCCCATTTGTCAAATTTAAAACGTTGTCTGGATTTCTATGTCACAATTTAAAAACATTATATATATATATATATATATATATATATATATATATATATATATATATTCCCAGGAATCGATACTTCAGATCTACAAATTAACAATTCGCCCTTGCATGGAGTATTGCTGCCATATATGGTCTGGAACCCCTTCTGTTTGCCACGGGGTTCTTGATAAGTTCCAGAAGCGGATATGCAATATAATTGGCTCAGTTCTGGCATCTCGTCTACAGTCGCTCTCTCACAGATGCGACGTGGCCTGCCTCTGTCTTTTTTTACAATTACTTTCATGGTAATTGCTCCGAGGAGATGCATTCCCTGGTTCCCAGACTTCATGAATTCAAGCCCCCTTCGAGGCTGGCATCCCGCTCTCACCCTTTCACTGTCGAAACTATAAAATGTAGCCGCCTCTTCTACATTAATAGCTTCGTGTCTCGCAGCTCTCGCCTATGGAACTCCCTTCCCTATTCCAGTTTCCCTGAGAGCTATAATCTCCAAATATTCAAATGTAATGTCAATCGACATCTCCAGTTGCCTTGATCTATCCACTATCCTCTCCTCATTCTTTCCTCTATCACTCCTATCTGACCTTGATCTAAATCTTCTGTAACCCCTTGCGTCCAAGTGGCTTCCCGCCTTGCTTGGGGAGAAACAAAAAAAAAGTAGTGTACTTGAGTAAAAATCCCTCTTTTATACAAATTTTATTAAAGATGACAAGGTAATGCGCTTAAGTGTATTATTTACTTATTATTGTGTTCGTATAAATTTTCTTCTGGACCTAATGTGTGTAAAGATTGTCAGAATGTTTTGTATGTCAGGGCGCTTTCGGCAATTTTTTACCTATCAACAAGGATGTTTTCTTTTTCTTTTTAATTCTGAGTGTGTAGATATTTATATATGTATCAAGAATTATGGAAATAAATACATAAAAGTCTACACAAAGATCTCCGGTATTCAAAGCAATTGGACAATTTTTACACACACATTATGTCCAGAAAAGCAAAAAGCATATACAATATCAAGAAATATTGAATAAAAAGCTTAAACGTAGTATCTTGTTAGTCTCTCTCTCTCTCTCTCTCACTCACTCTCTCTCTCTATCTATCTATCTATATCTATCTATCTATATATATATATATATATATATATATATATATATACTAGCAGTAGAGCCCGGCGTTGCCCGGGGGTGTAACAGTAAGAGATAGATCAAGTATCGACCATCATAAAGACTGAAAAATAAAATTGACAAAGATTATTGTTTAAGGTCGACGGACACTCATGTCTTAATTAGATTTTTTTTTCTTTTTTTTTTTACGAATTGGTCAAACCCAAACTCAAACAAAAACATTGTTTTCAATCGTTATGAGTCTACCGATTGAATAGAACTTTATTATAAACAATTGTCTTGTATGGAATTTTTAAAGCATTGTGAATGTAAAAATAAAGAAAAAAGTGTGCAAGACAATAAGAAACACTACCTGCCAAAAAAAGTGAAGTTTTGTTGAAATCGGCTGAAAAATGTAGGAAATCCGATCCCATATATAAACGAACACAGACAGACACACAAACAACCTGGGTTTTATAATAAGTATAACTCGATATGAGTTGTCCCCCTTTCATTCTGGCGACATAATCGTGTTTTATCGTATTTTCAAATTGATTTCGTGCAAAAACAATTGTTTTTTTCAATTTTGGGCGCTGTCAGAACCACCGCAAGGTAATTTTACGCAGTCCTGTGAAGGTTTGTTGAAATCGGTTGAAAAATGTAGGAAATCCGATCCAATATATAAACGTAGACACACACACAATCTGCGTTTTATAATAAGTAAGATATATATATATATATATATATATATATATATATATATGTGTGTGTGTGTGTGTGTGTGCAGTAGACCATTATTCAAACATCTATTGTTAAATATAACAGGCAATTAATGTCTTTTATGTTTGATCATGAACCGTTCTAAACTTTGTATGGCTGCTTTAATTTCGAGTGAAAATATAGAAAAAAATAGCCCAGCATTTGGATGTATTTTTTATTAAACTGGTCATTGATCTAAGATTTTACGGACATTTAAACAAAGATATTCATGATCAAAGATGATAATAATAAACCCACTACATATATTGGTTTTACTACAACTACGTTCCCCCGAAGACTTACCTGTCACCTTTTTGATCTTAGTTCTATTAAACACTATTTCTTAGAAAAACAGCCATGTCCATAATATTAGACAGATATTAGTTGATAACACAATAATACTCACACATACATACAGTAAAAAGAACCTTCATATATTGGAGGCCATCTACATTAAGATAAAGCAAGCCACACTCAACAAAATTACATTTCAAACTAGTCACAATACATTACTTTGCATCTAGACATCTGGTTCTGTTGTTAAGATTTGGATCTCTGACGTGTACGGTGTCATAGAACCGTATCATGAATTTAAGACCGTTATCTTTGCATAGCAATCTTGTATGTCGACATAACAGAATATCATCTTTGATGGTTGAGATGTCCCGGAAAGGGATATATTTGATCGAATTAGCTAAGTGGATTTGGCTAATATAACGAAGTAGTACACGGTAGCAGTAATCGTCTGGTACTCTTCGTAGTCTCGGGTAATATGCTTAGGAAATTAGTGTAGACCAATAGGATAGCCAATGGCGTAGTCCAATGGGCGTCGTCATAGACTTAAACTCCGTCTGTATTTATGACGGACACCAGCCAATCATATTCCAGTGAGGGGGAACTCAGGTGTATGCATATTCCATTATATCAATGGTGAATATCAAGTACACGTGGCTCAATAGATAAAAGCGTTGGTAGATCCAGTGAGAGGACCCAAAGAGTGTGAGTTCAATACCAGGTTAAGGCAGTGGAGAACTTGGAGAGGGGAATTAACAGGAGATAACTGATAACTGACATCCATTAAACATGGCACGTGGAAATAGAACAGTCTACACCAGTGAGCGAAATAAAGGGTTCAGTTCGACATTCCAACCACCTGAAGAAGGCTGGAGCGTACAACGACCGAAACGTTATAATAAATATGGCGACAAAGATGAGGACAATAGTCCGAATAATGTACATAATACCTCATCTCAGAAATATAGACAGATAGTGAATATCTTTGTTTAAATATCCGTATAACCACTCTGAAGATGGCTCATGTGAGCCGAAAGCTTAGATTAAGGAACAATATAATAAAAAATATCCAAATGTTGGACAATTTTTGTCTTTATTTTCACCTGAAATTAAAGCAAATATACGGGGTTTAGAACAGCTCATGATCAAACATAATAGACATTCATTATCTGTTATATTTAGCAATATATATATATATATATATATATATATATATATGTATCTATTATTAATCCTTACGTCCTTTTTTTTTATAAATAATTGCTCTAGCCGTTACCATAGTAATTTTAATAATGAATATGCTTATGAAACACGTAAATTTCAGAAATAAGTTATTCAAAAAAAAAAAAATTCGCTTGAAGATGGAACAGAGCTTACTTTAATTCAATTTAATTCAAATAATTATATTGAAGTTTTCGGCTCTTGTTTTGAAACATGAGAACTCTTAATTAGCGATGGAATCATATTTTTAAATAAATAATTATATATATATATACATATATATATATATATATATATATATATATATATATATATATATATATATATATATATATATATATCGAGCAATTTAATGACTAGATGTAACCGTAAGTTTTTGCTAACAGTTTCTTCTATTACTGGTGCTCCTGCTATATGTTTAAATATTCTTGATGAAATCCAAAGAAGAATCTACAATGTTATTGGTCCTGACCTGGCATCTCGGCTTCAGTCACTTTCCCCACCGCCGTAACGTAGCTTCCCTGTGCCTTTTCTATAAATACTTCCATCGTAATTGTTCTGATGAACTTTCCGCTATGATAAATTCACTTTATGAATTTAAGTGCAGTACTAGATTGGCGGCGAGATCTCAATTGTAATGGCTAGATATAACTGTAAGTTCTATGCTAAGAGTTTCTCCTATCGCACTTCTCGCTTGTGGAATTCTCTTCCTGCTTCTTGTTTCGCAGACAACTTTGATCTTCAAAAATTTAAATGCAACGTCAATCGTTATGTTCTGTCTTCTTAATTTTTTTTCTTTTATTGTCTGTTCTCCTTCATAGGAATTTTTCTCATATTCTATAAAATTCAGTAACCTTCTTGCATCTTAGTGGATTTATTGCCTTGCTTGGGATGAAATGATTAAAAAAATCTTGCGGAGTCAATGTCCTGTCAAATTGCAACATTTCGCTGGATTTGAGGAGTCCAATATGGTACTATGCACCTACCTCATGATTTGTAGTATGTCACTGGAGGGGTTTTTTTTTGTAAGATAAGAGTACTTCTTTACCGTTGTTTTTTTATTTTATTTTAGCATAAAAATAATATGAGCACAGAATATGCTTCGCTAGAGGGAGTTTCACTCAACACTGCACGTTTCTACAAAATCAAAACATCAACTTTAAAACTCGTTATGTCCTTAAATTTCCTCGTCAGAATGGGGCTTTCATGCGGATGTCATGCATAGCACCAAACCCTTTATGAAATATCTAAACTGTCAGCTGTATAATAAAACATTTTCTCAGATGAATCGTTAAAAATGGCTTTGAGCGAGTGAACACTGTGGGTTTTGGCCAACATTGTGAACTGGCGCTACATAATCACAAAGAACTGTATCAAATAATAGAAACGACATCACTGGAAGACTTTCAACAGCAGCAACAACTAAAATGGATAGTACGAGTAACTCAGAGAGAAACTAATTGCATAATCATGATATTGGCGTTTCACACGACTTTAAATAACTGGTTAATCCTCTTCAATAATGGAAAGAGTAATATCAGCTGCTAGCCTTGAGAAAAACCTATTTTCCCTATAAATTGTCTGAAGAGAAAAAGCTTATAAATTTCAATTGACAATAACACTAGTCAAAGAAATACGAATGTTTCCTTATAAGTAAACGCCTAATATTACGATTACCATTAACACTCTTCGAGTATAGAATTAGCTATCTTCCTTCTTATGTCCTTTCTTATGCTAATACAACGCCACACAGTAACCCTCTACCTTGAGTGGCTCTTGGGCCATGTATTGTGTAAAAATTAATTAAAAAAAATAAAAGAATTCTTTTACTTATTTACTTTTGCCATTTTCTTTTTCTTTCATTCTTTTTTTCTTTTTTCTTTCTTTTTTTCTTCCTTTATTTCTTTTTGTCTTTCTTTCTTTTTGTCTTTCGTTCTTTTATTCTTTTCTTTGTTCTTCTCCTCCACGTCTTCCTTTTAATAGATTTCCTCTGATTTTGTTTCTTTTCTCTGCCTCATTGTTGGATTTAGAGATTAAGGAAATCCTTACGTATGAAAACTGTTAAGGTTTTATTTAACCGCTTAAGTTGAATTTACTATAGAATTATTAAAATAGACCTTTTAGATCAGTGTTTCTCAACCCTTTTAAGCAATGGCACACCTAGGAGCAAATGAAAATATCACAGCACACAGAGCAAATTTTTTAAATGGTAAACATTTAAATGTTATCAAATAAAACCATAGATTTTAAACAATACTCACACAAATATGAAATTTATTTCAATGTTTCTATTTAGCTACTTGTGCAGATTATTGAAATAAGCTGGAACCTGAGCCTGTTTTTTTGGGTTTTTTTTTGCGATTTTTTCGGTGTTTGATCAAATGTGTGATAAGCAGACCACCATCTCTTCTTCAGTTGAGCGTAGTCTTTCCCGCCTCTTTTTTATGTTATTTAGGGTTGAGAAGCTTAATTCACATAAAAATTGTAATAAAACTGATAAAGCCTTTTTAGCTAATCAAAGGATAAAAAGTTTAATGCTTATTCATTTGTTTCTGGTAAAAAAACATGCAATGATAACAGCAAAAATTACAATATGAGCACTGGTAAAGAATGGTGCTGAAGACATTAGGTTTATAATACCCAGAAATTCATACACAAATGTCCTCAAGAACACATGGAACAGTGGATAAAGGCGTTAGTTAGATCCGGTGACAGGATCAAAAGAGTGTGAGTTCAATACCTAGTTAAGGAGAACTTTGAGAGGGGAATTAACAGGAGATAACTGACATCCATTAGATATGGAACTGGAACAGTCTACTCCAGTGAGCGAAATAAAGTGTTCAGTTCGAAGAAGGCTGGAGCGTATAACGGCCGAAACGTTGTGATAAACATGGCGATAAGATGGGAATTATAGTCCGAATAATATAAATAGTGTACTTATTAATTTATTCAAATACAAACGCTATTACTACTTCCGTATATTCCTACTTATATATGTATGCCATGACATTATTTCGCGGCATGGGGGTTAAGAATCATTGCTTTAGATTGTCAGACTCTCTGAACTGTTAACGTATTTAGCCTAATCCTAAACTGAAATTGTTATTTTCATTCTTTCTTGTTTGCATTTCATATTTTATCCATTTTGTTTTATTTCTGTTGGTCAACCATTTTCCTCCTTCGTTTTGTCCTTCCGTTCCTACATTCTTCTTTGCATCTTTCATTTCTTTGCTTCTATTCGACCATCACCTCTCCCAGTATATAATTTTCATTCGTTCTGTCCTTCCTTTCTTCCTTTTCTGGGTCTGTCATTTTTTTTTATTCTCTCTTTCACTTCTTCATTTTTTCTTCTTTCTCTCCGTCTTTCATTGATTATTTCCTTTGATCTGTCTATCACTTCCATCGTATCATTTTTCATTCCTTAATTAATTCTTTCACGTTGTCATTGCTTCATTTCTTCTTTCATTCTGACTATTCTTCCTTCATTTTGTCTTTCTTTCATTACTTCTTTCATTTTGTCTTTTATTCCTTTTTTTCTTTACTTCTTTTCTTCTTTCATTCTATGTCTTCTACATTTCTTCTTTCATTTTGTCTTTCTTTCATTTCCGCTTTCATTTAGTATTTTCTTCAGTCTTCTTTCATTTTCATTTTCTTCCATTAATTCTTTCACTTTGTCTCTCCTTCATTTTTTTCTTTCATTTTCATTTTCTTCCATTAATTCTTTCACTTGGTCTTTCCTTCATTTTTTTCTTTCATTTTCATTTTCTTCCATTAATTCTTTCACTTTGTCTCTCCTTCATTTTTTTCTTTCATTTTCATTTTCTTCCATTAATTCTTTCACTTTGTCTTTCCTTCATTTTTTTCTTTCATTTTCATTTTCTTCCATTAATTCTTTCACTTTGTCTCTCCTTCATTTTTTTCTTTCATTTTCATTTTCTTCCATTAATTCTTTCACTTTGTCTTTCCTTCATTTTTTTCTTTCATTTTCATTTTCTTCCATTAATTCTTTCACTTTGTCTTTCCTTCATTTTTTTCTTTCATTTTCATTTTCTTCCATTAATTCTTTCACTTTGTCTTTCCTTCATTTTTTTCTTTCATTTTCATTTTCTTCCATTAATTCTTTCACTTTGTCTTTCCTTCATTTTTTTCTTTCATTTTCATTTTCTTCCATTAATTCTTTCACTTTGTCTTTCCTTCATTTTTTTCTTTCATTTTCATTTTCTTCCATTAATTCTTTCACTTTGTCTCTCCTTCATTTTTTTCTTTCATTTTCATTTTCTTCCATTAATTCTTTCACTTTGTCTCTCCTTCATTTTTTTCTTTCATTTTCATTTTCTTCCATTACTTCTTTCACTTTGTCTTTCCTTCATTTTTTTCTTTCATTTTCATTTTCTTCCATTAATTCTTTCACTTTGTCTTTCCTTCATTTTTTCTTCCATTTTGTCCTTCCTTCATTTCTTCTTTCATTCTGTCTTTTCTTCATTCTTATTTTATTTTGTCTTTCTTTCATTTTTTATTTCATTTTGTCTTTCCTCTATTAGTTCTATTCTTTTGTTCGACTTTTATATCATTTTTTTTTTTTGGGGGGGGGTCCTTTATTTCTTCCTTACTCTTCTCTATTAGTCACTTTTTCCTTCGTACTGTCCGACTTTCGTTTTGCGTTTTTCTATGTCTGGCCTTCCTTTCATCTTAGCTTTATTTTTATTTTTTTTTTTTCTGAGGGCTTATCTTTTTTTCCTGCTTACGTATTTATTTCTATTTTCATTCATTTTACTTACGTAATTTTTTTCTTCTGTTTTATTGAATATTTAATTATATTTTCCTTCTTTTTTCTTTCATGGTTTCTATTTCTTCTTTCTTTCTTTCTTTTTTTCAGATTTCAAGCTTGACTTTTTCGATTCCCTTTCTTAACTATTTATATTAAGCCAAGATTTAATATGATATTTTGCGGCATTAAATCATAAAAAATGTTGTTTTTTTTTAAAATCACTCATAAAGTTTTATCCCACATTTTTCTTCTCTTTTTTTTTATCTCTATTTCTTTCTATTTCTCTTCATCCTCTTTCTTTTCTACTTCTCTTCCGTTGTCTTCTTATATCCTTTCCTTTTCCACGTTCCTTCTTCCTTTCTCCGGTTTCACTTCCTTCTACTTATATTTTCACCTCTTCTTCTCTTTCGCAACCATACAATTCCTCCGTCAGCCACCCGCTGCTTCTTGACCTTTTTTATTATTTATGTTATTTTCCTCTCTCTTCTAACTCTCAACAAAAGACGCCTTGTCCACGCAAGTGATGAACAATCGCCACCTACCGACCTTTCTCCATCACAGATACACGCATGCGCACATCTCGACCGCTCTTAGAAACAACGTCACCTTTACGCAGTTTGAAATTAAGCAAAGACAACCACTCAGACAGACATTTGCACAGTTTATTCTATTTCAAACTTCACACCTTTCCATCTCATTCTCTTGGTGACCATTTCTTTTAGACCATTCCTTCGCGTGTCTTCTATAATGGCTGCTTATAACCATTCTTACGGAATGCTTTGGCATTTTGTTCTTTCTTCCCTCATTCCTGTTATATTTGCTGCGATTTTTGTATTTTACTCTAAAAAATTCTGTCCATTTTTGATTCGGTAGGATTTTTTCTGCCTCCTTTCAGAGGAATCTCTGGTAGACATTCCAGGATCCACTGTCGTACCAATTTATGTTTATTCTTAATAATTCTAACAAGTCATCTTTGATTAATCAATTCTCTGTTGTGTATTTTCGAACAGAATATGGCACAAGGCCCAGTTTAAAGAGGAAGTATCAGCGTGTACTTGGGGACCAGATTTTAAAAATAGTTCAGCCACTTACTCATTTTGGTGACGCTTCACGTATCTGAGTTTAATCTAAACCCTATCCAGTACAACTAGATAGGGTTTAGATTAAACAGATAGGGTTAACTATGATTTTTAAAATATTTTCACTTTTAATTTTTAATATACTATCGTAGTTAAATAAAACGTATTCTAACCCAAACAACCCCCAAAAATCTTTAAGTATACAAATAGAAAAAAAAATGCCGTAAGAATTTTTGCCGTTAACAATAAATTTTTTTTAAAAATCCAGACTACATGCATTTAACGGATGTCAGAATTCGTTGAAAAATACATCCCTACCACTACCTAAACGAAAACCCTTCTTCAAACGTAACTAATAACTGATACAACAAAATACAGCGATAATGAACACGCAACCATCCCTTGTCTGGATGAATGGATTTCTCTGTATGTTTGGAAACGTGAATTTCCAATTTTTTAAAAAATAAGTTACTCCAAAATTCACTTGAGGATGAAATGGAACTAATGTCTTTAATTTAATTACAGAATTAAATTCCAAGCTTTTAGCTTTCATTTTTGAAACATGGTTAGAACTGTGTAGCGAAAAAAAACATATTTTAAATCAGTTAATTTATAATATACTAGCAGTAGAGCCCGGCGTTGCCCGGGGATGTAACAGTAAGAGATAGATCAAGTATCGACCATTATAAAGACTGAAAAATAAAATTGACAAAGATTATTGTTTAAGGTTGACGGACACGCATGTCTTAATTAGTTTTTTTTTTGTTTTTTGGGGTTTTTTTTTTTATGAATTGGTCAAACCCAAACTCAAACAAAAACATTGTTTTCAATCGTTATGAGTCTACCGATTGAATAGAATTTTATTATAAACAATTGTCTTGTAAATGGAATTTTTAAAGTATTCTGAATGTAAAAATAAAGAAAAAAGTGAGCAAGACAATAAGAAACACTACCTGCCAAAAAAAAAGTGAAGTTTTGTTAAAATCGGTTGAAAAATGTAGGAAATCCGATCCCATATATAAACGAACACAGACACGCACACACAACCAACCTTGGGGTTTATAATAAGTATAACTTGATAACTCGATATTAATAAGTATAACTCGATATGAGTTGTCCCCCTTTAATTCTGCGAAAGCGATGACTCTTAATCGTGTTTTCAAATTGATTTCATGCAAAAATAATTGTTTTTCCAATTTTTGGCACTGTCAGAACCACCGCAAGGTAATTTTACGTAGTCCTGTGAAGTTTTGTTGATATCGGTTGAAAAATGTAGGAAATCCGATCCAATATATAAACGTACACACACACACACACACACACAATCTGGGTTTTATAATAAGTATGATACATATATATATATTAATTAATATCAAACACTTAAAATACCATGGGTAATAATCTTTATTTCATGAAAGCTATAAAAATAGCCTTCAATCTTTAAGACCGACAAACAAAATATAAACGGAAAAAATTACTCCGGGTTAAATTCAAGAGATATAGATATTGTATTAAGGGAGAGGAAGAAAGAGAAAGTCACTAGAATCAGTATTCACCCTGTTACAGCAGCTCATAATCTTCATAGTAGAAAAATTATCATTTCACATGCTACAGCAAGCTCTATATTGCCTTATAAAACAGAATTTCTTCACTTGACAATCACTCTTTTTTATTCTAAAAGTGTCCTTAGTTCTCGTGTTACAGCTGTTGTTAGTGAACATGGAACGAACATTAATGTTCCATCTATAAACATTCATAGTAGATCAAGAAGTAACATTCAGCTGATTACAGTACCTCTAACCCCACATCATATGAGAAACGTTCTTCATGTTACAGTGACACCCAGTCATCATAACATAATTAGGAGTACAGTTATTCATCTCCGAAGAAGCACAACTGTTACTCATTCATATCGTAGAATAAATCTTCCCCCTACAAGTATGAAAGCTGTTCAAATTTATGAACATGTAATGGTAGCGGAGCGAGGAAGACACGTGGA
The DNA here is from genome assembly GCA_963932145.1 of Acanthosepion lycidas. NCBI lineage: Eukaryota > Metazoa > Mollusca > Cephalopoda > Sepiida > Sepiidae > Acanthosepion > Acanthosepion lycidas. The sequence continues at coordinate 34,782,823 of OZ010608.1, read as the reverse complement.
TTTATTCTCAGTAGACTTTAAGGTTTGAAGAGACCTGATTTAATATGACATATGCTACAATGATGCATTTTGATTTAGAGGTTGAACGAAAATATTGTTAAGTCAATGGGAGTTAAGAAATACTGTCTTACTGGCTAAGAATCTGACGTATATCTATTTTCAATTAGCAAACTTTTATTAATTTGATTAAGGACATTTAAAAAATATTCAGAACTCAGCGAAAGATTTAGAATAGTATAAATTCCTAATATAATTCCGCATAGCTATATGATGCTACTAAAAATAATTAGTTTTTAAAAAAACAAAATCAACTCTTAAACGAGAGAACTGAAATAATGGGTAAATATAAATAAATACTTACTTTTGTATCTAAGTACTAATTAAAAATAAACAAATAAATAAAATAAAAACAATATAAACTTCAAATAAGCAAATAGATAAATGAAATAAATAAAATATAAGCTTAAAAAATAATTGTTAATAAATAAATAAACGAACAAATATAAAAAATACACACCTGTGCATGTAAATATTAATACACACACAGTTTTTTCATGTTGTAATGCGCGCATTATAGCATTGAGGAAAAATTCCATCGTGGATAATTTTTTTCACGTTCTAATAAACGCTCAGCACATTGTCAACCGTTTTGCATTTAACAACTTTGTATAAATACTTGTAGTAATGAACACCATATAGTTTTGTACTACTTGCACCCTTGAAGATGATCTTGGAAGAGGATCGAAAGTACTTGGGAAATGAAAATATAAGAAATTTAAACAATTGTAGCACATATCTCTCATCCTTCAACATCAATACACGGAAGGTTGTTCGTGAGTACGAATGGATTTTGTTGAAAATTAGCAGACATAATGTCTGCCTTTAACCGATTAGCAGACATAATGGCGTAGCTTTAACCGATTGGGCCACAGTAAAATCGACCTTGCTAACGGAACGCTCCTTTGTGGCCCAATCGGTTAAAGGCACGTCAGACTATATGACGGTTCCGTATAGGATACAGGTTCGATTCCTGTCAGAGGATGAATATTTTCTATGAAAATTTCTCGGACATTCAGGCCGGTAAATGCTGTTTAATACTGTTTATTATAAACAGAGCATTTACTTAAATATTTGTATCTATAAAAAGAATGTATAAACATAAAAATGTCTTATATATATTTATATTTGATATTTTAATAATAATTTTTAAATAATAAAGTAAGTTTAATCCATTTATTTGTTTTTAAATGAAGTATAGTCTGTTAGTAATTAAAAGTAGGAATAATATTTTAAAATTGTATTTTAATACGAAGTACTCATATTCAAACAACCCTTTTGGAAAAAATCCTTAATGCATACAATAACAAATTTAACGGAAAAAATGCCGAAAAACAGTTTGTCATTGAAAAAAAAAAAAACAGACGACATGCGAAAAAATGATGTCATCAATTGACCAGGCACCTCTACCCTACCCTACCCTACCTTAACTTAACCTCATTTCGAAAGTAACTCATATTTTGATACAATAGTTGTCAGTAAAAATGTCAAAATTGTCAAAATAATTGAATTTCCCTGAATCCTTAGAAACTAATATTAAGAATGTATGTGCTTATAAAACTCAGTAAATTTCAAAATACGTTATTCCAAAATTAGCTTGAAAATGAAACAGTACTAGGGATTTTAATTTAATTCTATAATTAAATTTGAAGTATTTGGTTTCTGTATCTGTCTATATTTCTGAGATGAGGTATTATGTACACTATTTACATTATTCGGACTATTGTCCTCATCTTTGTCGCCATATTTATTACAAATTTTCGGCCGTTGTACGCTCCGGCCTTCTTCAGGTGGTTAGAATGTTGAACTTAACCCTTTATTTCGCTCACTAGGGTAGACTGTTCTAATCCCACGTGCCATGTTTTTTTTATTTTCTGTTTTTGAAACATGGTAATTACTGTGTAGCGATGGAACCATATTTTTAAATTAGTAAATTCATAATACACACACACACATATATATATATATATATATATATATATATATATATATATGTATATATATATATATATATATACCCATGACGTACATCCATACAATTTGAGCTGAAACAAATGTCGCCTGTAAACAAAAATCGTGCACAAAACGCCAATCCTGTTTGATAAACAACTAAACTAAAATAAGTGAAGCTGATCCTTGCCTTCAATTTTTTTTCTCACTCAGACTGTAGCTTCTTCTAACCAAAATCAGAAGCAGGTTAAGAAAATAAGCATTGATACGAAGACTAAACAATCCATTCTCTAGTAAGGAGCAAACACAGTGCTTCTAAGACAGGCGGTTGGTTCCATTTTGGAAAAAAAAAGTCGGGTGAATTTAGGGGCTGGGTTTCCGGTGACTAAACAAATTCTGCGAGGCAGTGTCCTGACCCCCACTTTTTTGTGCAGGGGTAAATACTGATACACTGGCGGCTTTTATATGAATATCGTTATCCCTGTCATTTTTAATAGCTCTATTTTGCCTTCTTTATTTATATCTTTGACACGAGAGTGACACGACAGCAAGAATGAAGAGGAAAGGTTGTTAAAGAGGGGGGGGAAAGAACAGGAAAGATACAAAGGGAGAGGAAATGAGGAAGATAGAGAAGGAAGGAGAAATATGATGCGGGGTGGAGTAAGAGAAAAGCAGAGAGAGGTAAGTATTGGAAGGAAGACAAGTGAAAAGAAAGGGTGATTGTAGAGAGAAGGGTAGGGGAAAATAAAGTTGAAAGAGAAAGAAAGAAACGAAAAGAAAATGAGGAATAGGTGAATATGAGAAAGAAAGAGATAGAAATGAGCAAATGTAAAAAGGAAGCGTGAGAGGAGAAAGAAAGAAAGAAAGAAAGAGAAAGGGAGAACTAGTGAGAATGAGAATGAAAGGAAAGAGGTGAGGAAATGTAGAAAGGAGGTGAAAGCGGAGAAAAGAAAGAGCGAAAGAAAGATGGGTAGGAGAATGATATCAGAAAAGGAAGAGAAGCGGAGGTTGATGGAGGGAGTAGAATGGGAGAAGACAGAGAGGAAACAAAGACAGAGAAAAAGAAAAAAGACAGAGAGAAAGAGAGAAGACAAAGAGAGAGTAGAAGAAAGAAGACAAAGAAAGAAAAAGAAAGAAGCAAAAAGGAGATGACACAGAACGGAAGAAAATAAAGCATATGCATGATTTTGTTATACTTCGACAAAACACACACACACACACAAACACACACACACACACAAACACACACACATATATATATATATATATATATATATATATATATATATATATACCTTATTATAGGATATTACATGTAAAATAACGCTACATAAATGCAATCATGTTTCGATGTGTATCACTACATCTCATCAGGTGTTAGTAAATGACTGGTTAGTACAATTTTTTCGGATTTCAACCACATACAACCTCTTTCCATGCGAAAAAAGAAAGGAAAGAAAAATAGCAAGAAAGAAAGACAGTAGATACAATAACTTTTCCAAAGAAAAAGAAGAATAAGAGAAAGAGTAGGAAAGCATAGAGAGTTTATATGTTTATAATCAGTTCAACCAATCAAAAAGACCTATGCTAAGTAACAGGTCATGAAACGCGGATGTAAAATTGTAGCCAGCTTAGACGTTATATTTGAAGCGGATCTAAGTTTACTACAATATTAACATCAAACAGATGACATTTCGTATGAGAAAGAAATCGCAATTTAAAAATAGACTTACCAAATAGCATACTTTGTGAGTTAATTTTTTGAATATCTCAATTTTATAGTCGATAAATAATATATCTCTTTAAGAAATAAATGAAATTACAAAATTCTAAATATCGAACAAAATATTTAAATAAATGGATTAAAGAAAAACTTTAAGCATAGATATCATGGAAAATTAAAATAAATAAAATTTATAGATCATACACAATAGAATGCAACTGTTAACTAAATGGTCTTATATAGTGTGTTAATAAAACCAGTTACTGGAAAATATTAGTTTGGTGCAAAAATAATGACGTAATAATGTCGTTTTTGACGTTAAAAAATACGTCAAAAAACGACATTATTACGTCATTATTTTTGCACCAACATAATATTAACATGTCAACCAGGCGCGTATATCTTTAGACTAAATATTACTAGCAATGTTAGAAGAATAATGTACAAACTATACTATATCGAAATTGATCTAACTGACCAAAGATAAGCTTTATATGCTTAAGCAAGGTTATACTAAGATATAAGAAGCAATTGTCAAATTTCAATGTTAAACCTGGCAAGGACATGTAGATCCTCATAAGAACCTTGTTTTCTCTGCTTACAGGAGAAAATGCAGATTATTAGGTTTTTAAATAGGGAGCATTTATTAAATCAAAGACCTGAATTGACTGTCAGTTGTAAACACATTTTACCTTTGACTCTACAATCTTGCTTGGCTTTGACATTTGTCTTTTTCTTCATAAATGAAAGCAACTATGCAAAGCTTAGAACGCCCCATGATCAAACATAATAGACATTCGTTGTCTGTTATATATATATATATATATATATATATATATATATATATATATATATATATATATATATTATACAGCAAAATGTCTAAAATTACCTCATGTGGTTATAGCCTATTTCAGACTAGCAATACTCTGCGTGAGCTGTTCTCAGCCCAAGATAGTCTGAAAATTGTGTTTTTTGAATTTGGTTTCGATAGCTTTGGTGAAAATGTATGGGGCCACTTAAGGGCACGCCTCAGTTTAGATAAGGATTCTGTGTTGATGACTAGGAGATGGGCCGGGGGCATGTTTATGATCAAGGCCTTTAGTTTTATGTAAATTAATTCAGGTTCCTGCTAGTGGTTATTAGATGGTGGGGGATTTAATGTACACATACACACAGACATATATATATATATATATATATATATATATATATATATATACACACACATACAAACATACATACATGTACACACAATCCCTTTCCACCATTGAGGTTCTTTTATAATATTAGGAATGTCGAGCTATACCCGAAATTCTTTCAGGGGGAAGATATTAAAGGTAAAATTTAATCAGGGTGGGGTTTGCATCAATTGGTGAAGAGGGGGGCTGTTATGTTTTGGTATTTAGTGAGCAATGATAAGATCTATATTCTTATGCTTTTGTGTCTTTTTTTTTAGTTCTGTCTTTTGGTTTAATAGTTTGTATTGATCATTGTTTTTTTTTTCGGTTTTTTGTTTTGTTTTTTTTTGTTCTTTTTTAAGCATTTCACCCCAAGCAAGGCGGGAAGCCACTAGGACGCACGGGGTTACAGAAAATTTAGAGCAAGATCAGATAGGAGTGATAGAAGAAAGGATGAGGAGGAGGGTAGTGGATAGATCAAGGCAACTGTAGATGTCGATTGACATTACACTTGAATAGCTGGAGATTATAGCTCTCAGGGAAACTGGAATAGGGAAGGGAGTTCCACAGTCGAGAGCTGCGAGGCATGAAGCTATTGAAGTAGAAGAGACGCCTACATTTAGGAGTCTCGACAGTGAAGGGGTGAGAGCGGGATGCCAGCCTCGTAGGGCGCTTGAATTCATGACGACTGGGAACCAGCGAATGCAGCTCCTCGGAGCAATTTCCATGAAAGTATTTGTAGAACACACAGAGGGCGGTGACGGCGCGTCTGTGAGAAAGTGACTGTAGACGAGATGCCAGAGCAGGGCCAACTACATTGCATATCCGCCTCTGGAGCCTATCAAGAACACCGAGGCAAACAGAAGGGGCACCAGACCATTTTATAAATATCATCTGAAATTAGCAGGCTGCTCGTTCGATGATTGCCGAATGTTTCCTTATATTGTTATTAATAACATTGTAGTCTTACAAAATGGGCCATGTACCCCAAAACAACTCAAACTTTGCCAAGTAAATCAATCCTTGGTAGATTTAATCATTTTTGGAAAGAGTCAAATCATTAATTAATGAATGATATTAATTCCTTTAATTTGGCTATACAATTCATCTTATTGTTCCAAGAAAATGAAGGTTTGAGCAGATATGTGTCGAGCTTAACATTATTAATAATAATAATAATAACAACAACAACAACAGAAGCCGCATCAAATTAGCACTTGCAACAGCAACTAAAATTGATATCACACGTAACTCAAAGAGAAAATAATGGCATAAATCAAGTTGTTGACTTTCCACACTACCTTAAACAAAAGGTTAGAAAGGTAACTTCCATCAATACTAGAAAGCGATAATTGACCCTGGTCTTGAGAAAGATCGTATATAAATGTTCCACATGCAGTCTGAGATGAGCGTATGTCCCAATGGATGACAAAAATGGTTGGGTAGAGGGTTGTCAGAAGTGTCCATTTGAGAACGATCAAAGTTTGTGTCTATTGTGACGGAAAGTTGCGGACGAAGAACCATACGAAAAACTCAGACTCTTCAGTGTTCATTATCAGAGATGTAAGTTGTTTTAAGTATATTCTTTCTCTTTTTAGTCATTTCTCCCCAAGCAAGACAATAAAGCCCCTAAGACGCAAGGGGATTACTGAGTGTGAAAGAATAACTAAAAATAATGGCATAAATCAAGATATTGACTTTCCACACTACCTTAAACAAAAGGTTAGAAAGGTAACTTCCATCAATACTAGAAAGCGATAATCGACCCTGATCTTGAGAAAGTTATTTTCCTGATAACTTTTTTTAAGAGAAAGATTTTGTTAATTTCAATTGACAATAACATTGTTTGCTAGATCAGTGAAATCCAAATATTACTATCACCATTTACAGTCTTCAAATCTAGAATTAGCTGTCTACCTTTCCTGTCATCTTGGCCTTTCTTATTCTAATACAACTCCACACAGTAACCTTCTACATTGAGTGGCTCTTGGGCCATATATTTGGGGAATTCCTTTACTTATTTCCTTTGGTCATTTTCACTTTCTTTCATTCTCTTCTATTCGGTCTTTCTTTCTTTCTTTTTCTTTCTTTCTTTTTCTTTCTTTCTTTCTTTCTTTCAAATTTTCTTTCTTTCTTCTCCTTTTCCACTCTTTGACTATTATGCTCTATTTCCTCTTTTTTGTTCTTCTCCGTGCTTTCTCTTTTGCGATCATTCACAATCTCCCTCTTTCTTTCTTTCTTTCTTTCTTTCTTTCTTTCTTTCTTTCTTTCTTTCCTTTCCTTTCCTTTGTTCTCTACCCCCCCCCACTTTTAATAGATTCCTTCTTTTTGTGTGTCTTGCTTTCAGAGAAAGGTTTAATAAATTTCAATCGAGAGCAGACCTGGTTGCTCGGTCATTGAATATTAAATGTTTCCTTATAAGGAAACGGCTATTATTACCATTGCTATTAAACAGAGAAAACACTAAAAGAACAGGAATTATGAAAACAGAAGATAACGACTGACATTGGATTTAAATTCTTCAAGATCAAGTTGATTGGAAATCAAAGAGTCCGGAGAGAGTTCCATATACGACAAGTCCGAGAGAAGAAACTGTTTATTTCATTCATGAAAAATAGATAAAGATGGAAGGAATTGGAAAGGGAAGAAGAAAAGAAGGAAAAAAGAAGAGAAGAAAGAAAAAGATAAAGAAGAAAAAGAAGATATATTCTCTTTGATATTGAAATTATATATTCCTTTTTTCTTTCTGTTTTTTTTCGTTTCTTTTTTCTCTCATTCATACCCTCTTTTTTCTTTCATTTTCTCATTCATTTCACTTTATTTCATTCTTTTCTATTCTTTCTTTCTTTCTTTCTTTCTTTCTTTTATCCTTTCCTTTGTTCTCTACGCCCTCCTTTTAATATATTCCCTTTTTCTGTTTTTTACTTTAAGAGAAAGATTTTATAAATTTCAATCGACAGTAGTACTGGCTGCTTGGTCATTGAATACCAAATGTTTCCTTGTAGGGAAACGGCTATTATTACCATTACGATTGGTACATACGCTAGAGAAACGTATCTAAAGAATAGATGCAACAGATACATTGAATCAATAGGTTCGTCCAACGCAAGGAAAATTGGTTCCCTGTTTCTCGCCTGAAAGTTTTTCTCGTCGGAGTCCATCCTTCAAATCTATAAATCAGCCATTTGCCCTTTCATGGAATACTGCTGCCATATATGGTCTTGTGCTCCCGCGGTTCGTCTTAAGGTCCTCGACAAAATCCATAGACGAATATGCAGTGTGATTGACCCTGATCTGGCATCTCGTCTACAGTCGCTCTCTCACAGACATGCCATCGCTTCCTTCTGTCTTTTCTACAAATACTTTGACCAACAGTACCTATTCATAGTAAAAATGATCAACAGTACCTATTCATAGTAAAAATGATCAACAATACCTATTTATAGTAAAAATGACCAACAGTAACTTTTCGTAGTAAAAATCACCAACAGTACATTTTATCTGTAGTTGAAGGCATACAAATGCCTTTAAAATATTTAGTTCTCGGCATTAAATAAGCCATAGAGATGTTGATATGGTGCTAAACAAAATCAACAAACCAACCAAGCCGAACATTACAAATTAATCCAGTCAAGTCAAGGATCAACGGTTATGTTTCCTACAAATCTTTATAATCTGCACTTCTTATCTACTCTCCTTACATCCTAGCAACAACTTAATTCAATAACCATCTACCTTGAGGGGCTCTTGGGTTATTTATTGGGGGAATAATAGTATTGCAAATAGCACTATAAAATGGGAAAAGTCATAAACATACACATCCTTACTTTCCTAATCCAAGAGGAGTTCTTAATAGTCGGAGATGTCGAAATTTTTCTTACGTTCTTTAAACAATTTTATTCCGTAACCCTCTGTCTTGATTAGCTCTGGGGCCCTGTACTGTATGAACAGTTATTAAAAATAACTTCGAAGAAGCTTATTTTAAAAAATGTAATCGCTTTTAGTAATGGTAAGACAAAATGAACGAAAGAAAATGTCTTCATATGTTTATTTCACTACAAATTTATATATATATATATATATATATATATATATATATATATATATATATATATATATATATATATAGCTAATATTAGTAGTAAATTTCAATTTGTAGGTCTGATGACTTGGATCGTATTTACGATTCCAATGGAATAAATTATGACCATGGAATATTAGTGTTTAAGCCTTTTTATTCTGAGCCATATATATATATATATTGCGGGAACCAATAAATCTAAATGACCAAAGGAATTCAGAGCAGCATGAATCAATCCAGCTCTTATCTTAAATAACAACTTAAAAGAGACTGTTTGACCAACACAAGGACTGACCAAAATTCATGTTAAAAAAAAAAAAACAACCAAAAAAAACAAAAAACAAAATGAAAACTGCAGACAAACATTCATTTTCTCCATCTAGACATTCATTTCTGTAGTTCACTACTAATAACAAGCAGAATTTTTTTTCTCCTGATGATGGCCATGTTGGCCGAAACTAGTCGAGGAATCTAAATGAAATAATAAAAACGAAAAAATATTAATATACAACCCAGTGTGTCTGAAGATTTTATTTTTTTAATATTTTTTATTGTTCAAAACACACCCGCGCACACACACACTCACACACACGCACACACACGCACACACACACGCATATATATATATATAGATCGTAATCTTTAGGCCTGACGTGTGTTAACGTCAATGACCCCTTTATATACATACATACATACATACATATATATATATATATATATATATATATATATATATATATAATTATTTATTTAAAAATATTATATATATATTATATATATATATAATTATTTATTTAAAAATATGATTCCAATTTAAATAAATAATTATATTTATGCTCTACTTTCGTATCGAGCACTATTTTTTTTAAATAATTACAAAAATACTAAGGAACTTTGGATTATTTACCAAACCAGTTTCTTTCCTATTTTCTACAATATTTTCACATATATATATATATATATATATATATATATATATATATATATATATATATATATATATATATATATAAAGTAGTCATTGACGTTAACACAGGTCAGGCCTAAAGATTACGATCAAGCTTGACACAGACTGTCACCACTGGGTGTTGCTTTCAATGTCCACTCTTATATTTATATAAGCTCTATTCATGACATTGAGTACTTTAATCCATAAATATAGCATACCTTGAAACAATATTTTTACATATATATATTTTATATATATATATATATATATATATATATATATATATATATATACCACCGCACCTATTCAGGTTTGAGGAATGACTACCAAAAATTAACTATGTCCGTGTACTAAGGTGAATTAAACTATCATACGTTGCTTTTGGTGGTAATTTGTTTTATATACAGACCTATACATTACATTTTCAAACCCATCGGATTAATTCAAATAAAGAACAATTTTTATCCAATGACAAATGTTCTTGTTATAACCTTTAACATGCCCGCCGCGTCATCTCTGTCGATGAAAGTGTTCTTTCTCGTACGTAATGACGCCATTTTTCTTAATTTTTTTTTTTTGTATTACCTGACCTGGATTGTTTTTCAGCAAACTTAATATTTTTAGCTGGAGACAGAAAACAATTTCTGTTATATATCTCTATATCTATAAAAGGCAGGATGTGTGTGTGTGTGTAACGAATGCACGGCCACAATTTTCGACGGATTTGCACCAAAATTTACATGCTCATGGTCCAAGTTAGTGGGAAAGTCAAGATCGACTTTGCATTTCCCAACTCCCATCGATAGTGGAAATAATAGATTTTTTTCATGCTTCTACGGCAGTTTTCATGTAGTTTGCGGCCATTTTGTACTGGACACAGTGAAAGCCAATAGCTGGCTGTCGCAAATAGGCAGGAAGATTCTATTGGCCAGCGTGAGAGCCAACAGCTGACTGACACGAATGTTAACTAGCATGCTAGCATGCAAAAAAAAATCGATACCTGCATTCGTCACAAGTGGAAAAAATTTAATCTGCATGGAACTTTACTCCAATTGGCTCATTCGCTTGCTTAAACTCAACGTTGATTCTGATTCCGAAGAACTGAGTTGGGTGTGAAAAAGTATTTGTTGTTAACATTCTTTTTTCATTCGGTTTTTTCCAGTTACGAGTCCTTTTTTTTTTTAAAGCTGATCGTTTTGTGTTTATTTTGTTTAGTTCTTTTTTGGTAACAGATTTAATGTTTAGTATAGAGCTTAGAAAAATTTGCAATGTGAGATAGGCAAGAAGTAAGGCATGTAGCAACAACAGCACTCCTTTAAAGGCAAGGAAGGGCAAAAATATTTTAAGTCAACTGATAGCGATTGCTGTATGAATCGTACGATTTTTGAATCAAGCACGGGCAACGCCGGGCCATGCTGTTAGTGTGTGTATAAAAATATGTATTTTTTGTTGATTTTCTAAGAGTATCTGAGACGTGGCACAAGCTCGGAAGTACACCGTTGTGATCGATTTAGCGACACAAGCTTACTAATAAGTACACCACATTGAGTTCACCACGGTAATCTGTTTTATCTCTCTCTCTCTCTCTGTCTCTCTTTCTCTCTATAACTGGAGATGATCAGTTTTACATCTCTCTCTCTCTTTCTTTCTCTCTCTCTCTTTATATATATATATATATATATATATATATATATATAACAGGAGAGGATCAGTATGAAAATAAATATATCTTTATTATTGAATGAAATACATACATATATACACACACACACACGCACATATATTAGGTTGGTGCAAAAATATTGACGTAATAATGTCGTTTTTGACGTTAAAAAATACGTCAAAAAACGACATTATTACGTCATTATTTTTGCACCAACCTAATATATGTATATATATATTTGTCTGTCTGAAGATCGCAATGAAACGAAAAAATGGGAGTCATGATGCACTGTTAATTCTTATGTTCACATTGTTTACATCTATAAAAACTCCGATTTTAAGTAACCTTTCCCTACCAATAAAGCAAACGTTAAACCCAATCTCTCTGTCTCTCTCACTATATATATATATATATATATATATATATATATATATATATATATATATATATATATATATACATACACATTATTTACATTATTCGGACTATTGTACGCATATATGTATGTATAAAGAATGATCTCCAATACTATCCTGTCCTTCATCATTCATGTATCGAAAAATGCGTGTATCACGCATGGCACATTAAATTTTGAGTCATTCAGTAAAGGAGGGACGGGTAAAGTATTTACATTGCTCGGACTATCATCCTCATCTTTGTTGCCATATTTATCACAACGTTTCGGCCGTTGTACGCTCCGGCTTTCTTCACGTGGTTGGAATGTCGAATTGAACCCTTTATTTCGCTCGCTGGGGTAGACTGTTCTAGTTCCACGTGCCATGTCTTAATGGATGTCAGTTATCAGTTATCTCCTGTTAATTCCCCTCTCCAAGTTCTCTACCGCCTTAACCAGGTATTGGACAGATACTGAGGGAGGGGTAAGTATATTAACTTCCTGCTTGGGTAGTTCGACATACTCCGCCTAAATCGGGAACTTGATAAAACTCGTTGGTGAGATCATCAAATCCTTCGGGGGAAATTTTAAAAATAATTTTCACCCAATACAGAGTTCTAGAGAACTTCTTTCCATTTCGCTTATATTCGAAATGGAAGAGAATGTGGCAGAGAGCGAATAATTGATTGATTAATTGATTCGTTTTCTACGGATTTTTTACGGCTTATCAACCTTTTGCAGCGTATTTAAAGCCAGAAATATTTTTAGATTGTAAGAAAAATTTGGGTGGGGTTAGATAATAATGGTTTAATGATGCAAGTCTTACTGATTAAGCCATAGCTGGGAGGGTGAAAAAGCGGATTCACACCTTCTCCAAGGATAACTGCGCGTAAGTGAATATAACGAACCCAAAGGAAATTAGAACTCGGCTCTCCGATTTACAATTCTGAGCCATTGTCCATTACATCACTCGCACATCTAAGATTACAGCAAATCGTATTCCCAAGCGGTTACTCAAGTAAGTAGTAACCAGGCTCCACGTTGCTTAACTTTCGTACGGTGTTTCAACGTGAGGTGGCCGTAAGCCGGTAGAGAGTGAAGATTATGAGGATATGGATGGTAAGACAACAACTGAACTGAGTTGAAGAGATTAAGATTGAAATATTCATTGAAGCATTCACGCGGGTGTTTCAAGTGGCAGCTCTTGAGGAGAAACTGTCTGAGAGTAAACTTTCTTTTTAACGTTGGAACACGGGGGAAATGAGGATGATTCGACTTCATCGAAATGGCATAACGTATAAGGATCTGGAATGGTGGAATCAGGCAATGAAGCTCATCTGAACATTTAGCATGGAAATAGTAACAGTACAGCGACATGCTTGCAATATTGTGTCTGGCGGGAAAGAAATTGCCGGGTGGAAAATATGTCTTACACCACCGTACGGTGGGAACGATTTTGGATTCTGTTATGGTTTGGAAAGTTTGTATTCAATAGTTTCCAGTCCAGATGTACCGGCAATGCTTCATTTTTGGTCTAAATCTGACACTTGTAGTTTAGAATAATTTCTTAATGATAGATTCACCCGTAAATGTCTGTGTCTGTGTGATTGAATTAAGCAAATATAAAAAGATTTCAAGAGTGTAATTGATGAGTCACTCCTTAAAACAGAAAGTATTTATTTAAGTGTTCAACGAGGTTGTGCAACTACTTAAAATAGTTCTCGACAATTCTTCGTTTTTTGTTTGTTTTTCATATGTGCTTTGCTTTATTACCGAAAATTGTTTTTCGCTACTTTGACGTTTTTTGTCTTGTTTTACTTGGCCAGTTATTAGCTTGGTGCAAAAATAATGACGTAATAGTGTCGTTTTTTGACGTATTTTTTAACGTCAAAAAACGACATCATTACGTCATTATTTTTGCACCAACCTAATATTTATTTCTTCTTTTTATTTTTATTTTTTTAATCAAATATATTTTGAAATCCTATTCAGAAGACACTTACGACGAGACGAAGAACATTAAAAGCGTCTATTTACCGATTTTCTCAATTGCTGGGAATATAAATGACTTTTTGAGTAGCTAGGAAAGATTTGGATGCCTGACGAGGAATTTCACATCATCTGAAATGCGCACAAATATGATCACATTTTAAAAAAAAATCATTTCACCACAAGCAAGGCGATAATGCTACTAAGACGCATAACTTTACTGGGCGTGGAAGAGAATGACTAGTCAGGAGAAAGGACAATAAAAGAACAGGTTTAAGGTACGAGATGGCGACTGATATTGCATTTCAATTTAACGCACGCACACGCACACGCACACAGAGAGATGAACACTCAAACATACACAGATCTGCAGGCAGAAAATAATAATAACCAGAGTCCCACTAAAGAAAAATTGGCTGTTTTTTCTAATTTCACTGTTTAATAAAATAAAAATATAGGGATAGCAACTCAAACAGGAGTACCGATTAAAATAACGTTTACAATAATAATAATAATAATAATAATAATAATATATATATATATATATATATATATATATATATATATATATATATATATATATATACTAGCAGCATTACCCTGCGTTGCCTGGGTTTATTCAAAAAAAGATCACGAACCTCATACAATCTGTAAAGTTAAAATAAAGAGGATTTTTCTTTAGTGCCTCTTATCTATATGGCGAAAAATTATAATGACATGAAATGTGAAAACATTTATGACAGGAGAAAGTTGTTTTCTACAGAAGCTCAGAAAATTGTCAGCAAATGATTTTTGAAAAATGACTAATTTTTTTGCCCAGTATCGAGTACAATCTATTTGGTGAATATATGCCTTATGATTATTGAGTAGTTCGCCAACACACGCACACACATGCGCGCACACACATGCGCACACCTATACACACACACATATTGTCAGTTTTATATATATAGAAGATAATTGTTATTAGTTTATTTTTACGGTTATCTTTTATATATATATATATATATATATATATATATATATATATAATTGTTATTAGTTTATTTTTACAGTTGTCTTATATATATATATATACATACATACATATATATATATATATATATATATATATATATATATATATATATATATATATATTTCTGTTGAGTTGACCGATTAAATAGCTCAGTGTCTGATCCTTAAACCCTCCTTCCTCAATATTAAGTATTATGATAAAAAGAAATTTAAAAAGAAATTTTAAAACTCTCTCCTCCCTCTCTAAACTAGACCATGTCTCTCATACCATCCCTCAGCACCCTCTATGTCAACTTATATAAGCTTAATACTACCCGTCAAGTGAAAATTTTAAATTCATTTTTCGTTCCACGTTTTGAAAGTGAAGTCTGATGATCCAAAGAATATAATATTCTCTGGTGAAATAAATTATTACAATGGAGCCTTAAAGTGGTCTGTTTTTCTTTATATATATATATATATATATATATATATATATATATATATATATATATATATATATATATATAGATAGATAGATAGATATAGGGTGGGGCAGAGCAACTTGCTTATTTAAATTTGGCGCCCTAAAACGATGGTTGCTCCAAGGTTGGTAGGGATGGACTTATTTGAGAGAGTGGGGCTTAAAGTTTAGTTCTTAACGTGCGTTATTTATTTTTTGTTTCTTTTTCAGGAACCCCAGTGAGCATCATGGAGTGGATGAAGTTGGAACACGCTTTCGCTGTTGAGGCATTTTTTTGCAAGCGGTCGCTCAATCGTCGCAACGCAACGTGCATTCCGTAGACATTTCAATATTGCCCCCCGTGGTCGTGTTCCCGGCCGGCAGTCGATTGTTTCATGGGTAAACAACTTCAGGGAAACGGGTGATGTAAAGAAAAAGAAACCTGGCCTCCCACGAACAGCAAGGTCACCCCAAAACATTGATTCAGTGTATAGAGAAGAATGGACGCCATCTTACTGATATCATCTTTAAAACTGGTAAAAAAAATTTAAATGTTGAACTAGTTGCACTTCAAAGAATTACATGTATACCTGCATTACTTGTGTTTAAATTAATATTCCAAATAAGCAAGTTGCTCTGCCCCACCCTATATATATATATATATATATATATATATATATATATATATATATATATATATATTATAAATTAATTGATTTAAAATATGTTTTTTTTCGCTACACAATTCTAACCATGAAACATGATTAGAACTGTGTAGCGAAAAAAAAACATATTTTAAATCAATTAATTTATAATATTAATGCTCTGTAAATTTACACTGAGCAATATTTTGTAAAAATAAAAATATCTATAAGAACACCGGATTATATATCTTACTATTCTTTCTTTATATATATATATATATATATATATATATATATATATATATATATATATATATATAAAAAGACAACCGTAAAAATAAACTAATAACAATTAGCAACACCTTGAAAATGGCTAAAGAAAAAGGCAAAAGCACTTGGGGCAATAAACACTACAGACAATTTTTACACACCCTTATCCCAACAAAAAGGAAACATTTAAGTATACGAGAAAAAGTCAGTAAAAACTTCATCAAATTTTCCTTGTCTGTCATATTCAACGAAACTTGTTTGAAAGAAAGGTTCTGTCCAGATCTACATTTTATAAATTATATATATATATATATATATATATATATATATATATATATATATATATATATATATATAATAGAAATTAAAATTACCTCATGTTATGATCATTTCACCTTACAGATTGAAATTACCAGCAAAGAAAGAAAATTATTTTAAGGCTGGTTTCATTTCATTTAGTTTTATCTTATTGCCTTGATCGGTTTGAAAATCCTTACAGGTAATGTACGGTGAAATGACCATAACATGAGATAATTTTAATTCCTACTGCATGTAATTTATATGCTCTGTTGAATAAATACATTGAGCTCTTTTTATGGATCAGTTTTAATATTTTATATTATTAGGATTCACTTGGATTATATACCAACTGATTATTATTATTATTATTTTTATTTTTATTATTATTATTATTATTATTATTATTATATATATATATATATATATATATATATATATATATATATATATATATATATATTCGGACATTTTTAGATTAATACATTCTTTTTATAGATACAAATATTTAAGTAAATGCTCTATTTATAATAAACAGTATTAAACAATAATTACCGCCCTGAGGAATATTTCAGGCTGGTAAATATTATTTAATACTGTTTATTATAAACAGAGCATTTACTTAAACATTTCTATCTATAAAAAGAATGTATAAACATGAAAATGTCTTAAAATAATTGTCGGACTTTGTCCATTTCATAATGTGTGACGTTGTTTGTTTACATTTGGATACGCATTGAGCAGATATGAATGTACGTGAGAGAATCATGGAACATTGAAGTTTAAATACAGTAAATTCAACTTTGCTAACCAAACGCTCCTCTGTGGACAAATCGGTAAAGGCACGTCAAGCTAAATGACGGTTCCGTATAGGATACAGGTTTGAATACTGTCGGAGGATGAATATTTTCTGTGAATTCTGGCCGGTAAATGTTGCTTAATACTGTTTATTATAAACAGAGCATTTTACTTAAATATTTGTATCTATAAAAAGAATGTATAAACATAGAAATGTCTTAAACTAATTGTCGGACTTTGTCCATTTCATAATATATATATATATATATATATATATATATATATATATATATATATATATATATGCATGCATGCACATAGAGGAATAAATACGGACACACATAGACCGTGTATGCTATGCTACTCAAAAGGGCAATATTGTTAACATCATCCTGAAGAGTGGATGTGATTGCACAAACTCAGAGCAGTAAACAAATTTAAATTATTTTATTTATTATCCATCCTCCTCTTTTCCTTTCTGCTTATTCTTTTTACATTCCCCCGTTGAGTATAGGGCCACAGATTCACCACGCTAGATGTAGCTACAGTAGTTGCTCTATGAAATAGGTTTTGACAGGGAGGAACTGCGAGGCTCATACTCAACCGGTTTCGAATTTAGAGTTTTCCTTCTCCAAGACTGCTTATCAATCAAGGCTAGATAATCTTGTGTGCCTTGTTATTTAACCCATAGTTGATGAAGTGGGGCGGAAAGATGAATTCTTACTTTTTTCCAAGGGTATTTAAACGAAAGTGAACGCAATCAACTCGGCCCGAATTTGAGCTCTGGACGCTGACTACACTACCCGCAGATCCTTTATTCTCCTTTTCTCTCCCTTTCACTTTCTGTCTCGTTCTCTCTCTGACTCTCTCTCTCGCTCTTTCTCTCTGACTCTCACTCTCTCGCTCTTTCTCTCTGACTCTCTCTCTCTTTTTCTCGACGTTTCAATACAGACGTCTGAAGCAATGCGAAACTCTGCTTTATAATGGAATCCTGCTTTCCTCTAATGTCTTCCCGTAGTGTTTGAAATGCACAGTATGTTTGAAGTGTGGGACATACATTTTTAAGGGAATACGTGTTTGGTTCCTGCCGACGGACATAATTCTTTTTTAAAAGGATTTCGATCTGTAAGATTACATGTTCAACTTATCTGTTCTTGCTTGTAGTTTCGCGGATATAGTATCCACTCGTCAGGGGATTTGAAAGTAAAACTAAATTTATTGGTAGAAATCGTAAGCGATTGCCTTAAAAGCCTTATCTTCCACAAATATACTGGTCGAAAGTGTTTCTACTTTTTGAGGCGGGTGTGTTAAACATAATCTTTCGACACGCACACACAAACACGCGCGCACAGACATACACACACACACGCACGCGTACTCACACATATGTATTACTAAAACAAGACGTTATTTTTGTGTTTTTTCTCGTTTTTTAAAACTGTTTTTGTCACTTTTCACAATCGAGATAAAAGGAGCCTTCAATCCATCCATAAAAAGATTATTTTTTTTTCAATCCGGCTGAACAAAACAATAGTTTAGAGCTACGAACGGATTTCTTATCTGGAATGTAATGATACCATGCATTAATATCTGGTATAATTTTAAATTTTATATGAAATAGAAATAAAAATCAGAATTTGTCGGGAAATTTTGTTCCGGGCTAAAATTATGCAGTAACAAACTGACACAGAAAAAAATAGACATTCATTTGCACGTACATAATTTTCTGCTGATCATATTAACAGACATTTTACGCTAAGTCACAAAAGGAAGACTGTCCGGGATTACTCCGGTGTTGCTTCCTCCCATAAAAAACAAGATACTCCTGATGTTATCTTTTTCTTTTCGAAAATTTCCATTTTCCCTTCTTTATCTTTTTTTTTAAAAAACTATTCTCTAATTACTTAAGCTTTGTGCAAATACTCATTTCTGCTGGGGGCGCCCGTACAATTATATTCGTCCTGAACAAAGCCCACACATGTCGTGAAAGCCCGAGCTGAGGTTAGAAATATCTCTTTAGTTTTACTCCTCTCGAGTCAGTAAATCTCATTTTATTTATTTATTTATTCGTTAATTTAAAAAAACAACAACGGCTAGCGTGTCAAATGATGTAAAACTGTTCCGCAGTCCTCATTCCAGAGAATATTATCATTAAGCAATAAGTTTTACGTACGGTGTTAATAAAAAAAGGTTCGCCTATCGTCCGATTCACACTCCTCCCCGATCATTTGAAAGGAGTAGTAGCTTGTTCTCTGTTTCCTGTTTAGGATAGGGTTTCCGGTTCCTTCTAATGTCTACTTCAAATTTATATTTCTAATGTCTCCGTCTAAACTCTTAAATATTATTTACTATTTGTTTATTTTTTTTTTCAATAGGGGTAGATCGGTTCGCCATCGTCCGGTTCACACTTCTCCCCGTTCATTCGAGCAGGGGTAGATGTTTAACTGTTGTTTCCTGTTTAGGATCGACCTTCCGGTTCCTTCTAAAGTCTTTTCATTCTCTTTCACTTCTAGTAGCCCCTTACGTCTTACAATAGAAATGTTAACCTCTTCCGCTTGGAAAATAGAAATGTTAATCCTCTCCAGTTGTAAAATAGCAATGATACCCCGCTCAGCTTGGACAATAGAAATGTTAACCCTTTTCGCTTTGACAATAGAAATGTTAACTCCCTCACCTTGGACAATTGAAACGTTAACCCTCTCTGCTTGGATAATAGAAATGTTAATCCCCTCTGCTTGGTCATGGTCTTTTCCGTATTGATGTAAATATGAACGCAGTTTATGAGCGTTTTCCGTTGGGCATTTCGACGTGGTGTAATATGGTTAGCAAGATTATCTGGTAGATATGAGGTATTCAGTAGAATTTGATGCTCAATAGACGTACACATCAAGGGACCCTGCCGAGGGAGCAACCGTTCATAATGAGTATGGGAAAACCAGGGTCTTTTCCCTATTGATGTAAATATGAACCCAGTTTATGAGCGCCTTCCGTTGGACATTTCGACGTGGTGTAATATGGTTAGCAAGATTATCTGGTAGATATGAGGTCTTCAATAGAATTTGATTCTCAATAGACATCCAAATCAAGGGCCCTGCCGAGGGAGCAACCTCTCAAAATGTCTTGGAGAAACCCAGGGTCTTTTCCGTAGTGATGTAAATATGATCCCGGTTTATGAGCGCTTTGCGTTGGGCACTTCGACGAGGGGTAATATGGTTAGCAAGATTATCTGGTAGATATGAGGTCTTCAGTAGAATTTGATGCTCAATAGACGTACACATCAAGGGAACCATCCGAGGGAGCCACCGTTCATAATGACTATTGGAAACCCAGGGTTTTTCCGTAGTGAAGTAAATACGATACTTGTTTATGAGCGCTTTGCGTTGGGCATTTCGACGTGGTGTAATATGGTTAGCAAGTTTATCTGGTAGATATGAGGTCTTCAGGAGAATTTGATTCTCAATAGACATCTAAATCAAGGGTCTTGCCGAGGGAGCAACAGTTCATGCTGACTATGGGAAACCCAGGGTCTTCTCTAAGTGATGTAACGATATGATTCTGGTTTATGAGCGCTTTGCGTTGGGCACTTCGACGAGGGGTAATATGGTTAGCAAGTTTATCTGGTAGATATGAGGTCTTCAGGAGAATTTGATTCTAAATAGACATCCAAATCTAGGGCCCTGTCGAGCAAGCAACCTTTAAAACTGTTTTGGGGAAACCCAGGGACTTTTCCGTAGTGATGTAAATATGATCCCGGTTTATGAGGGCTTTGCGTTGGGCACTTCGACGTGGTGTAATATGGTTAGCAAGTTTATCTGGTAGATATGACGTCTTCAGGTGTATTTAATTCTCAATAGACATCTAAATCAAGGGTCGTGCCGAGGGAGCAACCGTTCATAATGACTATGGTAACCCAGGGTCTTCTCCGTAGTGATGTAACAATATGATCCTGGTTTATGAAGGCTTTGCGTTGGGCACTTCGACGTGGTGTAATGGTTAGCAAGCTTGTCCTGATAAATCAACTTATAAGTGAGTTTGGTCCTCATTGTGGACTCTATACTTTCGTCCATATCTAACTTTTGCTTAGTAAATTACTGTGTATATGGATTGTATTTGTGTGGTCGATAAAAACGCCGCTAATGGCTTCATGCCGAAAGCATTAAAAACGCTGGGACCCTCAGCATATACATTTATGACGCCTGGAGTTTCTAGATTTTATACTCAGTCTGACTTTTTATCGGTTTTTTGTTTCTATTTTTATTTCAAGTGGTATTGTTTTTAGGCCGTCCCACAATGCATCATCTGTACTTTTTTTAGGCGTCCCACAATGCATCATCTGTACTTTTGTGTTGCAACAATGACCGTAGCGGATTCCTGAATTAGACCACATTTAATATTTTTTCGCGTATGAAATGTGCACCTAGCGTAGCGGTTGTCCCTTTTTGAAAATAGAATTGGCGTATTGAGTGAGTTGAAATTCACGCCGAGGCCACTCCGTTTTTTTTTTTATTGTTTTGAGTGGTATGAATCCCCTCTTCCGTTTCCCACTCCCCACCTCCTTTTTTCAATGATTAATAACGGAAAAAACTCAGCTATCTTGCTTTTGTTAGCAATCAGTCGAGGGGAAAACATTTTTTGTTTGGCTTCAGCCACATTGACGTCAGTTGTAGAACTTCTTCAGATTAAGTTACATTTGACTATATTTGATTATAAAAGATCATGTAGCTGCAGTTTGATAGCAGAGAAATCCTAGACAGAAATGCCGGGAAGCAACTCTTTGATCATCGGAAGAGAACACAGATGCTTCTATCCTCGTCTGAAGTGACGAATGCAGCTATCGATTTTTTTGCATGCTAGCATGCTAGTTAACATTCGTGTCAGTCATCTGTTGGCTCTCACGCTGGCCAATAGAATCTTCCTGCCTATTCGTGGCAGCTAGCTATTGACTCTCACTCTGGCCAGTACAAAATGGCCGCAAATTACATGAAAACTGCTGTAGAAGCATGAAAAATCTATTATTTCCACTATCGATGGGAGTTTGGAAATGCAAAGTCGGTCTTAGCCTTCCCGCTAACTTGGAGCATGAGCATGTAAATTTTGGTGCAAATCCGTCGAAAATTGCAGCCGTGCACTTGTTACACACACACACACATCCTGCCTTTTATAGATAGAGATTCTTCGAATTCGTCTAGTTATTTTAGTTTTAATTCTTCTAGTTCTTCGTGTTTTAATTCTATTTTTGATCATTCTATTTTTAATTCTTCTATTTTAATTCTTCTAGTTTTAACTCTTCTATTCCTTGTACAAGGTGTTCCACAAAAAATAAATAAATAAATATATAAAATAAAATAAAATAAAAATAATTCGGTACAGTTTATTTCATCGCTGGAATTTCTGTTTCAGTTGCTTGAAAGAAAAGCAAAGAATAGAAATTTAGTAGCTTAAATCTGAACAAAAACTTGTTACATGTGGTGTTCAAACTAAAAAACTTTTTTTTCATCATATATTAAATTTAAAATTTTCTGAGATTTGGGGGCGGGGCACCCTGTTGTTCTTCGAGCTCTAGTTCTCATAAATCTTCTTTTCGACTTCTTCTATGTATCGTGTCCGTTCCAGAATTCCCTGTCCTTTGTAGCTTTTAGTAATGGTTGACTTTTTGCTATTTCTCCAAAACCCTGCTCTGCTTATGCGCTATTTTCCTCTCTCTCAATATACCCTGTGAGTGTCAAATATTCTAAGCCTTCTTTCCTTATTATGCGCCCTAGAAATTCAACTCTTTTCTTCCTGTATGTTTCCTTTTCCTTTCAATTTTCTCTAAGACTTCGTTTTGCTCACATTTTCATTCCATGTTATCCTAAGCATCCTTCTGTAGAACCACATTTGAGTTGCCTCAAGTCTCTTCTTCATCTCCGAGGAGCTTGTCCAGCACTCAGTGCCATATAGGAGGACCAATATTATATAACAGTTCAGTATTCTTTTCTTTGTTTCTAACGAAGTTTTTCCTGTTTCTTAATACTTTGCTTACCTTTTGAAAGACACCTTTCGCTATCCCAATGCACCTTCGGATTTCGGTGTAGAACTTTCCGTCCTCTGTTAAAAGATATTTAAAGTATTGTACTTGTTTGATTTAGGTATCTTCAATTCGTAATTTGTATGTTGGGTTCTTCCTTTAGCTGATAACACTGAATTATACTTAGTCCTTTCTTCTCGCTTTCCTTTACTAACTTATATAGGAGTTCCTGTAGTTTTTTCTGCTATCAACACTGTATCATATGCATATCTTATGACGTTAACATGATGGCCGCGAATAATCAATCCTGGTAGCAGTTCTAATTCTCACATAATCGCCTCACTATATAGGTTGAATAAGTTCGGTGAGAAGGCACATCTTTGTTTTACACCCCTTTCTAATTTCGTACATTTACTAAATTTTCTATCCGTATGCAGGCGATATAAGTTCTGGATCATTCTAATATCCCTTCCACATACAGAACGAGGCAAAAAAACAACAACAAAAAAAAACCAAAAAAACAAAACAATGGACGATTTTTGTATTTTTACCAAGACAAGTGAGTAATAGAATTGGTTTATTAATACAGTGTATTAATACAGGTGTACATATGTTCCTTATACAAGTCAAAAAATGATTTAGTATTTTTAGTTATTTGGGTAACCTTTTGCTTTAATAACGGCCTTAATTCTTCGTGACATGGTATATATTAAATTCTTTAGTGAGTCTTGACCTTAATCCAATTGAAAGTCTTTGGGCGATAATGGTCAAATGTGCCCGTAATAGAAAAGTTAGCAAGAAGATGAACTTTTTCGCGAATTAAAGAAATGCTGGAAAAACCTGCCGGAGGAGGTTGACTTGCTAAAGAATTTAGTCGGCAGCATGCCACGAAGAATTAAGGCTATTATTAAAGCAAAAGGTTACCCAACAAAATATTAAATCATATTTGATTTGTATAATGTACATATATGCACCTGTATTAATACCCTGTATTAATAAACGAATTCTATTGCTCACCTGTCTTGGTAAAAATACAAAAATCGACTGTCTATGGATGCGTCCATTTTTTTTTTTTTGCCTCGTACTGTATGTCAATGTTACCTAGCAGTTCCAACAGTTCTTTCAGACGCATTTTATCAAACGCTTTTGCATAATCTATCAAAGTGATACGTTCTTTTGTATTTGTATTATTTTTTCTGATATCATTTTGAGCATAAATATTACATTCCTTGTTGTAGTGCTTTTAATGAAACTGCGCTGTTCTTGTCCTATTTCCAGTCTAATTCTGATACGGGCCTTATCATCACTATTCGGATGTTTTGTTATATGGCTCATTAAGATGATTGTGCGATTGATTTCATATTCGTTTGCACCTGGCTTCGTAGCCAGTGCTATGAAAATGGATCTACTTAGGTCTTCCAGTATATCACCACAGTCGCTTATTATATTTATTGTTTTTGTAATATTATGAATGCCGAATCATTTAAAATTGCCAGCATCTTTATTACAATTCCGTCTGGCCCTGCCGCTTTGTTTCTATTCAATTTGGTCAGTGCAAATTTCATTTCATATTTTTAATATTTTTGGTCTTTCGGTATTTCTGTGTATTGCGATTTGTGATCTTTCGTCGTGAAATTCTTCGATGTATTCATTTCATCTGTGAAGTATTTTTTTTCTCTAATATCATCTGTACCGGCCTTGGATTTTATGCGCCCTGTTGGTGAGCATGTATTTTACTCTGTTAGTTCTCTTATTTTTTTCCATGCATATCTGTTTTATCTGTGATACTCTGTTCTGTTTCTGCACGCATTTTGTTGAGTCGTCCTCTTTAGGTTGCCTGGATTTGTTCGTAATTTATTTTTGTAATGTTCTATAATCTCTAATTAGCATTCTTTTTCTGTTTCTTTTCATTATGTTTAGACATTCATCTGTCATCCATTCATTTTTTTTTTCATTTTCTAGTTTTCTTTGGGATGATCTCGATTACTGATGTTACTAAAGCATCTCTTTGTGTTTCTATTCTCATTTTGTCATTACATCTGTTTTTAACGCCTACCATATATCGCTCGGTCACATTCGGGTCATTCAAAAGTCTGTTGTGTTGAAAATTTGCGTGCTGCCTTAGACCTCTTCAATTTACGTGGTCTCTACCGCAATTGGCACTTCGGTATGTTTTGACGTCTAAAACCGCATTCCTAAATCTCTTATTGGTAGCTATGCAGTCGATTTGGTTCTTCATTTCTCCTCCTGGGCTTCTCCATGTCCATATACGTCTTGGGCGTTGTTGGAACCAGGTGCTGATCATTCGCCCTGCCCCATTGGACCCATTTTTCTCCGCGTTCATTATAAGTTCCTAGTCTGAATTTGCCAACTATTTCACCATGTCTCTCCTTGCCTCCCATGATAATTTCCATTGGGCCTTGGTGTTGTCTAACGTAAATTAAAACTTTTCAATTTCATCTTCCGTACATTGTTCTGTACGTGAATAAGCAATTATGATGAATATGTCAAAAGGTAAGCCTTTCAGTTGAACTACAAGAATTCTTTCAGACAGAAAAATATATATATATTCCAGAACACATTCTTCTAACCGAAAAACATAAATTTAAAAACAAAATCGAGAAAAACAAGTTAAGATGGTTTTTTTAAGAAAATTATTGTCACGTATTTAATAACAGACGAATATTTATACAAAAGAATTCTTCATATTGAATTTTGTAGAAAAAAAAAGCACTTACAACACAGACAGCGAACGAACGAGACACGAAGCGAACGAGTGTTGGAAAGACACTATATCTGTTAAAGAGCGTGAGGTGACTACAGGTTGTACTAGCACATCAGTGATTCGTAAGAGAAGCGTTCGGATCTGCCGAATTATTTTTTTCTATTTTATAAATATAGTAGCTCAGAATAGATATAAGTATAAAATAAATATAAGTATATTAAAAGAAAATTAGGAAAGAAAACGTTAGCTGAGATACTGGCTGAATGTTGATGTTCTTATATTCAATTAACACAATTTCATTTAAAACTGTAATTTACAGGGATTACTTATCTCAAGTATTAAGCGAGGAGATATTATGCACACGCATATATAAGTATATTAGGTTGGTGCAAAAATAATGACGTAATAATGTCGTTTTTTGACCAATTTTTTAACGTCAAAAAACGACATTATTGCGTCATTATTTTTGCACCAACCTAATACATATATATGCGTGTGTGTGTATTATGAAATGGATTAAGTCCGACAATTATTTTAATATATTTTTCGTTTGTACGTTATTATTATTATAGATTCAATTTATTTAAATAAATGTGCTGTGTTTTTTTTTGTTTTTTTTTTAATTAAACAGTATTAATTACATTTATCGGTCTGAATGTTCGAAAAATTTCGTAGAAAACACGTTCTCTATGACAGGAATCGAACCTGTAACCCGTATGGGGACCGTCATTTGACCTGGTGTGCTGTTAACCATTTATCCACAAAGAAGCGTCTGGCTAGCAAAGTTCGAATTATCATACACCTTCGGCCATTTTGTTTCTCGATCGAACCTATCTGCTCACGAAATATATATTAACATAAATATAAGGTTTACAAAAATAACGTAGAAACGGAAAATATATTAAATAATTGTCGGACTTAATCTATTTCATATTATGCTGACATTGTTTACGTTAAGCTATATTTCATGATCGATCAAGAAAAATCGTCGAAGGTCTATGTTTATAAACAGTAATTTTAAGACTTTGCTAACCAGACGCTTCTTTGTTGCGTCACGGGTAACAGCGCATCAGATCAAATGATAGTTCTCATTGGGGTTGCAGGTCGATTCCTGTCCGAGAAACACGTACTTTTCTACGAAATTTCTCAAATATTCAGGCCGGTAAATATAATTAATATTGTTTAATTAAAAAAAAAACACTTTTTACTTATATTATATCTATAAAAATAACCTATAAACGGGAAATGTGTGTGTGTGCATATATATATATATATATATATAGAGAGAGAGAGAGAGAGAGATAGATAGATAGATAGAGTGTAGATTTAGGATTCCTTACTTTAGAACAGAAGATTGAACTGAGGCGTGATGTAAATGGATCTATTTTTCATTTTATCTCCGCCATTTTCTATCTATCTCCGGTACTGAGCCAGCTTCGCACATAAATATAGAAACATTTAAACGATTTATACAGTCTATTTGAGAATAAATCCACATCTTCTACACGTTTAACTTAAAATGATAAGGTGGGAATAAGATATATATATATATATATATATATATAGATAATATTAGTGGTAAATATACATATATATGCAAAATCCACAGGTGCACATATACACATGTATATTTAGAATAAAAAATTTCCGAGAGGATAAAATCCAGGTAGAACTCAATGTCCAGGACAGAGTAAGGATATAATAAAAAGGCTTAAACACTAATATTCCATGACCATGGAATATTAGTGTTTAAGCCTTTTTATTATATATATATATATATATATATATATATATATATATATATATATATATATATATATATATATATATGACCACTAGACTCTGCAGAGTCTTCTGACTTGGTTGGTCTTTTAATATTGTACAACCTAACGGCACACCGCGAGATTGATATCCAGGACATCGGACTGTATAGAGATGACGGGCTCATGGTGGTGAGGAGTTCCACTAGCTTTAAGATAGAGAAGATCCGTAAAATTATGTTTAGTGAATTTAAAAATCTAAACTTAAAGATAACAGTCTTTTCTAAATTGAAAAAGGTAAACTTCCTCGACGTAACCCTAGACTTACCGAGCAACACGTACCAACCTTATAGAAAACCAAATGCTAACCCCTTATATATACACCCGAATTCAAACCACCCTCCATCCACAATTAAACATATACCCTCATCAATAGAAAATAGAATTAGCAGTAACTCCGCTAACAAAGTAATATTCCACCAATATAACGACTTCTATAACACTGCCCTAAAAAGTAGTGGTTATAAAAATGCTAACATTAAATATAGGGACAACTGCAATAACCAAAAGAAAAAAAAAACAGGAAAATAAACATCATTTGGTATACACCTCCGTTCAACCAAATGGTTAGTATTAAACTAGGACAGAAGTTATTAGCTCTAATCGATAAACACTTTCCCACCAAAAGTAGGCTTAGTAATATATTCAATAAGAACACACTAAAATTGAGTTACAGCTGCACTGAAAATCTAGAAGGTATAATAAGAAGACACAATAATAAAATCCTGAACAAACCCCCTTACCTGAATAGTTTTAATAACTCTACACTTAAATCAGATAATGATAAGGGAAAATTATGCGATTGTAGAAACCCGGTAGACTGCCCATTAGAAAATAAGTGCTGCATCAAATCTGTGGTATACCAATGCACTATATCATCCACGGAGAACCCTAACAATAATATGATATACATTGGGTCCACGAAAAATGCCTTTAAAACCAGATGGAGGCAGCATAAATGCTCCTTCAACAACATAAACTTAAGACATCAGACCTCTCTATCTAAATATCTTTGGCACCTAAAAGAAAAAAATAGGACACCTAAAGTAAAATGGAAAATCATTAACAGGACTAGAACTTGCAAAACTTGGGATGACCCATGCCCTTTGTGCTTCCATGAGAAACTACACATTATTAAGCTTCTAAACAATAAAAACCTATTAAACAACAGGCAAGAATTAACGGTTTTCTGCCGACACAACCGAACTTACGCTCTGAATAACTAGCTAAAAACACGCATACAATAAAATAAATTTTAAAATCCATAGCCCATATACATAGTTTTAATACCCTACAAAAATTGATAACCCTTTATGAAGTCGTCAAATAACAAACGTTACGGCCTTTTTATATACACAAATCCCTTTCATAAAGAGATATAATAAAAGAATAAAATAAAAATAAATAAATAAATCTCCGTAGACGCTCAAGCCAGACTATGCGAAAACTTCCTCCGTCGTAAATTTAGCTACCCCCACCTTACCCTGACCCGGCATCTATGAAAGTTACTCTATACTGCTACAAATTATTAACACCCCACCCCTGCCGATTCTAAACAATCCGCCCTTCATGTTACCATGGAAATTTTTGATTTCAATTCTGACCATACTATTAAAACTCGTAAATTTCAGAAATAAGTCATTCCCAAAAAAATTTCGCTTGAAGATGGAACAGAGCCTACTCTAACTCAAGTTAATTCAAATATTATTTTGAAGTTTTCGGCTCTTGTTTTGAAACATGAGACCTCTTATATAGTGAGTTGGAATCATATTTTTAAATAAATAATTATATTTATGCTCTACTTTCGTATCGAGCACTATTTTTTAAAAATAATTACAAAAATACTAAGGAACTTTGGATTATTTACCAAACCAGTTTCCTTCCTATTTTCTACAATATTTTCACATAATGGAAATCTTATAAGTATAAGAAACTATACTCGCTCCGAAAACCTTCGTTTTATTGATTTGCAAATAAACAAGCCAATACCAAAGGGAAAAAACGGTATACAGTGTAACCCGGATATAAGAGACCCGGATATAAGAGAAACCCGGATATAAGGGAGGTTTTCTATGGTCCCAAATTAGTGCCATACTTACCTAAACAAAATAGATCAAACCCGGATATCAGAGAAACCCGGATATAAGAGACATCTTCTCCGGTCCCGACAACTCTCTTATATCCAGGTTTATAAAAAAGAAAGAACCAAGAACATGTACGTTGAACGAAAATAATCGTCCAGCATACGAGTTCAAGGCCCAAAGAAAAAAAACCCGATGCGAGTACCCAAAATAAAGTGCTCAATACAATGAGTAGACCAGGCCTAGTTAAACCTAGAGAGCGAGACAAACCTACCAAGGTTTCACCTATCAGATCGTCAGGGAGCCGTCATTCCCTGACGATTCGCTTAGGTGAAACCTTGGTATGTTTGTCTGGCTCTCTAGGTTTAACTATATATATATATATATATATATATATATATAGACATATATATATATATATATATATATATATATATATATATATAATCAAATTATAAGTCGTTGGGAAATACTACATCTCAAACCAGACCTTAATTTTTTTTTTTTTTTTAAGGGGCCCGGTCTTCTAGCATATCGTAGACCTAAGAACCTTAAAGAAATTATAGGTAGTAACCAAATTTCACATGATAAAGTAACTTGTATTATACCAAGAATAAAAACAACGGGATTTTCCCAACTATGCAACAAAAGAAGCTTATGTTGTAACCACATTAGTCATACCAATTCGTTCACAAGCTGAGTCACTAAATCTACTTTCAAAATCTACCACAATTATAACTGTAGAAGTCCTAATTTACCTATTAGAATGCACACTATACCAGAAACAATATGTAGGAAAATCTGAATGGCCCTTTCACAACAGAATTAATAATTATCGGAATCGAATTAAATCGACTTCCCACGAAAGATTATTACCTGTAGAACATTTCCACATAGAAAAACGGTATTTTAAACGCCATGCCAAATTCACTTTAATTGAAAAAAATAGAACCTTAGAAAAATATTAAATGACAAATGGATTTTGTGCCTCAAAGCATTTCGTCCAGTCGGGCTTAACGATAAATTTAAAAAAAAATAGATAGAATTAATATATAACCCCATAAATCAAGCCCTACCCACATTTTTCATCCACACGAGACAGGCATCTTGGCAGAGTTGTTGAGGTCTCGCACTTATACACACACCCATATCAATATGTACACTTACACACATCATATACACTCCCAAAGAATTAAAAGATAACATACACTTAATATATACATCCCCTTCCCGGCAACTAATAAAGTTGTCAAAATGACCAAGAAGGGAATTCTGCGATTCATGAATCTCCCTAGCCTCTATCTTAAAAACTGCTTGAAAGAGGCCGTTTGACCAACACAAATCCGAGCTAATTGACGATAAAAAACAAATGAAAACTATAGATAAATTTCATTCTCTTCAGAAACAGTCATTCACTCCTGTAATTCACTGATAAGCAGAAATTTTTTTTTGATGATAATGATGGCCATACTGGCCAAAACTAGTCAAGGAACCTAATTGAAATAATAAAACAAAAATATATTAATATACAACTCAGTATGTCTGAAAATGTTAATTTTTTAATATTTTCTATTGTTCAAAACATACATACATACATAGGACTATGATATATCTATATCTATATATATATCTATATCTATCTATCTATCTATCTATCTATATATATATATATATATATATATATATATATATATATATATATATATATATATATTAAAATGGACATAGAAGTCAACACTTAGAGACGACAGTCTGTTTCATGCTATATGCAATCGTCAGGCCATATATATTTACATACGCTCTATCTCTGATATTGAGCACTTTATTCCATAAATATAGCACACCTTAAGACTATATTTCTTTATATATATATATATATGTATATATATATATATATATATATATATATATATATATATATATATATATATATATATATATATATATATCATAGTCTCTCCTGCTATTTACCAATAGCTGGAGGGAAGAAGACATGGATTCATACATTTCCCAAGGTTATTAGTACGTAGGGTAATGTAATGAATTCGATTGGAATTCGAACTCAGCTCTTCGATTCTGCAATACTCTATCGTGCATCCCATATATTCTATAGCCTTGAGTCACAATCAATCTAGAAGAAGAACAGCTCTGAATTCAATAACTGTGGGGTGGGGGGTCATTTAGGGCCCTTGTGGCATAATGTGCACCAGTTCTTTGTATTCGGCTCTTCCAAAAAGTGTGGTTGGTCCTGCACAAGCCTTAATCATTATGATCAAATCATAGGTGCGGGTTAAGTCAAATATATATATATATATATATATATATATATATATATATATATATATATATATATATAAGGTTAATGGTCAGAGTTGAATCAGACCTGGAAACAGTAGTATTAAAAAGTGCTCAATACACGTGAGAACAAAAATAAGTAAAAATAAAAATAACATGTAAAGCTTTAAAAATCAGGAGGTCAATTTAAATACGCGACCATTGTTTCGACTTGACGGTCTCTTCGGTCGCTAATTTTAAAATGACCACTATAACGCTTTATTTAAAAAAAACACAAAGAACTCTACATAATTATCTTTAAAAAAAAATAACAGGCTCACGATGATTGAAAAGCAGGCCATTGAGTGTCATGGAAAGGAAGGGGAAAAGGAAGGTTAACAAAAAAGAGAAAAAATACTGAAAAGGAATACAGTAAAGAGGGAAAGCAAATATGTAAGTTGTTATGAAGGGTTTGGAGGCTAGCGTGTCTAAAGAGTGACTGTGGGGTTTTGAATTAGATTTTTTAACCTGCTTCATATTCACTTAATAAAAAAATTATGTGAGAGCAAGGGCTTAAAATTTGGCATTTTTTGTTTAAAAGATTTTTTGGGATCCAGGAGTATATGTATATGTATGTATATAATGGGAAAAGTGCAACAACATTTTTTAACAATGCCTTTCGCCGACAACATTTGTTAGCTTCGGCGTCTTCAGTTTAGAATGAAAGACAAAACTGTGTGTAAGGAAAATAAGTTGGGCTTTTTGAATGATAAAAGAGGCAATAAGTAACATTATATTATCAGATCCGATGACCAGAAACCACAGACACAGACACACACACACATACATACATATATACATATATACATATATATATATATATATATATATATATATATATATATATATATATATATATATTAGAGCCGTTGGTGTCTGTTTAAATCAGTCCACTCGAGGTAGATCTGTTTTCTTCTCTATTAACTCGTATACCCCATTGTGCTACTATTGCTTTTGTGCTGACGAATCCTCCTCTATGCCAGTGAATGCTGGACAATATCGTCAGGGATGAAGAAGTAACCTGAAGCAACAGAAATGTGTTTCTGCATAAAGATTCTGAGTATATCATCGACCGAACATAAGAGCAACGACGACATTTTAAAGACAATGGCAAGAAATGGACACTTGTACTTAACATCAGGAGGAAAGAGTTGAAATTTCTAGACTACATAATAACGAAAGACGGCATGGAACATTTGATACTCACAGGGCAGATTGAATGAAAGAGGAACACAGGAACGGAACGCATAACCTACCTAGAGAGCTTGAGTGAATAGATGTGAAGGTTAGAACTAAGCAATGTAATTCGTCTGAACACTTTCCATAGAAATAGTGTTAAAGAAACTAGAGGATTGCGACGTTTCGTCTGTGACAAATGGATTGCAGGCTGAAAAATAATTTGTCACCCACAACGATATTCGGCTATATCGAGAGTGGAAAGTGAAGACTGGGTAGCTCCTACCCATATACGGTAGGATTACTTCATTTTCAGCCTGATCTGGTTCTCGTAAAGGTAGAGGATACCAGGAGGAATCTGGTATTTACTGGAGCGGTACAGGGAACCGATCAATTTTCCAGCATCTTTAACGATGGATACGAGTTCCCACCTGAGGTCTCAGATTTCATGGTCAAGCCACGAACCCTCCCTGAGGGAACAACCAAGGTCCTCGCAGCATAGTTGTAGAATAAACCACATGTTGGCGTTGTGGGTGTTGAAGAAGAAACAAAGGTTTGGGGCATGCCCTAGCAGGCAGCCACCCTAGCAGAGAGGCATACTTATTATGGGTATAGTCATTAAAGGTAAGTTATAGTTTAGTATTATGGTTGGCAGCAACAGCAATAGAAACAGATGAAGCTGCGAACTATGATTTGGAGATGTCAACATCAAATAAGTACAGAAGTTTAACTGATGCCGAAAAATGTGACACCGAAATACGAAGAACAGATGCGTTTCAAAAGCTAAAGAATGTATTAGGAAAGAAGGGGATTGATATTACATAACTGTAATATAAATCCCCTTATATGGCAATGAATACTCGATAATCTCTTCACAGATGAAAAGAAAACAGGAGGCAACAGAAATATGTCTCTGCAGAAGGATGCTGAGAATACTGTAGATGGAGCGTGTAAACAATGAAGAAGTCTTAAGGAAAATGGAAACAAAAGGACTCTTATACTCAGAATCGTTTTATCGACTACGCAAATGCGTTCGACAAAGTACGCCACAAAGATCTGTTAGAACTACTCACCAACCTTGACATATTCGGCAAAGACATTGGAATAATCAAAAACCTCTACTGGCAGCAAACCGCCTGCATGTAGATAAAAACGAGCTCAGCAGATATACAAAAATAATAAGAGGCGTAAGTCGAAGGATGTGTCTTCTCATCAGACTTATTCAACCTATACAGCGAAGCAAGAACTGGAAACCCAACCAGGATTTATCATTGGCGGTCACAATCTTAACAACATCAGATACGCAGATGACACATTGCTGATAACAGACACAGAAAGGGAACTACAAAACCTACTACAGAAGGTAAAGAAGGAGAGCGAGAAAGGACTAAAATAAAGAAGACAGAAGTCATGTTTATCAGCAAAAATTTGAGCCCAAAATGCAATTTACAAGTCAAGGACACTAACATTAAGCAGATGCGGGAATTTAAATATCTAGGAAGTGTTCTGACAGAGGACGGTAAGTGTGACGCTGAGATCCAAAGATGTATTGGGATGGCCAAAGACACATTCCTAAAGCTAGGCAGAGTTTTACGAGACATGAGGGTTTCGTTGTTAACAAAGAAATGCGTACTGAACTGTTACGTGATATCTATCCTCCTTTACGGCAGCGAATGTTGGACGGTCTCCTCAAAGATGAAGAAGTGACTCGAGACAACGGAGGTATAGTTCTACAGAAAGATGCTAGCAATACCATGGACTAAACATGTGAGCAACGATGAGGTTTTGGAGAGGATGCAAACATGGAGGAAGCTTATACTTAACATCAGGAAGAGGCTGCTGAAATTTTTGAGGCACGTAATGAGAAAGGAAGTCGTGGAGAATCTGATACTAACATGGCGGAGATAGAGAAAGAGAGACAAGGGAAAGCAAGTGGTGACATACCCAGCAGGCAAATGAATGGCAAAATAGGGTCTGGGAGAAATAACAAAAAGACAAAACTTATTGAGAGCTACAAGGGACAGGAGGAGGTGGAGACCTATGATCGCCTACGTCCTGAAAGGACAAGGTATATAAAAGAAGAAAATACTCAGAATCAGAAAAAGAGGTGAAATTTCAATGATACATAATGAGGAAGGTGGGCTTGGAGAATTTAGCACTCAGAAGACATATCGAAGGGACAAAGGATAGGAGGTGGCAATGGGCCACCAACCCGACAAGCTTATGAAGATGGGTGTCAAAATGGGGAGTTAGAGGGATGATAAAAAGACAAACATTGTTAAGAGCTACAAAGCATTGGAAGTTATGGAGAACCATGATCACCTACGTCCTGAAATAAAATAACATAAAAGATTCATTATATTTGCGTCTCCTCTCCTTCGTGCTCATATGTAATTACATCAACGTAAATATCACTTTAGTCCGATGAAGCCTTATCACAGAAAGAAACACTGTTAATGGTGACAAGGGAGATGAAGTTTTGAAGAGCCATTATCGATGTCCTGAAGGAATGCAGCACATAGAAGAAGAAGAAGAAGACGAAGAAGAAGACGAAGAAGAAGACTGAGAAGAAAAAGACAAAGGAAGGGAGAAGAAGAAGAAGAAGACAAAGGAAGGGAGAAGAAGAAGAAGAAGAAGAAGAAGACTGAGAAGAAGAAGACAAAGGAAGGGAGAAGAAGAAGAAGAAGACAAAGGAAGGGAGAAGAAGAAGAAGAAGACAAAGGAAGGGAGAAGAAGAAGAAGAAGAAGAAGACTGAGAAGAAGAAGACAAAGGAAGGGAGAAGAAGAAGAAGAAGAAGACTGAGAAGAAGAAGACAAAGGAAGGGAGAAGAAGAAGAAGAAGAAGAAGAAGAAGAAGACAACAGAGGAGGGGGGAAGAAGAAGAAGAAAAAGAAGACAGAGGAGGGGGAAGAAGAAGGAGAAAAAGAAGACAGAGGAGGGGGGAAGAAGAAGAAGAAGAAAAAGAAGACAGAGGAGGGGGAAGAAGAAGGAGAAAAAGAAGACAGAGGAGGGGGGAAGAAGAAGAAGAAGAAGAAGACAACAGAGGAGGGGGGAAGAAGAAGAAAAAGAAGACAGAGGAGGGGGAAGAAGAAGGAGAAAAAGAAGACAGAGGAGGGGGGAAGAAGAAGAAGAAGAAAAAGAAGACAGAGGAGGGGGAAGAAGAAGGAGAAAAAGAAGACAGAGGAGGGGGGAAGAAGAAGAAGAAGAAGAAGAAGACAACAGAGGAGGGGGGAAGAAGAAGAAGAAAAATAAGACAGAGGAGGGCGGAAGAAGAAGGAGAAAAAGAAGACAGAGGAGGGGAGAAGAAGAAGAAGAAAAAGAAGACAGAGGAGGGGGAAGAAGAAGACAGAAGAGGGGGGAAGAAGAAGAAGAAAAAGAAGACAGAGGAGGGGGAAGAAGAAGACAGAAGAGGGGGGAAGAAGAAGAAAAAAAGAGAGAGGAGGGAGAAAAAGAAGAAAAAGGAGGAGGAGGGAAGAAGAAGAAGAAAAAGAAGACAGAGGAGGGGGAAGAAGAAGAGGAGAAAGATGAAGAAGAAAAAGAATACAGAGGAGGAGGAGGAGGAGGGAAAGAAGAATGTCTACTTGTAAAACCTCCAATATAGGCTTAATGTGAATATGACTTATCGAAAACTCATATTTGCTAACAGCAAGGCCACGGGGTTTTAAAATAGAACATGGCAGAAGTTATTTTTAATGTTCTAACAATTCGCTATTTATAAATGATGGATATATTTCCTGCTCCATCTTGCTAATGTTTATAAAAAAAAAGCAGAAAGAAAAAATAAAAATAAAACAAGTAAATCCCATATTTGTTTTCTTCTGCTTTGTCTCTCGTGTCATTTCTTTCTTGCTCTGCTGTCTGTATCACGGCTAACAGAGGAACGGTAATAGAATCATTGATAGATAACAATGATCATCTGTATTCAAAGTTTGAAAATATGGTCGGCAAAAAAACAAAAACAAAACAAAAAAAAAACATGGCCGATATAGTAGAGACTTACAAATGATAAGCAGAAGTAGAAAATGGGTAAGTTAAAGTATCTAAAAATGATCCGGGTGTTTGAAATTAATGACACTGATGGCCTGTTTAGATTAATAGAAAAGAAAGAGGTATTTTTGCTGATGAAGTTACATCATTTTTTTAAATACATGCAGGGTGCAGCAGAAATACCTCCCATATTTGAAAATATATCCTACGTGGCGCCAAGGAACTTAGGCAAGTGGTAATGGCGTCTTCATCTAGCTAATATCTCACCATTTTTTAGATACCATCAATTACTATCATGGCTTGAACCGATGCACATAGTCCATTTTCTGTTGAAACATTTTTTATTAAACTGGCAAATGCATAAAAATAAATTCTTCATTTATTCTCTCTCATACTCTCTCTCTCTCTCTCTCTCTCTCTATATATATATATATATATATATATATATATATATATATATATATATATATATATATATAAGTGAATTATTGAAATCAACACACAGAAGCGACAGGCTGTTTGATGCTGGACGCAATCGTCAGGCTGCCTAAGAATTTCGGCTAGCACGAAACAGCCTGTCGCCTCTGAGTGTTGACTTCAATGTTCACTTTTATATTTATATTTACATGCGTTCTGATATTGAGCATTTTATCCCATAAATATCGCATACCGTAAAACTATATTTCTTCATATATATATATATATATATATATATATATATATATATATATATATATATGCATTGAAACCAAGTTGCATCTTTGTAGTGAGTAAAATGGTTTTGTCTATATGATAAAATTATAATAAATAAATAATTATCGCTCTACTATCGGTATCGAGCACTCTTTTGGATTAATACTGTTAACGTTGGAATTTATATATTGCTTTCGTTCTCATCGCATCGGATATATATATATATATATATATATATATATATATATATATATATATATATATATATATATATATATATATATATATATATCTTCATATTCATTTGGGGCGGCTTCCTAACATCCAAACAAGGTTAAATGGAAAGGAAAACTGATACTGCCATTCAGCCTGGCGTCCATTACTATTCGCGCGGTTGTATGTAAAAGTCATATCTGCTTGCTTAGGATATATCC
This sequence comes from Acanthosepion lycidas, assembly GCA_963932145.1. Lineage (NCBI taxonomy): Eukaryota > Metazoa > Mollusca > Cephalopoda > Sepiida > Sepiidae > Acanthosepion > Acanthosepion lycidas. The sequence goes on along the minus strand of OZ010608.1, from coordinate 34,744,111 downwards.
TGCCATTGTTAAATGGAAGACTTCTCAGTTAGCTCACTACTACAGACTATAAATGTTGAAGCCAGACTGGCCACAAATGTACACGAATGACTAACGTAAACTAGTCTAGATGGCTACTCAGCGCCATCTACTGTAAACTTTTATTAGACTTAATAACTAAAAAATGAAAGATTTGCGGACATATCTTTATATGGACTTTTCCCCTTGTTTTTGGTGTGAGGAACCCGATACCAATGTATGCAATGTTCTTTTGATACACCGTGTTCATATATATATATATATATATATATATATATATATATATATATATATATATATATATATATATATCAGGTCATCCCATAAGTTCAGTCCGAATTTTGAATAAAGAAAACAAGTGACCAAATGTTACATTTAATTACAGATTCAATCAACAATGTATTTTCCCTGATTATCTATGACTTCATTCCATCTATTAACAAGCTTACTAATTCCATTACTGTAAAATTCTTTTGGTTTTGATTCGAAGAACTCACAAATGTCAGTTTTAACCTCTTCCTGTGTTACAAAAGCTGTTTCTTCCAAATGATTCTGTAATCTACGAAACAAATGGTAGTCTGAAGGAGCAAGATTGGGAGAATAAGGTGGATGAGGAATTTTCTCCCAACCAAGTTCTTCGATCTTTAGTGACGTGATTCTTTCTGTGTCAGGTCACGCATTGTCCAGATGAAACATCACCTCTTTCCGATTCACTAGAGCAGGTCTTTTTTCCTCAAAGCTTGGTTCAAACGCTCTAATTGCTGACAGTATATTTGAGCATTAATTGTTTCATCAGGTGGTAAGAATTCAAAGTGGATTATTCCTTGGCGATCTCACCAGATTGAAAGAAACTTTTGCCCATGAAGTTCCCTTTTTGGCTGTGGCTGGAGTCCTTTCCTTTTACCAAGCCACTGTCTACGACGCTTAACATTTCGATAAAAGATCCATTTTTCGTCGCCAGTCTCAAGCCTATCCAAAAATGGTGAAAAAAGCTGGCGAGAATGGAGATTTGAGGTTGTTTTCAGACAATTCATGAGGCACCCATTTTCCAAGTTTAGGAACATTTTCAAGTTGTTGAAGATGACGATGAACAGTTGTTTGGTTTGAACTGAGAACCACTGCCAATTCCTCAACTGATAAAGCAGGATTTTTTTCAAGGGCCGCTTCAAGAAGCTTTTCATCAAACTCAACTGGACGTCCGGTTCGATCTTCATTTGAGTTTCCTTTCTTGAACTCATAAAGCATTATGTGCCTCAAATCATTCTTGGGTACTTCCATGTTAGCAGGGATTTAATCAAACAAAATTTAATTTTATTGTTCTCTGAAATAAAATTTGATCAGTTTAAATGCATCTAAACATATACATTTTATACAATTAAAATAACTGTCGGACTTTGTCCATTTCATATATATATATATATATATATATATATATATATATATATATATAAATTACAAACATTATGTCTGCTTATTTTTATCATCATCCTTCCATATTTTTATCATAAGCCTTTCATATTTTCCCGTATATTACAATCAAATAATGCAAGAAATGCACTGTAACAATGAGAATCACTTCTATTTTCCAACTACTTTCCATCAATTTCTTATGATCATCATCAGGGGTGCAACTGATAACGCGAAAACTATGTGTAGCTATCCATTACTGATTTTTTTTCTTTTTCATTTAAAGGCTATAGCTGACAGTTACGCTTTAGCATTCATTGGAACGTGAATATTTATCCATTATGTAATTTTTCTTTTATGTTGGACTGTCATGGTCGAGCGTGCATTAAAGCGTGAAAACTGTTCTTTTTATGTGCATTTTAGAACATTATTACGGTCTTCGTAGCTGATTCTATTCAGTGTCGTCTTCAATGTTTAATGAAGATTGCTTCGAGGATATGTAATTTTGATTTGTTATTTTCTTGGTGTGGGATAATTATGTTATCAGTATTTACTATACTGTGAAGGTGGACAGAAATGTTAGTGTAAATGTCTCGCAGTGGACGAATGGTCAGACATGTGTAGAGTAAGACGTCTTGATAATGAAGTTGTCGTATACCCAACATTTGTTTTTCTATCGGAGATACATTCTCCCAAGGGATATTTGAATTGATATATAATGTTGGTTTTACGTAATATATTAGTTGGTGGGGTGGAGTCACTGCGAATAATTAAATTGGTTGTATTTCATTTTGTATAATATATGATTAATTTTACTTTTTATTGGTTTCCGTGGGAGATATTTTGGTATTAATGAATTTTTTTTATGATTTCCTCATCCTGTTTGTAGTTAGCATGGAATTATAATATAAGAATTTGATATATTTAGGGTCCTTTGAGGAAGTACCATGTTCTATGTGACGTGTGTTGATAAATCGTCGTAGTTGTTCATCTACAATGTGATTTGTTTCGATTTGTTTTTTGTGGCATATCAACCTCAATGGGTTATTTAATGCCGACAAGGTTTTTTATTGATGGTATTTTTTAAAAATGTATTGCTGTTAGTTTTTTCAAAGTATTTCTGGCATTAAACCTATCTCCACACCCTCAAGTGCCCCGACTCCAGTTTGGGATTCAACCACTTGCCCATAACTGGTACCGCATCAGATGCTACCACCCCAGGTTAGGGTGGACCTAGGAAAACCTGCAATTAATAGGTGGCTCCAGACTCGTCAAAACTTCTTGATCAGGAAGCTCTGCTGTTGGACGTAGTTTATCATCATACCCAAGACGGGGTTTATTTTGTTTTACATCCTATCAACCTCAATTAGTTATTTAATGATGGTTAGATAATTAAGATAGGTTCGTATGAATAAAATAGGTATTCATTGCTGGTAATTTTTTTTTTTTTCAAAATAAATTGCTGGTACTTCTATAAAAATATATTTTTATACTTTCCTTCCTAGTACTTTGACACCACTTTAGAGTTTAACTATTTGCCCATAGCTGAGACCCTAACAGGGGGAGCTGGGATCACCATCAATTAAGAGGTGGTTCCATGCTCCTCAAAATCTCCCGATCAGAGGGCTACTGCCGGATGTAGTTTATCGTCATACCCAGAACAGTAATGTGGTTTGGAAAGTCATTATTAATGAGAGTCTGCTTAATACTTTTTACTTCAGTGTAGAAAATATTTTTTGTGGAGTAATTAATTTCTGCTCGGTTAATAGATCATACTACTTGATGACCTTAAGTAAATGGATGGTGGAATAGGGTTCAGGGGAGATAACAAAAAGACAAAATTCATTTAGAGCTACAAAGGACAGGAAATTGTGGAGAGCCATGATCGCCTACATCCAGAAGGAACATGGCACATAAAGAAAAATGAGTTTGAGCAAATGGATGGTGGAATAGGGTTCAGGGGAGATAACAAAAAGACAAAATTTATTTAGAGGTACAAAGGACAGGAAATTGTGGAGAGCCATGATCGCCTACATCCAGAAGGAACATGGCACATAAAGAAAAATGAGTTTGAGCAAATGGATGGTGGAATAGGGTTCAGGGGAGATAACAAAAAGACAAAATTTATTTAGAGCTACAAAGTACAGGAAATTGTGGAGAGCCATGATCGCCTACATCCAGAAGGAACATGGCACATAAAGAAAAATGAGTTTGAGCAAATGGATGGTGGAATAGGGTTCAGGGGAGATAACAAAAAGACAAAATTTATTTAGAGCTACAAAGTACAGGAAATTGTGGAGAGCCATGATCGCCTACATCCAGAAAGAACATGCCACATAAAGAAGAAAAATGAACTTGAGTAAATAGATAGCGGAGTAAGGTTTACGAGAGATACGAAAAAGAAAATATATTTAGAGCTACAAAGGACAGGAAATTGTGGAGAGCCATGATCATCTACGTCCTGATAGAATACGACACATAATGAAAAAAAGGTATTTTCACCCAACTCTGTAAATTTCTGCAAAGCCAAAATATTAATCTGAAAACTTTTTTAAATAGTTCCGTCAAATCGAGACATTTATATGGATGTGCATGACGCCAAACCCATCCAGAAATTGTTTGCTGTATAAAAATGCTTTCTAAATTCAGGGTTTAAAAATGGCATTGAGCGAGTAAATCCTGTGAATCTTGCCGAAGACGAACATTGTGTACTAGTGTTACAAGATCACAAAAAAAAAATCTCTTCCCGCTAACAGAAACCACATCACTTGGTGACTTTCAACATTAGCAACAACTAAAATGTATAGCGTATATAACTCGAAAGGAAAATAAAGACGCAATCAAGATGTTGACATTCCACGCAACTACAAACAAAAGGTTAGGAAAGAAACGCCCGCCAATACTGGAAAGGGCGATAGCAGCTACTGTGAAACATACTTTGTTAAAAAAAATTGTTTTAAGAGAAACATACAAAAAATTCAACCGAGAGCCATCAAGACCATCATCTCTTTGAATATTGTCGACTGGCGCTACAGAATTGCAAGCAAGGAATTGTGCAAAATAAAAACAACGTCGAAAGAATAATGAAAAGTCAAATGTGACAAGCTAAGTTTAAATTTTCAGACATCAAACGTCAGAATTTAAAATTAAATGTCAAACGTACTTATACATTAGTTTTAATGGAAACTGTAGACGACGTTTATTGCATTTTTTTTGCTTTTACTGCATAAGATCGACTGGAACAATCAACCTGTTACTTGTTTTAAGTCGTCACATTCGGAACGAAACATTTACCCATGTGTGCACATATACAAACACATGCACACAGATATAAAGACGTACACTTATCCGCATACACATTTATGGCTCAATAGTTACTGATACACACACACACACACACACACACACACACACACATATATATATAAATATAAAAGTGAGCATTGAGGTCAACACTCAGAGGCGACAGGCTGTTTCATGCTAGACGTAATCGATAATTTATATATGCCGGGTGTAACAGCAAAATTACCCAAATCATGCAACAACAAAATTATCCGATTGTTAGAATAATATCTGAACCGTTGTAGCATATATAATCATCCAGAGACAGATTGTTTTGCTGTATCACGACTCATCAGTGTGGCTAGACTTGCGATTGCTTCAAGCTGGGATCAGATGGAGTCTCTCACACTTAGGCTATCAGCGCACGCAGCGGAGAAAGGGACATTCTAACACATTATATACGAGATATAAGCCTTACCGGCTACCAGAGTGCTCAATTCATAGAGAAGAGCATTTAGCATTAATTAGTAGCAACCGAAATTATTCTTCCGAGGTCATCAGCCTGCGAGTGTGGACGTTATATATATATATATATATATATATATATATACTTTAAAAATTAGGAGGTCAGAATACGCGACCTTGGTTTTGATCTCACGGTCTCATCAGGCTAATTCTATCAACTGACCCTCCAACGCTTTCTTTTTAAGAAACCACAAAGAACGCCACGTTATTATTTCTCAAAAATAAATAAATAAACAAACGCCCGACGGTCAAACTCATAACGTTGAGTGTAATAGAAAGGAGGGGTAAGGAGGAGGAAGAAGAAAATGAATATACAAGAGAAAAGAAGAAAGCAATTGTACAGTAAATGTATAAAGAAAAGAAGTCGAAAAGAAAAGCAAATGTAACGTAAATTTAAAGAAGGCTGTTTTGTAAATTTAAGGAAGGGCTACAGGGAAGCAAACATATTGTAGAAATAACAGTGATGTCTTAAATTACATTTTACAAACTGCATTTAATGGGCATATAAACTTATTTCTGCAGCTATACTGTTATTTAGAGGCACGTTAGTATTAAAATTCCTGGTGTTTTGTCTATTTATTGTTTTATCTAAATTGCTAGTGCACACATAATTAAGCATATCCCCAAAGGAATAGACGCGTATTCTATCTGATCTCCTATTTTTAAAGTTTAAAGCTCTACATGTATTTTTGTTTTTTGTTTTTTTGTTTTTTTTTTTACACGTGTATTGAGCTCTTTTTAAACTACGGTTTCATGGTCTGATTCAACTCTGACCATTAAACATATATATATATATATATATATATATATATATATATATATATATATATACAAGAATAAGATTAGTGTATGCGGAATAAATTCCAATAACCAAAAAATACTATCGACAATCTCTTTTTTTAAACATTTTTATTGCTTTAACTGTTTCATGTTACCATTTTTTAAATTTATCTTTAAATTCCTGTCTTAAGCCATGCTTTGACGCAAGTATATATATATATATATATATGTGTGTGTGTGTGTGTGTGTATATATATATGTGGAAAGAATTCCAATAACCAAAAATACAATTCTTAAAAAGAGGGTTCAATACAAAGTAAAGCAAATATAATTTATTCGAAAATTATAACCTAAATATGTTATAAAATCACTTCAAAAATAGCCATTTTGTTTCAACACTTCTGGTGACTTATCAAGTGATGATGTTCAATGTAGAATAAAGCGTTTTAAAATGTTCAAATCAATCAAATACACCTTGCTAGGGGAAAAGCTGTTACACACACACACACACACACACACACACACACACACATATATATATATATATAAAATAGTGCACCGTGAATGAGTCCTGGTGATAATAATAAAAAACAGTGTTCGATGTAAAATAACTGAGCTAAAATGTCTACTCACAATAAATGCACATTTGCTCTTCACTGTTCGAGGCATCTCAGAGTTTCATGTATGTAGCCATCGTCAGCTACAAATTGAAAATGTCAATATTCATGCTGATCGGTAAAATAGTTGAGCCGTCCATTTACTTATGAGAAAATACATAAAATTAATTGATTAAGAATATATATATATATATATATATATATATATATATATATATATATGCACATTTCGTTGAATACGACAGCGACAGACAAGGTACTTTTATTTAGTTTTTTTATACAATTTCTCACGGGGTCCAATGTTTTTCTTTTCAAATGATAAATTATATAAAAACTGTCTGAATGTTTTTTTACCCGAGTGCTTTCGGCTATACATTTAGCCGTTTTCAAGCATTAAATATTTTAACAGTTAAATAAGAAATAATGTATGTATTTATATAATGTTTTCATTTTTCAAAACGCGGTCAGGACATCGTGTCCATGTTCATAGATGATATTATTAAGCGCTCGGATAAAAAGAACATTCGGACGATTTTTATAATAATTCATTGGTATTTGTTTATATTAGTAAAAACAATGCGCTAGATTTAGCTGTTTAGCTCTGTCGAATGAGCTCAGTGGTAGAAACTCTGGCTGACACCAAGTGGGTTGGTTTTCGATCCGGGCTTGAGATTTTCTGATATCTAGTCGCACAGAGCTGCTGTGATGCAGCGAAACACTACTGTCTGCAAGTTGCCTATATATATATATATATATATATATACATATATATATATATATATATATATATGTCATTCACAGCCATATATATATATATATATATATATATATATATATGTATGTATATAAATCAGTAGGTAATAAGGTCAACATGCTTGACCGTAATCTTCAGGTCATGCAAGGAAAGTTGGCTCCCTGTACCGCGCCAGGAAATTTTTCTCCCCGGAATCGATCCTCCAGATCTACAAATCAACAATTCGCCCTTGCATGGAGTATTGCTGCCATATATGGTCTGCAGCCCCTTCTGTTTGCCTCGGGGTTCTTGATAGGCTCCAGAGGCGGATATGCAATATAATTGGCCCTGCTCTGGCATCTCGTCTACAGTCACTTTCTCACAGACGCGCCGTCGCTTCTCTCTGTCTGTTTTACAGATATTTTCATGGCAATTGCTTCGAGGGGCTGCATTCGCTGCTTCCCAGACTTCATGAATTCAAGCGTCCTACGAGGCTGGCATCCCACTCTCACCCTTTCACTGTCGAAACTCCTAAGTGTAGCCGTCTCCTCTACTCCAATAGCTTCATGTCTCGCACCTCTCGCCTGTGGAACTCCCTTCCCTATTCCTGTTTCTCCAGCTATTCAAGTGTAATGTCAATCGACATCTCCAGTTGCCTTGATCTACCCACTATCCTTCTCCTCATCCTTTCTTCTATCACTCCTATCTGATCTTGCTATAAATCTTCTGTAACCCCTTGCGTCCTAGTGGCTTCTCGCCTTGCTTGGGGGTGAAACGCTTAAAAAAAAAATGTAAGTCTTCACTTAATTATTATTTTTATTCCAGATTGATCAAAACTTTTTAAAGTGCTTGTAATTGATTTAATAAAGGATTTTTCTTAATGAATGTATAGTTTAATTAAAATCAGTTGATTATCTGAAAAAGAGGCAATTTTTAAAATATATTATCTTAGGGGTTCACTTACTTTCGCACAGCACTATATATTATAATTTTTTTAAAATATGGTTCCATCGCAACACAGAACATCCTATGTTTCAAAACAGAAAAATCAAAACGTAGATTAATTTTAAAAAATAAATCTACAATACAGTGCCTCGTTCCATTATCAAACGATTTTAAGATTCTTAAATTCGCTTGATAATGGAACCAAGCTCTGTTGTTTTCCGTTTTGAAACATAGGATGTTTTGTGTCTCGATGAAATCATATTTTTTAAAAACATAATTATAATATTAAGCTCTACGGATGGTACCGAGCAGTTTATTTTTAAATAAAAATAAAAGCTCTGAATTATGAATATCACTGTTCTTTCTTATAGATAGATAGATAGATAGATAGATAGATAGGTAGATATGTGCGTGCGTGTGTGTATTTTCAAATGTCAGCACATTTTGGTTAATGTTTTCTTCCTACTTTCTAAATATCTATCTTCTTTCTTTCTTTCTGTCTTGCTATTTCAATGCCTGTGTTTTGTTTCTCCGAGAAAAATGAAAAAAAAAAATATTCTGAATCTCGTTTCTCGGAAGTGCTTTCTAATAACTATAATCAGGAAAGAGGCGGTTTTTGTGCTTTGCATTTAAAGAATGCAATTAAATGAGAGTTCCACCTTCGCTTCCAAACGATTGGTTCAGTTTTCGATGAGAGGCAGTCGTCGAAAGTGACAAGTTCACTTCCGTGGAAGAGGTTTCAGTGATAGATAAAAAATATATAAGAAAAATGAAAAAAGAAATGAAGAACGAAAGTAAGAATTTGGAGGAATTAAACATCTGATCTAAATAAAATAAATAAACAAAGGTAAAGGAGTGGAAAGAAAAAAGACAGAAAAGAAAGAAAAAGAAAGGGGAGAGCAGGAAGTGAAAAAGCACAAGATGAAAGGGAGAATAACAAAGAAAGAAACAAAAAAAAAAGGAAGGAAAGAAGGAAGAAAGGAAGAATTAAAAAAGAAAGAGAGAAAGAATTGAATTGGCAAAATATAGAATCATTGAAAAAAAGAATAAGTAAACTATGGTAAAGGAATAAAAAGAAAAAGAAAGAAAAAGAAAGCGCATGGCATGAAACGAAAAAAAAAAGAAAAGGAGAAAATAAAGAAAGAAAGTAAAAAAGAAAAGAAGGGATGGAGGAAAGAAAATGTTAGAAAGAAAGAATGTGAATAAACTGAAACAAAAAAGAGAAATGAAAAGAAAGAATAAATACAGGTAAAGAAGTGGAAAGAAAAAAAAAAAAGAACAAGGAAAAAACAAAAAAGGGGGCAAAACAGAAAACCGCGTAAGCAAAAAGACGAAAAGCAAAGAAAGAAAGAAACCAAGGTTTTCATAGGTAAATACGAATAAAAGAGAAAGACGATAAAAGAAGGAAAGAAAAAGTGAACGACTGAAGAAATTAAGAAGAAAAGTTTATACGATGAAAAGAAAAAGAAAAAATGAAAGAATGGACGAGGTTGAGGAAAAAAAGAAGAAAAAAAAAGAATGAAAAACGTTAAGAAAATAAGGACGAAGCAGAGAATGAAAAAATTAATACATCAACACCCATATACACACGCACATCCTCAAAACAAAAAGGAAGAAAGAAAGAAAGAAAATATTAGATAAAAACAAAACATGGCGCTGGCTGTAAATTCTCAAAGGTGAAAGCATTTCAAATTAGCGACTTAAAATAAATTACTACTTCCTTCCATAAAAAAAGAGAACTTTTTTGTTGAAACTTATGAATTTCTTTGAACAATACCACTTGAAAAGTCCGTTTTTGTCTCTGAGTAGAAGAAGCTTAAAAAACGCAAACATACATGCGTACGTATCGCACACATAAACACACATACGTCCATACAAAAGCATAAATCTTCACAGCTTTTTCTCATTGCAAGCAAAAAATAAATACAATTTTACAGTTCCTATCATACTTCCATCATGATGCAGTTCTTATGAAGAATTTCAATTTCCTTCCACGTTGCCCCTTCTTGGGCTAACATTCTCAGCTGACATGAAGTTAAAAGTCTATATTGAATCCATTGCTAAGAAAATTTAATCACGGAATCGTGCGAGACAATTTTTCTCTCCAAAATCTATCTTACACATCTACAGGATGCGATGGGTAAATTGCCACCATTTTATATTTTTAGCGTCGCGAATACGCGTTGTTTGTTCTTGATTTTGTCGACTGTACAGTATGCTAGAGTCAGATGGTCACTGTCTGAGAGAAAAAAAACTACCATGACTACGTTCACTTCGCAAGAAATTTGGAAACGACAGGCTGTACTACTTGGAATTCGCACCGGAATCTCTAATACGAATATTTCAGTGTGTTTGGATGTCAATCTGAGGAGAGTTTAGAGGTTTCGGAAGGAGTTGGATCATATATCCAGTCACACTTCGTGGTGTTTAGAGTGATCACAAGTGATAGCGTCGTTATGCGACATTCATATCCCCACAGGACCTCAAACTGAACACAGAGGTCTACATCAAGTTCCTTGAGGAGGTAGTGTTGCCCTGGGTCTAGAGGGTGGCTGCTGGACGACCCTATGTCTGGCAACAGGACTCTGCGCCATGACACACAAGCTGGAGAAACCAGTCATGGCTGTTGGAGAATTTCTGCAACGACATGACTCCTCACATCTGGCCACCTAAGACCCCCAGACTGCAACCTCCTTCATGATTATCTGTGAGGCACAATTGAGCGAGAGACCAACAAAACTCCCTGTAACACCAAAGAGGAACTGAAGGTAAAGATTATTGAAGCATTCATCAACTTAAACAAGGAGACCGTCCAGAAGAGTTGCAGGAGATTATGAAGTCGTCTGGAGGCCGTGGTTGAAGCCAATGACGATTTTATTGACTAAATGTACTTTTTAGTATTTGAATATATTTTTGTATAATGTTGTTAAATATGGCTTTTAAAATGGGATGTCGGTGTTATTTTCATCTTAGTGTAATTTATATGACAATTTATCCGTCGTACTCTGTATAAGTCTACCATCTGTCCATTCTTAGATTATATTAGTCAAATATGATCTGGTGCTTCTGCTATTTACCTTGAGTTGCTTCATAAAATCCAAAGAAGAATCAGTAATATTATCGGTTCTGATCTGGCGGCCTTGCTTCAGTCATTTTCCCATCACCGTAATGTAGCTTCCCTGCGCCTTTTCTATAAATACTTTCATGGTAAATGTTCGGAGCAGCACTTTCCTATGGATGTATGCTCACTGGACCCTTTTATTTCTGTTCCTATTTTTCTTTAGTTTAATTCCTCATCCCGTCCCTCGTTAGATGCTCCGTGATGTCAGTTCTCTATTGGATGCGGGGTGCCTTTCTTTTCGGGTGTTATTTTCTTATTTGTTGTTGTGTTTGAATAATTGTATGTTTGAGTGAGTGCTTGTGATGAATATATTTATTAAAGTCGCGCATTGATTTCGTCCAGTGAACTGATGTTTCTGCCACAGTTAAGGACTACGGGTTTTTTTTATTACAAACACTATTTTGTTTAGTTTCTTGTATTGGGGTTTAGATTTTAAATTGTTATTTTATTCCCCTCCCCCGACAGATAATGAATTGTACATATGGAGACCATGAGGTATTATGGCGAATGTAGTAAGAAAGGTAAGTAAGAATGCGTTGTTTTGATGTTAGGAATATTGTTGTATGTTTGGGTCAGTGTTTGTGGCTAAGTTTAATATTAAGACAGAAGAAGACCGTCTCTTTCCCCCATCCCCATTTTTAGCCTTGTGCCACATTTTGTAATATATTACGAATAAATATCGCTCTTTGCTATGATACTTGCACTTTAAGTGCAGTATAAACTCGCGTTGAGCTCTCATCAATTTACAGTTGAGCTAGCTAGATGTAACTATAAATTCTATGCTAACAGTTTGTTTTCTCGCAATTCTCGCTTGTTGAACTCCCTTGCGTTTCCATTCCAGCCAACTTTAATCTGAAAAAAATTAAATGCAATGTCAATCGCTATTTACTGTCCTCTTTTTTCCAGCTTATTATTAATGTATCTGTTCCTAATTCTTCTACACCCAGTAAGTCCTCATGTCGTAGTGGCTTTATTGCATTGCTTAGGGTGAAAACGATTAAAAAAATATTTACAAAAAAAAAAAAGTCTTATATTTATACCGTTTACCCTCAGAATCATGGCTTTCAACCCCACATCTCAGTTAAGACTCGCCAGGCCCCGTGCATTGAGGCGAATCACTCTCATTTACTTCGTATTACATTTGTTAGGAGTAAGATCCACTCGGATAGCGTCTTCCAAAGAACTGTTGCTTTGTGGAACAGAATCCCACGGGGATACTTTCCCGACTACTACAATCTTAATCTCTTCAAATCTAGGGTTAACCCGTTACCTTTAGCTTTCACACGTATCCTCATAAACTGCTTCTTATAATATTTCTGCTCACACAGTAACCGCCTTCAGCAACCCTCTACTTCGAGTGGTTCCTGAGCCTTGTATAAGGTGTACATTATTAAAAAGTATCAATAACAAAATCAATAGAAAAACATCCCATCCTTTATAGTAGAGTTGCCCAAACTTGCTTAATATCAAAGTCACATACGATGAAATTCAGATGTTTGAGAGCCGTAAGACATGAACAAAATTTACACATACGTTTTTGCTACATACACATTAACATTAAACGTACGTTTTAATCCAATGGGGTTCCACTCATGCACAGCAAATAATTATAAAGCTTGAAAATTTCCTTATTTACATTTTATATTAACTGTTAAGTGCTCATTCAACATATTTCAACGCGCCGCACATGGCTCGCGATCCGCTGTTTGACTAAAACTGCTTTAAGCAATTTTTGCCCCTTTTTCGTCCTCGGTGTGACAATAAGGTCTCTGATCGGAAGTTTTGAGGAGCGTGGAACCACCTCTTAATTTCTGGTGTTTCCAGGTCCACTCTGACCTGGGGGTGGGGGTAACACTTGATAGTGTCCGAGCTATAGGCAAATAGTGAAGGGCCCACACCCACACACAAAAAGACTATGAAAGTATAAAAATATTAGTTTGGTGCAAAAATAATGTCGAATTTTGACGTTAAAAAATAGGTCAAAAACCGATATTATTTTTGCACCAACCTAATATATTTTATAGTAAAATTACTAACAATATATTTTATATATTAAAATGACTAACGATATATATTTACAGTACAATGACCAACAATACATTTTTCTCTAGTTGAAGGCATACAACTGCGTTCGGAATATTTAGATTTCGGCATTAAATAACCTCTAGAGATGTTGATATGCTTTTAAAGAAAATCAACCAAACAACTGTGACTTGTCTGTCGTCCATTAGGTATATTAGTTGCTGTTTCTCTGAGTCACTCTTGCCTCCTGCGTATGTCAAATTCTCGAAGCCCTCTGTCCTCATTACATGCTCAGAAATTCGAACTGTTCTTAGACCAACGATGTTCTGAATTTTCATCAACGAGCACTCAGATTGCATCAATTCTCAACTTGGTATCTATGCCGATGACACAACTATTTACTACTTGATATTAAGTCTGATCAGTTCGATAAGGTCATATTGGCAGTTGATCTTAAAAATGATTAACATGCTGATATTAAATGGGGCAAGGAACGGCTTGTTAATTTTTATACCGCCAAAACGAAACCGAAAACTCTGAGAGAAAGTTTTTTGCCTTCATCAGCATGGCAAATGCTAAACTCCAGGAGAGTGGCTCATTGCACCTTCTCGTAACAAGAGTATTCCGCTGACATGAAGTGGAAAAATTATATTGAATCAATTGCTAGGTCTGCTGCTAGGAAAGTTGGTTCACTGTTTCTTGCTAGACAATTTTTCTAACTTACATATTTACATCTATATATCATTATATCTTTGTCTCTGTTTTGTTATATTTACTGTTAGTGCGCCCAGTTTGACAGTTTTCAAAAATCATTTCGCCCCGAGCAAAGTGATAAAGCCACTAAGACACAAGAATCTGAGAAAAACTTTTTAAGGAAAGTGTAAAAGAACATTAATTAAGGAAATAGAAGATGAGGATTGTCGATGAATTTAAATTTTTGATAATGAAAGTTGATTAAAAAGCAAAAAGCCAAAAGAGATTTTCACAAGCGAGAAGTGCAAGAAAAGTAACTGTTAGCATAGAATTAATAGTTGCATAGAATTCATAGTTAGCATAGAATTTATGGTTAGCATAAAATTGATGGTTGCGTAGAATTCATGGTTAGCATAGAATTTATGGTTAGCATAGAATTCATGGTTAGCATAGAATTCATGGTTAGCATAAAATTGATGGTTGCGTAGAATTTATGGTTAGCATAAAATGGCTGGTTGCATAAAATTTATGGTTTGCATAGAATTTATGGTTAGCAGAGAATTTAGGATTAGCATAAAATTCTTGGTTAGCAGAGAATCTATAATTGGCATAGAATTTATGGTTAGCATAAAATGGATGGTTGCATAGAATTTGTGGTTTGCATAGAATTGATGGTTGCATAAAATTCATGGTGAGCAGAGAATTGATGGTTGCATATAATTCATGGCTAGCATAGAATTTAGGGTTAGCATAGAATTTAGGATTAGCATAGAATTTAGGGTTAGCATAGACTTGGTGGTTAGCATCGACTTGGTGGTTAGCATAGAATTTATGGTTAGCATATAATTTAATGCATCATTTTAGGAAAGATAAAAAAACACACGTGATGATTATATACTGTTACCATTATACGATTTACGAGCTCCAATTTTCATGTTATAACTTTTCAGCTGTTATGTCCCCCGGACTTCTTTTAGTGGGGGGTCTGCTAAAATATTCTGGCAATGTTAGATGAAATATCAACGAGCATATGTGGCTCTTCATTTTAGTCATTACGGGACTGTATTTAGAATTGTGTATGTATATTTTAAGCATTTGTTTGTAAAATTCAAGCTTGTTTTATTAACCCTTTGAACTCTGACCCCTTGCCTGCTGAGTACGGATCTCCATCCCCACCCTGGGACTATGACCGGCCGCTCGGGTTTATAAGATTGCAGGCCAGGTAAAAGGCTTGTTTTGAGAAACTGTCAGTTATTTTCCCTTGATTTCGTAAAAGTGTGTGAAAATTGTACGTGTTTATATTAGTGTTACTTTTTATTTTTTTTTCATTTTTATTAGGTTGGTGCAAAAATAATGACGGTTTTTGACGTTAAAAAATACGTCAAAAACCGTCATTATTTTTGCACCAACCTAATATAGAATAAACTGATTTCCTGCATCATATTCGATGAACTTTTGTAAAAAAATAATAAAGAAGAGTTTAATTCAGTTTGTTTTAATGTCACCTCCCAACACGAAATTTCTAAAATCATATAAAGTACAGTAGTCAGTTATGTGCCATGCGTAATCCACGCTCAAGCGATCAGGTATCTTTCGATACATGACTGACGAGGCAGATTTTTCCCGTAGTAGGTTGCCACTTCTTTCTGTGGTATACCAATTGCCACCCAAGGCTATAGAACCCGGTCCTGCTATTTACCCATAGCTGGTGGTGGGGAATCAAACATTTCCCAAGGGTATTAGAATGTAAGTGAATGTAATGGATTCGACTGGAATTCGAACTCGTAGTATAGTAGTACTATGACTTTATGGAACCTTCTAGGTCTCCCTGGGGCCCTCTAGAATTTTATTGAAGTTTCTAGATCACGTTTTTGTTTATTTGTAAGTTTGTATGTTATGATATAACTATAAACTGTTAAATGCGATTAAAAAAATAATTAACTACTAACAAATTGCATCATTAGCAAATTGTATTCTGACTACTACTACAGTCAGGTTACAGACTGAATACATGGGAACAAGGAAAGCGAAGGTGACTCTACATGGAGTCCCTCTATTCATATCCGAAAATCAACTCGGATTTTTCTTTTCAAAGCATGGGGACGTCTCCGACGTCTACCCTATTAAAAGTAAGGCAGGAATAGCCACTGGATATTTTGAAATTGCTATTACTTTGAACAGAAAACAATTTATGGAAATACCGAACACATTAATGTGTGAAGGAAGACTTATTTATGTCGTTGTGGAGGGCCACCGACCACTTTGTTGGGCTTGTGGTGCCGCGGGGCATTTGTCGAAGGCTTTTCCGGGACAAAATCCAGAATCATAACCCAAAAAGAAAAGTGAAGAGGGATTGCCAACAGCACAGACAGCAACGCAGAAAACAACAACAGAATCTGTAAATAAAACTGGAGAGTGGACAAAAGTAGTCAAGAAGGGATGCAAAGTGACCACCACTTCCCTTTAGCAGCAGCAGAATGAGAAGCCCCAACTTGAGCAGGAGGACCAGCAGGTGGGGGGGGGGCAAAATATAGTAGATGTTGAAATGGAGATTCCCCCACCACGGTCGTCATCACTGAAAAGGGGGGGGAGCAAGTAGAAGAAAAAGTGGGAAAAAAGTCACTAAAAAAGATAAGCGAGCTGACAAAAGTATGGTCGAAGAAGGCAAAAAAAACAAAAACAATTATAAGCAAGACTCAATCTATCCCGGCTTCGTCAGTCAAGAAACAAGAGGAAATAAATACCTCAAGGAGCCTCCCTTCTTTCCCTCTGAAAGCACCACGGCCCCTCATTCTCAATACCCCTCCTCCGAAAACACACACCCTGCATCCGACGACATTTCAACTCCTCCTATACCCCACTTTCCACCATCACAACGCCCAGTGACTCCCCAACGTGATATAGAAGGCGCTTGAACGGTACGAAAAGGTCACAGGGGCCAAGATTAACCGTAACAAGTCTTCCGGCTTGCGGTGAGGTAACTTGGGTTAGACGGACGGTCCTATCCGAATTCTTGGAGTGTGGCTTGGATCCAACCTCCAGCTGGAAAAAAATGGTCAGAAGTACAGGGAAAGGTCGAAGCGTCGATCCGGACTTGGCTCCGAAGGAGGCTGTCCTTGAAGGGTAGAGCTGAAGCGTGTGTCACTCACGTCTTTCCTCTCATCCTTTACCGGTTGACTGTACTTCATCTTTGCAAAAACAATATGAAGGCGATCGAGCTCTTGCTGTTCACCCACTTGGGGTGGGCGCAAGCAGAAGATCCGTAACGAAGCTTGTGTCCAACGTTTGGGGCTGGGATTGCCACACTTGGTGAGTCATCGACACTCCTCGTGGTTGGCTTTCCTACGAAAGTGAAGATCAGAACTGACAGAAAGCGTTTGGTGCCGACAGATTTCAACGAAAGAAGGTTGAAAGTAGCGAGATTGGTTCATATCAAAGGGGTCATCTTTGAGTTTTTTTTTCCAGTCTTCTTCGTCACAACTGGGCGGTTTCCTGTGAGCCCTCCGCTGGTTAAGTTAGACTCTCTTTTGTGTACCTAGTTAATGTGAGTGAGTTTTGTTGCCGGCTTTTTACTTCTGTTATGAACCAAGTTGAGATTCCCAACCTCCCCAGTTTGATTTTTGTCTTCCTTTTCCTCTCGGTTCAATGGTTGATTTCCCCACGCCCACATCTATTTTACGCTGCACATTCCGCCAGAGAGTTAGCTTCTTGTCTCTGTCTAATGACAGAATAGAGCGGGAACTCTTATTTTTGTGGGGTGGATGAGTCCTACATACATCTGTTATTTTCTGTTTTACATCTGTTATATTTGTTGGTTATTTGGATTGATACCCTCCCCCACTCATTTCATATCATCTTCAGATATATATATATATATATATATATATATATATATATATATATATATATAAGACATTTTTATGTTTATACATTCTTTTTATATATACAAATATTTAAGTAAATGCTATATTTATAATAAACAGTATTCAACAACATTTACAGGCCTGAATGTCCGAGAAATTTTCACAGAAAATATTAGTCCTCCAAAAGTATTCGAACCTGTATCCTATACATAAAAATGTCTTAAAATAATTTTCGGTCTTTGTCCTTTTAATAATGTGTGACGTTATATATATATATATATATATATATATATATATATATATATATATATATATATATATATATATATATATATATGAAAAACTACACATTATTAAGTTTCTAAATAATAAAAATCTATTAAACAATAGACATGAATTAACGGTTTTTTCCCGACATCATCAAATTTTTGCATTGAATAATTAGCATAAAAACAAACAATAAAGAAATTTTTAAAATCCATAGTCATAATAAATAGCTTAAATACCCTACAAAAAAAGATAACCCTTTATGAAGTCGTCAAAAAACAAATGTTACTGCAGTTTTTTTATATACACAAAACCCTTTCAGAAAAAAATAAAATAAAAAAATAAATAATTCTCCATAGTCACGTAAACCAGACTAGACGAAACCATCTTCCGTTTTAAATTTAGACACCCCAACCTTACAATGACTTGACATCTGTGAATGTAACTTTATACTGATAAAAATTATTAATACCCTACACCCCTTTCTATTTAAACAATTGCTTTAGCCGTTACCATGGAAATTTTGATTTCAATAATGACTATGATATTAAAACATGTAAATTTCAGAAATAAGTTATTCCCAAAAAAATTTCGCTCGAAGATGGAACAGAGCTTACTTTAATTCAATTTAATTCAAATAATTATATTGAAGTTTTCGGCTCTTGTTTTGAAACATGAGAACTCTTATATAGCCTGTTTGAATCATATTTTTAAATAAATAATTATATATATATATATATATATATATATATATATATATATATATATATATATATCATATTTTTAAATAAATAATTATATATATATATATATATATATATATATATATATATATATACATATATATATATTACGAACATTTGTACATAGGAAATTCCCTTTGTGCATGCGGCATTATGGTATATGTAGGAGTAAAAGGTGAAGGATGTTTTCTTTTGGTATATGTACTATTCGTAACGATTGAATAGGTCGTGAATCGGATTAGCTAGGTATAGGCTAATTAATGAGGACCAGCCTCACCCCACTGCCTACTTTTTTGGCCATGTGCCACAATTATTGTATTTCACGATAATAAATATTTACATAATTTGCAAATTGAAAAAGCTTCTGAAATATTTAGATTTTTTCTCTCATTGCTTGTATGGCAAAATAGAATTTTCGTTTTTTTGTAGGGGGTGGTGGTGACCTTTTGCAAGAACTTTAAAAAAATTAATGTTTTTTTCATAACTTTTGTACAAAAGTTCATCGATTTATGACACAGGAAGATAGAGTTACAAAATCATCATAAACCTAATGTAGATAATGGTTTTCCAAGCGTAGCTTCGATGTGGCACCAGGCCGAAAGTAAGGGGCACCCAGTGAGAATCGAACTACTCATTCGTAATTGTTTTAGCAAGACAAGCTTGCTAACTATTACACCACCTGGAGGTGCCCAGCCTAATGTATATATTCAAGCGTTTACATCAATCACCAGTCATTTTAAAGCGTGGAAGATATGATTTTGAACCTCAAGAAAACTTCGAAAGCTTTATTATTTATGATAATGTTTGGCGTCAAGTGTTATTTTATGAAACAGGTTCCCGAGAGAATACTCCCCCGACCACTGCATTCTTATCCTCAAGTTTAGGGTCAACCGATATTAATCCTAACTATATTCATAATATTTACAGCTTAGTTCTTCCTTTTGTCTCCTTTACGCTCTTACAATGCTTTAAGTAATCAGTAGCTCCATTGGCTATCGTGCCTTGCATTGAGTGATCTAAAGTAAAAAAAAAAAAAAAAAAAAAAATTCGCGTTCGCGATGAAAGGTTGAACTCTCAATAAAGACCCATGATTTAAGTCTTAAGTTCACTTAAAGACCCAAGTGAAACACTATCCATTGATAAAAAACACCGGAATAATTGTCGACGATTATATACACTCCAGAAAATGGGCACCTCGAGGTGGTATACTAATTAGCAAGTTTATCTGGCTAAAACAATCACCACTGAGCAGTGAGTTCGATCCTCACTGGGTGCCCAATATTTTCGGCCATGTGCCACATGTTAGACTCGCTTAGAAAATGGGCACCTCGAGGTGGTATAATGATTAGCAAGCTTGTCTCGCTAGAACAATCACGACTGAGAATTGAGTTCGATTCTCACTGGGTGCCCAGGTCTTTCAGCCATGTGCCACATCTAACCCTCACTTAGAAAATGGGTACCTCGAGGTGGTATAATGATTAGCAAGCTTGTCTCGCTAGAACAATCACGACTGAGTAGTGAGTTCGATCCTCAAGGGGTGCCCCATACTTTCGGCCATGTGCCACATCTAAGCGTCGCTTAGAAAATGGGCACCTAGAGGTGGTATAATGATTAACACGCTTGTCTCGCTAGAACAATCAAGACGGAACAGTGAGTTCGATCCTCACTGGGTGCCAAATATTTTCGGTCATGTGCCACATCTAAGCCTCACTTAGAAAATGGGTACCTCGAGGTGGTTTAATGATTAGCAAGCATGTCTCGCTAAAACAATCACGACTGAGTAGTGATGTCAATCCTCACTGGGTACCCCATGCGGCCATGTGCCACATCTAAGCCTCGCTTAGAAAATGGGCACCTTGAGGTAGTATAATGATTAGCAAGCTTGTCTCGCTAGGACAATCACGACTGAGAAGTGAGTTCGATTCTCACTGGGTGCCCCATACGTTCGGCCATGTGCCACATTTAAGCGTCGCTTAGAAAATGGGTACCTCGAGGTGGTATAATGATTAGCAAGCTTGTCTCGCTAGAACAATCACGACTGAGTAGTGAGTTTGATCGTCACTGAGTGCTCCATACTGTCGGGCCTTGTGCCACATCCAAGCTACGCTATACTATATCTATATCACTCCAGAGAATACCTAACTCCTGCTGGGATACTCTATCTTTACAAGAATCAGATTTTTTTTTTTTAAATATAGTATTGCTGGCATATCTGGTCTGTGGCTACTCAATCCTCGCTTTCCAGTTTTGACATCATTCAGAATCATTTCCGCTGTCTTGGGACAGTAGATGCGGCGGGGGCTTGTTAACCACTCAGCCGTCTCTCTCCTTTAAACACAGTGTCGCAAGCCTATTGTTAGGATATCTCTATTTCCATGGCAAATCTTCAGATGAACCATATTCTTTAGTTCCGCAAAATCCAGACATTTAGTACGTCAACACGTCATGCTACTTCCACGCAGTCGAATCATCTGCATTTCCCCCATTTTTCAAATTTAAGGAGAAGTTCCACTCAGATTGCTTTTCCTCAAGAACTGCTACATCGTGGAACAAACTCCCAGGTGGATGCTTCCCTGAACGCTACAATCTTAACATGTCAAAGGTTAATTGTTATCTATACTCCTTATCCTCATAATCTCCTTCCCCACTACCTCCATTTATTTAACACACCTCATTAATGACAACCATTTTAAGCCTAACCCCTTTCTTGAGTGGCTTCTGAGCCTTGTATAGAGTGAAGTCTTTGAGCAAGTGAAGCCTGTGGGTCTTGGTGAAAATCATACTTCTTTGAACCTTGTTGACTGGCGCTACAGAATCACAAACAAAGCCCTGTAGCAAATAAAAGAAACCACATGACTTGAAGACTTTTCAACAGCAGCAATAATTGATATTACACGTAACTCGAAGATAGAATAATCCCATAAAGTTTGACGTTTCACGTAAATGCTTTTAGGAAAGAAAGCTCTATTAATATTAGAAAGAGCGAAAAATGATTTTATGTGCTGGGGGGGGGGGCGCTTATTTTTCTTTAATAAGAATTCTCGAATATACAGGACGGTTGAGTAAAATAAATAAATATACTGTTTAATAAATAAACAGAGCATCTGCGCAAATATAAATATCCACTAAAAAAAGACGTTTAAGTAATATATATATATATATATATATATATATATATATATATATATATATATATATATATATATATATATATATATATACACACACACACATTATACATACATACATACATCTATATATACACTGCGTGCCAAATTATTATCGAGATAATTTTTTTTTCTATTTCAAAAACCGTCCAATCAATTCATACAAAATTTTCACATAACGTTGGCAATACTGACCTCCGCAATCACTGAATTTTTCGTACTGATCTGCGCAATGTAAACAAACTGGCGCCATATTTGTTATCAGCACGGTGATTTGAGCGTGCCAAATTATTAGAAAGGTTTAGTAAAATTCCCAGAATTGAGCAAACAAAACGTTTATTAATGTTGCACATGAATGTTCATGATCAAAAGACGCTAATAAATAAGATAATCAAACAAATAATAACAGATACAAACAAAGGCACAGTTTTAAAGAAATTAATAGGGAATGTGCTTTCCCTGTTTTGAAATTACTTGAAGAAGTCTACGATCCATAGAATTTGTTAATTGTAGGATGTCATCTGCTGTAATGCCGCGAGATATGTCAAGAATTGCTTTCCACAACTCAGCGTTGCTCCTTAATTGTCGTCCGTTGGCGTATAGTCTTCGCTTCATGATGCACCAAAGGTTTTCGATTGGATTCAAATCCGGATAATTTGCTGGCCACTTCATATTTCGAGGTCCATCGAATCATAACTGTTTCAAATATTCAGTAGTCTTGTGAGCAGCATGTGAGGGAGCATTATCTTGCATAAAAACAATGGTCCTTCTGAAGGCAACTCTTTGCCTTTTCATCCACGGTTCAAGATGCTCCTTCATAAACGCTATGTATGCATCAGCAGTCATTTTGACGCCATCTGGTACTCTCCATGGGCCCACTAATGTTTTTCCAATAATACCACCCCAAATCATTATGTCTCCACTGTCTTGTTGGCGTCTCAAACGCTGATGGCGATTCTGTCCATTCATTACCCATCATTTGCACCATCTATCTGGCCCATCAAGTGTTGCTCGAGTTTCGTCTGTGAACAAAACTTTAGAGAAGTCAATATCCATATTGTCCTCGGCCCATTTCAGTTGATTTTGAATGTGATTTCTCGTCAACGGAGACTTCGATACAAGTTTGACTGTTGTTGCTATTTCCCTCAGATACCGACACCGAGTACTTTTAGACACAGTAGAATCCCCAATGCGACTGAAAAGCTCTTGACTGGTAAGTCCAAGGTCCTTCGTGGCCTCTCGTTTAGGTTGTGACATGAGACGACGTGAAATAACCTTCGGCTTGCCTTTATCTGCCCTTTTGCGTACTTGTGTAGGGTCGGTGGTGAACTTTTTCACTGTTTGATGACACCTCCCTATAATTTTAGAAATTTCTAGGGTAGATTTACCTTTTGAGAGTTATGAGGTGATAGTTTTCTTTTCAGCATCACTTAAACTGCTTTTATGGCCCATCTTTTCACTAAATTCTTACACTTTTCTAATAATTTGGCACACTCAAATCACTGTGCTGATAACAAATATGTTTACATTGCGCTGATCATTACGAAAATTTCAGTGGTTGCGCAAGTCAGTGTTGCCAGTATTGTGTGTTTTTTGTGTGAATTGATTCGAGAGTTTTTGAAATAGAAAAAAAGTTATCTCGATAATAATTTGGCACGCAGTGTATATATACATATACATATATATATATATATATATATATATATATATATATATATATATATATATATATATATATATATATTATAGTAAAAAAAAAAACAAACACTAAGATATATAATCCGGTGTTCGTATTGATATTGTTATTTTTACAAAAGAGTTGTCAGTGTAAATTTACAGAGCATAAATATTATAAATTAACTTATTTAAAAATATGGTCTCATCGCTACAAAGGAATTACCATGTTTCAAAAACAGAAACTAAAAACTTCAAATTCAATTGTATAATTAAATCAAAAGAATTGGTTCTGTTTCATCTTCAAGCGAATTTTAGAATAACTTAGTTTTAGTAACATATACATTTATAATATTTAGTTTCCAAAGATACAGAGAAATCCAATCATTTAGACAGGGAAGGTAGCGTGTTCATTTTTTTATTAACTTTTATTGTATCAATCATGAGTTACATTCGAAAAGAGATTAAGTCTAGATAGGGTAGAGGTACGTTTTTTCAACGAATTTTGACATCCGTTCAACGAATGTCGTCTGTTTTTTTTTTTTTTAATGTACCGCAAAAAATTGTGGCACTCATTACCAACCTCTACAAGGTTATATATATATATATATATATATATGAAGTTGTAGAGGTTGGTAATGAGTGCCACAATTTTTTTCTGTTATTACTTCCGTCAGATATCTGATATTTAAAAAGATATCGGGTGATGGGAGCGAATACATCTGTGACTACAAGCGTTTCTTAAAGGTAATAAGATTTCCTGAATATTCAGCCCGGTAGCTGAAAATAAATAAATATACTGTTTAATGAATAAATGGAGCGTCTACTCAAATATGAGTATCCACTAAAAGTAACATTTGAAGCAATAAATTATGTCGGATTAATAATAATAAAAATTACTTCTTTTTTTCTTTTTTAGAAATTACATTGTTTATATTAGGATACGAAACTCTGTAGATAAGTATACTTCGAGAGCCTGGTTAAGGTTTGCGTTTAAAGGCACGATTCAGCTTCGCTTGACCATCGAGGCACGTTGTGCCCGAGTGGTCCAAAGCACATAAGATCTAACGACGATTTCCCTTTCTCAGGTTCGAATCCTGCCGAAGACAACATGCTTTTCTTTAATATGATTTCTCGAATATTCAGACCGGTAGACGAAAATAAATAAATATAATGTTTAATAAATAAACGGGATGTTTAATAAAATATGGGTATCCACTGAAAATAACATTTAAGTATTAATAATATATATATATATATATATATATATATATATATATATATATATATATATATATAGATACATATATATATATATATTTACTATTAGTGGTCAATATATATTTACTATTAGTGGTCAATATATATATATATATATATATATATATATATGTGTGTGTGTGTGTGTGTGTATGTATATGTATGTGTGTGTGTGCAAATATATAGAAAAATAGGAAAAAACATAATTGAATTAAGTATCAAGCTCTTTTTCATCCCCAAGCGAAATTTTTTGAATAACTAATCTTGAAATTTACGTAGCTTTATAAATATATTCATTCGTGAAATTAATTACTATAGAAACGGCTGAAGCAATTATTTCAATAAGAGGCGTAAGGGTTAACAATTTGTATGAACATATTAGTTACTTTCGGAAAGAGGTCAAGTCAAGGTAAGGTCGGTGTGTCTATTTTAAAGCGAATGATGACATTCAGTAGACGCATATCGTCTCTAGTCTGTTTCAGTGACAGAGAGTTATTTGCATTATTGTTACGCCGTTAAATGTCTAAAGATTTTTTTTTCTAAAAGGGTTGTTTGTATATAAATACGTTATATATATATATATATAGTTATATATATTTTTAAACAAGAAATATTATTATAATATAAGCTCTACTTCTGTATGGAGCACTGTCTTCTTAAAAATAAAAACAAAATAACTAAGGAACTCCGGATTATGCACCCAACGTGTTCTTTTCTATTTTCTGCATACCTGCAAAAGGATATATATATATATATATATATATATGTGTGTGTGTGTGTGTGTGTGTGTGTATGTGTGTGTGTGTGTGTGTGTGAAAAGTGTGTGTGACGATCGCAAAAGCGTGAAACCCAGGGTCACAAACTCACATCAATCTAACCAAATATATATATATATATATATATATATATATATATATATATATATATATATATATATATATATATATATTTCCAAGAGGATAGGTAGAGCTCAATGTCCAGGACAGAGCAACAATATATTGTAAAAGAAAAAGGAAACATTTGGCATTTATTGACAGTGCAGCCAATTACAGTTAATGTTGAGTGAGATTTATAAAATTTTTCCATTAAAACAAACTTTCAGCCAAAAAAGGGGTTCTCAAATTAAAATCTCTGGGACGCATAATGGGGAAGGATGGCTTGGAGAATATAACACTCATAGGACATATTGAAGGCAAGAGGTGCAGAGAGAAACACTGAGTACCCTACCTAAGGATCTTGTGCAAATGGATGGCAGAACAGGATCTGGAAGGGAGAGTATAAAAGAAAACTTTTCCTCGATCTGCAAAGGATATAGATCAGTGAAAAAACAGGGCGTATAATAAAGA
Source organism: Acanthosepion lycidas (assembly GCA_963932145.1). Lineage (NCBI taxonomy): Eukaryota > Metazoa > Mollusca > Cephalopoda > Sepiida > Sepiidae > Acanthosepion > Acanthosepion lycidas. Next base: position 34,717,648 of record OZ010608.1, on the reverse strand, counting down.
AACAAAAAGTATTAAAATTCAAAATTGTAAAAATAAAAGGAAAGAAAAAAGAAAACATTTGGAATTTATTGAATGAGCAGCCAGTTACAGCTGCTGGTGAGTGAGATTTATAAAATCTTTCTATTAAAACAAACTTTCTGGTAAATTTTCAAGAAAAAAAGAAGAAAAAAAATGAAAAAAAGACAAAAAAGAAAAAGAAAAGAAGGAAAAAAAAAGAAAAGAAAAAAGAAAGAAGAAAAAGAAAAAAAAGAAGAAAAGGGAGAAAAAGAAAAGAAGAAAAAAAAGAAAAAGAAGAAAAAGAAGAAAAAGAAAATAAAAAGAAAAGAAGAAAAAGAAAATAAAAAGAAAAGAAGAAAAAGAAGAAAATAAAAAGAAGAAAATAGGAGAAAAAGAAGAAAAAAGAACAAAGAAATAAAAGAAAAAGAAAAAAGAAGAAAAAAAAAGAAGAAGAATAATGAATGTATCATGACAATGTCTGACCTCAGAATTTTTGAGAATAAGAAAAGACAAAAAGGCATAATCTGAAACAATTGAACACCATATAAATTCCTCTCAACAATTCTGGTGAGATTTCTAATTCTATGAGAAATCCTCTCACTGTAGGTTGAATAAATCATATGGAAGGACACAGGCGACGTTAAATACGCCTATAGAAATCCAAAACTCTTTGGAGGGAATTATCATATGTTAGTGGGCGGAGACAGCGAAGATGATGAAGACAAACAAACGTTTGGTTATTGACGAGTAAAGAGTCTGTCATATAATGATATTTATATCAAGCTAATATTTGGTATGTGAAGAGGTGTGTGAGGAAAAGAAGAAAGGATGCCATTGCGACTGATGTTTATAATTGGTCAAATCAGACTCTAAACCAAATCACGCCGGTTCGTTTCGAAAGAGAGAGATCTCCTGTATTTTTAGATGACGTCAATTAATATTTGATTCAATGTCTGTATGTTGTTAAGTGAATGTACCAGCTATAGAGAGAATGGTAGCGGTGACAGTTTTCGAAGCTAAATTGAAAAAAAAAATCACAAAATCGTCTTTCTGTATCATTGAGATATTTTTTTTTTAATATTTTCTTTCAAGAAATATTGGTTAAATATTGCTAAAAATTAGCTTATTTTCGTAATGATAACTACTTTTTATTTTCTTTCCTCCTTACCTTTTTTTTCTTTCTTTCCTGCTTCCTTTCTTTTCGCGTTTTTCTTCCTTTTTTATTATCATTTTATTACTTTCTTTCTTTATTTCTTTTTCTTCCCTTCTTTCTTTTATTTATCTACTTCTTTTTTCTTATTTGCCTTTTCTTCTTTCTTTATTATTTCTCTTTCTTGCTCCCTACGTTTTCTTTCTTTTTCCCTTTCTTTTTTCTACTTCTTTCTTATATATTAACATAATGTAGTCTTTCTTTCTCTCTTTCTTTTTTCTACTTCTTTCTTATATATTAACATAATGTAGTCTTTCTTTCTTTCTTTCTTTCTTTTTTCTACATCTTTCTTATATATTAACATGATGTAGTCTTTCTTTCTCTCTTTCTTTTTTCTACTTCGTTCTTATATATTAACATAATGTAGTCTTTCTTTCTCTCTTTCTTTTTTCTACTTCTTTCTTATATATTAACATAATGTAGTCTTTCTTTCTTTCTTTCTTTTTCTACATCTTTCTTATATATTAACATGATGTAGTCTTTCTTTCTCTCTTTCTTTTTTCTACTTCTTTCTTATATATTAACATAATGTAGTCTTTCTTTCTCTCTTTCTTTTTTCTACTTCTTTCTTATATATTAACATAATGTAGTCTTTCTTTCTTTCTTTCTTTCTTTTTTCTACATCTTTCTTATATATTAACATGATGTAGTCTTTCTTTCTCTCTTTCTTTTTTCTACTTCGTTCTTATATATTAACATAATGTAGTCTTTCTTTCTCTCTTTCTTTTTTCTACTTCTTTCTTATATATTAACATAATGTAGTCTTTCTTTCTTTCTTTCTTTTTTCTACATCTTTCTTATATATTAACATGATGTAGTCTTTCTTTCTCTCTTTCTTTTTTCTACTTCGTTCTTATATATTAACATAATGTAGTCTTTCTTTCTCTCTTTCTTTTTTCTACTTCTTTCTTATATATTAACATAATGTAGTCTTTCTTTCTTTCTTTCTTTCTTTTTTCTACATCTTTCTTATATATTAACATGATGTAGTCTTTCTTTCTCTCTTTCTTTTTTCTACTTCGTTCTTATATATTAACATAATGTAGTCTTTCTTTCTCTCTTTCTTTTTTCTACTTCTTTCTTATATATTAACATAATGTAGTCTTTCTTTCTTTCTTTCTTTTTCTACATCTTTCTTATATATTAACATGATGTAGTCTTTCTTTCTCTCTTTCTTTTTTCTACTTCTTTCTTATATATTAACATAATGTAGTCTTTCTTTCTCTCTTTCTTTTTTCTACTTCTTTCTTATATATTAACATAATGTAGTCTTTCTTTCTTTCTTTCTTTCTTTTTTCTACATCTTTCTTATATATTAACATGATGTAGTCTTTCTTTCTCTCTTTCTTTTTTCTACTTCGTTCTTATATATTAACATAATGTAGTCTTTCTTTCTCTCTTTCTTTTTTCTACTTCTTTCTTATATATTAACATAATGTAGTCTTTCTTTCTTTCTTTCTTTTTTCTACATCTTTCTTATATATTAACATGATTTAGTCTTTCTTTCTCTCTTTCTTTTTTCTACTTCGTTCTTATATATTAACATAATGTAGTCTTTCTTTCTCTCTTTCTTTTTTCTACTTCTTTCTTATATATTAACATAATGTAGTCTTTCTTTCTTTCTTTCTTTCTTTTTTCTACATCTTTCTTATATATTAACATGATGTAGTCTTTCTTTCTCTCTTTCTTTTTTCTACTTCGTTCTTATATATTAACATAATGTAGTCTTTCTTTCTCTCTTTCTTTTTTCTACTTCTTTCTTATATATTAACATAATGTAGTCTTTCTTTCTTTCTTTCTTTTTCTACATCTTTCTTATATATTAACATGATGTAGTCTTTCTTTCTCTCTTTCTTTTTTCTACTTCGTTCTTATATATTAACATGATGTAGTCTTTCTTTCTCTCTTTCTTTTTTCTACTTCGTTCTTATATATTAACATAATGTAGCCTTTCTTTCTTTCTTACATATTAACATAATCTACGCTTTTTTTTGTTTCTCTCTTTTCTTCCTTTCTTCCATATTAACATAATATAGCCTTTCTTTTTTGTTTCTCTCTTTTCTTTCTTTCCTCCATATTAACATAATCTAGGCTTTCTTTTTATACCTTATGTTCTTTGTCATTTCTTTTTTTCTTTCTTTCTCTTTTTCGCCATAATCATTTAACTACGAAACGGAACCAAAATCCATTTATCATATCGCTGCATTTATAATGATTAGAATATTTTATTAAGAATTTAAAACAGGAAATAATATATAAGAGTCTGCCAGTACAAAATGATAAAATGGTAAAATGTTTTAATGAAGCCAAGTTCAGAAGGGAAGGAAACGGTTTTCTTGTCAAAACGTTTTACCTGGTGACACTGTAATGTAAGGAAGATGGATGGAGCTCGACAAAAATGTCTACAAACAGTACCAAGATCTGTTCCATCTTCAGGCGAAGATTCCAAAAATATTTCGCTTGAAGATGGAACAGAGCTTACTTTAATTCAATTTAATTCAAATAATTATATTGAAGTTTTCGGCTGTTGTTTTGAAACATGACACCTCTTATGTAGCGTGTTGGAATCATATTTTTAAATAAATAATATATATATATATATATATATATATATATATATATATATATATATATATATATATATACGTAGAGAAAGAGAGAGAAAGAGAGAATGCGACGAATAATCCATTACGTGCGAAATAAAGACATGTTGCTTTAAAATTTAATTCTCTACGGTTTACAAAAACATCTCCCCTCTTTCTCTCTCACTAAGTATATATATATATATATATATATATATATATATATATATATATATATATATATATATATATATATAATTATTCATTTAAAAAATTTTATAACATAAATATGTTATAAAATCACTACAAAAATAGCCATTTTATTTCAACACCCTCGGTGTCTTATTAAGGGATGATGTTGAATGTAAAATAAATGGTTTTAAAAGTTTCAAATTAATTAACAATCATTCGCAACGTTGTTACAAAGGCTAGATGGACCAATCAAAATACAAGTATAGGAAAATTCAAAAAGCTTGACAACGAAGTCATGTTATATTATCTATTCAGATGTTTAAAATATGGGTAGTATTAAAAAAGAATTTATTCTAACCAATAATTACTAAATTATATGATAAAATTTAATATTAAAATTAAAAACTGCTAATTTCAAAATCAAAATTTAATCACTATTAAGTTTGCAACTATAAAATTACTGAGGGGAAAAGAAGAAATATATATGTTATTCAATTTATTTCTTCATTGAAGTTACTTTAGCTAATTTTATATCCGGTCCTTTGACAATGTATACATTTTAATTCTAAGAGTGTGTGAATGGGGTCCTAAACTCACGCGTAAAACAAACGCAATCAGATTCTAATATATAAGCAACCAGACATATTTATATATATATATACACACACAAAAAGAGACGAGACACGTTCCTTCATGAAAAAAAAAAAAGTGTGGGGGAGGGGAGAGGGAAAACAACACACACGTACATACATACACAATTAAAAGTGAATGCACTTTCTATGCACATAGGCAACCATAAATACATGCACACACATCCACAGACATTGACCCAGACAATCGGATACCACAACCAATATTGTGTAATGACACTTTCAGTCTTAAATATTTATTGGTTGTGGTATCCGATTGTCTGGGTCAATGTCTGTGGATGTGTGTGCATGTATTTATGGTTGTCTATGTGCATGGAAAGTGCATTCACTTTTAATTGTGTATGTATGTACGTGTGTGTTGGTTTCCCTCTCCCCCCTTCTTTTTTTTTTTTTTCATGAACGAACGTGGAGATGTTCTCTGTCTCGTCTCTTTTTTCGTTAGAAATGTGTTATTGTTAACGAATAAAAACTTATGGCGTGTGCCAGGATGGCTGAATGTACAGCCGAAAGTACTAGAAGAATAAAAAAAGACCTTATACAACTTGAAGTTATTAAAACCAAGGATCATAACATTGATCGAGTGGTTCGTGGGTTAATGTAACTTTAATAAATTTGTTTGCGAAGATGTTTTTCGCCATTTATATCATTAACTTTACGAATCTACTTTTTGTATGAATAATTCATGTAATATAAATTTAACTGCACCACATATTTGATATATATATATATATATATATATATATATATATATATATATAGCTTAAAAGCCATCCTAGAGATTCTTGATTGGGAGGGATAGACGTGATAGGCAACAATAAACTACAGAAGAACTCAAAATTGATCACTGCATTTAAGTATTGCATTAATTTTTAAGCTTACGTTTTAAAAGTTCAACAATAATTCTTCTGCCGCCACTTAATTTAAAGACACTTTGATGTACGTAGGTCCTTACTTTCCGTACAAACAATTATTTTTTTATTTCATGGGTGACTTTCGCTTGATTTCGCAATTAATTTCGATTATTCCCAAATTTATTTTCAACTTATAAAAATTGTTATCGTACAAAAAAATTAGTCGAAAAAAAAAATCACGTAAAAATCATCGAAAACAATCGTAGAAATGAAAACTTGGGAATCGATAGTTTCAGGATTGCGGGTCGGGATCTCACATGGGTCGGCCTGATTCCAAAATGGTATATGATATGTTGGGCTACGGCTTCTAAAAGTAAAGATGAAGTGTAACACATTGACACACTGAAATTCCCATTTATTATAAAGTTTTTTTTTTTTAAGCATATCACCGAAAGCAAGGCGGGAGTGCTATAAGCACGCAGGGGTTTACAGAGAGTGAGAGCAAGGGTAAAGATGGGGGTGCTTGAGAAAAGGATAAAGACAAGGACGGGGATCAAGATCACGGCATCAGAAGATGTTATTGACATTACATTTGACTATTTGAAGATTACAGTTACCATGGAAGCAAGTAAGAGGAAGGGAGTTCCACTGTCGGGAACTGTGAGAGAAGAAGCTTTTGGAGTAGAAGAGGCGGTTACATTTAGTTGTTTCGACAGTGAAAGGGTGGGACAGAAATGCCAACCTAGTAGCATGCTTAAATTCATGCAGTTTGAGAACCAGCGAAAGTAGCTCGTCGCAGCAGTTGCCATGTAAATATTCATAGAAAAAAGACAGAGTGAAGCCACATCACGAGAAAGTGATGTAGACGTGGTGCCAGATCAGGACCAATCACGTTGCATATTCGTCTCTGGATTTTGCCGAGGACCTCGAGACGTACAGCGCGGGCACCAGACCATATATCGCAGCAGTATTCCATGCAAGGACGAATGGTTGATTTGTAGATTTAAAGGATGGACTCGGGCGAGATAAACTTTAGAGAACCAACATTCATTGCGGTAGATGAAGCTATAGATTCAATGTAGTTGTTCCACTTCAGTTCAGTGGACAGCGAGAGACCAAGCAGGCACAGAGAGGCGCTCTTATGGAGTTCGGCATCAGCCATCCTGATGAAAGGCAGGGAGGGTTCTATGTGGTAGGTAAATGAGAGCAGTTTTGTTTTGGAGGCATTAATGTTTATAAGTCATTTCTTGCTCCAGTCAACCACAGATTGGAGGTACTTTTCGAGACCAATGGCCAGGTAAACTTTGTCCACAATGCCGGATTTACTATCGAGACACGAGTAAATGGTAGTGTCGTCTGCGTAGATGCCTACTTAAGAACTGATGACAACAGGAAGATCGTTGGTGAAGATCAGAAATAGTGTAAGAGCCAGAACTTGGGGAATACTAGCGTTCGTATGAAAGGAGTTGGAGGAGAACACGTTTAGGACGACTTTCATTTCAAGTCAATCGTCCTATAATACCGTATCCCAGAAGCTTACGAAGAAGGCCCGCATGCCAAATCCTATCAAACGCCTTTGAGATATAAAGAGTTACAGCTTGAGCTTGGCCTTTAATATCAAGAGCTAGGTATAAAAGTTCACTTATGGCCGTAAACATGTCAGCGCAAGACCGTGCAAAGTGGAAACCATATTGTTTGTCAGAGATTAGATGTAAGGTGCTTAACCATTTGCGCATTGATTAAATCCTCGAAGACTTTGCCGAAGAGTGGTAGAAGACTGATAGAACGGGAGTTAAAAGGGTCAGAAAAGGTGTCGAGAGTTCTTAAAACAGGGAACAAGAGATGAGGACTTCCAGCAGACTGGAAAGCAAGTGCCAGTCGGACAATAGTTATATAGTTTGGAAGACTACTTTAAATGTTATTTTTAGTGGAGACCCATATTTCAGTAGACTATCGATTTATTTTAAACAGTGTTTTATTTCGTCAGCCGGCTTGAACATTAGATGAATCTTTAATAAAGAATTATATATATATATATATATATATATATATATATATATATATATAATCGGTATCACCCCAAGCAAAGTAGTACGCCCACTAGCATGCAAAAGGGTTACAGGTTGTGGAGGAATTGGGAACAGAACATTAATAATGAGTAGAAAGAGAAAATAGCAATCAGGAGGAAAGTAGGTAGCGATTGACATTGCATCTAAATTTCTCCAGATTAAAGTTGGCTGGAATAAAGCAGGAAGTGAGCTCCACAAGCGAGAAGCGCGGAATAAGAAACAGTTGGTATAGAAGTTAAGACTACATCTGAACTGTAAATTGATGAGATCTTTACACCAGTCTAATATTGCGCTTAAATTCATACAGTCGAGATACCATAGCGTACCATCCGACCGAACAATTACCGTGAAAGTATAAAAAAAAAAAATAAATAAAAAAGCACAGAGAGGCAACCTTTCGGCACGTGACTAAAGCCGAGCTGCCAGATCACGACCACTAATATTGCTTACTCTTTTTTGGATGTTAACGAGGAGCCCTAGCAAAATAGCAGCGGCATGGGACCATATATGTTAGCAATATTCTAAGCATGAACGAATGGTAGACTTATAGATATACAAAATAGATTCCGGAGAGAAAAATATCTTACTCGACACAGTGAACATTCTCAGCAGCTGATCTGGCGATGGATTCAATGTAGTCTTGCCGCCGCATGTCAGCTGAGAACGTTAGCACGAGTCAGCGCAGTGAATCAATTTCTTAGACGATAGCTTCAGCCATGCTGACGAAAGATAGAGATAGTTCTTTCACATGATTAATATATATATATATATATATATATATATATATAGTGTGTGTGTGTGTGTGTGCGATGGGTAAATTGTTGCTATTTTGTATCTTTAATTTAGCGCATGCGCGTTGTTTGTTTCTGATTTTGTCGTCTGCACATTATAGTAGAGTCAGTTGGCCACCGTCTGTGAGAAAAGGAGTACCATGATGCAATTCACTCTGACAAAAATTTGGAATCTGCATACTGTACTGCTTGGCATTCGCGCCGGAAGCTCCAATACAAAAATCTCAGAGTGTTTGGCTGTCAATATGAGGAAATTGCAGAGGATTTGGAAAGAGTTGGATGAATCTAATTGTGATTACGAAAGTACGGCAATTCGGATAATTCCGATCTTTCTAATAAGAAAAGAACTCCCGAATTTCTTGGTGGGAACTTCAGACATAACACGGAGCCCTACTGCAAGTGCTTTGAGGTAGTGCTGTCTTGGGTCAAGAGGATACTGTCAGACAATTTCTCAGACGACATCACCCCTTATACCTGGGCATTCACCTGCTCAGACTGCAACCCCCGTGATTATTATGTGTGTGGCGCAGTAGAGCGAGAGACCAAGAAAACTCCTTGTAACACCAAAGATGAATTGAAGACAAGGATTATGGCAGCATTCACTAACTTAAAAAAGGAGACCGCCCAGAAGGGTTGCAGAAGATTCCGAAGTCGTCTGGAGGCTGTGGTTAAAGACAATGGCAATTTTGTTGAAGAAATTTACACTTTAATATTTTACGATATTTTTCTGTAACTTTGGTAAATATATCTTTTAAAATGAGATGTCAGTATTAATTTCATTTTTGCGCAATTTAGACAATTTATCCATCGCACCATATGTGTAAGTATATATATATATATATATATATATATATATATATATATATATATATATATATATATATATATATAAGCAAATATATGGATATAGATCCGACAGTATGAAGAAAAATATACGGAAAAAACAAACAAAAATCCTAATATGCAATTATGCTGTTTTAATTTTAATATAATGTCAACGTCGGACGTTTCGGTCTAGTAGACCATCTTCAGGACATATTAATAAAACATAATTAACATTAGACTATATGTAATTCAACATGAAAACACGATGGACATAAGAGTAAGACTAATCAAAACAGACAACTGAAATTTTTCAAGATCAGCGTTCCGTTTCCGTTTTATGAATATGCCCTGAAGATGGTCTACTAGACCGAAACGTCCGACGTTGACATTATATTAACATTAAAACAGCATAATTGCATATTAGGATTTTTGTTTGTTTTTTTCCGTATATTTTTCTTCATATATGTGTGTGTGTGTGTGTGTGTGTGTGTGTGTGTCGGCGCGGATAAACCGCGGTAATTGAGGTCCAAATCTTCTATCCGCCGTTTAGATGGTCCGCGGTTTAGCTCAAAAGTGAGCCGCTATGTCAGAATTGCCAGCTTAGACCATCAAAACAAATCTTATCAAGTCCATGGAGTTAACCGCGAAAGTGGGTAACATGATGTCTAAGCATGCAAAATTCATATTTGATAGTAAGAGTTGAATATTGGCAGTTTTGAAAACCATTTATCAGAACTATCCTATTCTATGCCATGGCGCTTCTTCCACCTTCTCAACCATCCACTAGATCCGCTGAATTCAGGATCTGCATTTTCACCATGAAGTTGTTGGTGTATTTTCTCGGCCTGGGCTTGTATAATGGGCCCTGACATCGGTATCCGATTGTTTCCAGCTTCTCAGAACATGTTAAATGTTGCTCTGACAAGATCAGTATCTCTGGCAGTTCTGGCCCATTTACTCTTCAAACCTCCTTCATCTATCTCACCTAAAAAACTTTGTAGATTTTCTTCATTTTTGATCCAACCTCTCGATGCAGATTCTGGTACACCCATCTCTAACCCTAACCCTAACCCTAACCCTGCTGTTTTGTCTGATTTCTATAACGTTTAGCTTTTGTTGAACACTGTATGAGACGTGTTTACCTTTCATCATGTTGGATTAATATAAAGGTATTAAAAATGTCGTTATCGTTATGATATCTAGAAAACGTAATATGGGAGGATATATGTAAGTGCTGAAAGGTGTTATCTGGCTGCATTGGCAACCTCCGCTTAGGCGATCATGTATCTTTCGATAGATAACTGACGAGGCAGATTTTTTCCCGTAGTAGGTTGCTATTTCTTTCTGCAGTAGACCAGTTGCCATCCAAGGTTATAGAACCCAGTCTGTCCATAGGAGGGGAGAAGAAGATTCATACATTTCCTAAAGTTATTAGCTCGTAAGTGAATGTAATGGATTCGACTGGAATTTGAACTTGCTCCTCCGATTCCATAAATCCACCTTAGGGATTATTAACCTCTGTTAATAATCCCTAAAGCAGGAATTAAAATGGCTCTTCTCTGCAGATTATATAAATTATTTGGAAAAGCACATTATCGATATTAAAGCAAATCCCGTTGAGTAAACATGTGAAATTTTTAATTAGAATAAAGGTTGTAAGCTGCATATCTCACACTCAAAATGTTCGCGAAGTGCTAATCCAAACCACTACACGAACATGAGTGTGAAATGCCAAAGTCTAAAAAATGCCTGGGAAAATATGGATATACTGAAGATATTAAAAATTTATACAGAAAAAAATCAGCCTTGAAAAAGTGTCACAATCAGGTTTTTTTTTTTTTTCAAATTGAGATCCACTGATAATTATGATTCTAATATGAACATGACAAAAATTTTTGTGGTCCAATGCGCATGCGCGGCTTAAGCCAGATAGTGGTTTATTGTTGCTCGACTTAATGGCACTGACTTGTATATATGTATATATATACACTATTCGTAACATACTTGTTAGCAACATTAATATAATAGCATCATCTACATTCAAAAAAAAGGGCTAAAATAATAGAGCTTTATTAATAAAAATAAAAAAACGAACACTTAATAATATTAACTATGAACATGGACACAATATCTTGACCATGTTTTGAAAAATGAAAACATTTTATAAAACATACATGCAACAAACTATTTCTCTATTTAACAGTAAAAATATTTAATCCTTGAAAATGGCTAAATGTATGGCCGAATGCGCTCGGATAAAAAGAACATTCGGACAGTTTTTATATAATTTATCACCCGAAAAGAAAAAAAATTAGATCGCATGAGAAATTGTATAAAAAACTAAATAAAAGCACTTTGTTTGTCGTATTCAATGAAATGTGCATGAACGAAGGATTGCTGCCTAAATACACAAATATATATATATATATATATATATATATATATATATATATATATATATATATATATATATATATACTATTGAATACACATAATACCCACGTCGACAGCAGGACTCGGAGTTTTATGTAATAAGACTTTTATTGATATAAATCATTAATAATCAATTTAAATATTATAGACAACAATAATAAGGAAGAAGTTTTACGGTTCAATTTTAAAACTACTCCACAAGAACGCGAATTTCGCAATGTTTAACGGTCAGTGAGTGTTCAGCACCCGATGATTGTGCAACCGCATGAAACTCCGAGTTGTACCATCGACGTGGGATATTATGTGCATATGTTTTATAACATATGAGTAATAAATATATATGTGCATGCAATTATATATATATATATATATATATATATATATATATATATATATATATATATATATGAAGAAAAATATACGGAAAAAACAAACAAAAATCCTTATATGCAATTATGCTGTTTTAATGTTAATATGTCAACGTCGGACGTTTCGGTCTAATAAACCGATTTTATGAATATGTCCTGAAGATGGTTTATTAGACCGAAACGTCCGACGTTGACATATTAACATTAAAACAGCATAATTGCATATAAGGATTTTTGTTTTTTCCGTATATTTTTCTTCATACTGTCGGATCTATATCCATATATTTACATATATATATATATATATATATATATATATATATATATATATATATATATATAATTACTTAAACGTTATTTTTAGTGAATACCCATATTTGAGCAGATTCTGTTCAGTATCTATCTATCTATCTATCTATCTATCTATCTATCTACCGGACTTCATATATATCCGTGTATATATTTGATATCACGTTTCGTGTCTGTAGCCAACGAAGAACATTAGATTAGAAAAAATCAGGATTTCGAATGGTGAATAAAAAAAGGTTTCAATCGAAATCCCCGTTTCCATCCAAGCAGGCTGGATCTCTCCGAGTGCAAAACAGCCCTACACTATTTTAGTATATTGAGGTTCATCGGTAAACTCTGCGATAACCGCACGGCATCTGTCTCTGCCTGTGCGAACGAGATCAACCAATGAGTTCACTTTTGGGAACTCGATTTCTAAATCTGGTGTTTAACCAGAAATTGACGAGGGCAGATACGAAAAATGGCAAGATTCAGAAGTCGAATAGATAGATAGATAGATAGATAGAAGAAGAAGAAGAAGAAGAAGAAGAAGAATGTGAATAATAATAATAATAACAACAACAACAATTATTTCTGACATTTTGAAAATGAATGTCTGTGTTTATTAATGGCGACCTAGAAACTCTTCTGCGTTCCAAGTTGTTCATAATTTTGCTGCCGTGTTTACATAAACAGTGAGACGTCATCCACCCGTTACCGTTTTCGATGTGACGTGTGTGCCCACTTTGTGTCTCCAATCTTACAAACTTCTTTGACAACGCTTAGCATCTAATATACTACTCAGGAGATAAATAATAAACACCAGTTGTCCCCAGCGAAATATCTGTGTTATATCCAATTATTACGGCTTCGTTTTCGAATGTAGATTTTCTCAGCAAGGAAAGACTTCTACACTTGGATATCTGACAGTAAAAATCTTCCTACTCTTAGACAGCAAACAAGTTTTAGCAAATATAACACATTGTGCAGGATATTAAAAAAAAAATCAGCATCTTTTTGGGACCTGATAAATTGATATAATTATGCATTACGCAAATACTGCGAGTTATTTTTCTCTCTTCAACATGTAGACGATTATCACCCTCTACAGCTTCCTTGGATATCTGACGGTAAAAATCTTCCTACTATTGGACAGTCAGCAAGTTTGTGAAAATATAACACATCCATTATAATATTTTTAAAAAAATCAGCATCTTTTGGGACCTGATAAATTGATACAATTATGTATTACGCAAATACTGCGAGTCATTTTTCTCTCTTCAGCATGTAGGCGATTATGGCTCTCTACAACTTCCTGACTTTTATTACTCTCCTTATTAAGAATCTCCATTTCTATTTGTGGTACTTCTTTTTTTATCCATATAAGGAAATCTGTGAAAAGTTTACTTTCTATGGTTCTCTTGCCTGTGACGCGTCTTGTGTGTGTTAAATACTCCAAACAATCTTTCGTTGTCATACAACCTCCAAATTTTAGCTGTCTCATTCTGATTATAAGCAATAGTTTCTATATGGTTCCTATTCTCATTAAAACTTCCTCGAGCTTGCGGCCATATCACGTTGAAATACCGGTTCTCGTCCGATCACCGAAGTTAAGCAACGTCGAGCCTGGTCAGTACCTAGATAAGTGATCGCTTGAGAATACCAGTTGCTGTAAGCTTGGATGTGTGGGCGGTGTAACGGATAACGGCTTGGAATTGGAAATCGGAGATCCGGGCTCCAATTCCAGCCGGGTTTATTATATTCACATACTTAATAATAATAATAGCTCAGATTTCGTGATCAAAGACCACAAAAACAGAATGTGCTTTCTTATTGACATGGCAGCCCCTGGAGATTGTAATGTATCTTTGAAGATATTCTAAAAAAACTATCAAAATACATCGATCTTGAAGTGGAAATCTCCAAAAGGTGGCATATGAAGACATTAATAATTTCATGATAGTTGGAGCCGTCGGATTGATTGGAAAAGTTTTCGATAGACTCAATGAAGGGATTCCTGGTAGCCCATAACTTAATGAGAAAAAATTGTACTCACAAGTACAGCTCACACATTACGAACAGTTTTATCTATGTATAATGTGTGTGATCTTAATTTGTTTTTTTGGTTTTTTTTAAAAAAGGATCAGTGGAAAATTTCTGAGCTTAGGTCTCTGGTTGGGACCCGGAAGGAAATGTATATTAAACAGAAATACATAATAATCAAAAAATAATAATGATAATGCTACACTAGCAATGATACTCATGGCTTTTGGTTTTAATTCATTGGAGAAGAAAGATATGCTTACAACGTGTCCAGGAAATGATATGATCACGTAATGGTAATAATGGAAGGAAAGGGCAAGCCAAAATAATGCTACACTAACCATGACAATCTTTGGCTTCTGGTTTTAAATGATTCGCGGATGCTCTTGTAACCGTGGCTCTGAGCTGTTTTTATCATCCTCCCTATTCACGGCCCAATCCGACTATCATCTGTCCCCCAACATGTAAAAACACTTGGATTGGGAACTAGTATCCCTGTGATGATGACGTCATATCTGCTGCTGATTACTTTTTTTTTTAACCAATAGCATGAACAGTCTTTGAATCGTCAGACAATACAAGACTTTGCATCTCTAGCATCACTCCTTCATTGTCAGCCTATGAATTTTTTCAGCCCAGCTGTATATAATGGTAAATCATATGAAGTTATAGATGGCCTAATGTAAGACTTCAAACATAAAAGTAGCAATAAATATGTTAATAAATTTAATGTTATTTAATAAAATAGAGAGTGGATAACTGAGGAATCGTAGAGCCGAGTTCGAATTGCACTCGAATCCATTACATTCACTTACGTGCTAATACCCTTCTTCTCCCCTCCTGCTACAAGTAAATAGTAAGGCAAATTGGGTTCTATAGCCTTGGCTGGCAGAAAGAAATGGTAACCTACGGGAAAAAATCTAACTCGTAAATCATGTATCGAAAGATACATGATTGACGAGGTAGATTCGAAAGATGATTGAGGAGGGGGATGACGTATGGCACATAACTGACGAGAAGTGCAGATTATGTAGGAAAGATACCGAGTTCGAATTCCAGTCGAATCCATTATATTCACTTAAGTGCTAATACCCTTGGGAAATGTATGAATCAGCTAATGAGTAAATGGCAGGACAGAGAGGGTTCTATAGCCTTGGATGGCAACTGGTCTGTCGCAGAAAGAAATGACAACATCCTGCGGGAAAAAAATCTTCCTCGTCAGTCATGTATCGAAAGTTACATGATCGCCTAAGTGTGTATCACGCATGGCACATAACTGTCTGAAATTCAGTGCTAATACCCTTGGGAATAGTATGAATCCTCTTCTTCTCCCGCCAATAATGGATAAACAGCAGGAGAGACCGGGCTCAATAGCCTTGGATGACAACCTACGGGAAATGTTCTGCCTCGTCAGTCATGTATCGAAAAATACATGATCGCCTAAGCGTATATCATGCATGGCACATAACTGAATTGAGTCTTAGATAGCAATTTGCCAACAATTTGATATTATGTAAGGCTTCAAGTATCCAAATAAACGGTGAATGTGTTGTTAATTGTAATCTTCTTCCAAGTATTTTAGTTACCAAGAAGTTTACCAAGTAGTCTTCCATACCAATTTCTAATTGTAATAAATTCGATTTGATTACGAAAGTAAAGCATACGTTGTGTTAAAACGCAATTTCTAATGGCAACATTGATATCATTAGGTGAGGGTTCAAATATTCAAAGTAACGATGAACTTATTGAAATATAAAAGCTTCTTTAGCCGGCAGCAGTAATTTAATGTCTCCATCTTTGTCATCTATTGGTTGGCAGATGACTTAATTTACTTACTGGAATATGGCGATAAGTGTAACTACAATTCCTTATGGCGCTATGTGATATAAGCTCGACTCTGAGGGACAATGCTTCACCTTATATCGGTATCATAAGAAGTCTACTAAATAAAAGGCACCAGAAAGAGCCTCTTAAGTGATTCCCACTCCATCTTAACCAGTTTGATGTTTGAATAGACTATCCGCCCATTTACAATATCGATTGACCAAATCGAATTAGGTAAGATTTACGACTAATCATTTAGATTGTAGTGGGTAACAGAAATAACACGAAGATGTCTGCTATTTGGAAACGTTTAATATCGTCGGATGAGAAAAGCATCGTAGTGCTTAGTATAATGACAATGATAATATTAACTGCTTCCCTATAAGGAAACATTTGACATTCATCGACATGAGCAGCCAGTATTGTTTTCGCTTGAAATTTATAAAATCTTTCACTTAAAACACTCTTTTTTTTTTTTTTTTTGGAAAACAGGCTTCTCAGGTTCAGTAGCTGTTATCGTTCATTCGAGTATTGATGGGGATTTTCTTTTTAATGTGGTGTGAAACGTCAATATCTTGATTATGCAATTATCATTTTTTAGTATCGAATCTATTTTACATATCTCTAAGTCTACCATTCGTCTATGCTTAGAATATTGCTGCCACATATGGTCTGGTGCCCCTGCTTTTTACCTTGAGCTCCTTGATAAGATCCAAAGAAGAATCTGCAATATTATTGGTACTGATCTGACATCTCGGCTTCAGTCACATTCCCATTGCTGTAAGGTTGCTTGTGTCTTTTCTATAAATATTTTCTTGGTAATTGTTCAGATGAGCTCTTCACTAGGGTACTTAGATTTTATGAATTTAAGCACAATACTAGACTGATATCGAGATCTCATCAATTTACAGTTAAGCTGGCTAGACGTAGCTGTATATTCTATACTGACATTTTCTTCTCTTGCACTTCTTGCTTGTGGAACTTTCCATATTTTCCAGCCAACTTGGACCTTCAAAAATTTAAATGCAATGTCCACCTCTATCTACTGTCCTCCTGATTTCCCTCTTCTCTTTCTGCTCATTATTAATGTTGCTATTCCTAATTCTTCCACACCCTGTAACCCCTTGTGTTTTAGTGGCTTTACTGCCTTGCATTGGGTGATACTAATTAAAATATAAAATTAATAATCATTTTTCTCTCCAGAATCTATCTTACATATCTATATGTCTACCATTCATCCATGCTTAGAATATTGCTGCCACATATGGTCCGGTAACTTTGCTATTTACCTTGAGCTCCTTGATAAGATCCAAAGAAGAATCTGCAATATTATTGGTCCTGATCTGGCGGCTCAGCCCCAGTCACTTTCCCATCGCTTTTGCCATGACTTTTCTATAAACATTTCCATGGTAATTGTTCAAATGAGTTCTTCGCTATGGTACCTAGAGTTTTTGAATTTTAGCGAAGCGCTAGACTGACGTTGAGATCTCATCACTTTAAAGTGGGCTGGCTAGATGTAGCCGTAAGTTCTATGCTAACAGTTTCTTTTCTCGCACTTCTTACTTGCGGAACTCTCTTCCGGCTTCATGCTTTCCGGCCAACTTTGATCTTCAAAAATTTAAATGTAACGTTAATCACTATCTATTATCCTCCTGATTACTTTCTTCGCTTTCTGCTCATCACTAAAAAAGATATAGACACAATAAAAGCAAGATTATAGTTTTATCCGCCCAAATGTCGATATTGCGTCAAAGTAAGGTTTTATTTATCTTTAATTGCCTTCCATACAAAGCACTCACGACCATAAGAGCTGTAGCATTGCACCTTGAACCAGAAACTGGTAGGGTTTTACATGTCGCTTCTCGGATGATCACTGTGTATGGATGCAAAGAATGTGGCGTGATCAAAAAACAGACGAGAAATCCCGCACGATAAATAGCAATTGAAGAAATCCTTTTGCTTTCATTTATATGCTTTAACAACGCGACAGGACGACAGTTACTAGAACTGTTGCATTCTGGAACGGCATCGGATCACTAAAATCATAACCTCTCCAAGCCGAGGGTCAACCATTATCTATTTTAATTATATTAATATACACGACTTGTGTCCGCCCAGTACGCCTTTATAACATCCTCATTTAATAACCGTCTATCTGGAGTGGCTCTTGGGTCTTGTGTTGGGTGAACAATAGTAATAGTAAAGACTTGTCAAAATAGGACAAAAGAAGAGTGTCAATAGAGGTGGCCGAAGTTTGTCGCCAGAAGCTGGCGAAATGATTCCTCTTTTAGGTTGTTTGATCGTATCACTCTTGTCAGCTTATTTCGGAAAGGTTTGAGCACCTCAAGGCGGTGTAATGGTTAGCAAGCTTGTCTCGCTAGAACAATTTCGACTGAGTAATGAGTGCGATCCTCGCTGGGTGCCCCATACTTTCAGCCTTGTACCACATTTAAGCTACGCTTGGAAAAGCGTTATTTCGGAAAAGTTTTAAATCGCAGCGTTCAGTCCACTCTCGTTCTAGACTAGAATATTTATGTCGAGACTATTTTGTTCGATATTTCGGCAGGTAGGCGGAAATAAATAAATATATTGTTTAATAACTAAACTCAGAAATGGGAATCCACTAAAAATAACGCTTAACAATATATATATGTGTGAAAATATTGTAGAAATTAGGAAAGAAACTGGTTTGGTAAAAGATCCAAAGTTCCTTAGTATTTTTGTAATTATTTTTAAAAAATAGTGCTCGATACGAAAGTAGAGCATAAATATAATTATTTATTTAAAAATATGATTCCAAAAAAAAAAATATGATTCTTGCGAGTTGGAATCATATTTTTAAATAAATAATTATATATATATATATATATATATATATATATATATATATATATAATAAAAACGCTTAAACACTAATATTCCATGGTTATAATTTATTACATTGGAATCGTAATTACGATCCAATTCATCAAACCTACAAATTCAAAAAGAAATCAGAAAAAATAACTTCGGGAATAAAAATAAAATTTATTGAGAGTATATGTATGAATGAGAGTGGGGGACGAGTGTGAGATGTAAATGAAAGCTCTAGAGAGGGGTAACAGACGAGAGAAGAACAGGAATGTATATATATATATATATATATATATGTGTGTGTGTGTGTGTGTGTATGTATTAATCACTAATATTATATATATATATATATATATATATATATATATATATATATATATATATATATATATATATATATCGGCATATAGTGCTGGTGCTAATAAAATAGTGCTCTATGTAATACAACAGAGCTATTAAGCATATATCAATAAGTATACATGTTATTGTCCATTACTAGGACGATGCGGGGCCTCATACACAACGCAATCTACAGGTGCTGAATATGGATTTTAAAGAATTTAACTGGTTATCGCAATGTTGGCGCAGTTATATATTAAACTGGGATTACAGTTTTTAATTTTTAAAATTATATTTGGCACGGGATTTGCATATATGTGCAAAAAAAAATTTTTTTTAATTATTTTAGTCGTGAATATTAACTTTTTAATTAATGGGAGATTATTATGACAAAGAAACGGTAATTTACATTGTAAATTACATAAAAATAAACCGTAATTTACATGAAAAATTAATCTGGATCAATGTATTTAAGCAGATATTCATTTATATGCCTACATGCAACTATCAGTTCATTCCTTTTGTTTAATAAGTTCGGGTTATTTAAGTGTTTTAAGATAACTAATTATTCAAGTTACTCCTATTTTCTTCTCTGTTATATGTTTCGGGTCTTGCTATTACATCCCAGTTGATAAAACAATGCCTACCACTATTCTTTAATTGCCAGAAATATTTAGAGAGCTGTACTGTTTCTGTATGTCATATAACCTAAAGTCATTCGATGATGGTAGAAACGAAATTTCCAAGGATATTGTGACACTATTTAGCGGTTGCGTGAAAATTAAAAGCGAGAAATACTTAAGGCCAGAAGCTATCACCAAAGACATACTGAGCGATGTTATTTTTTTTAACAAAGAAAAGTGGTAAAGATTTTATTTTAATTTGCGAAGAAAAAAAAAGTATTTTTTTTCGCAGAAGATAGGAAATTCATTTGATCTCGCATGTGTCGGAATTAATTTATGCTATGACGCGGCGAATAAAAGATAGCAATCTTCCCATGGCAATAATGAAAATTTCAAATTAGTCAAGTGGCCTACAAAACAGAATGCTAAAAGATAATCAGATTTAGGTCAAGCACGACCGAGAAAAAGATCCACTGGGGCCACCCCAGAGAAAAAGGAGGGGAAAGGAGAAAGAAGGGAAAGAATAAACCATTAACTATCTTTCGGAGATATCATTTGTTTTGGGGAAAAGACACCTGTTTTATGTCAAAACCTGGACATGATAAAAGTTTGTTACCGGGACAGATAATTGGCGACAGGGTGCGAAGACGTTCGGTTGACCACCCATTTAGCGCTTGGCGAAAATCTCGTTGATAAATTCCAGATGACATTCAGTTAAGATAGAGATTAAGGACCACACTACGAGTCGTAGGGGTCTGGTCGAGGAAAAGATAGAAAAGAAAAAAAGGAAGATTTTTTTTTTCTTTGAGCGATAATTGTAAACTGAGGCCAGGCTGACCACACCCGCTCTGCCGAGCGTCATTCGCTGAGTGGTGGCGTGAGCGGTGGCCGAAGGTAAACATATGAGAAGGAGGGGAGGTCTGTTGACGCCTCTGAGGGTATTGGTGTGAGATACCAATATGATAAGGGAAGAATTTTGGAGGACGATTCCCTTAAGAACCCCTCTAAAGCAGAAAGTAATGGACTTCCAAAAATGGAAAGTGATAAATTTTCCTGTCCGAAAACAAAGAAAATCCTTATTGTGGATTTGGAA
The DNA here is from genome assembly GCA_963932145.1 of Acanthosepion lycidas. NCBI lineage: Eukaryota > Metazoa > Mollusca > Cephalopoda > Sepiida > Sepiidae > Acanthosepion > Acanthosepion lycidas. Next base: position 34,696,617 of record OZ010608.1, on the reverse strand, counting down.
TTATCGAGGAACCCAAACCACGACAGCCCCACACCTGGTTTTGGCCGGTGTCCATATAAACAGAGTCGCAGCGAGTAGACAGTGGCAGTAGGAGTTCCGAGGAGACGCAGACAGAGTGACAGAGCAGACAGAGTTGAGCTGTGAGCTCGGAGACCAGCTTCGCAGCTGACTGAAAAATCCACGCATTCTGACTGAGACTTCTAACCAAAAACAATTTATTTTTGAAGACCGACTTAGATTCACGCAACCAAAACAAGTTTTACGAATATCGCCTGAAGATACCAAAAACCAGTTATTGGAAAACAACTTAAGATATTAAGACTCGCCTAACAAACGCAAAGTGTAACGTATCCATAGAAGCGGTTTGGGAAAAAGACGCAGTTCTGTATTCAGTGACCAGATATAAAAATAATTGTTATCCTTTTTTTAACACATTTGAATCTTTCGAGATGTTACTTTATTTTCTTTTACATATACTTGTGCAATGTCATCTTTACTCGAATTCGGCTTGCATAACGGCCCGAAGACTGATTGATTTCGTCTACCTAAGATCAAATCACAACGTGGGTAGGTTAGACTAGAAATCAAAGCAGTTATTTCGGTAACCAGACGTTGGAGGCGAGCTGGGAACGACAAAGCTGATACTGAATCTAACCAGATTCCCATCCGAATCAGCCAAGGGTTAGAACGTCACATTTGGCGCCGCGACCAATACCAAGTCACATTGGTCGTCACAGGATAGCATGGGGGCAGAGAACCGGGGTGACGTCACATATTCAGTGGAACCGAAATAAAATTTAACATTGCTACTGGAATGTATGCTCGCTCGGTAAACAATATTATCAGTCATACATTGACCGTGTAAGGGACAGATTTTGTTTGTCTGACAGTTGCAGTTGATTTTTTAAAAAATTACCTTGTCTTTGTTGGAAATAACGTTGTCATTATTTAATATAATTTTGTTGTGTTGGGAAATATATTTTTCGATGCTATTAATGCAGTTATAGTTGATCTTAACATTATTGTTATTAAATTATTTTTAGTGTTGGTGAATGGTTAAAGTGTATATGGATTAAATTTTGAAAAATATTCCTATATTCATTTGGACATGACGATTAAAAGGCTGATGAAATCATATGATATTACGCTTACGGTGTTTCTGTTTATTTTTACCTTCTTTGTTTTTCCTAACTACTCTAAAATTACTTTATGATTGCTTGGTTTGGTTTGGTTTATTTTGTTTTACGGCATATCAACCTCAATGGGTTATTTAATGCCGACTAAATTTTTATTGCTGGTAATATATTTTTCTTCAAAAATCTATTTCTGGGAATATTTTACATTGAAGAAATCTATAAATGGTCATATTTTTTTCTAAAAATGTAAATGTTTTTTTTTTTTTAATTTTTTCCTTCAAATTGCTGCTAATACTTGTTTTTATTACAAAGTATTTCTGGTATTAAAATCTATTTTTAAACAAGTTTGGGTGTTAACTATTTGCCCATAGCTGGGACCCTAACAGGTGCTACCTCCCCGAGTCAGAGGGGACCTGGGAACACCAGCAATTAAGAGGTGGTTCCATGCTCTTCAAAACTTCCTGATCAGAGGCCTTGCTGTTGGACGTAATTTATCGTCTTACCCAGGACGCGGATGTAGTTTATCGTCATACCTAGGACGTTATGATTGATTCGTTCTAAAACCTTTATATATTTAATTTTATTATCATCAAATATTTCTTTATTGCAGGAGTTGGTAGATAATGTAAATTGAACTGGTTTATATAAATTCTCTAGAATTTTGTATGGTGGTTTCATTCTTTTCTGATGTATCTACGGTTATATAGATGTTTGTTATATGGTTTGTAATAAAATTATTCAAGTCTAATTCAGTAAATAAAAACAAATTAACATCGGGCAAGTATAATCATTCGATATATATATATATATATATATATATATATATATATATATATATAGTCACTCGTATATATATATATTATATTAGCTCCTGAATTAATTCCAGTTGAGCACTCTCGGGCTGAGGTATGGGTTTGTAAACAGTGACTATTATAGCTATATAGCGAGACTCTTCGCAAGTCGAATTGAGTCACTGTCGGTCACTGGGCGTGTTTCCTAAAATAAATACGCCAAAAATCCACCTTCATCCCAACCGTGCGCCGACAGCTTAGTGGTAGAATATCCGTCTGATACCAATTCAGTCGTGTTTCGATCCTGGCTAGAGGCTACCGGATGTCTAGCCGCACTGATGAGCTGTGATACGGCGAAACAGTCTGTCTGTGGATGACATTATATATATGTATATATATATACACACACACAGACAGACATATATATATATATATATATATACAGGTAGTAATCCGTTGCTATAATCTAAGCTATTCCTATTAACAGAATATTAAATGTTAAAACGGCTTCACAAAGAGTGATCAATTCAGCTAGCCAGACCCTCTTCAACAAACTGACACTATAAGCAGTTTGAAAAATTTTGTGAATTTTATTAGGTTGGTGCTAAAATAATATCGTTTTTTGACGTATTTTTTAAAGTCAAAAAACGATATTATTTTTGCACCAATCTAATATATGTATGCATTGCGTATATTTTGGCAGCATGTCCCATTGAATAATTTAGACCAGTTTTGTCTATTTATTTACAATAGGACCTTTCATACTGACGGACAAGATTATTAAAGGAAGAGAGAAAATTAGCATGTTGATACATATTTATTTATTCCGAGTACTTTCGACATTAGCACAAAGTCATCATCAGGGTGTTGTTTTTATTTTCTAAGACAAAAAATCCATTTTACATTTTTCTGCTGTTAAAATCCTCTTGTGATGTTGTTATCGCTCTTTTCAGTGTTGATGGGGTTTCCTTCCTAACCTTTGTAGTAGTGTGGAATGTCATACTTCTTGATTATTTAATCATTTTCTCATCGAGTTACATATGATATCACAAAAAGCAAAAGCTAAAATAGCTTTTGCTGCTGTTGAAATCCCCAAGTGATGTTGTTATCGGTCTTTTCAGTATTGATAGGGTTTCCTTCCTAACCTTTTGTTTAAAGTAATGTGGAATGTCATATTATTTGATTATTTCATTATTTTCTCATCGAATTACATATGATATCCATTCTAGCTGTTGCTATTTTGGTAGTCATCAAGTGATGTGCTTTCTCTTATTTCTTTCAGTTCTTTGTGTATGTAGTCATTTATATCCATTTAATTCGTTAGAAGAATAATCGGATATATTTTCCAAGAATAATCAAAGATATTTTGAAGAATAATAAAGAGATATTTTTCAACATTAACTTTATTGAGAATTTTTTTTTTTTTTTAGTTGTATTCCGTTATGTTCTGTGAGTTTTCAACCAACATTTTAATTCCATCTTCCCGGAATTTTTTTTTTTTTCTAAGCAAAACAGCTTTAGGTTGTTTTTGCAATTTTCCCGGGAAAGGGATTATTTTTTTAATTACTAGAATTCTGTAAAGAGAAAAAAAAACAAAAAAAACAGTCGCTCGACGTTGTAATATCTCCTGAATAAGTCTGATGAGTGTAAAACCTTCGGACCTAACTGAAGCAAATGTTGTCTGATCATCAAAGAAACATATGAAATGGCATAATATCCTATTCTGATGGAATATTGCGTCTTTCTTTCAGAACTTATTCCGATTGTTTTGAATACTCGAAGATATGAAGAATCCAGCAGGCATGTCTGATTGATAATACTGAAGTGTAATATTAAAGATTTTCTGTTTTTTTTTTAAATCTTAGGCAAAAATAACTTGTTAAATCTACACCAACAAAGCTGAAACGTTTAAAGAGACTCCATGTTTCAGTAGAGATATTATTTTTTTTTTATCTGGTATCTTCATGTGACGAAGATATCCGCCTACGTTATTCGTTACGAACAACGTAGGCGGATATCGTGTGACATGAAACATGAAAGCATGAAACAGCCTGTCGCCTCTGAGTGTTGACTTCAATGTTCACTTTTATATTTATATTTACATACGCTCTATCTCTGATATTGAGCACTTTATCCCATAAATATAGCACACCTTAAAACTACATTTCTTCATTCATATTCATATATATATATATATATATATAATGAAATGGACAAAGTCCGACAATTATTTTAAGACATTTTTATACATTCTTTTTATAGATACAAATATTTAAGTAAATGCTCTGTTTTATAATAAACAGTATTAATAACATTTACCGGCCTGAATGTCCAAGAAATTTTCATAGAAAATATTCGTTCTCCGACAGGAATCGAACCTGTATCCTATACGGAAGTGTCATTTTGTCTGACGTGCCTTAACCGATCGACCCACGGAGAACTGTTGGATTAAGCAGGGTCGATTTTACTGCTTTTAAACTACAATCTTCAATTATAAAACAGAGCATTTACTTAAATATTTGTATCTATAAAAAGAATGTATAAACATAAAAATTTCTTAAAATAATATATATATTAATATATTTTTATGTTTATAATAAACAGTATTAAACAACATTTACCGGCCTGAATGTCCGATAAATTTTCACAGAAAATATTCGTCCTCCGAATAGCTATATAGCTTCAAGTAAGCTATAGATGTAAATACATTAATCTATATATCTATATATATATATATAGCTTAATGTATTTACATATATAGCATATATTAGCAAGTAATAAGTATAGTATTAGGTTGGTGCAAAAATAATTTCGTTTTCTAACATATGTTACTATGTGAGAAAACGAAATTATTTTTGCACCAACCTAATATATTAGCAAGGAATAAGCGTAATTTAAAAGGCATATCAATGTAAATTTAATAGCTAAAAACAACCGCTTTCATCCCAGTCTTATCAGGTTTTCTGAGAAAATAAAAGAACAAACGTGTAAATTAATTAAAGATGACTAATGAAGGGAAAAAGGTTTTCAAGGAAAACTAGAAACCAATAATATTCAGAGCCAGCAAACAATCCCTCTGTTTATAGAGGAAAGGCTTGCGGGATCTGATATATAAGGACCCCAGAACCTTGAGATGATATTGATAAAATGGAGAAATGGTCCACACTAAAATCAGTACATAATACTGCTTCTACTAATATCAAATATATTAATCTCCTATATCGTAATCAAATGCATACTAATTATGAACAAGATGAAAATATACTAAAAAAATTAGTAAATACTAATATATCTACAACAGACCCTAGCAAAAAAATTAAGTTAATCATATACTACACTAAATCTAGTATATCCAACTCAATTATTCGCAATGATTCTTCTTCCCCCGGTTAGGGATTTGGAAAAAAACAACATAGTTTACAAATTTAAGTGCCCTTTGGGAGATTGTATCTCCAACGAATTAAATAATATTTATGTTGGTCACACCAAAAATTCGTTTTCACGACGCTTGACACTACATTTGAATGATAACCCTAACATTTTTAGGCATTTAAAACAACATGCCTGGCTGCATACACAATTCCGGAAAATTCTTGTTGAAAACACAACAGTACTTAAACATGAAACAATAAACAAAAACTAAAAATTCTTGAAGTTATATACATAAAACAGTTGAAACCTAACCTGAACAAAATAAACTATGAAATCGCCACAAATATTCTTAAATGCCTATAATTGGTAACAGAAGCCATTGGTTTATACCAACGGCCCCCCATGCTTAATACTTCTCGTTTTCACTCTTGCATGGTATGTGTGACGTCATCAGCTGCGGTGCGATTTTCGCTTACAGCGTCTTATATGCACGAGTTTGTCGTTGCTTGGAAATCTTCCGTGTAAACAGAAACAGATTATCATTACTGTGTTGTCCGTGTATTGCTTAATATATTGTAATGTAATTCTCATCTTTGATAATGGCTTATGTAAGCCGAAAGCTTAGATTGGATTAAAAAATATGTAACAATATTGTTTTTCTTTCTTCGTTTAATGATAATGTTATTAAGCTTATCAGACGTTATGAAAAGAATTTACATAAAATAAAAAGACAACACTTGTCTATAGTATTTAATGAAACATGCATCAATGAAAAAATGCTGCCTAAATACACACACAATATATATATTCACAATGTTTGTTTCTTGAATTTGAAAGCCTTACGTCTTTGTTCTCTTCGATTATTTGTATTTGACATGGGGACTCTGCTTTTCTCGATTGGTGAAACTGACAGACAGAAGTAGAGAGAGCTAGTGTAAGAGAGAGAGAGTGAGAGTGATAAATATCAAACAGGACGACACTGATATGTACAGATGTGATAGATATATATATAAAAAAAACTTCCAAAATAGCCTTGCAGATTTTATCTGACAAATAGGAGATTCAGCTTGTATTACCGGGGAAGCACACACCGTCGTCACGGTACTATTTCAGCCTCTAGGGTAGACTGTTAGCGAAAGCAATTGTGTGAAAATGGCGGAGTATGGACAAAAATGTTAAGCAGCGTTGAAAATGATCAGTATTTAGGTGAGTAACTACTTACTAACAACTTGTACTCTCGGCAAATACGTATTTTTTTTTTCAATCGAGTTCACACCATGCAAGGCAGTAAAGTCACTGAGACACAAAAATCCAATCCTTTGATGGGAATTTAATAGTTTGGATCTTCATCAAAAGCAATGTTACAAAAATAATTAAGTAAATCAATGGAACACTGAACAGAGAAAAATATATTAATTTCGACCTCTTACCAAAGAGAGTTGAAAATAAAATATTCGAACAAGATGGATCACCTTAACATACATCGCCTAATGTACATATATATATATATATATATATATATATATATATATATATATATATATATATATATATATATATACGTACATTATATATATATGTATATATATATATATATAATGTACGTATATATATATATATATATATATATATACGTACATTATATATATATATATATATATACGTACATTATATATATATATATATATATATATATATATATATATATATATATATATACGTACATTATATATATATATATATATATACGTACATTATATATATATATATATATATATATATATATATATATATATATATATATATATATATATATATATACACTATTAAGTAATAAACTGACTCAACCGTAATTTCTATATACGGCCCTCTTAGTTCCTACCGTCCCAGGGGTTAATTGCAGGGTAGATTGGGCTTTCTAAAATTTAGTGGCAAGGAGTTCAGAAGGAAAACACTGAATTAAAAAGTATGTGGAAAAATTAACATTAATAATGTGCGGGAAGAGAAAAGAGTAACCAGAAAGGCAGTAGATATCGATTGACATTGCATTTAAAATTTTGAAGACTAAACTTGACTGGAAAGCGTGAAACCAGAAGGGAGTTTCACAAGCAGGAAGTGCGAGAAAAGAAAGTAGTATAGAATATACGGCGACATCTAGCCAGTTAAAATGTAAATTGATGAGATCTAGGCGCCAGTCCGTTACTGCGCTTATATTCAAAAATGTCTAGGTGTCATAGCCAAGAGCTCATCCGAACAATTACCATGAAAGTATTTATAGAAAGGGTACAGGAAGGCAACGTTATCTTGATTATAATTATTGATGCCTTAATGTTAGGTTTAGACTTAAATAGAAATCATTCTGATTAATATTTAATTTTACTACAAAATTGAAAATTAAAAATTATCAATTTTAAATATTAAATTTAATCTGTATTAAGTTTAAAATATTATAAAATTATTTAAAGAAACTGAGTAAAATACATATATTTTTTGTAGTTTGTTTCTACTTATTTTTATGGGAGTATTTACTTGGATATTTTTATCTACGCTTGTATGTCGGTATGTTGCTCATTGCAGCTTATGTAACAGCGTTTCCCCTTTCGAGGGGTGTTTGCTTGATCTGAACCTTTTAAAAATCTTTATTCTAAATTTAACACCATCACTTGATAAGACACCAGAAGTGTTGAAACAAAATGGCTATTTTTGTAGTGATTTTATAACATACTTATGTGATAATTTTCGAATAAATTATATTTGCTCTATTCTGTATTGGGCACACTTTTAAGAATAGTATTTTTGTTTATTGGAATTCTTTCCGTATAAACAAATCCTATACTTGCGTATATATATATATATATATATATATATATATATATATATATATATATACTTGCGTCAAAGCATGGCTTAAGACAGAAATTTAAAGAAAAATAAAGCAATAAAAATGGTAACATGAAACAGTTAAAACAATAAAGATAGTTAAAAAAAAAAGAGAGATTGTTGAAAACATGCATTAAGACAGGCGAAGCAGTACTTGGGTGGATTCTTGACCTAAGGTGTGGCAGATACAGAATAACAATGGTGCTTTCGTGGGAGAGGTGTATCTCTGGTCGAGAACAACGAACTGCTCGGGCATTTATATAGTTTATACTTTAGCTATGCTAATTAGCTACTTATTTACATATCACTGTAATTATTATGAGAAAATTTTATTTCCTCTTCTCAGTACTTTATTTGACAATATCGAAGCTCTTTGAGAATCTGACTAGAATAACTATGGCATAAATATTTGAACGCATCTGGAGTAGTAATTGATTTCACCAAAAATCTAATTAATATTTTAAAATATTTCAAGATCTTCACCAGTTCTGACCAAAACACATTTAGAATTTCAGATATTTAGAATGATATGTATTGAGGAACATTTAACATCAATCTACATCAGACAAATGAATTTGGAACTTAGAACTTGTTCTAGCATAAAACCAGTTGGAGGGAAATGGGTTTTAGAAGATTACGTCATATTATTCGTTCAAGAGAGTATACCTCTCTTCAAAAATCAGCATTTGAAAGACTCGACTCGAACATATGTTTCAACGTGATGTGGCTGCAACCGTATATGCCAGTGTTTCTTAAACATTTTAAGCAATGGCACATCTAGGAGCAAATGAAAATACCACGGCACAATTAGCAAAATGTTTAAAGGTTATGTAATGAATATGCATACACCCGGGTTCCCCGTCATAGTAATATGATTGGCTGGTGTCAGCCATAAATACAGACTGATGTTGAGGTACAAGGACGCCTATTGAGAACGCCTATTGACTTCACCTATTGGCTACGCCTATTGCCTACGCCTATTGCCTACCGCTACGACGAGGACCAGTCCATTACGGCTACATGTTATATTGTTCTACCCGTTTACAATAGTCAAAAAAACATTTTGCTACTTCGAACAAAGATATCTCTTTCCGGGTCATATCAAAAGGGTATACATTTAAATGTTATGAAATAAAAACCGTAGACTTAAAAATTGAATTAAATTAAAAATTAAAATTAAAAATTAAAAATTAAAATTAAAAATTAAAAATTAAAATTAAAAATTAAAATTAAAAATTAAAAATTAAAAATTAAAATTAAAAATTAAAAATTAAAAATTAAAATTAAAAATTAAAATTAAAAATTAAAAATTAAAAATTAAAAATTAAAATTAAAAATTAAAAATAAAATTAAAAATTAAAATTAAAAATTAAAAATTAAAATTAAAAATTAAAAATTAAAAATTAAAAATTAAAATTAAAAATTAAAAATTAAAAATTAAAAATTAAAAATCACACACAATTGGAAACTTAGTTCATTTTAATGTTTCTATTCAACCATTTGTGCAGCTTATTTAGTGTGAAACCAGTGTCTCGTGTTTTTTCACGATTTCTTGAATGTTTGGTCGAATGTGCGATAAGCAGACCCCCATTTCTTCTTCCGGTGAGTGTAGTCATTCTCGCTTTCTTTTTTTATTTAGACTTGAGAAGTGTAATTCACATAAATAAGAAGTAGAAAATTGCAATAAAACTGATAAACCCTTTTTATCTAATGTGGGATATTCCTTTTGCATCGAAATCCAAAATGTATCAATGGCTACTGTGGATTTTTTTTTTTTTGAGGCACTTGCTCAATTTTCTATCTGTACCGTCATCTGTTCCCAATAATTGTTCTGGATTATTCTAATATCCATCCCAAACAAAACAAGTTTTTCTAACAGTTCAAATAGATGTTGACGTTTTCAGATCAAAGTTCTTTTTGGGCTTAACTCTCTTACCAATGATTGGTACATTTTGTCGCAATAAAACTGATAAACCCTTTTTATCTAATGTGGGATATTCCTTTTGTAACGAAATCCACAATGTATCTATGGCTACAATCGAATGTTTTATTTTGAGGCACTCGCACGACACTTAAGAGGATTTTACGAGATACACAAGTGTACTACGGTACGGTGGTTAGGCATTCAAGAAAACGGAGTTTTTTTATTTATTTATAGATGGCTATATATGCAACTTGGTCGCAAATGGCTTTAATAATCTTTACTCTTTTTTACAATATTTGTAAAATTATTTATGCGATTAAATTTACAAAAGTTAAACGTTGCCAAAGACATTCGTCTATTACTGTATTTGCTGGATGTAATTTTCTTTTATACTGCTGCTGAAATATCTTGCCAGTTTTATTTGCTTTTTATAAAGCAATATCTATTTGATTATGCATATATATATATATATATATATATATATATATATATATATATATATATATGTATGTATGTGTGTGTGTGTGTGTGTGTAATTTTATTGCCAGTATTAGTTGTGGTGCATCACAAAGCAACTTCTATTTTCGTTCGTAGTAGCGTGTTCGTTTAGAGTCAATGCGCGTTTCTTCGTGAAGCAATTACAGGGAGACGCTTAACATCGTGTGTGTTAATTGATACGGAAAACATCAATCTTTGCCAAATATTCGCACGTCAAATGATTTGGAAAATGCAATTAGAGAACGAAAATCTAAAGCGACAATTCTTTATTTCGCACATAGCAAATTATTAGTTTTCATCCACCGCATTCCCTCACTCGACACACACACACACACACATTATATATATATATATATATATATATATATATATATAGAGAGAGAGAGGGGGGTTATCGCCCTCTATATATACATATGTACACTTATATATATATATATATATATATATATATATATATATATATATATATATATATATATACGTAGAGAAAGAGAGAATGTGACGAATATTCCATTACGTGCGAAATAAAGAAATGTTGCTTTAAAATTTAATTCTCTACGGTTTACAAAACTATCTCCCCTCTCTCTCACTAAGTATATATATATATATATATATATATATATATATATATATATATATATATATATATATATACTTCCCACATATACATATAGACAAAGAGAGAGATTATCTATCTTTCTCTGTCTCCCTTTCTCTTTCCGTCCTTCATCCTTCCTTTGTTCTTTCTGTCTGTCAGTCTGTCTGTCTGTCTCTCTCTCTATATATATATATTATATATATATTTCTACAGACACATATATTACAGAGAGATTATCTTTCTCTCGTTATCTCTCTTTCTCTCTCTCTCTCTCTCTCTCTCTCTATATATATATATATATATATATATATATATATATATACTTCCATTATATACATATAGACAAATAGAGAGATTATCTCTCTCCCCCTTTCTCTTTCTCTCTTTCCTTTCTTCTCTCTGTCTGTCTATCTATTTCTCTTTATATATATATATATATATATATATATATATATATATATATATACAAATAACGACGCAATATACTTTAACAAAGATTCTAACCATACACTAACGTATTCAAACAAATACTCATATCTATAAGTAAAAGAATTTCAGTAAATTCTAGTAGACTCAATATATTCAATGAAAATAATAAAACATATCCAGCAGTCCTAAGAATCATCGAATATTCAAACAAACTAGAATACAAAAAAGAAAACAATTTAAGAAGAAACAAAAGAAAAAGAAATATAATTTGAGTCTCTCCACATTTTGAATAATAAAAACAAAAACAGGGAAAATATTCTTCAAAATAATTGACAAATTTGTCCCTAAAAACAGCAAATTATCAAAAATTATCAACTAAAATACAATCCAAATTAGTTATAGCTGCATAGATAACATGGAGAAAATAATAACTATGTACATTAAAAATACTCAAAATAGCTAATATCAATTACATTGACAATAACAATGACGTCTATTAAAATAACACCATTAAATGTAACTGCAGAAACAAAGAAAATTGCCCACTTAACAATAAAAGTTTAAACAATAACATAATATACAATGCTATCATAACCAATTATATTAACACAGACGAAAAAATAGAAATTCCCCACAGAAAAAAAAACGTTAAAATAAACATATTATAACCACAAAATGCCATTCTAAAAAAAAAAAAAAAAAAAAAAAAATACACAAACGATATAACCCTATCAAAATAAGTATGGAGCCAAAAAGAAAACAATATCAAATGGAAAATTACAAAAAGAGCATCCCCATAAAGTATTAACAGTAAAAATTGTAAATTATGCTTACATCAAAAATTCGCAAAAATTTGCTTTATAAACCAAAATAAACTCTTAAACAAGAAAACTGAAATAATGGGTATATTTAGGCATATAAATAAATCTTTACTTTGCCATCTAAGCACTAATTGAAAGTAAACAAATCAATATGGATAAAATAAATATAAACTTTAAATAAACAAATGAAATAGATATGACATAAACTTAAAAGATAAATTTATTAATAAATGAATAAACGAACAAATATTAAAAATACACACACATATACGCGTATATGGGCATGTATATATAAATATATACATACACGTACACTAACACCTAAATACGAACAAACCTAACAGCCCGTAATTAATACCTCGATAACACCAAGACAAAAAACCCCCAAAAAAACAAATAAACTACTAAACATTAAATAAAAGTGAAATATTAGATAAACGATAAAATATGATATAAGCGAATACTTGCTTTAATACATATACCCTATTTTACAATTGCATATTTGTGCATGTATGCAGGGTACGTAAGTGTGCAGGAGTATATACTATATATAAATATTCAAACAATAAATTCTATCCAACTAAGCATAATTAATACCATAAAAATAGAAAAAATAACTTTACAATTTAAGCACTAGTTTATTAAAAACAAAGCTCACAATTAAGGGCACATGTGCCTGTGTACGCACATTTATATATATATATATATGTGCACATGCGTATACCTATATACGTGCGTACATGGATGTACACGTGTGCGTATACATAGACGTATAAATACAGACATATGCACATAAATTCAGAGAATAATAAATAACAATTTTATTACAAATCAAACCTCCTACAATTAATACTTATGATACCACCAAACAAAATAAGAAAATAATATCCTAGTGAACAGATATAAGGATATGTGTAGGTATGCATATATATATATATATATATATATATTTAAGCAATATTATTAGTATCATATATATATATATATATATATATATATATATATATATATATATATATATATATATAAAGTATTTATCATTTAGGCAATAATAACAATTATTTATGTAAAAAACGAAGTACAACTTCCCTAAGAAAACAAAACTAGTCTGCTTAAAAATTAAAAACGGTGCCATGACTAAAGATTAACAACTCGCCACAAACGACAACTGTCGAAAGAAAAGAGGAAAAGGGGAAGAAAAATCTAATGAGCCAGTGAAAAAAAAAACGAAAAAAAAGAACAAGTGATCACGAATCCCTACATACATGCACATCCGCGCAGACGTGCGCACGCGCTCAAACCTACATCCGGATAGATGGGTGCATGGCCGCACGCTCATAAACGTACACACGGACACAAACATACTTACACGTAGGAGGTCCTGCGTGGCCGATCGGTCTAAATCACGTCAGATCTAGTAATGGTTTTCCCTAGAAATTCCTTGCGCATATTTTTCTAACAAGATTTCTCGAATATTCAGCTCGGCAGAGGTAAATAAAAATATACTGTTTAATAAATAAATAAAACCAGCGCATTTACTGAATTATGAGTATCGATTTAAAATAACATTTAAACAAATCAATTTGTTAATCCATTTCCTAGATAGATATGTAGATCCTCCAACACACACGCATATATATATATATATATATATATATATATATATATATATAGAGAGAGAGAGAGAGAGAGAGAGGGGAGAAAGGGGGAGATAGAGAGAGCGATGTCCCCCATACACACACACTGGTGTTAATAAAACAGTGTTTGATGTAATACAAACACCTCTTAAATATATATTAATAAATATACATATTATCCCTCACCGATAGCACAACCCGGAGATTCATGCACAGTGAAATCTTCAGGTTCTGGGTATAGACTGACCGTTACGTAATTTAAATTTTAATAAAAATATCTGGATAATGCAATGTTGGCGCAGTCCATCCATTATACGGGGATTACAAAATTTATTACAAATATATTTTGCACATAAACGAAAACGAAATTTATATTATATATGTATGTATGTGTGTGTGTGTGTGTGAGTGTGCGTAAATTATTTAAAGTTTTGAATATTAATTTTATATTATCCATAAATGGAGATTACTGTATTACACACACACACATATATATATTAGGTTGGTGCAAAAATAATGTCGTTTTTTGACGTTTAACTTTAAAAGAAAAATGACATTATTTTTGCACCAACCTAATATATATATATATATATATATATATATATATATATATATATATATATATATATATATATATATATATATATATATATATATATATATGTGGGAAATAGAGATTTTAAAAGCCAGGGCGTTTAAATAAATATTTCTTTAATTATATATACATATATATATATATATATATATATATATATATATATATATATATATATATATTTCTTTAATTATATATATATATATATATATATATATATATATATATATATATATATATATATATGTTCCTTTAAAAACGATAAACAAAGATTTGTTGAACGAGCTCAGTCATAAACATCCCATCGAATATCTACGCTGACTGGACACAAACATGGTCTCTCTTGTGCATGGCAAAGATATGTGAAAATTAAAAACAATCGTACTTCATTAAATATGAATAGCAGCCCTGTCCATATATATATATATATATATATATATATATATATATATATATATATCGTTGAAGTAATCTCATGACCGAGCATACCCATCTCTTGCACTGTTAATTTTCTTAATTATTCACTCATTTTAACTTTGTCGTTGATGGCATATCAAATGGCTTTTAAGATATGCCAAGAATCTTGCATATTGCTAACATGTCATTCTTTCTTGCTGCAGCTCGTTTTTCTGGATGCTGGGCAGTGGAAATGTCGTCTGAGCCCGCTTGTTGATCGGCACACTTTATAATAGATTGGACATGTATGATCATCAGGAATTTCATATTGTTAGCGGCTGAGTGAGCCTGCTTTTGAAAAGCAAATACGGTCACATATAGTGATTTTCCAAGCGTAGCTTAGATGTAGCACAAGGCCGAAAGTATGGGCCACCTAGTGAGTATTGAACTGACTAATCAGTTGTAATTGTTTTAGAGAGACAAGCTTACTAATCATTTCACCGCCTCAGAGTGCCCAAACTTTTCCTAAATAAGCTGACAGGAGTGATACGTTCAAGCAACTTAAAGAGGATCCGTTTCGTCAGCTAGCGGTGATACAACTTCGGTCATTGCTTCGACCCATTTTGACAAGTCTTTTCTTTTACTATTGTTCACCCAATACAAGACCCAAGAGCCACTCCAGGTAGACGGTTATTAAATGTGGATGTACAGTGAGGCCGCAAGGGTTGTATACCATGAGGATATGTAAAATAGATTACGGTTTACCTTTGGCTTGAAGAAGTTATGATTTTAATGATCCGGGAAGCATCCACGATGTGCTCAGTGTGGTCGCATATATCACATTTAAGAAACTCCTTTTTATCCGTTCTGGGAAAGGTTAGACGCCTCTCATATATCTGCCTGCACTTTTTTGTTGTGCATATTTTATCCTGCCGTTTTCAAAATCCTTGACACCAAAAGCAATAAGATTTTTCCATGTTGGCCGATATGATGCAAGTTCTTCCCGGTCGTCTGAATAATCGATGTGCATCACGTATGTGTGTTAACAGCCGTGCTATACGGCTGTGACAGTTTACCGCAGGCACATTCATCGACATGAGCGCTTTCATCAGCGTTGTCTGCGTAACATTCTAAATATCTCATGGCGATCTCATGTGCCGGATACAAGAGTGCTTTTAAAATAACAGTTTCTTTTCTCCCTTGTGGAACTGCCTTCTTTCCCCATGTTTTCCGACCAACTTTATTCTGCAAAAATTTAAATGCTATGTCAATCGCTATCTACGGTCCTCCTAATTAATTTTTTCTCTTCCTGTTCATTATTAATGTTAATTCTTCCACATACTGTAGCCCCTTGTGTCTTAGTGGGTTTAATGAGGTGTTACCGATCAATATATAAGGTAATCCATCTTATTGGAATATTTTATTTTTAACTCTCTTTGGTAAAAGGTAGAAAGTTATATATTTTTCTCTGTTCAGTGTTCTATTGATTTTCTCAATTATTTTTCTACCATTATTTTTGATGAAGATCCAAACAATTAAACTTCCAATATCGGATCGGATTTTACTGTCTTCGTTGTATATTTTGTTTCTTGAACTACTTGGTCTTTTGCATTGGAATTCAGTTCCATTTTGCTTTTATATATCATTTTTGCTCAATTTTCATTATCCCATAGCAGTAATGTGTGATACCTTTTCACTCGAGATCCATCCAACCGATTTTGACAAAACTTGAAACATACAATGTAGATAGATAGGTTCTTAGCGTAAAAAATCGATAATTTAAAAAAAAAATCAAGAATCGATAAAGCCGATCAAAAATCGATAAATTCAACTTTTTTCCTTCGATTTCGTTCAAACTCGATAGGTAGGTTACTTAAATCATGACGAGCTCAACGATACCTCTTTTTTATTTCTACACCAGCGGGTTTAGCGAAAAACCGCAAGAAATGAAAAATCGATTTCAACACAAAACGATTTCAACACAAACTTTAAACTATAAACTCCCTCAATTTTCAAGCAATCTAATACACTCAATTGTAGCCAACAAAAAGTCATTTAACTTGATAATTGAGTTCACACATATAGTGTAAACTCGCGTAAATAGTGAAAAATGCTTATTTTTATTGATTTCTTTCTTATTTTTCGTAGATATTTCAAAAATTTCCATCAAAATTAACAATTGCTTTATAAATGTATCTTCTTTTACACCCTTAACACATTGACAAATTGTATTTCAAAAACTCCAAAATAATTATGCTCTGAAATGGATCTACGTGTTGCCTGTTTTACCCTTTCATGTCCTCGGCTAACTTCGATTGAATAAATACAGACTACTTCTGTTATATGAGTAACTGCATTAATTCAAAAAAGATTTTAATGAATCTATTTTAAAGTAATTGAAGAAGATAGACTCTGTTACATCTAAACATGATGCTGTTTTTGCACCATTCTAATTGAACGCTTTTTCCGATCGACCAGGTGGCTATGGCTGCTATTATTAAGTACTTTTTAGTTAATTTTCAGTTCATATTCAACATTTTTCTAATGTGTATAATAATAATATTCAACAAACCGCTTTTTAATTATTTCACGCCAAACAAGGTGATAATGCCACTAAGATGCAACGGGTTACTGTAATGAATAGATAACGCAGAGTATCAATTTCAGAAGCTTTATTCTGCCAAAATGACCATTAATAGTTACACATCATTTTATACAGGGTGGTTAGTATTGAAATAGGTAGGATGGAATAGTTCATTATTATCTCATAGGTAGGTCGGGATAGTTCATTATTATCTCATGGGTAGGATGGAATAGTTCATTATTATCTCATGGGTAGGTCGGGATAGTTCATTATTATCTCATGGGCAGGTCGGGATAGTTCATTATTATCTCATGGGTAGGTCGGGATAGTTCATTATTTTCTCATGGGTAGGATGGAATAGTTAATTATTATCTCATGGATAGGATGGAATTGTTCATTATTATCTCATGGGTAAGTCGGGATAGTTCATTATTATCTCATGGGTAGGTCGGGATAGTTCATTATTATCTCATGGGTAGGTCGGGATAGTTCATTATTATCTCATAGGTAGGATGGAATAGTTCATTATTATCTCATGGGTAGGATGGAATAGTTCATTATTATCTCATGGGTAGGATGGAATAGTTCATTATTATCACACGGACAGGTCGGGATAGTTCATTATTATCTCATGGGTAGGCCGGGATAGTTCATTATTATCTCATGGGTAGGATGGAATATTTCATTATTATCTCATGGGTAGGTCGGGATAGTTCATTATTATCTCATGGGTAGGATGGAATAGTTCATTATTATCTCATGGGTAGGATGGAATAGTTCATTATTATCACACGGACAGGTCGGGATAGTTCATTATTATCTCATGGGTAGGCCGGGATAGTTCATTATTATCTCATGGGTAGGATGGAATAGTTCATTATTATCTCATGGGTAGGATGGAATAGTTCATTATTATCACACGGACAGGTCGGGATAGTTCATTATTATCTCATGGGTAGGTCGGGATTGTTCATTATTATCGTAACATTTAATAAAACTGAAACATTAAGAAACACCAAAAAATGTCAGATTCTTTTTAAAAAAATGCCCTTGAGTTTTTGCTAAATTTTGCATTTATTAGTAAATACAGTTTTATTTAATAACAATGTTGGAATACATGCGCAGTATTAGTAAACAAAAAACTTTTTAAATATTTATGAATTTAAGAATATTTATGAATATTTAAGAAGAATTAATAGACTTAATTTCTACACTGGACATCGAGCTGACCATGAGAAACGTTGCATTATTTTTTCTAATGCCTATAATAATAATGTTAATTAATTCAACAAACTGTTTTTTAATCATTTCACGCCAAACAAGGTGATAAGGCCACTAAGACGCAAAGGGTTACTGTAATGAATAGACAATGACGAGTATCAACTTTAGATGCTTTATTCTGTTAAATTGATCGTTAGTACTTAAACAGCCTTTTATACAGAGTGGTTAGTATTTTTACCACGCCTCTTTTTTGCATATTTTTCATTATCTGTAGCAGATGTTATTTTCTCCAATATTTTCGTCTTATTCGATTTTTTTTTTTGCAATGCATCTATTTAGACTTAATCAAAGAAAAGAGATTCTCTAAGGCATCCCATTCGCCACCCTTTGCATATATCTCTTTTTATAAATTACCGTTGATCTAAATAAAAAGAATTACAGAAGTGATCAACAAACATGGAATCTGTCAGCTGAAATTAAATCTAACAGCTTTAAAAATGTGTTGGTTTCTTTAAATAATTTGAATTATCAATGATTAATCTATCTTTAAGATACTGGGAAATTTATTATTACTAAAAGGTTTTTCATTAAGACGGATCAAAGTCAGTAGTAAATAAATCAGTGTTAGTGGTGAAAATTTATTTATTTCTCTGTTGTATCATGTTACTTAAGTTATGGCAATTATGTGTGAAAAACAATATCACTCAAATGTCCGCCAAGACTTCGGTGGCACACCTCCACTCGATGGTCAAAATCTTTGATGACCTCTCTGCATATTTGCTTCTTGAACTCACCAATATGCCTTATTATCTCATCCTTCAGCTGTTGAATTTTTGTTGGATTGTTGAGACATACCTTAGTTTTGAGATGACCCTAAAGGAAGAAATCTAAAGGCGTCAAGTCGCACGATTGTGGTGGCCAATTGACTTCGTTGTTTCGAGAGATGATGCCACCTGGGATCTTCTCATTGCATTTCTGTTTGAACATCCATTTTCGTAATAGGCTTCGGATTGTTAATCTTTCCATGGTTGAAACTGACAAGGACTTAAACTGTTAAATTTGAGAGAAAAAAATCATTAGACGCTTAAACTTAATTCACATTTAAAATCGGTTCAAGTTATTGGAACACTCTATACAAAACTTTAAATATCGGGAAAGTGTTTTACAGAAATTCGAAGGCTCATTGGAATAGAAATAAAGACACCTCTATTCGTCATCACGCGTGGGAATTGAACCTCTCCACAACAACGTTACATCGAATTATGACAAAAGAGTTGTCTCTACACGCTTAAAAAATGCAATTGACATAAGAACTGAAACCTGCTGACCATTTGGAGCGCCGAAAATTCATCAATTGGTTGCAAGAAACAAAAACAAGCCGATGAAGATTTTTCATAAAAAAAATCCTTTTTAGTGATGAAACCCATTTTCATCTTGGTGGATTCATTAATAAGCAGAATCGTCGCATTTGGGCTGATGAAAATCCAAGGAAGATTGTTGAAGAGCCACTGCATCCACAAAAGGTCACTGTTTGGTGTGCATCTTTTGCTAGCGGAATCATTGGGCTGTATATTTATAAATTTGAACGTCCATTTTCGTAATAGGCTCCGATAAGTTTAACACGTTGTTTGATTGTTAATCTTTCCATGGTTGAAATTGCCAAGTTATTAAATGTGAAAGAAAAAGAAAAAAATCATTAGACACTTAACCTTAAATCACATTTAAAATCGGTCCAAGTTATTGGAACACCCTTTAAAAAGGCAGCTACGTTTGACGACGTTGTTTAGTAATTAAGGCGGTCATATTTCATTTTTGTTTAATCTACTGTGATAGTCTATAATGGCGCTAAATATCTGTTAATCTATTTGAGTTGAACTCTAAGAATAAGCAACTATGAAATCTGAATGGAGAAAATTTATTATAAAATTGATTCCAAACTATATTACAATTAATGATATCCTTAAAGCACATTGAAATATCAAAAGATGTTATCCATGAACAAAGTAAACAGTAATATTTTATTAGAAACAAAAACTAAGAGCAGATCCGCTACATGATATGAATCCGCCAATGAATATTGGACAATTTCCCTGCTGATGAAATGGAGACATAAAGCTACAGAAATGTGGTTCTATTAAAAATCTATATATAAAATTCTGTGATTTCTGTTATTCCGTTTGTCTGTCACAACCTCTAAAAGATCCATACATTGACCGAGTGTTATACTACCTATTCTATGGTAATGAACTATTCCAGAGACAATAAGTAGCAGTAGCGGTCGCCAGTTCGGAGCAGGTGGTGTTGAGCGGTCTCTGACTGCGCCCGCCTTCTGTCGAACTCTCTGCGTTAGCAGAGAGGAACCCGGAGGAGGCTTTGCCGAAGGGCAAGGTTTCGTCCGGGGAGGTAGACAGGGCCTGAACCCGTCTAGGCGGGTTCAAAGGCTATATTTTTGGCCGAGACTACGAGCTTGGAGAGGCCCACATTAAACTCGGCCTTGTGCCACATTCGGTCCTTGTGGGCGGATCGATAAATACCCAGGTGGTGTTGAGGGGTCTTTGACTGCGGACGCCTTCTGTCGAACTCTCTGCGTTAGCAGAGAGGAACCAGGACGAGGCTTTGCCGAAGGGCAAGGTTTCGTCCGGGGAGGTAGACAGGGCCTGAACCCGTCTAGGCGGGTTCAAAGGCTATATTTTTTGGCCGAGCCTTCGGGCTTGGAGAAGCCCACATTAAACCCGACCTTGTGCCACATTTGGTCCTCGTGGGTGGATCGATATATACCCAGGTGGTGTTGAGCGAGTCAGACATTGAAGTATCAACCATCACAACTAGATTGATGCACCCTTAACTCTTGTTTCCAAAGTTCTAACGTTTTGTACGTCGAACCTAATTTAGGACGACTTATTGAAATACAAGCCTCCACTGTGAAACGACTCCCCGACACCGAGCGAAACCAAATTTTGGCGTGAAGTGCTCAAAGATAAGGCTGTACAAAATAGAATTGGTTTTATTAGGGGGCGTAGCTTTTTACAATAAATTTTTAATTTTTTGGAAAGATTAAAAGTTTTATAATTTAATGTACACATGTGGGATACACGCTTAGGTGATCATGTATCTTTCGATAGATGACTGACGAGGCAGATTTTTTCCCTTAGTAGATTGCCATTTCTTCCGGCGTTTGATCAGTTGTCATCCAAGGCTATAGAACCCGGTCTGTCCTGCTATTTACCCACAGCTGGCGCGAGAAGAAGAATATGCATACCTTTCCCAAGGGTATTAGCACGTAAGTGAATGCAATGGATTTGACTGGAATTCGAACTGGGCTCTCCGATTCCTCAATCCGTGCCTCCATTCATTTATGAACCACGCGCGATTCACGCTTAGGCGATCATGTATCTTTCGATACATGCCTGACGAGGAATATTTTTCCGCAGTAGGTTGTCATTTCTTTCTGCGTTTGATCAGTTGCGTTCTAAGTCTATAGAACCCGGTCTGTCCTGCTACTTATCCATCGCTGTTTGCGGGGGTCAGAAGAGGATTCACATTACTCCCACTATTTTAAAAACAATTTAATGATTAAAATAACAAATACAATATTGTTTATTGCATATCTTTTCTTTAAGTTTATATATATATATATATATATATATATATATATATATATATATTAAAGACATTTTTATGTTTAACGTTCTTTTTATAGATACAAGTATTTAAGTAAATGCTCTGTTTATAATAAACAGTATTAAATAACATTTACCGGCCTGAATGTCCGAGAAATTTTCATAGAAAAGGATTATAAACAGAGCATTTACCTAAATACTTGTATCTATAAAAAGAACGTTAAACATAAAAATGTCTTTAATAAATAAATTGTTGGACTTTGTCCATTTCTTAATATATATATATATATATATATATATATATATATATATATATATATATTCTTTGAAATATAAAGAGAATATAAAGAGAACGAAATGAATATAAATTCAAAAGTTCAAAACATTAATTTAAAAGAGAACTCAATACAAAAAGTAAATCAATAGTTATTTATTACATTCGAACATACATGTTACCACTATTTACATTATTCGGACTATTGTCCCCATCTTTGTCGCCATATTTATTAAAACGTTTCGGCCCTTCAGCATCTGTCTATATTTCTGAGATGAGTTATTATGTAAACTATTTACATTATTCGGACTATTGTCCTCATCTTTCTGTCTATATTTCTGAGATGAGGTATTATGTACACTATTTACATTATTCGGACTATTGTCCTCATCTTTCTGTCTATATTTCTGAGATGAGTTATTATGTAAACTATTTACATTATTCGGACTATTGTCCTCATCTTTCTGTCTATATTTCTGAGATGAGGTATTATGTACACTATTTACATTATTCGGACTATTGTCCTCATCTTTCTGTCTATATTTCTGAGATGAGGTATTATGTACACTATTTACATTATTCGGACTATTGTCCGCATCTTTCTGTCTATATTTCTGAGATGAGGTATTATGTACACTATTTACATTATTCGGACTATTGTCCCCATCTTTGTTGCCATATTTCTTCAGGTGGTTGAAATGTCGAACTGAACCCTTTATTTCGCTCACTGGTGTAAACTGTTCTAGTTCCACGTGCCATGTCTAATGGATATCAGTTATCAGTTAATTTACCCCTCCAAGTTCTCCACTGCCTTAAGCAGGTATTGAACTCACAACTCTTTTGGGTCCTGTCAATGAATCTAACGCCTTTATACACTGTGCCATGTGTCCTAAAGGCCATGGTTAGATTCAGTGACAGAACCCAAAAGAGTGGTGAGTTCAATACCTGCTTAAGGCAGTGGAGAACTTGGACAGGTGAATTAACAGGAGATAACTGATAACTGACATCCGTTAGACCTGGCACGTGGAACTAGATCAGTCTACCCCTGCGAGTGGAATAAAGGGTTCAGTTCGACATTCCAAACACCTAAAGAAGGCCGGAGTGTACAACGGCTGAAACGTTGTGATAAATATTTGCAACAAAGATGGGGACAATAGTCCTAATAATGTAAATAGTGTACATAATACATAATCTCAGAAATATAGGCAGATATATGATACCACTACAAAAATGCATATCTGTTTCGATGCCCAATTCAGGCATCTCATCGGATGGTTAATCAAAGATTGTCATAAACGATTTTTTTTAACATCACCTCTTTTTTATATTTTAAAATAATAAGAAAGACATGAGAAAAATTTCCTTAAAAGGAAAAGAAAGAAATACACAAGTTAAAGCAGAAAAAAAGAAGAGGACAAAACATCAATAAAAGGAAAAAAATAGAAAAGAGAAATAGAAAAAGGTAGGAAAAGAAAGACATAAGAAATTATCCTTTCATAGGAAAGGAAAAAAAAGGAAAGAAGAAGGAAATATATCAAAAATTAAAATTACAAAGAAAAAGAAAGGGAAAGAAAAGAAAGGGAAAATAAGAGAAGTTGTTAAGAATAATTTAACAATTGAAAAAAACATTTCGTTAAATATAAAGCACAGTAGTCGCCCTTTAAATATAAAATAAATAAATAATATAAGTTTCAAATGGGAAGGGGATTTCAAAATTTGGCTTCAGACAGAAATATTTACTCATGGCCAATTGCATGCTCAAGAGTGAGAAATCTTAAGAATTTATTATTCGCTGTTAAAAAAGGAATAAGGAAAAATATTTTTCTTAAAAAATATTGCTTACCATGAAGTCCTATAAACTTAAAGAAATTATCAAACCGCGAGGTAGGTTTTTTGTCAAAATATTTTCCCTAACAAATCAGCTTATTCAAATTTTATCTTGCAAAATTGAATGAAACGTAGAGTTTTAAAACCTCAACAGAAAATGTTAGTTACCAATACTAAATACTGTTCAGGTTAATCTCCTCCCCACTCATTGTTTATCATCGATAATTTCTTATATATAATTTTATATAAACGAATTTTATGTCATGTTTTTTTTTATAGGTGTCCCCCCCCCTGTGTGTATGCGTCATTGTGGTGTGTGGAGGATTAAATGATGGACGAGTTTTTTTTATGGTGGATGTGTAAATTGTAACGAATGAATAGGTCGTGAATCGGATTATCTAGCTATAAGATAGTGATGATCAGCTTCAACCCATTCCTCCTTTGTGTCCTTGAGCCAAAATTGCTGTATTTTTAAGCAATATATCTCTACTAAGAAATCTTAAGAATATATTATTCGCTGTTAAAAAGGGAAAAAAAAAGAAATTTTCTTAAAAAATATTATTTACCATGAAGCCATAGGAAATAAAATTAAACAAATTATCAAACCGCGAAGTAGGTTTTCTGCCAAAATATTTTTTCAAACAAATCAGCTTATTCAAATTTCATCGATTGG
Source organism: Acanthosepion lycidas (assembly GCA_963932145.1). Classification (NCBI taxonomy): domain Eukaryota; kingdom Metazoa; phylum Mollusca; class Cephalopoda; order Sepiida; family Sepiidae; genus Acanthosepion; species Acanthosepion lycidas. Next base: position 34,671,341 of record OZ010608.1, on the reverse strand, counting down.
TTTTCGAAATTAAACGAAACGTATAGTTTGTAAATCTCGACAAAAAATGTTAGCGATAACATAAAAATACAATTATGGCACAAGGCCAAAAAAGGGGGAGGGGTTAAGTCTGGTCTTCACTATTTTATATATAATTAATCCGATTCACGACTCATTACAATTTGCCCATTCACCATAAAAACTCGACCGACACCAATCAATCCTCCATACACCATAATACCACATCCTCTCTAGGTGTATCTACAAAACGCACCCTATGCCATAAAAATTTAATGATAATAAACTATATATACAATTCTAAAAATGAAAAATGAGAGGGCAGGGAGATGAACCCAATAACTAAACATGAACACAAAGTAAACTAAACATAACTGATGTTAGTAGGGCCCGTCCAACCCTCAAGGAGAGAGGCCGCTGTATTCTGCATATTGGACAAAATCAAGAAGCTCTCTCACTAAGGGAGTGGGAAAAGGAGAAAATATATACGAAGATGGGAAGGAAAAAACTGACCCAGTCGAGATAAAAAGGGGCCAAAACAAACTGGGAAGGTTGGGAATCTCGACTTGGATCTTAACCAAAGATGCAGCCGGGAATAAGCCAAGACCAACATTTACTCACATTAACTAGGTACACAAAGGTTTTTCCAACCTAACCAAGGGGAGGGCTCCACAGGAAACCACCCCTATATGACGTAGGTTGACCTAAAAGAGAAAATCAAGGCTAGCCCCGTTCAAATGAACCAAGATCGCCTCAGTCAACCACCTTTCGCTAAATACTGTCGGAAGAAAGCGTTTTCTATCAGTTCTAATCTTCATCTTGAGCTGATGCGCAAAGAATTGGATTAGATCCTGAGGAGAAAGACGTTTGCCTCGCAAGACTTCCTCCTGTCGCGTCGTCCATATCACCATTCGGGCCGTGGCCAGCAGCGTCAGAAACACCATTCGTTTCCCCCCAGAACACATTGTCACACGCGTATGCACGATCAATGAGCACGAGCTGTTCAGGCTCGAGACGAGCCGTCAACACGCCGACATGGTCCCATAAGGCACGGACCTGGGGACAATGGTAGAAGGCGTGCGAAACCGTTTATTCTAAACCAAAGTCACACCGTTCACAGTCTGGCAAAACCGTTAAGCCCCATATGAAGTCCATGTTATTGAGATGCAGCCGATTCCGAGCCAATAGCTAGGTAAGCGAAAATTCAGGGTTACTGAGATAATCCGCCGCTGGCGCCCAAGACCAGAAAGAGCGAAACTCCTTCTCCGACAAGTCGAGCCGCTCACGTAGAGGATCCTTCGCGACCCCCTCCACTAAATAACGATAGAAGACCTCCCTAGGCCGTGAGAGGTCACTGGACCAAGGAACAGCCAACAAAGCAGACACTGGCGAAAGAAATCCGATTGAACGCGGGTTTACGATGGCGCTCAACTCGCGAGATGGAGGGGGGACTGATAGTAAGGAAAGAGAACGCGTCCCTAACAACCCCCGCCATAATTGAATCTCCTGTCAATGCGCGGCGTAGGAAAGCCAACCTCGAGGCGAGTTTGTGGCTCACCAAGTGTGGCATTCCCAGGCCCCCATGACACGGACGTTGTGCACAGACTCCTCTGTCGACCCGATGCTTGCGTCCCCTTCACAAAATGGAAGATAGCGAGCACTCGAGCGGCTTCCAATGGTCTTTACAGAGAGGAAGCACGGACAATCGATAAAGGACAATCGGAAAAACTTAAGTGGCACACGCCTCCGACATACCCTTCACGGACAACCTCCGTCGACGCCAAATCTGACCGGCCGCGTCGATCTTTGCTCGTACTTCAGACCAATTTTTCTTCAGTCACTCTTTCTAGTATGCCTTGTATCATTTTGTTTAATTTGGCTACTACCAAAGGTAGGATATGAATTGGAACTTTTCTTGACTCCATATATTTTGGGTGATAATTTTCTTTTAGTCGAATGCTTGCTTTATAACCTTTTAATAATCTTATTTCATTTTCTTCTGTTTTCATGGAATTGCTGTATCTACTTTTAATCCATCAATTCCTAGTAATCCGTGATCTTTTTCGCATTCTACAACTGTAATAGGAAGTATTTCAAAACGCTTGTCGGTTTCAAAATTGTCCTGAAATGTACCCATTTTTTTAAATAGTCGTTCCATTAAATTGCTTTAATTGGATGCTGCTTCTTTTCAAAATTTAGGTCGTCCTAATTTTATTGAGAAATGTTTTGGTATCAACGTGACTTCACTGCCTGTATCAAATTGCATGTTAGATATTTGACCATTTATCCTAATTTTTTCCTCTACTTCTTTTTTGTGTATTCATTGTAAACATTTCAGTTTATTCTGAAGGGGTTTGTACTCTTTCTATTTTCATTTCGTATTTGCATACGTTCTGGAAATGATCTCTTTTTTTTTTGCAATTTGAGCATATTATTCCTAGAGCTAGACATTTGTACTTGTTTCTCTCGTGATTTTTTCCACCATATCTACATTTAATTATGGATTTGGCCGTGATATTCCTGTACGGTTGGAATTCTTTTGGTCGATTAAATTCTCTAATCAACTCTATTGTAAAAACGCGACGCTAGCTTCCAAACTCATGCTATTACTCCGTAGACATTCTAGTATTTTTCATTTGTGGTTTTGGTCTTGCAAGCCTTCAATTATTCTGAGAAGGATTAATTCATCTTCTATAGTCATTTCCCGTGCTCCTATTTTTTAAATTCACAATGCTTGGCTTTCAATCTATGTAAGTATTGTATAATGGACTCAATAGGTGCTTGTCTTGTCTCTAAAAATTTGGTTCTTTCGGCGATGACCAATTGTTTTTTTGGTCTCATGTTCTTTTTTATAATTTTAATAATTTCTTCAAATGTCATCTCTTCTAATTCGCTTTCTTCACAGCGTCGCACCCAGCGGTAGCAAGAATTAAATCTATTATCTCGTTCTTTCCTACGTCGATCTTTGTGTCTCTTAATGCAAAAGCAGCAAAAGTTCTTATCCATGTTTCTATGTTTTCTGGGCCGTCTAGCGAATTTAACGATCCTATCGGCGACGCCATTGTTATATTTTCGCAATCTCTCTGCGTAGTAGTATTCGTAGTACACTTCTCCGTGTTCTGAATAGGAACCAGGTTTTCTAAGCATAGCCACCCTATGTTCGCCAGTTGTTCTCTATTTATACTTGTCTATCTAATTTTTATACGATACTAGAATTGCTGTTAAATGAAAATTACATTTATGAATCGAAAATTGAAAAGCTCATTAAAAGTCGTTTTAACCCAATATTTTTGAAAGGATTTTTAATTGTGTTTATGTATGTATAACGTGCTCCTGTTTGAAAGTATGGTTGACCATACATGACATAATCAGAAAATAATTGCGATGACTATAGTAAATTTAAATTCAACGTTCCTAAAATTAGATTACGCAGAACATTTTCCAATATTTTTAAGATTACTGAGTACTTAAAAATTATATAGAAAAGCGTTCACCTGTCATTTTCTTAAATTATGTTTTAAAACATACGGTCGTCTTAGAACAATAATAAAAGTGTTAGCACCTCGTCAAGTGATTTACGAGGTGTTGACAAGCACTTAATAACGCCACTGTTTGTTTTAAAAATCTATTTCTCTGTTATTTTAAACTTAAATCATTTTTTTTCTTCAAATCAGATTGATTAAACATTAAATCAGATAATATTTTTCAAATAAAGTTTCAGAAAAATATATTTTATTTTTGGAATGATTTCTGAAAGTAACCAAAAAGTTGAGATTCTAATCAATATAATTTCTATTTGAAATACACCAGAGTATCTTGCTTACTGGAAAATGTAAATGTAGTTATTTAGCTTTCAATTAAAGCTAAAAAGAAAATTTCAAGAATGAGTTTTCTTTTTAAAAGATCATTTTAAACCTTAGCTATCGAAAATCTGAGCGAAAATATGGAGATAACTAATAGACAGATATATATATATATATATATATATATATATATATATATATATATATATATATAGATAGATAGATAGATAGATATACACATAGAATGAAAGAAAGAAAGACACACACAGATAGACAGATAGACTCAGGTATACATACAGATAGATAGGTAAATCGATAGATAGATAGATAGACAGATAGACTCAGGTATACATACAGATAGACAGGTAAATCGATAGATAGATAGATAGATAGATAGATAGATAGATAGATAGATAGATAGATAGATGTACGCCTGTTAATCATAATAGAAAAAAAGTGTTCCAATAACTTTTCCTAATAAATTAATTTATAGGTTTATCAATTAATTTATATATTGTTCACTTAAGTACTTTTTTCTTTTACTAATGTTCATCGTATAAGACGCACGTGAGCCCCTCGAGGTAGAGGATTACTGAAGGAGGTTGTGGGTGTGAGCAGTAAGAGCAAGAGGTAAGAGGGGCAGTTTTTGTGGGAACGATAACAGTTAACTTTAGACTTAAACAAGTTCATATTGTAAGGGTCAGAAAGACATCCTTTTGGTAGTCGCTTGCTCAAGTGGAACTTACTCATCACTAATGGAATAAGAATGAAATGAGGGTGGTTCGCCTCAGTGTACACGCCGTGGCGGGTCTTTGGTGTCAGGGTTACAGTTAGGTGGAACTAAGGAATGTAGATCATTTGAACATTTTCCATGGAAATAACGATAATGTAGCGAGAGACTTGTAACTTTTTATCTGTGAGAAAGAAGTTGTGGGGAGGGGGATATAATTCATCATCCACATGGTCGCGGAGACGGTTTAGGACTCTATTATGTCTGAAAAATGAAGACTGGGCAGCTCCAGACCAGAGTACTCCATTTTCGGACTGATCTGGCTCTTGTTTACAAAATTGTTAAGAACGTCATGCAATTTTCCATGATATCGATCTGGTCATAATTTAAACAAACTTTTCTTTAATGGAATCGATTGTTTCGAAATAAACAATATCGATCTTATGTTTATTCGGCAAAACAATACTTCGCTATGTATTTTTCATTGATGGTTTCAGATTTTTTTTTTTTCAAAGATAGTGGGAAAGTGATTCCAATTGTCGGGAAAAAAACTAATATGTCAATCAATTGTCGGAAAAGAGAATGTCTTGGGAATTAGCACATGCTAGTCGACATTCTTTCACTAACATACAGATGCATATGAAATAAAATAAATAAATATATACCGCGTGTAACAGCAAAATTGTCCAAATCGTGTAACAGCATAATTGTCCATCGCACAAAATGTTTTATATCCAAAACCCCACTAAACTAATTGAGTTTCTTTTCTCCACGTTTTCAGATAAGACAGCCGTCTTGACAACATTTGTCGTGAGGATAACCGAAAAACTCTTTATTCAACTGGAAAGAGAACAGGTTAAATTCCTTTTGTGTCAGACTCATTGTCTTCCCAACTGAGCAATGGCGAGAGGAAAAAAAGATCATTCATTCCTCCAGTAATGGTACCAAAATTCATACTCTGGCTTCAATCCTCAAAGTCCATTCAAAAACCATCAAGAGAACGGAGAGTTTAAAAAGAGGGGAGAGTAGCGTGGAAAACTGTATGAGCAGGACACAACAGGAAGAGAGATCATCATTTGAACTTAGAGCTAAAGAGATCAATTAGAAATGATCCAACACAATTCATAAGACGTTTGGCACGTGAGAGAAGAGTTTCAGCTACGACTGTCCAGAGAGCTGTGAGAAAAAGACTTGAAAATGAAATCGTGCATGAAACATGTGAGGCATCTTGTTATCCCAGGACAGAACGTGAAAAGGTTAAAGAGGGTGATGATCATCTTGATTAAGTTGGAAAATGATCTTGAAATAATATATATATATATATATATATATATATATATATATATATATATATATATATATATATTGGACTTCATTTCAATCCTTCATGAGATTCCTTTGTAGTTTAAAAGCAGTAAGATCGACCTTGCCAACCGAACGATCCTCTGTGGCCCAATCGGTTAAGGCACGTCAGTCTATATGACGGTTCCGTATAGGTTCGAATCCTGTCGGAGGGCGAATATTTTCTATGAAAATTTCTCGGACATTCAGGCCGGTAAATGTTATTTAATACAGTTTATTATAAACATAGCATTTACTTAAATACTTGTATCTATAAAAAGAACGTTAAACATAAAAATGTCTTTAATAAATAAATTGTCGGTCTTTGTCCATTTCTTAATGTATGACGTCATTTGTTTACATTTGATACGCCATGAGCAGTTATGAATGTACGAGATTCACGGAAGATTGAAGTTTATAAGCAGTAAATTCGCCAATCGAACGATCCTTTGTGGCCGAACGGTTAGGCACGTCAAGGTAAATGACGGTTCCGTATAGGATGCAGGTTCGAATCCTGTCAAAGGACGAATATTTTATATGAAAATTTCTCGGACATTCAGGCCGGTAAATGTTATTTAATACTGTTTATTATAAACAGAGCATTTACTTAAATACTTGTATCTATAAAAAGAACGTTAAACATAAAAATGTCTTTAATATATATATATATATATATATATATATATATATATATATAAACTTAAAGAAAAGATATGCAATAAACAATATTGTATTTGTTATTTTAATCATTAAATTGTTTTTAAAATAGTGGGAGTAACGTGAATCCTCTTCTCACCCCACCCCCACCAGCCATGGATAAGTAGCCGGACAGACCGAGTCCTATAGACTTAGATCGCAACTGATCAAACGCAGAAAGAAATGGCAACCTACTGCGGAAAAAATATTCCTCGTCAAGCATGTATCGAAAGATACATGATCGCCTAAGCGTGAATCACGCGTGGTTCATAAATGAATGGAGGCACGGATTGAGGAATCGGAGAGTCGAGTTCGAATTCCTGTTGAATCCATTACATTCACTTACGTGCTAATACCCTTGGGAAAGGTATGCATCTTCTTCTTCTCGCGCCAGCTATGGGTAAATAGCAGGACATACCGGGTTCTATAGCCTTGGATGACAACTGATCAAACGCGGGAAGAAATGGCAATCTACTAAGGGAAAAATCTGCCTCGTCAGTCATCTATCGAAAGATACATGATCACCTAAGCGTGTATCCCACATGTGTACGTTAAATAATAAAACTTTTAATCTTTCCAAAAAATTAATAAAAATTTATTGTAAAAAGCTACGCACCCTAATAAAACCAGTTCTATTTTGTACAGCCTTATCTTTGAGCACTTCACGCCAAAATTTGGTTTCGCTCGGTGTCGGGGAGTCGTTTCACAGTGGAGGCTTGTATTTCAATAAGTCGTCCTAAATTAGGTTCGACGTACAAAACGTTAGAACTTTGGAAATAAGAGTTAAGGGCGCAGCAATCTAGTTGTGATGGTTGATACTTCAATGTCTGACTCGCTCAACACCACCTGGGTATATATCGATCCACCCACGAGGACCGAATGTGGCACAAGGCCGGGTTTAATCTCAAATTCTTAGTTTCACCAATTTTCGCTGATTAATATTTTTTTTTATACTTCTCTTCCTTCCCCCTTTGATTTAATATATTTTTATTGACACTGTTTACATTGTCTTCGTCTTTGTTGCCATATTCACGACGTGAATAAAAGCGTTGGTTAAATTCGCTAACTTAAACCAAAATAGTTGTGAGTTCAATACCTGATAGAGCAGAGATAAACAAAATATTGAAGGGTCGAGTTAAAGGGAGATAACTGACACTGAGACATCTGGAAGAGGCATGCCACAGGGAAGTAGAACAATCTAACCCGGTGGATGAAATAAAGTGTTCAATTCGAAATTATAATCACCTGAAGAAGGTCGGAGTGTGCAACCATCGGAACGTCGTGAATATGGCAATAAAGATGAGCACAACAGTCCGATCAATGTAAATATTGTAAATAATAACAATACCTCATCTTGGAAATATAGACAGATAAAATATTTTTATATATTATATGAATATATACTTTTAAAATCTATAATAATATTTTGTACCCATATATATTATTTACATTTCATACTAGTTTTTTAATAATGAAAATTTCTTATAACAATAAATTTAATTATAATGAATGTAACCGTGCCAGTCAAGTGCAAACATATAAATATGTGCAGAAAGGATAAAAGAATTGCTACCAAAGAATCAGCTGTATAAATCACAGATTACATTTTGAACAAGCAACGATTCCTACTGGGGGAAGGCTGCTTGGACGTTATATAAATGATCTAAATTATTCATATTTTTTTATCCTTTATATTTGTTCTTCTTTGTTTCGTATATTTTGTATATATTTATATATACTTTTAAAATGTGTTATGGTCCGGTTCCTTGTGCCACGGTGATAGTCCAAGGTAGAACCAATAAAGAAGAACTACAATACGGATATGGAATAACACAGATATATTACAAACAGGAATATATACAGAGAAGTAGAAAGTGTTAGTACGAACAATCAGGTTTAGTAGGGAGAACAATGTAGTCTCGACCAGGATCACTATTCCAATGTCTTATAGTAATTGTCGGAATGCGACTATGTTTTGGACTGCCTCTGACTAGACTGACTGACTCGCTCTGACTGACTGACAGACTCCTGACGGACTTGACTTCAGACTTCAGACTGAACGGTATTTAGTCACCCCCCACGAGGGCATCATGTGGCACAAGGCCGGTTTAACGTGGGATTTTCAAAAAAATATGCCCTTTGAATCCGTATAAACGGGTTCAGGGTTGGTCTACCACCCCGAAAGAGACTCCGCCCTTCGGCGTAGCCTCCTTCGGGTTCCTCTCCGCCCGTCGGCAGAGAGTTCAACCGATCAGCCGGTCGCCCGACTTCAGACTGAACTCCCTGCTTCCTCTTGAGGCGCAGTATTTATTACGTATGGAATAGTCCATTATGTTATAATGGGTAAGGTCCCATAAAAATGTCCGTTTTTAAAGGGATAATCAAATGTTGTATCCCCTACAGATCATTGATTTTAGTCTAAAGAAATTCTTTTGAAAGTCGAAACGTGTCATATGGTATTTTTTTTTTTCATTTTCTCATTTAGTTAACCGTCATTATTCTGATACAAATGGCTTATATATCATATTCTACCACACACGGACACACGCAAACACACAGACACACACACAGACAAACACACACACGTGTGTGTGTGTCTGTGTATATATATATATATATATATATATATATATATGTGTGTGTGTGTGTGTGTTTGTCTGTGTGTGTGTCTCTGTGTGTGTGCCCGTGTGTGTGTATGTGCAAAATATATGCAAACCTGTCTTGCTGTGTTGATCGAAAGACTTTCTGTATATTTGCTTGTATCCACACACACACACACACACACACACACACACACACACATATATATATATATATATATATATGTGTGTGTGTGTGTGTGTGTGTGTGTGGATACAAGCAAATATACAGAAAGTCTTTCGATCAACACAGCAAGACAGGTTTGCATATATTTTGATTTCATTATTTGTCCTCGTTTCCCCTGCATTGCGTCAGGGCAATTTTGCTTATTTATATAAAGTACAAAATATTTGACATATGTTTGCTCTAACTGATATGACGCCTCCCAACGTTTTCCATCGCTGCATGTAGTGTAAACAAGTGTTATTCGACAGGTGATAGTGACAGACAGGTAATCAAATGCGTTTCGTTAAATAACAGGGGTCATGTTTTAGGGGTTTTTTTTTTTTTCAAATTCACTGAATGAAGAAACGGATGAAAGAATGTATGAACTAATGTTGAAGTGGGAAGCTTTTATTAAACGCTTTCACATTTATATAATTCTACCAATGAATGCGTATATATGTATATCTGAGCTAAGTTCAAATTCTGGCCGAAGCCTTTGCGTTCACTTTTGCAGAAATGAACATCGGAAAATTATTAATACTGCACTCACCAATCCCTCCAGCTGTGGGTTAAATAGCAGCTTAGACTTGGCTCTCCAGCCTTGATTTGCCGTTAGTTTACGCGAAGAACACTGAATTTGAAACCTGTTGGGCGTGCGGCTTGGTACTTTATTCCGTAAAATTGAATTCGTTTTTTTTTTTTTTTACAATGACGTTCAGCGTGTAAAAAGCCCAAGAGCCACTCGAGGTAAAGTGTTATAGAATAATAAGCACAGTCTATGGAGATATCTAGGATAAATAACGGTTAACCATAGGCATGAAGATGATTGTAGTATTCGGGGAAGCATCATCTTGGGAGTCGGTCACACAAAGCATCGGTTCGTGGGAAGAAGCTGTTCGAGTGTAACATCTCATTAATGGAATAGGAAGGGAATGAGGGTAGTTCGCTGGACCGTGCTTAGTATGGCGGGTCAGCTGTGAAGCTCTATTACGACAGCAGTCTCTATATCGTTTGATCAGTCCTCGTATGTATCTATATTCGCAAGATTCCCACAATTCCCACAAATTCATGTTCTAAACAGTAATACTTCGTTATACATAGATCAGCGTTTCAGTCATTTTGCAAACAAATGGCATTATGATATCTAGGTATTATCAAATTTTAGATTACCGTAATTTCTCGAAAATAATACGCATTTTTTTTTTATTGCAAATTACAGGTGATAGTAGGGGTGTGTATTAAAAATGGGTTTAAACAAAAATATTGTTTTCGTTATTGATTTATAATAATAAATACGTACTTGTTTTTCCAAAATAAGAAAGATATTATCCCAATTTTCATTTTACATCCAGCACTAATAATTGTAACATTGTTTTTTGTCAATAAATTTATGTTTATCAGTAACCGCGTTTTTTATTTGGTGAAAAAAAATAAAAAAATAAAAAAATAACCTATAAAAAGGCCAATTTCGAAGAAATGAGGATATCAAGTTAAGAATTTATTGAAATTTTAATTTTCATCATCATCATCATCACTTTCTATTATAGAATCAATATTTAAATTGTCATTAAACAAATTATCATTCACAATATTATATTAGTCCTGTTCAAAATTATCTTCGACCTCTTCATTCTCTTGTCAAAGGATGTCATCTTCAGAGACATTCCATGGCTGTCGTGAGACAACACTTCTTGAAAAACCTCTCTTTATAACATCCTCACTGACGGAATTCCAAGATTCCTGGATCCATTTTACAATAAGTTCCAACTCTTTTTTTTTTTTTTTAACGGATTCTCACCGTTTTGCAAGTTATTTAAAGGCAGAAATATTTTCAGATTGTATTAACCTTTTAGGAGATAATACCGTGTTTGGCAAGAGCTTAACTACCGAATAGATGTGTGCCGTGTTACAGGCGGTGTACATTTATAAACATTTATGAAATCGGTCCCATAATAAACTTATAATGTTCAACACCTAAACTGTTCAATTTCATTGAGCTAGACTCAGTAGTTTTCACGATAATTGCTTTTAAAATTATATCAAATTTTTTAGGACACCACGCATATATTTATGTTGGTCACACCGCAAACTCGCTTTCACAACGTTTAACTCTCCATTTGAATGAAAATTCCACAATTTTTAGGAATTTAAAACAACATGCCTGGCCACATACACAATTCCGGAAAGTCCTTGTTGAAAACACAACTATACTTAACCATGAAAAAAATAAAGAGAAACTAAAAATTCTTGAAGCTATTTACATAAAACAGTTGAAACCTAACCTGAACAAAATAAACTATGAAAAATCCACAAATATTCTTAAATGTTTATAGTTGATAACAGGAGCTATTGGTTTATACCAACGGCTTTCCATAATTAACACTTTTCTTTATTTCCACTCTCACGTGGTCATGTGTTATGTCAATGCGATATTTGCTTCCTGCGTTTCATATGCACGATTTCATTGTTGCATAGCAATCTTCCATGCAAACAAAACAAACTATCATTGTTGCAACCAATCTAAAACAGAAATTACCATCTTTTTATTTAATTCATTATTTAATTTATTGTAATGTACTTGTAATCTCTGATGATGGCTTATGTAAGCCGAAAGCTTAGACAGGATTAACAATAAAATCATGTATCGACATAGTGATTTTCTTTTGTGTTTCTTTGATAATGCTAAAAAGCTTATTCAACAATATGAAAGGAACTTACTTAAAATAAATAGACAAAACTTTCTATATTATTTAACGAAACATGCATTAATGCTGCCTAAATACGCACACACACACACTATATATATATATAAGATAAAGAACAAATAGAAACGTTTATCAATTTAAAATGTTTCATTTTTCTTAAAGTTTCATCAGAGAATGGAGAAAAAAAAAACGAAATCCTGGTATTTTTACTTTTGCATCATTTGATTTTGTTAAACAAATGTTAGTATAATTTATGGAATTCCGAATCCAAGCAGAGACAACACGTCCCTTCGATGTTTCAAGAAATGAATGGATTCCAAGTCTAACTGAAAAACTGTTACTATTGCTTTATGTTCAAGCTTAAGATAAGGATGCTGAAGCTAGGTCTGATGCCTTAGACATCTAAAAGGCTTTCGACATTGTTTGGTATACAGGTCTTCTTCACAAAGTGAAAACTTACGGTGTCCCCGACCCAGTTTTTGAAACGATCCGGCCTTTCTTATCAAATCGTGAAACGAGGATTATCCTGAATGGCCACTCTTCCAGATCCTTTTCTGCTAATGCAGGTGTCCCCCAGGGCTCTATTTTGTTTTTAATTTTCATTAACGACATTTTTGATCGCATCAACTTGCTACCTATGCAGATGACACAACCATTTACTCCTGTCCCAAGAGTAAATCTGATCAGTCCAATAAGATCAAATTGGTAATGTCAAAAACGGCCCCGAGTCTCTTGCTAACCGAAACAAAAGATGACTTGTTAATTTAACACCCCCAAACTAAACTGCTATCTATTAATTATCTGCGACAACCCTTTCTGCCACCCATCAGTATGGCTGATGCTAACCTCCAGGAGAGTGAATTGTTATGTTTTCTCGGGATAACTTTCTCGGCAGACAAGTATTGAAAATACTATATTGAATCCATTGCTCGGACAGCTGTTAAGAAAGTTGACTCACTGAGCCATACCAAGCAATTTTCTCTCCAGAAGTCGTTACATATCTATAAGTCTATCTATTCGTCCATGCTTAAAATGCTGTTGCCACATATGGTATAGTGCTCCTGTTGGAATTTTTGGGTAGCTAGTACTAGTGAGCCAGCCAAAATGAGCTGACTCATTTTATAGTTCACCAATAGGAGGGTTAACCAATCAGAAGGCTCAAAATATTCACTGCGACGTGTATAAAGGCGGCCATGTTTTTCCCGAATATTCACTGCCAGCCTTTGATATCGAAGACTGAAGAATTACGGAACAGCTGCTGATGGTATTGGCGATATAGTCAGATTCAGTAGAGTGTCTGACTCGTGAGTGTTAATCTTTAACGTTGTTTCATTGAACAGATTACGTACTGCGCTGTATTCTATATTCATAGACTATGGTGAACACGGTTAGCACTATATACATATAGATCTTTGATAAAATCCAAGGAATAATCAGCAATATTATTGGTCTCGGCTTCAGTCACTTTCCCACCGCCATAAAGTTACTTCTCTGTACGTTTTTTTTATAAATAATTTAATGGCAGGTGTTTGGATGAGCTCTTCGCCATGGTACATACACTTTTTTAATCTAAGCGCAGTGCTAAACTGGCGACGAGGTCTCACCAATTTACAGTTGAGTTGATTAGATGTAACCGTAAGTTCTATGTTGAGCATTTCTTCACTCGTACTTCTCGCTTTTGGAACTCTCTTCCGGCTCTACACTTTCCAGTCAACTTACCAAACTTTAAATGCATAATGTCCATTGCTATCTACTGTCCTACTGATTACTCTTCTCTTGTTTCTCATTTTTAATTCTTTCACACTCAGGAATTCCCTTTCGTCTTAGTGACTTTACTGCTTTACTTGAGGTAAACTTGTTTAAAAAAATGTATAGTAATTCTAGTTTCCTTATGTGGGATTTTGTAATAATGAATATTCGTAAGTGTGTGTGTGTGTGTGTGTGTGTTTCTAGTAGACATTATATCTGTTAGTTTTTGGCGTGTTGATTTGGGAACGTTTTTACGTAGGTGCCGTTTTGTTTTAGATAAACATATGTGAGATTCTTTAACAACGGATTCACTAAAGATTGGTGATAATATGTTTTTGACATGTATTTATAGTTGGTAATATAGTTATTAGTAATCCGCCGATGTATTTTTGACGTAAATTATATTCTTTTTTCTTTTTAATAGGGTGGCATTTGTAAAACCAAAGTTATGGCCAGTTTTGTACTTGTGTATAACGAGTGAGTTTGATATTATTGTCTAAACGTAAATTTCTTTTATGCTCGTTTTTAGATTTCCTGATGTTTCTTCGATATAAGTGCTTTTACATTGTAAGCAATTTATTTTATAATTACCGGCATCTAAATTGGTGTTGTTTTGGACATGATGGTAAGGATCATATTCGGGGTAATTAATTTATTTACAACTTTAGGATAAAGAGTGTTAGAAGGGGTAGAGTTATGAATGTTGTGTTGTTGTTAGATGTCTAGTTTATTTTATCCACATCTCATTCTCTGATGGGGATTTTAATAAAAGTTAAACATATTAGATTGATAAACATTTCCTTTATTTATCGTATCATTCTGTCAGATTCCCGTTCATACCTGATCTATATTTGATCCCAAATCATATATAATCGCCAGATTCTTTCCATCGTTCAGTTGTTGCAGCAGAAATTGATGTTGTTATTCATTGATTTATTTTGTATTTCGAAATGCTTTTAAGCGAGTCACTCTGAATGTTTTAAAATATAATCAATAGCGTATGATCGATACACTCTCTAGAAAGAGCCCTTTTTTCTATAAATACTTTAAAACCGGTGTAAATTGAAGTCTTTGTAAATTTTTTTTAAAGAAAAAATTATCATTATTGTATCGCGGCGTTCGAATCAAAGATATTTTTGGACAATTGAACTCTTTAATGTTTATTTATCCTGCAGCATACATGCCAGTTCTAGTCTATGGTTTTATTCGCGTATGTCATTAAAGAAACCGAAAGAAAAAAATTCTCTTAAAAAATAACTAGGCGAAAAGGACTATTTTTTTACGGTTTATCAACCATTTGTGAGTTATTTCAAAACAAACTATTTTGGATTTTAAGAATAATTCTTTTTTTGCGAGTGTATATTGGATTAACAATTTCATGGGATAATAACGATTTTCCAGATACAATTCCTACTATTTAAGCCCATAGCTAAGTGAGGGTTAAAAAACTCGAATAGAATTCAAATTCGGCTCTCATTCCGAGTAGGCGAAGAATAATAATAATACAACGACATGCAGATCTTTAACACTAAACTTGACCACGTACAGGGCTCAAGAGCCTCTCAGGGTAGATGGCTAGTTCTAAAACTGTTATGATAAAAGAGGTCTGTGATAAGAAGTTGTGGTAGGAAAGTATGATTATAAAAATAAGTAGTTTAATTGAAGAGATCAATATTAAAGTGTTCACACATGCAGGGGCCTATTCCATAAAGTGCCAGTACTTGGAGCTGAACTTTCTTCAGACATTTGAAATGATTCTGATTCGATTCCGTGAAAATGGCATGGCGTGTCTGTATCGTAAATGAGCTTGTGTTCCTCTGATGTCGATCATACAGGACTAAATACATTTTTTTTTCAATCAGCCATTCTTGAGTTCCCGCATACGTTGCCAACGTAAAAAAATCTTTCCCCTTCTCACTGCTTCTGCCTTTTTTTTTTTTTATCATACCAACACAACAGCCGACTGACCAATTAGCATTCTTCGCTTCGACCTCAGTTACCGAGTCAAATGTCATCCTCCAGTCCGACCAGTCAGCACGCGACTTGCTATTCGTCGAACCACGCTAAGCTGTACAAACGCCACCGTTAGGGATATGCACTTTTGGAAAATCTAACTTAAGGAGAGGAGATTTATGCCATTTTCAAGGAAGAAAATGCCGCTGCTATGTGTCGTGTATTGAGGTAAGGAACTTTTCACCAGATGCAAACGACTTCACTTGCTTCTACGTAACTGTTCACCACAGTGTCTTATATGTATATGTCTAGTGTTGAAACAAAAGAATGGAACTCATCTAAAAATTTGCCGTTGAAATAGAGTAGCGATAGGTCTGCGGCTTTGCACCTTTGGAGAAGAGATTGCAGAGTGGGAGAAGTGACCTCCTCTTCGAGACTGCTAAAATTCTTTTGGAATCTATCAGTGCTGGAATGTGATGATTGAACAACTTCAGTCCATATATAAAAGTCTAACGTTTTCCGCTGACATGACGTGGAAAGATTATATTGAATGGATTCCTCGGTCTGTTGCTCGGAAAAAGAATCTGCAATGTTATTGGTCCTGACCTGGCATTTTCGTTTCACTCACTTTCACTCCGCCGTTACGTGGCCGCTAGACTTAATGAATTTAAGCGTGCTGGTAGATTGGCGGCGAAGTCTCACCATCTTGCAGTTGAAATGGCTATATGTAACCGTAAGTTCTATGCTAAACGTTTCTTCTCTCACCTTTTTCGCTTGTAGAACCCTTTTGTGGCTTATTGTTTCCGAGTCAATTTTGATCTTTAAAAATTTAAATGTAATGTCAAGCGTTATCTTCTGTCTTCTATTTCCTGCTTTTTTTTATTGTTTTCGCGACTTACTAATTGTTTTATTTTTCTCATATTCTCTCACTCTCCTTAATCCTCACACACATTTCACATAGGCAAAAGCTCTTCGTAATGTCTGAGCTGTACTTTTGTATTTCTTTAAGGCAAGGATCACCAGAAATCCCTTCAATGAGTCTATCGGAACTTTTTCCAATCAATCCAAGGGCTCCAATTACAACTGGAAATACAGATGTCCTCATGTGCCACATTTTTGAGTTTTCGATTTCAAGGTCCTTGTACTTTAATAGGTTCTTGTAGATCATCAAAGATAAATTACAATCTGTAGAAACTGCCATGTCAAGTAGGCGCATTCTGTTTTTGTGACCTTTGATCAAGATGTATGGCCAATTAGCTTTGATTGTTCTGTATGTGTGTATTGTAAGGTCCCAAGTCTCATCATCTTACAGTTGAAATGGCTAGCTGTAACCGTAAGTTCTATGCTAAAGGTTTCTTCTCTCACTGTTTTCGCTTGTTGATCTCTTTTCTGGTTTATTGTTTCCCAGTCAAATTTTGCAGTGTCAACCGTTATCTTCTGTCTTTTTAATTCCTGCTCTTTTATTGTTTCCACACCTTACTAATTGTTTTCTTTTTCTCATATTCGCATATTCTCTCACTCTCCGTAATCTCTTAATTACACACATTGTACATAGATAAAGCTCTTTGTAATGTGCGAGCTGTACCTGTGATACAATTTTTTGTATTAATTTAACACATGGGCTGCCAGAAATCCATTCAATGAGTCTATCGGAACCATTTCCAATCAATCCGAGGGCTCCAACTACAACTGGAAATACTGATGTCCTCGTGTGCTACATTTTTGAGATTTTCACTTCAAGATCCTTGTATTTTGATAGTTTTTTGAAGATATTAAAAGATACATTACAATTTGCAGGGACTGCCATGTCAATAAGAAAGCACATTCTGTTTTTGTACCCTTTGATCCCGATGTCTGGGCAATTAGATTTGATTGTTCGGTCTGTGTGCATTGTAAAGTCCTATAAAATTGCTACAGGCCCTACCTTTGTAACCGGGTCTGGGTGGTGTTCATATCAATTTCTTGCAGTTACATATTTTCCGGTTCAGATATTGGCCCACTCTATCATGTCGAGTTTTTTTATTATTATTATTAGTGTTGTTATTTCCTCCCGCGTACCAAACAGCAATATGAGGTCAGAAATGGCTTCATGGCATTTTTCACTGATCATTTTTGCAAAAAAAAAAAAAAAAAAAAATTTAAGATTGCACACATTATTATTATTATTATTATTATTATTATTAATAATAATAATAATAAAATAATAATAATAATGATGTTTAAAATAATAATAATAATAATAATGTGTGTGACTTTTTAAAATTTATTCGTATCATTATTATTATTATTATTATTATTATTATTATATATTATTATTATTATATTCAGTTACCGTATGTTCCCACATGTTACATAATTATATGTTACTACATGTTGCTACATTATACATGTTCCCACATTATACATGTTCCCACATTATACATGTTCCCACATGTTGCATAATTATGTGTTCCCACATGTTCCCATACTATACAAGTTTACACATTATACATGTTCCCACATATAGTAACTTGTGACTTGCATTAGTGATCAAGTCATAGCAGGTCCCCTCAATATTGTTTCACGATTCTGTTTTGATTAACGCTGTTGTTTGGATAGTCCCGACTTTTCCAGTTCATGCATGTTCCACTTGCATATTTGCAACAAGTAACTGAAGGATTTCGACGCGGCAAGTCACCCCAAGTCTCCAGCAACTTTCTCAATGTCCTCACATACTCCAGGAATGCCGTGGCATGGGCAGCATCTTCTGTACATCAAAATTGGTCTAAATTTGCATTTAATGTTTTGGCACTATTCCAAGTACATTCCTACGGTCATGTTTCTAATCTTTAGATTCCACACATTTGGTCTTGTGCCAGACTTTACATTAAGTAAATTGGAAGAAAGGTAGAAAATGCACTGCGATATTCCTCGAGGTGTTTGTGTTAGATCCGCCGTCGATTATTATTATTATTATTATTATCATTATCCAAAAAGTCAGATCTTCTCAAATTTCGTTGCGCTCAATTTTTTCTTTCTGTAAATTCTTTCTTTTCTTTCGTTAATGCTTTTCCTCGTGTGGCGTAATGGATAGCGGATCGGATTGAGGATTTGGAGAGTCGGGTTCGAATTCCAGTTGAATCTATTACATTCGCTTACGTGCTGATACCACTGGAAAATGTATGAATCTTCTTCTTGTCCTCGCCCAGCTATGGGTAAATAGCAGGACAGAGCAGGTTCAATAGCCGTGAGATGGCAACTGGTCTATCGCAGAAAGAAATGGCAATCTACTGCGGGAAAAGCATCTGCCTCGTCGGTCATGTATCGAGAGATACATGATCGCTTAAGTGTGTATCAAGTATGGCACATAACTCACTAAAATTCACTTGCGTCTTAATACTATTGGGAAAAGGTATGAATCCTCTTCTTCTCCCCCGCGCTATGGGTAAATAGCAAGACAGACGGGTTCTATAACTTTTGATGGCAACTGGTCTACCGCTGAAAGAAGATTTTCATTGATATTTTCTTTATTTTAACCGTTTTTTTTCTCGATCTGTTTTTTTTTTATTACTTTATTTTGTTTTTACATTTGCTTTCGTCTTTTTTCTTCATTCTTTTTAAGGTTTATCATATTTCTTTTTTTTTCTTTTTCTTCTTTCTATTCTTTCATTTCATTTTTCTCATTTTTTCTTTTTTCCTTTCTTTTCCTTCTCTTTTGTCTCCCTTCCCACTTATTCTTTTTCTCTTCCTTCTCTTTTGTCTCCCTTCCCACTTATTCTTTTTCTCTTCCTTCTCTTTTGTCTCCCTTCCCACTTATTCTTTTTCTCTTCCTTCTCTTTTGTCTCCCTTCCTCCTTATTCTTTTTCTCTTCCTTATCTTTTGTCTCCCTTCCTCCTTATTCTTTTTCTCTTCCTTCTCTTTTGTCTCCCTTTCCCCCTTATTCTTTTTCTCTTCCTTCTCTTTTGTCCCCCTTTCCCCCTTATTCTTTTTCACTTCCTTCTCTTTTGTCTCCCTTCCTCCTTATTCTTTTTCTCTTCCTTATCTTTTGTCTCCCTTCCTCCTTATTCTTTTTCTCTTCCTTCTCTTTTGTCTCCCTTCCTCCTTATTCTTTTTCTTTTCCTTATCTTTTGTCTCCCTTCCTCCTTATTCTTTTTCTCTTCCTTCTCTTTTGTCTCCCTTTCCCGCTTATTTTTTTTCACTTCCTTCTCTTTTGTCTCCATTCCTCCATATTCTTTTTCTCTTCCTTCTCTTTTGTCTCCCTTCCTCCTTATTCTTCTCCTCTTCCTTCTCTTTTGTCACCCTTCCTCCTTATTTTTTTTCTCTTCCTTCACTTTTGTCTCCCTTCCTCCTAATTCTTTTTCTGTTCCTTCTCTTTTGTCTCCCTTCCTCCTTATTCTTCTCCTCTTCCTTCTCATTTGTCACCCTTCCTCCTTATTTTTTTTTCTCTTCCTTCACTTTTGTCTCCCTTACTCCTAATTCTTTTTCTGTTCCTTCTCTTTTGTCTCCCTTCCCCCTTATTCTTTTTCTCTTCCTTCTCTTTTGTCTCCCTTTTTTCTTATTCCTTTTCTCTTCTTTCTCTCATGTCTCCATTCTCCCTTATACTTTTTCTCTTCCTTCTGTTTTGACCCCCTTCCCCCTAATTCATTTTCTCTTCCTTCTCTTTTGTCTCTCTTCCCCTTTATTCCTTTTCTTTTCTTTCTCTTTTGTCTCCTTTCCTCCATATTCTTTTTCTCTTCCTTCTCTTTTGTCTCCCTTCCTCCTTATTCTTCTCCTCTTCCTTCTCTTTTGTCACCCTTCCTCCTTATTTTTTTTCTCTTCCTTCACTTTTGTCTCCCTTCCTCCTAATTCTTTTTCTGTTCCTTCTCTTTTGTCTCCCTTCCTCCTTATTCTTCTCCTCTTCCTTCTCTTTTGTCACCCTTCCTCCTTATTTTTTTTTTCTCTTCCTTCACTTTTGTCTCCCTTCCTCCTAATTCTTTTTCTGTTCCTTCTCTTTTGTCTCCCTTCCCCCTTATTCTTTTTCTCTTCCTTCTCTTTTGTCTCCCTTTTTTCTTATTCCTTTTCTCTTCTTTCTCTCATGTCTCCATTCTCCCTTATACTTTTTCTCTTCCTTCTATTTTGACCCCCTTCCCCCTAATTCATTTTCTCTTCCTTCTCTTTTGTCTCTCTTCCCCTTTATTCCTTTTCTTTTCTTTCTCTTTTGTCTCCTTTCCCCCATATTCTTTTTCTCTTCCTTCTCTTTTGTCTCGCTTGCTCATTAATCTTTTTCTATTAATTCTCTTTCGACACCCTTCCCCTTATTCTTTTTCTATTCCTTCTCCTTTGTCTCCCTTCCCCCTTCTGATTTTTCTCTTCCTTCTCTTTTGTTTCCCTTCCCTCTTATTCTTTTTCTTTTCCATCTCTTTTGTCTCCCTTCCTCTTTATTTTTTCTCTTCCTTCTCTTTTGTCTCCATTCCTCCTTATTCGTTTTCTCTTCCTTCTCATTTGTCTCCATATCACCTTATTCTTTTTTCTTCTTTCTCTTTTGTCTCCTTTCCCCCTTATTCGTTTTCTCTTCATTCTCTTTTCTCTCCCTTCCCCCTTACTCTTTTTCTCTTCCTTCTCTTTTGTCTCCCTTCCACCTTATCCTTTTTCTCTTCCTTGTCTTTTGTCTCCCTTCCTCCTTATTCTTTTTCTCTTTCTTTCTCTTTTCTTTCCCTTCCCCCTTATTCTTTTTCTCTTCCTTCTCTTTTGTCTCCCTTCCTCCCTTATTCTTTTTCTCTTCCTTCTCTTTTGTCTCCCTTCCTCCTTATTCTTTTTCTCTTTCTTCTTTTATTCCTGTTCTTATTTTCATTTTTTTTCCTTATTCCTAATTTTTCTTTATTTCGCTTTTTATCCCTATTTTTTTTTCTTTTTCTTTTCTCTTTCTTACTCTTACTCACCTTCTTGTTCTTTTTTTTTTTCCATAACCTATTCTTTTTCCTGATCTCTTTTTACTTTAATTTTCATTTCCTCCGGTTTTTTTCCAACCCTTCCTCGTCTATATTTCCTTTTTCTATTCTCTCGCTCTCTTTATTTTTCCCTCTTCTGTTCTTTCATATTCTTCTTTTTCTTCATTTTATTAATTGTCGTTTATTTGTTATTAATATTTCCATGGTATTTTTTTTTTATTTCATATTCGCTTTTATTTTTCCAAAACATTTCGCTATTTTCCACGGCCTTTTTTTTTATTTCTAGTGCTTACTTTACTCTTTTTCCTCAGTTCGTCATTTTTTTCCCGTTCTTCATTTCCCGCCAATTCCCGTCTTTACTCAAAATGGCGCCAACAGTCTTGTTTCCGACAGGTTTCCCATGGAAGCCTTTCTTCAAGTAAGAATCTCAAGAAAGCAATCTGATTTTTATATTTTCATGTTTTTCTTTTTGTCATGTCCGTTTTTTTTTTGTTTTTTTTTTTCACTGCGCTTGATGCTTTTTGTCCTGAACTCGTGGTGAGTGTTTAGCCCCATGCATAGATGAGACACACAACTAGTAAAAGCGGACACACATGCGAACACTTGAATAATTTATATGCTCTATACTTATATTAAAGTGCGTTGAGATTTTGCAATTGTACAATTTCTCATCCCAACACATACGTTTTGCGCATATGTGTGTATGTCTTCGCGGGTACAAATTGTTATATGTATATATGTCTATAGGCGATAGTAATCTCACAAGAGTATGTGCCAACTACGTGATCGTGAATACATCTGCGGGGAATATTGAAAGAAAGGTAACAATAGAAACAGCATGTGTATGACATTCCACATACACACACAAATACACATACACATGAATATATGTGTTATATACCCTACCGGTGAAAACTAATGGGTATGTCCCAATCCTCATAAATTCGTTGGACTATTGTAAGTGGGGATAATGTACTGTCTAAGTAGTCCACCACTAGAAGTCGTTTACCTACTTCACACCGCTGGCGAGTATTTTATTTTGTTCAGGTTATAAAGATTACCATTTCATTTCCAACCACCGTTTTGGTTATTCCTCATTCAGTAACCCTTTTCTTGGTTACAAAGATATGTATATTAATTATAATAGTAATATTAGCCGTTTCCTTACAAGGAAACATTTTGGTATTAATCGATCAAGCAGCCTGTACTACATTCGGTTGAAATTTATAAAATAATTTATTTTAGGAAAGCAGGTTTCTAAAGTCCGGTAGCTGTTATCGTTCTTTCCAATACTGATGGGAATTTCCCTGCTTTAAGTAGCGTGGAATGTCAACATCTTGATTATGTTATTATTTTCTAGTCGAGTTACATGTGGTGTACATTTTAGTTGTCGCGGCTATTCGTAAATCTCAAGAGATGTGCTTTCTGTTATTTGATACAGTTCTTTGTGATTCTGTAGCGCCAGTCTACAATGTTCAAACAAGAATGGTTTACGCCAAGACCCACAGGTTTCACTTTTGCTCAAAGTCATTTTTAACCATTTGTCGCAGAAAGCGGTTGTATAGAGCTGACAGTTTCTGATCCGGTTTGCATGACATCCATATTTAAGTCTCGATCTGATGAGGCTATTTAAGAACCTGACTTGAGTTTTATATTGAACTTTTGGTTTTGCAACAATTGGCGGTGTTGTGCAAAACTACCTCTGACACAACCTATTCTATGTTCAATTTCCTTTTCTCCTATAGCTAATTTCTCATAACTGATCTATACGCCGATGTATCTAAAGTGTTTATTATTTACTTTACTAATTCCACTGAATTTTTATGATGGATTCAGAGTAGGTGCCATCACTGATTTCATTCTAATTTCAGATCATAATTTCTGTTTTGGATAGACTCCTATTTCTCGGAACACTTGGTAGATTATGTTGATTTTCTGTTCAACAATAATTTTATCCCACCTATAAATACCTATATCATCTTTATATCCCCCTTCACTATCAGTCCATTGACCTTGCGAGGAAGAGCAGGATTATTGTCTTTTATTGTGATATGCTTAAATGGGCAGTGTTTCTAAATGCGCAGGAATTACTCCAGAAAAACATTAAATAGAGTGGGGCTCTCCTTTACACCTTGTTCTAGCGATGAGGTTTAAAATGTTTCCTTATTGGGGTTCTCGCCAGACACGTAAGATTTTGTAGATCGATACAATTTCTCTATTATATCGATGCATTCAATGGTTATGGAGTTTGGAAGGTGATTTCTAATGGACGGGAATTGGAAGTCTCTATTGATATGGTCATATGCTGGTGTGAGCTCAATAAAGCAGGTATACAGTTTACTCCATCGCATATTTCACCAGAACAAAAACCAAAGCGAAGAGCTTCATAATGAAGCAAGGTTCTATTTGTATTTAAAGCATGATTTTGAACCTTTTTGCAGCCACGTGATCAAATCACACCGGATCAAACGACGGTTTCTCCTGCAAAAGGGGACACAGGTTCGAATCCTGCCGGAGGGCGCATTTTCTTTAATAATTTTTCTCAAGTGTTCATGTCAGTAGACTAAATAAAACACTGTTTAAAATAAAAACGGAGCATCTACTCAAATATGGGTTCCAGTAGAAATAACGTTTAAAGTAATATATATATATATATATATATATATATATATATATCAGAGAGCTTTCCACCAACATTAACTTAACCCTTGCCTTCATATCATCATGAAACAAGCGAATATTCCACAAAGCCTTTCTGTTAACGGTGTCAAATGCCTTTGTCAAGTCAATAAATACCTGGTAGAGATCCTTATTCTGCTCGATACACTTTTCTTGCAGTTGTCTGTATATATATATATATATATATATATATATATTATTTAAACGTTATTTTTAGTGGATATCCATATTTGAGTAGATGGTCCGTTTATTTATTAAACAGTATATTTATTTTCGTCTACTCTCCTGAATATTCTAGAAATCTTATTCAACAAAAATATGCGCTCTCCGACAGGATTCGAGCCTCTGTCCTTCTTGGCAGGAGAAAAACAGTCGTTAGATCCGATTGTTGGAGCGACGAAGCACTGCACGACTAAGCTGAATAGTGCCTTATAAATGCAAATCTTCCCCAGACTTTCGAAATATACATATCTACTCAGTTTCGTATCCTAACGTAAACAAAGTAATTTCTTAAAAAGTAATGGATTTTTTAGTTATTAATTCGACAGATTTTATTACTTAAACGTCTTTTTTTAGTGGATATTTATATTTGCACAGATGCTCTGTTTATTTATGGTTAATACACACTCATATATATATATATATATATATATATATATATATATATATATGTATATATATATATATATATATATATTAGGTTGGTGCAAAAATGATGTCGTTTTCTCACAGAGTAACATATGTGAGAAAACGACATTATTTTTGCACCAAACTAATATATATCTAAAATATGTAAATACATATTTATACCTACACACACACACACACACACACACACACACATATATATATATATATATATATATATATATATATATATATAATTCCAAGAGGATAGAATCCATGTAGAACTCAATGTCCGGGACAGAGTAAGAATATAATAAAAAGGCTTAAACATTAATATTCCATGGTTATAATTTATAATTTATTACATTGGAATCGCAGTTACGTTCCAATTCATCAGACCTACAAATTCAAAAAGAAAACAGAAAAAACAACTCCGGTAATAAAAAAATAAATTTAGCGAGAGTGTATGTATGAGAATGGGGGACGAATGTGAGGGCTAACAGAACGTTCTAGAGAGGGGTAACAGACGAGAGAAGAAGAGGAAGGCCTAAAAGTGAAGGTGGGGGTTAAAATTTAACAGAGATAAATTCAAAAGAGAAGTCAGTTAAATGTGTGATACAGATAAAGTTGAATTATTTTCCGACGCATAATTTATTTTTAAATCGCTGACCTAAATTAATTTGAAAACTGGGTTTATACATTTGTAGTGACATTACGCACAATAATCTAAACTTAAAAATCAGAAGATAAGAAAGAGAGAGAAAAGAAAAGAAAAGAAAAGAAAAACAAAAACATGGGGAAAGATGGACTGCGGGGGGGGGAACTAAAACCGAAGGGTATTTATAAAAGAGCTGCTGTACAATCAAGAAAATTTGACAAAAGTAATCAAGAACACAAGGTGATATATAGAAAGAACAATAAAAAACAGCAATTAAGACGGCAGAAGATAACGATTGACATTGCATTTAAAGTTTGCCTTCTTATTCCCCGTTTTTTATAAAACATATATATATATATATATATATATATATATATATATATATACATACATATATATATATATATATATATATATATATATATATATATACATATATATAACTTCAAATGCAATGTCAATCGCTATCTTCTGCCGTCTTAATTCCTGTTTTTTATATATATATATATATATATATATATATATATATATATATATATATATATATATATATATATTAAGCGTTTCACCCCAAGCAAGGCGAGAAACCACTAGAAAGCATGGGGTTACAGAAGATTTGGAGCAAGATCAGATAGGAGTGATAGAGGAAAGGATGAGGAGAAGGATAGTGGATAGATCAAGGCAGGAAGATGTCGATTGATATTAAATTTGAATAGTTGGAGATTATAGCTCTCAGGGAAACTAGAATAGGGAAGGGAGTTCCACAGGCGAGAGGTGTGAGACCTGAAACTATTGGAGTAGAAGAGACGGCTACATTTAGGAGTTTCGTCAGTGAGCGGGATACAGGACTCGTAGGGCGCTTGAACTCATGAAGTCTGGGAAGCAGCGAATGCAGCTCTTCGAAGTAATTGCCATGAAAATATTTGTAAAAAAGACAGAGAGAAGCGACGGCGCGTCTGTCAGAGAGTGACTGTAGACGAGATGCCAGAACAAGGCCAGTTATATTGCATATCCGCCTTTGGAGCCTATCAAGAACCCCGAGGCAAACAGAAGGGGCACCAGACCATATATGGCAGTAATAATCCATGCAAGGGCGAATAGTTGATTTGTAGATCTGGAGGATCGATTCCGGGGAGAAAAATTTCCTGGCGCGGCACAGGGAGCCAACTTTCCTTGCGGTGGACGAAGCAACTGACTCAAAGTATTTGTTCCATCTCAGGTCAGCAGTCAACGTGAGACCGAGCAGCCGCAGTGAGTTGCTCTCGAGGAGTTGAGCGTCAGACATTCTAATGGAGGGCAAAGAAGGATCTCTGTGGTGATTAATAGAGAGCAGTTTTGTTTTTGAGGCATTAAAGTTAACCAGCCAAATCCTGCCACAGTTCACAACCGATTGGAGGTCCTTTTCGAGACGCACAGCCAGGTTAGTTTTGTCAGTGACACTAGATTCTTTTTTGAGGCCGGAGTAAATTGTGGTGTCATCCGCGTAGATGCCAATTTGGGAATTTATGGCGTCAGGAAGGTCATTTATGTAGATAAGGAATAGAGTGGGGCCTAGGATGGAGCCTTGAGGAACACCTGCGTTCGTGGGATAGGAACTGGAGAAGAATCCGTTGAGAACGACCTTCAATTCACGGTTTGGCAGGTATTAGGTCAAACAATCGACCTGTAATGCCATAACCCTGGAGCTTGCGAAGAAGGCCGGCATGCCAAACCCTATCAAACGCTTTAGAGATATCTAGGGCCACGGCACGAGCTTCTCCGTTATTTTGAAGAGCTTGGTAGATAGTTTCAGTGATTTCCGTAAGCACATCAGCTGTAGATCGGGCAAAGTGAAAGCCATATTGCTTGCCTGAGAGCAGATCATGGGATGTAAGGAGGTTAACCACTTCGGTATTGATTAGGGCTTCGAAGACTTTGCCGAAGAGGGGTAGGAGACTGATAGGGCGGTAGTTAGAAGGGTCAGAGGGGTCGGCAGAGTTCTTGAAGACAGGATCAATCGAAGAGGACTTCCAGCAGTCAGGAAAACAATATTCCTTGAGGCAGTAGTTATATAGTTTAGAGAGGCCGGGCGCACATTTCTTCAGAGCAATGGCTGGTATCCCATCTCCACTACTAGCCTTGTTGGGGTCTAAATTGGAGATAATGCCCACTACCAAAGACGGGGTTATGTGTAACCCACTCAATAGGGCCTCAGTTCTAAGAGGGAAGTCGGGTATGGATACACCGGAAGAGTCGAGCGTTGAGTTGAATGAAAATTTCCGAGCAAAGCATTCAGCCTTGTCGGCAGAGGAGGCCAGGACTTCGAACTGGTTGAACAAAGGAGGTATGGAGGGTTTGCAATTGTTCAATACACTCTTGCAGAGACGCCAATAATATTTGGAGCCAAATTTGCGAGATGCAATACGCTTAGCAAATAGTGACTTAGCATCGTTGAGGACACGCTTACACACGTTACGGGCGGAGGCAAAGAGACGTCTATTGCAGTCAGACATATCGCTACGAAATAGGTGAAAGAAGTGGTTCCTATGGGCAATGGCGGCTGAGTAAGCAGCGGAGAACCAAGGGGAGGAGCGCAACTTGACCCTATATTTCCTTGAGGGAATGAAAGCATCGATTCCAGCCTTAACCCAGGATGAGACCTCAGAAGCATATTCTTGGACGGGGAGCGTAAAGACAACATCTCAGGGGACATTGCGGAGGAAATCATGGAATGAGTCCCAATCAGGTCGTTGATAGTAGAACGAAGTTCTAGTGGCAGGAGGTTCTTTGCAGGGGGTGGAGTTGAAGGAGATGTTAACAGTTACTACAGCATGATCAGAGTTGCCAAGAGGGTAGTGTTCCGTGGCGCTACAAGACTCGGGGATGGAGGTAAAACACAGATCGAGAAGAGAGGCTTTACCTTCCCGGTTGAAGGCAAAACAAGTGGGGAAGTTAACAATCTGCGTGAGGGATTGAGAGACTGAAAAATTAAGTGTTTGAATGCCTGCATGGTCAGTAATATATATATATATATATATATATATATATATATATATATATATATATATAACTTTAAATGCAATGTCAATCGTTATCTTCTGCCTTCTTAATTCATGTTCTTTTATTGTACTTTCTCTATCTCACCTTGTGTTCTTTTTTATATTCTCTCACAATCAGTAACACCTTTCGTCATAATGGCTTTATTGCCTTTCGCAAGGTAAAATGATTAAATAAAATCTCTTAATAATTGTCTTCATTTCAGACATGCATCTAGCTATCTATCTATGTCGGCGTGTTATCTCTCAGTCTCTTAATATATTTATTTATTTGATTATATCCACCCCAAGCAAGGCAATAAAGCCAGTAAAATACAAGGGGTTACTGAGTATGAAAAATAAGACAAAATACAAACATTATTAAGGTGCGAGAACAATCAAGACGACCGTAGATGACATTGCATTTAAATTTTTGAAGTTCAAAGTTGGCTTTAAAACATGGAGCCTGAAGAGAGTTCCACAAGTAAGAAGTGCGAGAAAATAAACCGTTAGCATAGAACTTACGGTTAAATCTAACCAACGTTTGTTTTTTATTTCATGCATCTATCTATCTAGCTATCACGAAAGAAGCAATGTAAGGCGTTTGTAACGGGGCGATATTTAGCAGATTTGTCTCGTAGACCAGTTCTTTGGTTGAATGAGTTCCAATTTCAATCTATCAATCTATTCTGCCTTCTTAAAATTATTTACTAATTCTTTTAATAGCAACTAAAGAAAGAAGTATATTAATAGTTCTATAGATATATATTATAGATATAGATATATATTAATATATTATAGATATAGATATATATTAATATATTATAGATATTATTAATATATTTCAATCCTTTTTCGTTCTCTCGTTTCTCATATCTGTTGTATAATGTTCGGCGTCACCGATCCGTTCGTTCACGTTTTTCTTTAGCAACTGACACAACATCTGAACTAATTTAATGTTCAATGCACAGAATGTCGAAAACGCAATCATGCACAAACTGTATAAAATCTTATCTGAGGCGGTTTCCTTTTCTAAAATTACCGATTTTAGTTGGTTTAGTAGAAAAAGTTACAGGGCCGTTTACGAGTAAATATTGCTTCAGTTCTTCCATATGTAATTTCGAACAGTGAACAAGTCGAAAATAAACACAAAAATGAATGATGTGAAAACAAATTGTAAAGATTTTTTTATTATTATTTTTATTTATTTGTTTTTTTTGTAATAAAATTTCGCTCATCGTATATTGCCTGAATTTTAATCAAAATTTGGTGTCGGCTGCTATGATTCGCGCCAAACCTTTTCCCCCTTCCTTTTTATAATTTCTCACTCTGTTCTTTCCTTTGGCTTTCTTTTTTTTTTCTCTCTCTCTTCTGTTCCACCTTTCTCTCTTTTTGTGTTCTTTAACATCCTCTCTTCTGTCTTTCTCTTTTCTCTCGATCTTTCTCTTCCTCTGTTTTCTCTTCCTCTTTCAAAATTTCCTAAATTTAGCTTAAATTATAAAAATGAGGCACTCAGTGTGGAACGAAATCGTAAAGGCAGTAAAGGCAGTAAAGGCATATGGGGATAGATCGGTAGTGATTACGCCACGGCGAGGTACTCATATACAGTGTAACCCGGATATAAGAGACCCGGATATAAGAGAGACTTTTTTTATTTATTTTTTTATTTTCTTCTCCACTCGCAACCTTTTACTCTCATTCACCGACTTCCATTTTCTTTCCATCCTTCTTTCCATTTTCCTTTCCTTCTTTCCTTTTTTCTTTTTCTTTCTTTCTTTTTTTCTCATCTTTCTTCAAGTCTCACCATTTTATGATTTTCTTCTCCACTCTCGACCTTTTACTATCATTCACCGTCTTCCTTCCTTCCTTCCTTCCTTCCTTCCTTAAGTCTCACCTTTTTATCGTTTACTTCTCCGCTCTCGACCTTTTACTCTCATTCACATCTTCCACATTTTCTTTCTTTCTTTCTTACTTGTTTCTTTCTTTCGTTCAGTTTAAGCATATATAATCGATATGGAGGCGATGAATTACCGGAAAATTTTTCTGGACGTAATAATGAGCATCTAATAATCTTTGAAAACTTTCAGGAACTAATTACGTTCTTTTCATTTCAATAACTTATTGTTGATCCAACGCAATATTTTGCATCTATCTATCTATCTATCTATCTATCTATCTATCTATCTATCTATCTATCTATCTATCTATCTATCTATCTATCTATCTGATTCTGCTGATATTTATCTATCTGTACACTGCGTGCCAAATTATTATCGAGATAACTTTTTTTCTAATATTTCAAAAACAATCCAATAAATTCACACAAAATTTTCACACAATATTGGCAACACTGACCTACGCAATCACTGAAATTTTTGTGCTGATCTGCGCAATGTAAACAAACTGGCACCATATTTGTTATCACCACGGTGATTTGAGCGTGCCAAATTATTATAACGTGTAAGAATTTAGTGAAATGATGTGCCGTAAAAGCAGTTTAAGTGATGCTGAAAAGAAAACTATCACCCCAGAACTCTCAAAAGGTAAATCTACCTAGAAATTTCTAAAATGATGAGGAGGTGTCATCAAACAGTGAAAAAGTTCACCACTGACCCTACACAAGTACGCAAAAGGGCAGATAAAGGCAAGCCGAGGGTTATTTCATATCGTCTCATGTCACGACTTAAACGAAAGGCCACGAAGGACCTTGGACTTACCAGTCAAGAGCTTTTCAGTCGTATTGGGGATCCTACTGTGTCTAAAAGTACTCGGTGTCAGTATCTGAGGGAAATAGCAACAAGGGTCAAACCTGTATCGAAGCCTCTGTTGACGAGAAATCACATTCAAAATCAACTGAAATGGGCCGAGGAAAATATGAAGATTGACTTCTCTAAAGTTTTGTTCACAGACGAAACTCGAGCAACACTTGATGGGCCAGATAGATGGTGCAAAGGCTGGGTAATGAACGAACAGAATCGCCATCAGCGTTTGAGACGCCAACAAGACGGTGGAGGCATAATGATCTGGGATGGTTTTATTGGAAAAACATTAGTGGGCCCATGGAGAGTACCAGATGGCCTCAAAATGACAGCTGATGCATACATAGCGTTTATGAAGGAGCATCTTGAACTGTGGATGAAAAGGCAAAGAGTTGCCTTCAGAAGGGCCAATGTTTTTATGCAAGATAATGCTCCCTCAAATGCTGCTCACAAGACTACTGAATATTTGAAACAGGCTTCGATGGACCTCGAAAAATGAAGTGGTCACAAATTTTCTGGATTTGAACACAATCGAAAACCTTTGGAACATTATGAAGCGAAGACTATACGCCAATGGACGACAATTCAGGAGCAACGCTGAGTTGTGGGAATGAATTCTTGACATATCTCGCGACATTACAGCAGATGACATCCTACAATTAACAAATTCTATGGATTGTCGACTTCTTCAAGTAATTTCAAAACAGGGAAATCACATTCCCTATTAATTTGTTTAAAACTGTGCCTTTGTTTGTATCTGTTATTATTTGTTTGATTATAAACATTCACGTGCAACATTAATAAACGTTTTGTTTGATCAATTCTGGGAATTTGACTAAACCTTTCTAATAATTTGGCACGGTCAAATCACCGTGCTGATAACAAATATGGCGCCAGTTTGTTTACATTGCGCAAATCAGTACGCAGGTCAGTGTTGCCAACATTGTGTGAAAATTTTGTGTGAATTGATTGGACGATTTTTGAAATATTAGAAAAAAAATTATCTCGATAATAATTTGGCATGCAGTATATATCTATTTCATTCTGTTCGTATCTTGGCAAAACCATCCTACTTCAAACATTGTGGTCTGGCGCTACAGAATCACAAAGAACTCTACTATTTAACCGTGACCAAATCACTTGACGACTTTCAACAGCAGCGACAGCTAAAATGAATATCACATGTAACAGGATGAAAAAATAAGGAGATAAGATGTTGACTTTCCACACTACTTCAAACAAAAGGCTAGTAAGGAAATGCCCATCATCAGTGGAAAGAGCGATAACAGATACTGGCCTTGAGAAGCCTATTCTCCTCAAAAAAATGGTTTTAACTCAAAGATTTTATAAATTTCAACCAACAATAACACGGTAAATGAAAAGCGAATGTTTCCTTACAAGGAGACGGCGAGAAATTACCATATCTATCTATCTATCTATCTATCTATCTATCTATCTATCTATCTATCTATCTATCTAACACAACACATCACACCTCGCTTGCGTCACAACAATTTTTGCCTATGTCATAACATTCATCAGTTCTAAGAAAATCACCATAATCTCTAACTCCCTTGATGATGACTTAAAAAGTCAAAAGCATGGACCATATTTCTTTTTTTTAATTTTATTTTAAAAGAGAATATATATTTTTTACAGCAAAAAAAAAAAAGGTTACCTCAATATAGAGATAGTCCATTTCAAGCCTTTCTATATGCGGCTATCATTCTATTTTTATCCTTTCGAAAGAGGCATCTAGAGGCAGATGATAACGTTTTCAGCTTGACCCAGACTATCTACATGCTGAGGTAATTTTTTTTTTTTGCTGTAAAAACAAATTATATATATATATATATATATATATATATATAATATGTGTGCAAATATATAGAAAAATAGGAAAGAATCGTTAGGTTAATAATCCGATGTTCTTTAGTATTTTTGTTTTTATTTTTAAAAAACAGTGCTCAATACATAAGTAGAGCCTAAATTATAATTATTTATGGAATCATATTTTTAAAAAATAATTACAATATATTATATATATAAAATATATATAATATAAATTATAAATATATAATATAGATTATAAACATATATATATAATATAGATTATAAGTATATATATTATATATATAATATAGATTATATATGTAATATATATATAATATAGATTATATATATAATATAGATTATATATATATATATATATATATATATAACATAGATTATATATATATAATATATATTAATATAGATTATATATATATATATATAATATAGATTATATATATGTATAATATAGATTATATATATGTATAATATAGATTATATATATATATATATATTTGCGGTTTTTAGTGGTAAGTGCTCAATATACGTGATAGAGCGAACATAAGCAGAGCTTGTCTGAAGATCGCGAAAGCGTGAAACTTAAGGTCACAACAACTCTCCATTCAACCGCATTTATATATGTGTGTGTGTGTGTGCGTGCGTGTGCGCGTGTGTGTGTGTGTGTGTGTTCGTGTATGTGTGTATCTATGTATGTACGTATTTAATTTTCTATGTCTACAAATTTTGTTTATATGTATCTCAATCTGCTCGTATCTGTTAAACATTTTATCTTAATCTTTTTATATCTTCTTCTGATTTAACTCAATCTTGCATGAAAATCTTATTTGTAAATCTTTCTTCGAAACTCAATTCAGCTTATGCCATTTTTAAAAATAAACTTGCTTGCTATTTGCGTCTACTAACATGACGAGCAAAACTGGAAATCGTTTTTTTTACCAAATCATTTCGTGGCTAAAATCATTTTGCTGACAACCGGAATCATAGATTTATAATTTTATTTATAAATTATTTAAAGAATCGTAAGTCAGATCTGTTTGATAAGCTCAAATTTGCGGTTGACCTAAAAAGAAAATTCACAATCTCTTGTTAACTGGGGCAAGAAATAACTTGTTAATTTTAACGCTTCCAAAACAAAACTTCTCCCTATTAATAATCTTTGAGACCTCTTTCTACATTCCATCAGCATGGCTGATGCTAACATCCAGGAAAGTGTTTCGTTGCACCTTCTCGGGCTAATCTTCTTCGCTGACATGAAGCAGAAATATATTGAATTATGGTAATTGTTCGGTTGAACTCTTCTACCTAGACTTCATAAATTTAAGCGCATTACTACATTGGCTTGTCCTGGGTATTGCATTAATTTACATCCGCATCCTGGGTAAGACGATAAACTACATTCGGCAGCAAGGTTTTTGATCAGGAGGTTTTGAGGAGCATGGAACCACCTCTTAATTGCTGGTGTTCCCAGATTCGCCCTGGACCGGGGTGGTAGCACCTTTTAGGGTCCCAGCTATGGATAACACCTCCACCCCCCAAAAAAGAGGTTAAAACACTGCAAAAGTATAAAAATAGGTCTTAATGCCAGCAATACTTTTTCAGAAAAATTATTACCAGCAGTACATTTTTGAAAAAGAAAAATATTGCCAGCGATACATTTTTTGGGAAAAAAATATTACCAGCAATAAAAATATAACAAAACAAAACAAATCTAGAAAACTTACAAAAGAAAAAAGCACCTTCCCTTGTCTCACATAAACAATTACGACTGAGTAGTAGAGTTTGTTCCTCACTGGCTGCCCTATACTTTCTGTCTTGTGTCACATCTAAGTTACAATTAGAAAATACAGTTTCCACAGAAACCCATCAACAGACCTTCCACAACCCTAATAGCAAATGCTTACAAAGGTGGGGGGTTAAAACAAGGCGATAGTATAAAAAAGGGTTTTATTATCAGCAATACTTTTTGGGAAAAATTATTACATGCAGTACATTTTCGAAAAAGAAAAAACATTACCAGCAATAATTTCTTTTAAATATAATACCAGCAATGCATTTTCGTAAAAAGAAAAATAATATTACAATCAATACATTTTTGTAAAAAAAAGAAAAATATTACCAGCAATAAATTTTTGTAAAATACATTTTTGTAAGAAAAAATATTACCAGCAATACTTTTTTGTAAAAAAAAGAAAAATATTACCAGCCATACATTTATGTGAAAAAGAAATATTAACAGCAATACATTTTTGTAAAATAAAAATATTACCAGCAATACATTTTGGTAAAAAAATAAATTACCAGCAATACATTTTTGTAAGAAAATTAAAAATATTTGCAGGAATACATTTTTGTAAAAAAAAAAAATATTACCAGCAAAACAATTTTTCTAAAAAAAAATATTACCAGCAATAGATTTTTGTAAAAAAAAAAATATTACCAGCAATAGATTTTTGTAAAAAAAAAATATTACCAGCAATACATTTTTGTAAAAAAAAAAAAAAAATATTACCAGCAATACATTTTTGTTAAAACAAAATATTACAAAAAATACATTTTTGTGAAAAAAAGTATTACCAGCAATACATTTTTGTAAAAAAAAAAAAAATTAACAGTAATACATTTTTGGAAAAAAAAAATATTGCCAGCAATACATTTTTGGAAAAATAAAATATTACCAGCAATACATTTTTGTAAAAAAATTAATAATATTTGCAGGAATACATTTTTGTAAAAAAAAAAAAACATTACCAGCAATACATTTTTGTAAAAACAAAAATATTACCAGCAATACATTTTTCTAAAAAAAAATATTACCAGCAATACAATTTGTGAGAACAAAATATTGCCAGCAATATATTTTTGCGAAAAGAAAATATTACCAGCAATACGTTTTTGTAAAAAAAAAAATATTACCAGCAATACATTTTTGTAAAAAAAAATATTACCAGCAATACATTTTTGTTACAACAAAATATTACAAAAAATACATTTTTGTGAAAAAAAGTATTACCAGCAATACATTTTTGTAAAAAAAATATTACCAGCAATACGTTTTTGTAAAAAAAAAAAAAAATTACCTGCAATACATTTTTGAAAAAAAAAAAAATATTACCAGCAATACATTTTTGTAAAAAAAAACAAAATTACCAGTAATACATTTTTGTAAAAAAAAAAAAAAATATATATATTAGCAGCAATACATTTTTGTAAAAGAAGCATTATCATCTATACATTTTGGGGAAAAATATTACCAGCCATAAAAATCTTGTCGGCATCAAATAACCCATTGAGGTGTTGATATGCCATAAAGCAAACCAAACCAAATTAGATTGGCGGCAGGGTCTCATCAATTTACAATTGAATCGTAAAGGCAATGATAAGTTCTATGTTAACAGCTTATTCTCTCGCACTTCTCGCTTGTTGAACTCTCTCCTGGCTCCATGCTTTACAGCCCAATTTGATCTTCAAAATTTAATAGCAATTTCAATCGTTATCTACTGTCTTCTTGATTCCTCTTCTTTTATTCTTCTCGCTCATTAATAATGTTTTTGCTTTTTTTCTTATTCTTTCACATTCAATAACACCTTGTGTCTTAGTGGTTTTACTGCTTTGCTTCTATGAAATGATTTTTAAAAAATCAAAAAACACGAGAAAGTTGTTACGCTAAACTCAAAAAACTTTTAGTAAAATTTTGAGATTAAATTTATGCATAAATAACAATCGATTCTTCTTCTTCTTCTTCTTCTATGACCACGGCTCTCCACAGCTTCTTATCCTTGGTAGATCTTAGTATTTATTCCTCCCACTCCTTGTTCTGCTATACATTTACACATGTCCATAAATAGCAATCGATTATGCTTAAAATCGAACAGATTGTTAAGAAATAATTTCATTTTCTAAGATTTAATATAAGTCGCTTGAAAAAAAAAATGAGAGTGTATTTCGTGTAAATAAAACCAGAAACCATGTTAACGCTGGAAAATCGTGGCGCATGCGCAGTTAAAGCCTCTTAAACTTGTATGCCTACACGAGAAGTTGCGAAATATTCTCTATAAGACAAGAAATAATCAATATATTTAAATGACATTTCCAACGTCTTTCGTATAGAGTCTTGTCTGTATTGATATTAAATTTACTACTGAATGAAAAGAAAAAAAAATGACGGTAAATATAAAATTCATTTCTTTACTTTGAATCTTCGTCAATGAAAGGTTTTATCTTCACTCAACTTCGGAAAAGGAAAATAAAAAAAATAAAATTTAGAAAGTTTCCTTAATTTTCTATTACCGAAGAACATTTGAGAAATGTTCCATTCTCAAATTGGGAATTATTTTCTTTGTCGTTTGAACATCACTAATTTAAACAGATTTCTAACGACAGTATGAATTTGGTTCGGTATCCTTCTTCCTGTTAGATTTGAACCGTTGTATCTTAGAAATGATTAAAGATATCTTACTGGAATTTTCCGAGGTTTGTATAACACTGTTAGGCTCTATTCTGAGAAATAAAAATGTATGGTTACTCTCCAAGCTTAAACAAAAATAATCCTGATGAAATCGATCATAAAGGAAAATAATATGTTCAGCATTAATTAATCATAGCTAAGGATCTTAAGCTCATGAAGGATTGAATCTATATATCTATATATATATATATATATATATATATATATATATATATATATATATACACGTTTCATTAAATAATATTGACAAGTGTTGTCTATTTATTTTATGTAAATACCAACGGCTTCCCATACTTTATACTTCTCAATTTACTCTCGTGTGGCCATGTGTGACATCATGAAATGCAATGCTTCTAGCGTCTTATATGCACGTGTTTATCGTTGCTTAGAAATCATCTATGTAAACAATGACAGACTATCATCACTGTCTTGCCCGTATATTGCTTAATATGTTGTAATTGACATCTTTGGTAATGGCTTATGTAAAATAGGGATCAATAATTTCTTTCTTCGTTCAACGATAATGTTATTAAACTTATCAGACGTTATGAAAAGAATTTACATAAAATAAATAGACAACACTTGCTATATTACTTAATGAAACGTGTATGAATGAAAAGATGCTGCCTAAATACACACACACAATATATATATATATATATATATATATATATATATATATATATATAGAGAGAGAGAGAGAGAGAGAGAGAGAGAGATCATTTTTCAACTTTAACCAAGATGATCTTCACCATCTCTAACATTCTAAATTTCTGTTCTGGAGTTAAAAGAAGTGCCTCACAGGTTTCACGTACAAATTCATTTTCAAGTGTTTTTTCACTGCTCATTGGACTGTCATATTTGAAACTCCTCTCCCATGTGCCAAACATCTTATGCATTGAGTTGGATATTTTCTAACTGCTCTTTTTAGCACTGAGTTGAAATGATGACCCCTCTTCTTGTTTTGACACCCCTGATCTAGTTTTCCTCCCTAATGTTTCCTCTTTTTTAAACTTATTCAACTTTCTCTTAATGTTTATTGAATAGACTTTGAAAATGGAAGCCAGAGTATGAATGTTGGTACCATTACTGAAGGCCTAACCATTTTCTATCAAATTTCTCGGATATTCAGGCCGGTAAATGTTGTTAATACTGTTTATAATAAACAGAGCATTTACTTAAATATTTGTGTATATAAATAACGTATAACAATAAAATATACTAAAATAATGGTCGGACTAAGACCATTTCGTAATATATGACGTCATTTGTTTTCGTTAACATAGGCTTCGAGGAGATATGAACGTTCGAGAGAAATCATAGGAAGTTTGTAGTTTAAAAGCAGTAAAATTAATCTCGCTAAGCCGACGCAACCTTCGTAGCTAAATGGTATAGCGCGTCATAACGGTTCCATGTAGGATACAGGTTCGATTCTCCACCGCCTTAACAAGGTATTGAACTCACACTCTTTGGGTCCAGTCACTTGATCTAATTAACCCCACTATGCCATGTGCCCTTGAGGACATTTGTGCATGAATTTTTAAGTATTAGAAATTTCTGGCGGTGGAGAACTTTGAGAGGTCAATTAACAGGAGATAACTGATAACTGGCATCCATTAGACATGGAACTAGAACAGTCTACACCAGTGATCGAAATAAAGGGTTCAATTCGACATTCCAACCACCTGAAGAAGGCCGAACGTACAACAGCCGAAACGTTGTAATAAATATGGCAACAAAGATGAGGACAATAGTCCGAATAATATAAATAGTGTACATAATACCTCATCTCAGAAGTATAGACAGAAAGATGAGGACAATAGTCCGAATAATGTAAATAGTGTACATAATACCTCATCTCAGAAATATAGACAGAAAGATGAGGACAATAGTCCGAATAATGTAAATAGTGTACATGATACCTCATCTCAGAAATATAGACAGAAAGATGAGGACAATAGTCCGAATAATGTAAATAGTGTACATAATACCTCATCTCAGAAATATAGACAGAAAGATGAGGACAATAGTCCGAATAATGTAAATAGTGTACATAATACCTCATCTCAGAAATATAGACAGACAGCTGCAAATTGGCATGAATATCATCATGAAGCTACAGTTGAGGCCTCTAGTATTTTTCTATCGACACTCATCGAACAATAAAAGCGAATTGCGCAGACATTATTATCAAATACAGAAGGAAAAGAACTTTGGTCCGGTCTTCAACTGTCAAGTTTTCATATTGCATAGCAAATGCCAGACCGATGGATTTCATAGCTTCAGCTGAGCCGTGGTTTACGAGCCGGTGTAAATGATTTCAGACCAGTCTCAAATCTCAGACGACGTGAAACTGTCACAGAACTGACATTTGTATCGTTTTCAAGCAGATCAGAACGTATCTTGGTGGGAAGTGGGTAGTGTGGCGATATTCACACGTATAGTGCAAAACAAAAAAAAACAAATTAGTCTTACAAGACCGGTCACCAGTGCCATGAAGAAGGAAAAATTGCAACCTTACCTTTCCTTAGACTTCAGGGTGTTGCAACTTGTCTCACAAGCTGCAGATTTCTTTGAAATGTAATACTTTAACTATTAAAAACAATTTTACTGCAGTGGGGGAATCTTTACAGCAGGACGCAACAGAACGAATAGAGGAAAAATATGACCAAACAAAAATAATATATATAGAATATTTGCAAACATAATATAGACCCAATCACTAGTCACATGCTAATTTAGGTACCTCCACGAGCATAAAAAGAGCCGAGCATGATGAAAAAGACGCTAGTCAAATGCTAACGAATGACACGGATTGGTCTATGTTGAATAGACGCTCCGCTTATTTATTAAACAGTATATTTATTTATTTATTTTCGTCTACCGGCCTCGATTCGCGAAATTTTTCTAAAGAAAAATATGTTCTCTCCAGTAGGATTTGAACCTGTGCCTCCTTGCTGTTTAATTACGTGACTCGTTATTTAAAAAGTTACTAAGCAGTAGAGCCCGGGGTTGCCCGGGGATGTAACAGTAAAAGTATCAACCATCATAAAGACTGAAAAATAAAACTGACAAAGATTATTGTTTAAGGTTGACGGACACGCATGTCTTAATTATTATTATTAGTTTGTTTTTTTTTACGAATTATTCAAACCCAAACAAAAACATTGTTTTCAATCGTTATGAGTCTACCGATTGAATAGAATTTTATTATAAACAATTGTCTTGTAAATGGAATTTTTAAAGCATTCTGATTGTAAAAATAAAGAAAAAGTGTGCAAGACAATAAGAAACACTACCTGCCAAAAAAAGTGAAGTTTTGCTGAAATCGGTTGAAAAATGTAGGAAATCCGATCCAATATATAAACGAACAGACACACACACACAATCTGGATTTTAAGAATAACTCGATATGAGTTGTCCCCCTTTCATTCTTGCGATGCCTCTTAATCGTGTTTTCAAATTGATTTCGTGCAAAAACAGTTGTGTTTTTCCAGTAATTTTACGTAGTCCTGTGAAGTTTTGTTGAAATCGGTTGAAAAATGTAGGAAATCCGATCCAATATATAAACGTACAGACACACACACACACAGCCTGGGTTTTATATTAAGTATGATTTGCAGACAACTATCGTTCTGCGCTTCTCGTATGGCTAAACAACTCGCTGATTTTGAGCGTCAAGTTATGGTACTTTTTAAAGAACATCCGACATGGGCCTTGACAAAATTCTTCCTGAATTTTTAAGTTATATCAGTCGTCACCAGTTTTCAGCGGTTGTCCTACGTCTTACTGAATTTACTGCCTTTTTTTTTTTTTTTTTTTTTTTACTGGGTATCCTGTATATTTCCCTGACTCAGAAAAAAAATATCCGATGTATTTTTTTCAACGTCTTATCTCTCG
This sequence comes from Acanthosepion lycidas, assembly GCA_963932145.1. Classification (NCBI taxonomy): domain Eukaryota; kingdom Metazoa; phylum Mollusca; class Cephalopoda; order Sepiida; family Sepiidae; genus Acanthosepion; species Acanthosepion lycidas. The sequence continues at coordinate 34,629,700 of OZ010608.1, read as the reverse complement.
GTACAATAAAAATAGGTCCTGCTATAAAATAAATCCATATTTAATATTTTCATCCTTCTGTTGTTTTTTTTTTAAATCCTACGTTTCCCACAACAAGAAATGTAGAAATATTAGGTTGGTTCAAAAATAATGTCGTTTTCACACATAGTAACATATGTGAGAAAACGACATTATTTTTGCACCAACCTAATACTACAGATTACTGAAATAAATAAGGACAGGTTTACGTAATGGTTAACAAGATTGTCTCGTTAACCATAGCTCTTAAATAGTGTTTTATATTCTTTGGATAATTCATACTTATGGCCTTGTTTCAAAACTAAGTTCAGTTTACTTTATAACACAGGCCGCCTCGGGATGCTATGCTATGGTATAGTTAATGACATAGTGAGTCATAGGCAGATTTTTCCCGCAGTAGGTTGCCATTTCTTTCTGCAGTAGACTAGTTGCCATCCAAGATTATAGAACCCAGACTGTCCTGTCCTGCTGAGGAGAATAGGATTCATACCTTTCCCAAGGGTATTAGCACATAAGTAAATATCAGTCAGTTATATGCCATGCGTGATACACGCTTAGGCGATCATATATCTTTCGATATATGACTGACGAGGCAGATTTTTCCCGCAGTAGGTTGCCATTTCTTTCTGCGTTAATCTAGTTGCCATCCAAGGCTATAGAGAGGATTCATACCTTTCCCAAGGTATTAGCAATGCAATGGATTTGACTGGAATTCGAACTCGGCTCTCTGATTCCTCAATCCGAGCCGCTATACATTACTCCACCGTAGTACGTTTGATTATTACCACACAACATGAGTAGTGTGCTTGATTTTCTCTGGGTGCACAATATTTGTAACCTTGTACCAAAGTAAACTTTACTTTTAAATAGCAACGCCATTCGTTACATAGTCGATCATGGATCGCTACAGATTTCTTTTCTTTATTATTTGTGAATTGCCATGACATTTTGGGAAAGATAGTGAAGTAGTTTTTCCGTTGCTTTCTCTGCATTTTAGACTACAGATTTGTTTTTCTTTTTTAAGGACGTAGGCGATCATATCTCTCTAAAATTCTTTTCCTTTACTAACTATATATTACCTTGAATTCTTCGCTAGGACTACATACAGTTTTGAATGCAGAGTTTTCCTTCTCTTAGACTGGTTGCCACCCAATCCTATAGAACCCAGACTGTCCGAATATTTGCCCATAGCTGGGGTGGGGGAGAAGAATTGGATTTATAACTTCCCCAAGTGTATTACCACGTAAGTGAATGTAATGAATACGACTCTGTGATTCCTCAATAATAAAATAAAAATTATTATTATTATTATTATTATTATTATTATTATTATTATTAGAAGAAGAAGAAGAAGAAGAAGAAGAAGAAGAAGAAGAAATAATTCAGATTCTGGGATAAATATCCAGAAACAATTGAACGTCTTGTAACAGGTTGCACGGTGTTAGCACCCACTGAATACAAACTCGTCATAAGAGAATGGGCTAATATATGCACTGGAATATATGCAACTTTTACGGGAAGGAAACTGCTAGAAACTGTTATGAACATCACCCAGGCTCCGTTACAGAGATAGAAATTGCAGCAATGTTATGGGACTTTACAATACACGGAGACAGAACAATCAAAGCTAATCGCCCAGACAATGCGTTCAAAGACTACCACTCCAAACTATATAACTATTGCCTTACTGACTCTTGATTTCCAGCCTGTTGGAAATCGTCATCTGTTGTCCCTGTCTTTAAGAACTCTGGTGACCCTTCTGAACTATCTAACTACCGTCCTACCACTCTTCGGAAAAGTCTTCGAGACTTTAATTAATACTGAATTGTTAAGCACCTTATATCCCATGATCTGCTCTCATGGAAGTAATATGGTTTCCGCTTTGCCCGGTCCACTGCTGACGTGCTCACGACCATAATTGAATTTATATACCAAGCACTTGACAATAACGGAGAAGCTCGAGATAAGGACCCATAAAGAAATGTGTATACAACAGAAATCAAAGGAAATAATAATAATAATAATAATAATAATAATAATAATAATAATAATAATAATAAGAAGAAGAAGAAGAAGAAGAAGAAGAAGAATTCAAGAAAGGTAGAATTACAGAAACACCCTTAATAGATTTAGATTTTGTCACAAAGATTAGGGAACTGGAGCATGATGAAGCTTATAAGTACCTAGGAATTAGTGAAGAAGATGGCATGCAACACCTCCAAATGAAGGAAGAAATGAGAAAAGAGTACTACAGGCGTGTACGTCTGGTACTAAATACTGAGCTAAACTCAAAAAACAGAATATCAGCCATAAACACATTGGCTGTCCCTGTGGTGCAATACAGCTTTAATGTCCTTAACTGGACCATAGCTGAAATTAAGCGAATGGACGCCAAAAGGAGAAAGCTACTCACTTGCTATCGCATGCATCACCCCATAGCTGATGTTGATCGTCTGTATGTGCCCAGATCCGAAGGAGGCAGAGGATTAGTTCAACTAGAACTGTCCTACAAAACTACAACAAGTGGCCTCCAAAGATACTTGGAATTTACAGAAGACTGGATGAAAGTAGTAAGCGTCTTTACTCCGTAATGAAAGAAGCCAACAAATTCAAAATGGAGTTTCAAATGGCCGTAGAGATGCAACTACATCACAATACACCGGCTGAAACTGCAAAATACTAAAAAAAAGACAGCAAAGACGAATGCAACCGATACAGAATACAGAAGCGATATACAGATACAGAAGCGATGGCAAGATAAACCGCTTCATGACCAATACTCTGCCCGTACCAAACAAGCTGACGTAGACAAAATCCGTACCCATCAGTGGCTACGTAGTGCATTGTTGAAAGCGGAAACTGAAGGTTTTATCCTTGCTGCGCAGGAACAATGCTTGCTAACTAGGAATTATCAAGCACATATACTAAAATATTGTGTCAGCCCAAAATGCAGATTCTGTGATAAATATCCAGAAACGATTGATCATCTTGTATCAGGTTGCACGATGTTGGCACCCACTGAATATAAAACCCGACATGACAGAGTGGGCCAATATCTGCACTGGAAAATCTGCAACCTCTACGGGAAGGAAACTGAAAGAAACTGGTATGAACACCACCCAGATCCGGTTGCGGAGATAGGACCTGTTACAATTCTATGGGACTACACAACACACACTGACAGAACAATCAAGGCCAACCGCCCAGATATTGTTATTAAAGACCACAAACAAAAACGGTGCCTCCTTATTGATATGGCAGTCCCTGCTGACTGCAATGTATCTTTGAAGATATTCAAAAAGCTGTCAAAATGCAAGGACCTTGAAATAGAAATCTCGAAAATGTGGCATATGGGAACATCAACAATCCCTGTTGTAGTTGGAGCACTAGGACTGGTTGGAAAAGATTGCAGTAGACTAATTGAAGGGATTCCTGGAAGCGTATGCCTCAAGGAGATACAAAAAATTGTTCTGACAAGTACAGCCCACACTTTACGAAGGGCTTTATCTATGTAATTTCTTTTCTTTTTTTTTTGTCAGTGGAAAGTGTCATGATGCCATTTCTAACCTTAGGTCCCTGGGCGGGACCCGGAAAGAAATGTGTAAACGCCAGAAATCAAAGAAAATAATAATAATAATAATAATAATAATAATAATAATAATAATAATAATAATAATAAATATGCGAGTGTGTGTTTGCGTCGTTTATTTTCCTTGTCAGTAACATAGGCTTTAAGATATTTCCTTTGTCATCCAATTTTAATCTTTTTTTACGAATGTGTTGGTTTTAAAATTTTGTGGGTGGCCAACGTCCTATTGTCATGAGATATTTTACTTATTATTTTTTCACTAAAAATACTTTATTTACTTATTTTATACTTATTTTCTTTCTAATTTTACAACGTTGAATAGTTATTCACATTTGTCGTGTATGCGCGTATAAAAATTAAGGGACATTTAGAACAGCTTACTTGTAAAATCTTCACGGATTTCTAGGGATGTTCTCTTTAAATTGATTTGAAGATTCTGTTATCCACAGCCTAATATTGCTCTTCGTATTTCGAAGATTGTTCGAAACATTTGCAGATTTCCATACATTGGAAATGGTACTTCTGTAAAATGGGAGGATTTTGTGAATTCTTTGAAAAGTGGTGGTGAAAACGCACGGATGGCTGGCGAAGAATATTATACCAGTGTGGCTGGGATGAAAAGCTTAAAAAAAAGAAGAAATTTTAATAAGAAAGAAAGAAAGAAAGAAAGAAAGAAAGAAAGAAAGAAAGAAATGAACATGAAAAAGAGAGGGAAAAGAAATAGAGAAAAAGAAATGTGTGATTATGTTAATATTTAAGGAGAAGTGGAAAGAAAAAGAGAGAAATAAATAGATAAAGAAGGAAAATAAAGAAAGAATGAATTAAGAAGCATACAAACATGAAATAAGAGAAGGAAAAATAAAGAAAGAGAAAAACACGGGATTATGTTAATATGAATAAGTGGAAAAGAAAGAAAGAAAGAAAGAAAGAAAGAACATAAAAGAAGAGATGGAAAAGAAAGAGAGTGAAAAATGCGTGATTATGTTAATATGAAGGAGAAATGGAAAAGAAAGAAAGAATGAAAGAAAAGAAAGAAAGAAAGAACATAAAAGAAGAGAGAGAAAAGAAAGAGAGTGAAAAATGCGTGATTATGTTTATATGAAGAAGAAATGGAAAAGAAAGAAAGAAAGAAAGAAAGAAAGAAAGAACATAAAAGAAGAGATGGAAAAGAAAGAGAGTGAAAAATGCGTGATTATGTTAATATGAAGGAGAAATGGAAAAGAAAGAAAGAATGAAAGAAAAGAAAGAAAGAAAGAACATAAAAGAAGAGAGAGAAAAGAAAGAGAGTGAAAAATGCGTGATTATGTTAATATGAAGGAGAAATGGAAAAGAAAGAAAGAATGAAAGAAAAGAAAGAAAGAAAGAACATAAAAGAAGAGAGAGAAAAGAAAGAGAGTGAAAAATGCGTGATTATGTTTATATGAAGAAGAAATGGAAAAGAAAGAAAGAAAGAAAGAAAGAAAGAAAGAAAGAACATAAAAGAAGAGATGGAAAAGAAAGAGAGTGAAAAATGCGTGATTATGTTAATATGAAGGAGAAATGGAAAAGAAAGAAAGAATGAAAGAAAAGAAAGAAAGAAAGAACATAAAAGAAGAGAGAGAAAAGAAAGAGAGTGAAAAATGCGTGATTATGTTAATATGAAGGAGAAATGGAAAAGAAAGAAAGAATGAAAGAAAAGAAAGAAAGAAAGAACATAAAAGAAGAGAGAGAAAAGAAAGAGAGTGAAAAATGCGTGATTATGTTAATATGAAGGAGAAATGGAAAAGAAAGAAAGAATGAAAGAAAAGAAAGAAAGAAAGAACATAAAAGAAGAGAGAGAAAAGAAAGAGAGTGAAAAATGCGTGATTATGTTTATATGAAGAAGAAATGGAAAAGAAAGAAAGAAAGAAAGAAAGAAAGAAAGAAAGAACATAAAAGAAGAGATGGAAAAGAAAGAGAGTGAAAAATGCGTGATTATGTTAATATGAAGGAGAAATGGAAAAGAAAGAAAGAATGAAAGAAAAGAAAGAAAGAAAGAACATAAAAGAAGAGAGAGAAAAGAAAGAGAGTGAAAAATGCGTGATTATGTTAATATGAAGGAGAAATGGAAAAGAAAGAAAGAAAGAAAGAAAGAAAGAAAGAAAGAAAGACAGAAAGAAAGACAAAGAAAGAAATGTGTGATTATGTTAATATGAAGAAATGGAAAGGAAAGAAAGAAAAAGAAACAATAAAGAAGGAAAGAATATAAAAGAAGAAAGGGACAGTAAAGAAAGAGAGATGTAGAGAAAGTGATTATATTAATATGAAGAATTGGAAAAGAAAGAAAGAAAGAAAGAAAGAAAGAAAGAAAGAAAGTGCGTAAAAGAAGATGTGGAAAAGAGAGAGAGAAAGAGAAGTGTGATTATGAGGAGCAGAAAAGAAAAAAAGAAAGAAAGACAGAAAGAAAAAATAGAAAAGGAAAGAAATGTGTGATCGGGTCAATATGAAGGAGAGCTGAGAAAGAAAGAAAGAAAGAAAGAAAGAAGGAAAGAAAGAAAGAAAGAAAGATAGAAAGAAAGAAAGAAAGAAAGAAAGAAAGAAAGAAAGGAGATTATCTTTATATGAAGGAGAGATGGCAAATAAAGAAAGAATGAACATAAACGAAGAGAGGGAAAATAAAGACACAGAGAGAAAATGCGTGATTATTTTAATATGAAGAAAGAACGAACGAACGAACGAAAGAAAGAAAGAAAGAAAGAAAGAAAGAAAGAAAGGAAGGAAGGAAGGAAGGAAGGAAGGAAGGAAGAAAGAAAGAAAGAAAGAAAGAAAGAAAGTGCAATATTATTTATTTTATGACCATTCTCGTTCATTAGTGCTTCTCTATGAGATGTGTCTGATTTTCATTAACGACAATCAAAATCTCCTCCTTAGCTTTTCTCTACAGACCGAGTCGGATTTTCAATAAAGGAAATATCGATCTCCCTTCTTGAAGTTTCTCTGCGGAATGGATTAGACTTTTAATTAAAGGAATTTTATACCTCCTTCTTTGATAATTACCCGCGCTACCATTCTGATTAAAAACAACTCTCCATACCCCACCTTAGAGATTCTTTGGCAGCATGGTCAGATTTTCACTAAACGAAATCTGTATCCCCGTTCGTGGATTTTCTGCTAGGTATTTGCGAAATTATCGTTAAAAGGAATCTGCATTTGCCTTCTTGGAGTTTATCTGCGAGACCGGTCTTATTTTCATTAAAAGAATACATCCTTCATCTATGTAGAAATCTAATCTATATTATCCGCGAAAAACAAAATCTCTTTCCTCGGATTTTCTTGGCAGGAGGTGTCACATATTAATTCAAGAATGTCTATATCCTGCACTCATTCCCCACCCGCCCAGCTTCAAACGTCTCTGAAGAACGGGTCAGTTTTTTTTTTTCTTTAACTAAGTCAACATCACCCTACTTATTGTTCGATACACTCAGAATCCGACGACGAATTTTTTCAAAAATTACAGTCATTCTAATCTTAATTCCGTGAAATCTTTAGTTACACGCCATTTGTCGCTTTATGCATGTATTTATTTTGACGAGGCACGAAAATTTAAAGGAACTCAAAACGGTTTGTCAGCGTCCTTTGAGGAATTCATTGTGACAGCATTAAAATATTTACATTAACTTTTTTTTCATTCACTGGGTTGTTATTTCACTTATTCCATCCTAATATAGGATTACCTCGCCTTGTCTGCCTCTTAAGACTTCACTTAAGACACCCTAGGTGACATTGTATAAACCAGTATAAAAAGAAAGAACACTAAATCTATTTATCGTATTTTTCTCTTCGTTTAAAGAATGCCATAGTAACAAGACGTATTTCATTTCCTCTCTACTAGGAAGACATTTTCGTCGACGGAAAAACCGACATTTTTAATTCCAAATGAACCACGTAGGGCATCGAATACAAAACATCACAATATATTAGCAACAACTATAAATCTTCTCTATTAATCACCATAGAGATCCTTCCCTGCCCCCCCCACCCCATTAGAATGTCTGATAGTCAACTTCTTGAGAGCAACTCTCTGCGTCTGCTCGGTCTCACGTTGACTGCTGAACTGAGATGGAACAAATACATTGAGTCCATTGCTTCGTCCACCGCGAGGAAAGTTGGCTCTCTGTGCCGCGCCAGGTAATTTTTCTCCCCGGAATCGATACTTCAAATATACAAATCAACCATTCGCCCTTACATGGAGTATTGCTGCCATATATGGTCTGGGGCACCTTCTGTTTACCTCGGAGTTCTTGATAAGATCCTGAGGCGGATATGTAATATAATTGGCCCTGATCTGGCATCTCGTCTACAGTTGCTCTCTCACAGACGCGGCGTCGCCTCTCTCTGTCTTTTTTACAAGTACTTTCATGGTAACTGCTCCGATGAGCTGCTTTCACTGGTTCCTAGACATCATGAATTCAAGCACCCTGGCATCCCGCTCTCACTCTTTCACTGTAGAAACTTTTAAATGTAGCAGTCTCTTCTACTCCAATAGCTTCATACCTCGCACCTCTCGCCTGTGGAACACCCTTCACTATTACTGTTTCCCTGAGAGCTATAATCTCCAACTATTCAAATGTAATGTCAATCGACGTCTCCAGTTACCTTGATCTACCCACTATCCTTGTGGCTTCACGCCTTGCTCGGGTCGTAATGCTTATATATATATATATATATATATATATATATATAAATATTGTCATCCACATACCGATAGACTGTTTCGCTGTATCACAGCTCATCAGTGTGGCTAGACGTCCGGTTGCCTCTAGCTAGGACTGAAACCCGGCTGTATTGGCATCAGTCGGAGATTCCCCCCTAAGCTGTTGTCGCATATATATATATATATATATATATATATATATATATATATATATATATGTAAAAGTGGATATTAAAGTCAACACCCAGAGGTGACAGTCTGTTTCAGACGGAGTCGTCAGGCCATAATATTTATTTTTGTATAAATACAAAAAATATGGCACAAGGCCAAAGTGGTGATGAGGAATGTTTGTCTTCATCTGTCTTATCTTAAAAACTTAGTTCGCCATATTCACTGACACAAACAAACTACAATATTACTGTGACCAAGTAATTGGTTAACGAATAACAAAACAAAAGGTTGCAGATAAGTAGTGTATAGAACAGTAAATACAACAGAAGTGTTACACTACTTGGGAGTGTGTATCAGTTGACAAGCATTCAGTCTATATGACTATTATATTTAACGGCCCCTCCACGTGGGTCGTATGTGGCACAAGGCCGGTCTAGCGTGGGTTCTCTGAGCCCGTAGGCTCGGCCAAAAAATTCCCTTTGAACCCGTATAAACGGGTTCAGGGCCTATCTACCTCCACGGACGAAACTTTACCCTTCGGCAAAGCCTCGTCCGGGTTCCTCTCTGCCGAGGCAGAGAGTTTGACAGTAATGAACAGTCTATATCACTATTCTCCCGAGGCTTACTTTCCTCCTACTTTATAATAAGTGGAAGAGTCCACAATAGCCTCGTCTGTGGAAAGACACCACAACAATTATATATATTCCTTGCATCAAAACACCATATTCTTACTTACTATTCTTACTACAACCACCATAATAACTCAAAGACTGTATAGAGTACTAACTAGTCCCATATGTACAATTACTCTTTGGGGAGTGGGGAATAAAAATAACGACTTTTAAAAATGAAAACCATGGTGAATAGTTGCGCTATACATATAATACAAACTGGTAAAGCAGGTTAGTAGTTCCAGGAATACGGGTTAGAAGCAAAATATATTTACAGTCTTTGGTATTGAAATATCGCTGTATGACTTCTTACTGAGTCTACGTGCTCGCTCACTGTGACTCCTACAACACTGTTACCTCACCCTCACTCTTCCGGTTACCTACAACCTTTTACTCTGTCACTCTCGACTCGACACTTCGGTCTTGCTCTCCGGGTATTCATTGGCAGTAGTATACAGCTTTACCAGTTTGTATTATTACGTTAATACAGTATTTTTCATATATATTTATTCCTGGCGGGGGACTGTGTCAATGTACTTTTAGAGTGGTGTATATCTTCATAGGTTGTGGTGTCAGCGACCTAGTAGAGAGGGTCCCCATCTTATTGCGAGATGGAGATGACGGGCCAGAGAGCGAGAAGAGCGACACTCTCGCTCCCCCATGTTGATTTGCTTTTTTATGCTTTAGTTCGTCTTTCTTTGTTATAGGTGTTGGGACTAGAGACGTTTCAGGGGCGGAAGATTGAATAGTAGATGTAGGACCCTTTTTAAGAGTGGTCATTTTCGGAGGGGTTGGGGTCAGTGATCTGTTCACAGGGAGAGGGGCTGAAAATCTCTTGCGTGAAGATGGAGTAGCGGTTGAGGGGTGCAGCACTCCTACTGGCCCATGTTGTTTACTTTTTTTAGCTATCAATTTTTCCTGGAGCTGTTTTAATTTTTCAAACTTCTCGTATCCGGGGCCATGATTTACATAACTGGTATAATAATGTCGGTGTAGCTAGCCAGTGCCTCCTCATTGGGCTTAGAACAGTTAAGGTCCTTTAGGAGACGGAGATTTCTCAATTTGGGGCTTCCCTCTCACCATATCCACAACCGGCCATTCTTGTTGCTTTTTCACCCTCGGTCAATATGGACTCTGAAGGAGATACAAACCGTAGATGTTTGCCCACCGGTACCAGCCGCGGTCGCTGCGGAACAAGTAGTATCAACTTCATTGGGGATTTGATCAGTCTTAGACAGAACTACAGGGACCTTTCTTTTCTGGATAGGAAGAGGAGAGGTGACCCATTCTGCCACACAACAGTTTGGATTCTTCCCTGTCACGATGAAAGGGTAATTTCTTCCACCGATCTCCAGGCGGCTGGGAATGGAGTCGAAAGCTTCACGGTCTAAAGATTAATTCGAGCCCCCACTCACACAGGTCGTATTCCGGAGTGACGCTCTCCAACTGTCCCTATTGTATTAAATACACGCTCAAGTGCTTTCCAAGTAGATAGTCCAGAAGTTCGTACACCGTCTCCTTGGTCCTACGTCATACTGGGGTTCTGTACGGAGGATATATTCTTTTGTGATAAGATCACGGGATGTCATATCCACACAGTCCTCCAGCATGGGCAACAGTATTTCCCACATGAAAAACTCTGAGCCATTTATGACCTGTTGAGGTTTCACTCCGAGGGAATTCAGAGTTTTCATTACCGTGCCTTTTGTGGATCGAGAAATCTTACGCGAGTGCCTGTCAGCCACAAAGACGGATATCATTCTTTTTTCAATGCGCCCTTGTGCATCGAGTCAACCAAAAGCCCCAAATCAGTAATCAGATGAGCGTACTGTTTGGCCCGCTCGATAAACACCGCCACATTGACTATGCATTTTGAGGATCACCCTCTACTTGGAGGGTGATCCTCCAGCCTCTATTCCATCATTCGTTGAGGCTGTCGCCATGTCTGTGCCTGGTTCTTTGTTATTTCCATTTTCTTTATTTTTCCCGACCCTCCCCTCTTCGATGGAGGTGGTTGAATTATTTTTCCCCTTATAAGGACCGCCTTTAGAGGATTTAGTGTTTTACTTTTCTTTTTGTGCTGTATTTATTTAGGAGACAGCCTTATTATTTTTGTCTGGTGGCTCAGCCCTCGTCGGAGAACCAAATAATTTTTTGTGATGGAACGACTTTGGTCGGCCATCTTGACACGTAACTCTTTTTAAAAACAGTTTACATATTTTTTTCCTTAAGAGCCAAATAAAATAATAAACTAAGAACTATAAGCGAAATAGAACGAGTCCAACAAATAAAACAAATTAAAAGTGATGTAATAGAATAACCTGTCACCCCCATGAGTGACTACACTATAGGTACCTATGACTATTTGAGTGACTACCTATAAGTATCCGTAAGGCCACGGACTACGGGTGTCCAGCTGAGACCTGTTGTGTACGACTTACGCGAGAACTACTGACCTTCCAATAGCAGCACTCACCACTGGATTTACTTACGACCGTGCGCATAACTGTTACCTTTTTTCTTATTGCACTGGTTTCTACAATAAACCTTTATTTATTTATCCACTGTGTTTGTCAAGTATATATTCCTATTAGCACGGAATATAATAAAAAGGCAAAACAAAATACAAAAATTAAAAATTAAAACGAAATTGAATTTTTTTTTATATATGGTGTAAAATAAAATGTGGTTGAAGCTTAAAAATAAAAACTGGAAATGAAAAATGAAGATCGACGACTAATAAAGTCCAAGGCTAAATTTCAAATAAAAGAATTAAAATTGCAGTGTAAAAACAAAAATAAAATTCGGACGAAGCTTAAAATGTGAAAACTGAAAAAGAAACAAATGCACACACAAAAAAATAATGACAGAAATATAGTCAAAAAATGAAATAAAAACTTATCAATAAATTGTCCAAAAAGTCCTTGTCAATAGTCCAAAGCTTGTCAACCAAAAATAAAACAACACCAAGGCAAGCGTCATATGTGTTTTGTTTTTGCTCGACTATTTATATATACAGATCAGTGATACATTGTCGTTAGTTTATTACAATCTGGGTCGTCTATTGTATTATACTAACGGTTATTTTGGTGGGCGGCATTTATTAATTTGTTTATTATTTATTTACTTATTTATTAGTATCAATTTATTTTACTATTTATTTTATTTTATTTATTTTCATTTATTCTTGTTCGTTTTTAATTTTCAATTTTTAAGTAGCGTCCTAAAAATCTGACCTGTACATCTAAAAAGTCGAGCAAAAACACAACACACATGACCTGATCTAGTGCGTTTAGCATGAAGCATACTGTCGCCTCTGGGTGTTGACGTCAATGTCCACTTTTATATATTGAGCACTTTAACCCATAAATATAGCATACCTTAAAACTATACTTTATCATATATATATATATATATATATATATATATATATATATATATATATATATATATATATATATTAAGCTACTAGTTATACTTGGTTAGAAAACACTAAAAATTGTTTGTTTTTTTTGCTGTTTTTTTTTTAGTATATCCAGGTAATAGCGGGCGCGAAAAATTAAATGCGAATCGAAATATGTTTTCGTTAGAAATGTGTTATTGTTAACGAATAAAAACTTATGGCGTGTGCCAGGATGGCTGAATGCACAGCCGAAAGTACTAGAAGAATAAAAAAAGACCTTATACAACTTGAAGTTATTAAAACCAAGGATCATAACATTGATCGAGTGGTTCGTGGGTTAATGTAACTTTAATAAATTTGTTTGCGAAGATGTTTTTCGCCATTTATATCATTAACTTTACTTTTTGTGCCAATGATTCATGTAATATAAATTGAACTGCACCACATATTTGATATATATATATATATATAGTTAATGGATTTATTTTCATTATTTATTAACAGATTTATTAATGGATTTGATTTTCGGAACGTCGTCAGGGGTTCCAAATAAAAATATAATCTATAAAATCCAGAATCTATTAGATGTTTCTGGTACGAACTACTGGATTGAACTGAAACTGTTAGCTTAATTTTCTCTTTTTTAAAAAATGAAAATTTTCTCTTTTTTTAAAAATGAAAATTTTCTACTCTTTTTCATTTATGGTAACTACCTTTCTGCTTGTGATGAAAGTAGATTGGTGTGTAGATTTCTATATTAAAAACGTTGTAAAAAATGGTAACTTCAAAAAATTATCAGTGGTATGCAATTATCAAGGGACGCATTTGTCTAAGGATGCAACTGTCCAGGGACGTAATTGTCCGGGACGCAAATGTCCGTCCACCGTATAAGATCCATATGTGTGTTGAATTTACGTATCTTGAAAATGTTCCAATATTCTACTAAATTTCATTAAAATTGAGAACCACTTTCAGTTAAATTAAATTGTTTTTCCCTCTCTGTATTTCATTGTCTGTTTAGCCAGCACGTTTCTTAATTTAGCGCCCAAATTATAAATAGATTGACTGATTTTTTTTACGGCTTATCAACCTTTTACACGTTAATTAAAGCCAGAAAATATTTTATATTGTAATTTTTTTTTTATATAATAATGGTTTTAATGCTACTAATTAACCCATAGCTGAGGGGAGAAGTGGTGGATTCATAGCTTTTCTAATGTTATTTGCGCGTAAGTGAATATAACGAACCCGAACCCGAACTGGAACTGGAACTCAGCTTTCCGATTTCGAATTCCGAGCCGTTATCCATGACACCACTCGCACATCCAAATTTAAAGCAACTTGTATTCACAAGCGGCCACCCATCTAGATATCCGAAACTATCAATGTACACTATATATGAAGAAGCTCCATTGAAATAATGCCGATTGATCCAATCAAGTTATTCATTTTTTTTTTAATCATTTCACCCCAAGCAAGGCAATAACAGCACTAAAATGCAAGGGGTTACTGTGTCTTAGAGAATACTTTTCATGTGAGAGAACAATAAAAGTACAAGAATTAAGAAGACAGAAGATAACGATTGATATTCCATTTAAATATTTCAAGATCAAATTTGATAGGAAAGCAAGAAGCAAGTTCTTAGATTTTCTTTTCAACCCTATTAAACAAACAAACAAACGAAAAATAAAAAAAAAACACTTTTCCTTCAATGGACTTCGTTTAGGTTGAGATGTTGAAGGTTATGCTTGATTGGCCAACAATCTTTTTCATTTTTTTTTTTTCATAATAAATAAATGATAATAAAAGAATATTTTTTTAATTGTTAATAACGACGTCTAAATATAATTATTTTCTTCAATGAGCTAGAAAGCAAATGTTTAAACATTGACCAATATTTGTTTCAGAAGCGATTTTTATAGCTTTTGGGTGTTCCTTAATGATTGTTGACTGATAGCAAAAGAAATAGAGTAAATATTATACTGCAAAGACGCTTATTTATTTTAATAATTTCACCAGAAGGAAGGCAATAAAGCCACTAAGACGCAAGAGTTAACTTAGTTTTAAAGTCTATGAGGAAAAAACTATCAAGGAGAGAGGACAATAAAAGAACAATGATTAATAAAACAGAAGATAACGATTAACATTGCACTTACATTTTTGAAGATCAAATTTGACTGGAAACCGGAAGTCTATATTTAATTCTATCCATTTGATGTTGTTTGCTCAGAAAGAAAATATTTAAACATTGACCAATGTTTGTTTTAGAAGCGACTTTTATAGCCTTTAGGTGTTCCTTAATGATTGTTGACTGATAGCAAAACAGTGGAAATATAAACTGTAAAGACACATGTTTTTTAATAATTTAACCAGAAGGAAGGCAATAAAGCCACTAAGACGCAAGAGGTAACTGAGTATTAAAGACTATGAGGAAAAAACTATTAAAGAGAGAGGACAATAAAAGAACAATAATTAATAAAACAGAAGATAACGATTTACATTGCACTTAAATTTTGGAAGATAAAACTTGATAGGGAACCGGAAGTCTTTATTTAATTCTATCCATCTGATGTTGTCTGCTCTGAATTATTTTATACGGGTTTAGGGCGGATTATTTTTTCTTCTTTTAAACTTGTGGCTCGGTTTCCGCAAATGAAACCATCCTGTGTATTATGCATCACTTCTGACACTGCTTCGTGTCACGAGATTTGTTTATTTCCCGTCCGAGATTCACGTCCTTGTCGGTGCAGAGAGCCCATTTAATACGAGTAAAACTGCGACCGGAACAGCCTAGGGTTGTTACTGATTTTCCACACCCCGTCACCCTCATTTTGAAATATCACGAGGCCATCTAACAATTGTTTGTAAAGGGCTAACATTTATGTTGTGTCGCCGTCTCTTGGGAATATACACAATGAATCGAGCTGGCGACCTTTATTAATGCATATTCTCATCTTTCCCATCTTTTACTAGACTTTACTACACACACACACACACACACACACATATATATATATATATATATATATATATATATATATATATATATATATATATATATATATATATATATTGATGCATGTTTCATTAAATAATATAGAGAAGTTGTGTCTGTTTATTTTAAGTAAGTTCCTTTCATATTGTCTGATAAGCTTAAGAACATTATCATTGAAAGACGAAAGGAAATCACCATATTGATATATGTCCTATCTAAGCTTTCAGCTTACCTAAGCCATTATCAAAGATGACAATTACATTTCAATATATCAGACAATACCACGGACGAAATATAATGTCGTTTTCTCACATAGTAACATATGTGAGAAAACGACATTATTTTTGCACCAACCTAATAATAATGATAGTCTGTTTTTTTTTTTTTTGCATGAAAAATTTCAAAGCAACGACAAACTCGTGTATACGAGACGCGGAAGCGAAAATGGCATCGCAGCTCGTGACGTCACACGTGAGCACGCGAGAGTGAAAACGAGAATTAATAAGTATGGGAAGCCGTTGGTATAAACTAATGCTTCTGCTATCAATTAAAGGCATTTAAGAATATTTGTGGTACGAACTGCTGTAATGAACTGAAATTGCGAATAATATAATAATTTGTATTTTTGTTCAAAAATATATAAAAATTGAGGTCCCTTTAAGATAGTTTAAAAATATATGTTAAAATAATTAAAAAAAAAAAAATAACCCATTGACAGGGGTATACATATCTCTAAGAATATTTCTTCGTAGCTTAAATGTATACTTTTTATCGGAAATAAGGTGTCGAGCCGTTAATATTACAGTTCTCCGAGACATGTATGAATATAATACATCTTCCAACATGTAACCCTAATATTTTTTAACTTTTCTAATTTAGCGTTGACCTTCTTTCTGATTAGTTAAAATTGACGCGCTCATAAGATCTAAAAATCTATGTTTCCTATTTTCAAATGTAAATCATTTTCACCAAAGTTACCAAATATTGCCCGAAGACGAGATAAGTCGCGAAACATAGAAATTACCGTCTAGCAATATAAAATATTTTTAAATAAAGATATTATGCTTTACGTTGAATTGAGCAATTTTTAAAAAAAAAAAGTAAATGCCAGAGTAACTGTGGATACTAAATCTGTTTGTTCTTTCTCATCATTTGTATATATATATATATATATATATATATATATATATATATATATATATATATATATATATGAATAAAATGACAATTGGAAAAAATTGATCTGGGAATTTAACTATATATATATATGTATATATATATATATATATATATATATATATATATATATATATATATGTATATGTATATATATATATATATATATATATATATATATATATATATATATATATATATATGAATAAAATGACAATTGGAAAAAATTGATCTGGGAATTTAACTATATATATATATATATATATATATATATATATATGTATATATATATATATATATATATATATATATATATATATATATATATATAATGCACGCTCCCTTCGATTTCGGCGTATGAGGATCTGACAAACAACTATCATTTATGAATTTTGTGTGATAATCTTAAGTGGCACTTCAGACCCACACGTGATTTGCAAAGGAGGCCGCATATAGAGCAAGAGTAAGGATAGTGGGAGGAGGTCACAGTTAGATTGACAGACCTTTTAGATCCTCCTCTCGATTCTTGAAAACGATTCAGACTAGCAAATTGAAAAACGCAGAGTCCGCTAAAACACGTTAATCTCCACTCTATCCGCTCCAAGGTTAACCGCTCGAGGGTATTATGAGGTTTATTAACCGTTGACAAGTTGCTCTTCAGCTCGTATTTGTATCTTAGCCATGGGCCTCCTACATTCCTGTAACCCTGATCTAACTCGCTGTACATTATGTCCATTTCAAAAATAAAAACACATTTTTAGTTCTTTACTCTATTTCATTTTTATTCAACCTACAAATGTGTCAAGCCATTTTTCTTTCCCTGCGTTTTCGGTATGTTAGGGCCCTAAATTTGATCTCATTTTGTTGATATTCGGTTATATTATGGCAATAATAATTTTAATCGTTTTTATATTTAATTCGATAAATCACATATGACCAATCAGTACAAAGAGAAAATCAATAAAGAAATCCAAGAAATATTTACCACTAACAGCGGTGTTATATAAAATAAGCCCTAAAATAAAACCTAACTACAGCTACTAGAATCATTAACGATACACACACACACACACACACACACATATATATATATATATATATATATGGTGGTCGACTCTCCCGTCGTATTCGACATATGAGGGTCAAGCAGCTCTGTTTCTAGAAACCAACAGGCAGACACCAGCACATAAGATTTGACTATAGTGGTGAAGGCTTTGTGCAGAACCATCCACATATTGTGAAGGGCCGAATACAGAGATTTGGTGCACTATGTGCCACAAACGTCCCTTCGCACATAGCTGGAGGGAAACGAAGAGGATTAACACCTTTCCCAAGTGTATTAGCACATAAGTGAAAGTAATGAATATTATATATATATATATATATATATATATATATATATAAATATATATATATATATATATATATATAG
Organism: Acanthosepion lycidas; assembly: GCA_963932145.1. Classification (NCBI taxonomy): domain Eukaryota; kingdom Metazoa; phylum Mollusca; class Cephalopoda; order Sepiida; family Sepiidae; genus Acanthosepion; species Acanthosepion lycidas. The sequence continues at coordinate 34,611,573 of OZ010608.1, read as the reverse complement.
AGAGAGAGAGAGAGAGTGATATATATATATATATATTTATTTATATATATTGCTCTACTATATATTAAGCTCTCTATTAAATAAAATGTTACGAACGTTGTTTATGTGCTCTATTCATTCCCATAGTACCTGGATATATATATATATATATATATATATATATATATATATATATATATATATATAGAGAGAGAGAGAGAGAGAGAGAGAGAGATTTCAGTCAGACACATACAGTATGAAAAAATATTGCATATAAAAATGCAAAATCGATAACTATAAACAGTCAATTGCTGATATCTTCTGATGAGTGGACGGAGTGATTCCCGGATGGTCCGTCTACAAATTACTGGAGTCGGGATGCTGAAGGTAAACCTTTTATTTGTATTAGATCGATCTCTCTCTCTCTCTCTCTTTCTCTCTATCTCTCTCTCTTTCTCTCTTTATATATATATATATATATATATAGCGAGAGAGAGAAAGAGAGAGAAAGAAAGAGACAGACAGATGATAGAACTTGTCACGACTTTGAGAGGAGTACTCATCCAAAATGAACGGACTAATGTCAGCAACTGATGAAAATCGTCTGGAATTGACTAATCAGAACGAAACTACAATACATATCAATTCAGCATTTAATCTCCTTCTGGAGGCAAATACTTTATCCAACGTCGTATCTGTTTTTTTTGGGGTGGGGGGACAGTGAACAGCATTTTCTTGGATTTCCTCGATATCTTGACATCGTGTTCCTTTTAAGTGTGATTTGATTTTTGGAAAGAAGAAAAAGTTGCAAGCGTCAAGATCTTGAGAATATGGTGGTTGTCCGGTCTGGTGAATGTTGAGCTTGTTCCAAAACTGCTGCAAAAGCGATGGTCACTGATGGAACCTCTGTGGTGCTTTGAGACGACCACACTCTACACACTTTCTTCTAAGCACTGTTATAAACAAGGCAAATGAGCGAGAACGTTTTAACTTAATGTGTATGATCGGCAGGGTTCAAGGTCAATCAATTTGGGCGCTTTAGCCCCGTTACCATAGCAACAATCGCGTTACTTTTTGATCATTCCTCCTATATGTATGAAGAAACTGAATTTCATATGAATAAATTAGTTTTTGTTTGTTTATGATATTATGGGTACAAAGCTTTATTACAAAATATATATTTCTAACTTAAGCAAATAAATTTATCTAAAAAAAACAAAACAAAAAAAAACAACATTATTTTGACACTGATCATGTTTGACTGCCACTCGAGTGCCGCCCTCGGCGAAATCTATGAAATGTCTTTCTTGCAAATAACAAAATCAATAGGAACTTCCAAAGACCATGTGATCTAACTTCCTTCCCATATAAGCAAGGTAACCGTACCTAGATTTTTCTTTTTTCTATTAATTTAAGCGCAATACTGGGCTGGTGTCGGGATCTCATCAATTTAAAGTTGAGCATGGCTAAATGTAGCCGTAAGTTTTATGCTAACTGTTTCTTTTCTCGTACTTCTCACTTGTGGATCTCTCTTCTAGTTCCATACTTTCCAGCCAACTTTAATCTTCAAAAATTTAAATGCAATGTCAATCGCTATCTACAGTCCTCCTGATTACTCTTTTCTCTTCCCGCTTATTAATAATGTTTCTGTTCCTAATTTTTCCACACCCTGTGTCCCCTTGTGTCTTAGTGGATTTATTGCTTGCATGGGGTGAAACCGATTAAAAAGAACAACTGTGACGAGGACTGCAATGCTGTCTTCAACAAAGGCTTTAGCATGTGATAACTCTGGGTTTGGGAGTTAAATAACATTACAACAAACCTAAGGTACTACAGCCATACCCCAGCATATTAGTAGTATTTTTGGTTCACCGACAGGTTAGAAATGGCAGATCAATGCAAATAAAACTGCATTATAGTCACTTCTCTCCGATGCAACCACTGCAAGTTTAATTATGTTTGATAAAGTTGATCTGTAATTAATGTTTATAAGCTTTATCATCAATGAATAAAAGTGTTGACTTCAAAACAGAATCAGATTTCCCCATCAAAGCCTTTATTTATTTGTGGCCGAGTATGATTTCAGGGCTGAAATAAAACTAATCCAGGGCACCACAGCAATACCTCACCGCATCACTGGGTGTGGTGGTTTTTCCGTCATTGTGTAAGGATGCTAAATCCGTGCAGATGTAATTTTTAAATGATTTTCAAGTTTCATTTAACATATGAAAAGTTTAAAGTTTGATTGACTATTACAACTGAATTTGATAATCACTGAGCAGCCTATTCGACATTAAATAACTAAAAAACGTGGGGGTGAAATTTTAAAAAAATAGACTAACCCACCAGTCAAATTAACACGCATACATACCTAGTGTGATAGTGAGTTTGATCTAATGGACCTATACTAGTAGTGATTTTCAATCTGACCAGGTGTCCTTTACAAATTAGATATTAAATAAAAGTCATAAAATTAAGCAAATTTAAATTAAAATCACTGTGCAATGCATTGTCATAGTAAAATCAATTTCCCATGTATTTTCATATTAAAGTCACTTTCAAATGGATTTTAATATTAAAATCACATTCCAATGCATTTTCATATTAAAATCACATTCTAATGCATTTTCATAGTAAAATCACTTTCCAATACATTTTCTTAATAAAATCAGTTTGCAATGCATTTTCATAATAAAATCACTTTCCAATGCATTTTCATAATAAAATCACTTTCCAATGCATTTTCATAGTAAAATCACTTTCTAATGTATTTTCATATTAAAATCACATTCCAATACATTTTCATCATAAAATCCCTTTTCCAATGCATTTTCATAATAAAATCACTTTCCAATGCATTTTAATAAAAAAAATCACTTTCCAATGCATTTTAATAAAAAAAATCACTTTCCTATGCATTTTCATAATAAAAAAAACTTTCCAATGCATTTTCATAATAAAATCACTTTTCAATACATTTTCATCATAAAATCACTTTCCAATGCATTTTCATAATAAAATCACTTTTCAATGCATTTTTATAATAAAATCACTTTCCAATGTATTTTCATAGTAAAATCACTTTCCAATGTATTTTCACGTTAAAATCACTTTTCAATGCATTTTTATAATAAAATCCCTTTTCCAATACATTTTCATAATAAAATCACTTTCCAATGCATTTTCATAGTAAAATCACTTTCCAGTGCATTTTCATAGTAAAATCACTTTCCAATACATTTTCATATTAAAATCAATTTCCAATGCATTTTCATAATTGTTGTGGTATTGGACGTAGGCTTTTTGCAGCGTAGTACTTCCGGCCATTTTGTAAAACTATCTACCACTATTAAGTAGTAATAATCTTCTACTGGACCAGCGAAATCAATGTGTAATCTTGTCCACGGATGATTCGTCTTGGGCCATGGTTTGTGTACTATAGGTGGTGCCTTAGCTGCTAACGCACACCCTTTACATCGATGAACCATGTTTGCGATATCCACATCCATTCCTTTCCAATATACAAAGCTTCGCATTAAGATTTTTGTTCTATTAATCCCCGGGTGACCCATATGAAAGACCCGTAGTATTCTTTCCTGCAACTTTTTTGCTACTACTACTCTCTCACCATATAATAAAAATCCGTCACAAATTGAATAAATCTCCTGCACTTTTTGGTCATTTGCTACCATTTTGCTTTTTATTTCTAAAATGAAATCATCGCTTTCAGCTTCTTTTTTGATTTCCTTTGATGTAACCGATAGCTCTCTTAAAATGTTGTTTACCATGCTTTTCACCTCATAATCTGCTCTGATATTTGCAATAATTGATTATTCGAATCTTTCTTCTTGACTCGGTACGAGTCTTGATAAACTATCCGCATGAATTATATTTTTGGATGATAGGTGCTTTATGTGAAAATCATAATTGAGAAGAATGGTTCCCCGTCTCAACAGACGATTTGCCGTATAAACGGGTAACCCTTTCTTTGAACCAAAAATAGTGATCAGAGGTTTATGATCCGTTTCAAGCATAAAATGTCTGCCGTGGATGTATCTGTGAAATTTTGTTATGGCAAAAATGATACTCAGCGCCTCTTTTTCGATCTGTGGGTAACTTGTTTCTCCTGGGAGTAAAGTTCTCGAAGCATGTGCAATTGGTTTTCTAGAACCATCTGGCATTATGTGTTGAATACACGCTCCTATCCCGTATGAACTGGCGTCACTTGCCACTACAATATCACGTTTTGGATTGTAATGGGTTAAAAAGAGGTCGGATGTAAGCATTTTCTTTATTTCATCAAAGGCTTTCTGACATTCTACCGTCCATTCCCATGCCTTGTCTTTTTTTAGTAGTTCATTCAACGGAGCTCTTAGATTGTACATTCCTTTAATGAACGCTTGATAATAATTTGCGAGCCCCAGAAAACTCTGTAGCATCGCCACATTAGTGGGCGTCGGCATGTCTCTAATCGCAATGGACCTTTCCGGGTCTGGAAATCTGCCATTTTTGTTGATTATGTGACCTAAATACTTAATTTCCTCCAAACCAAATTCGCACTTTGACTCTTTGACTTTAAATCCAAAGTCCTGAATCTTTTTAAATACTTGATTGAGATGTTCTCGATGTTCGTCGACGGTTGCGCTCCTTACTATGATGTCGTCTAAGTAGGCGCACGCAAAGTCTAAATCATTCAACATGACGTCCATAGCTTGTTGAAAAATGGCTGGTGCCACTTTAATACCAAAAGGAAGCCTGTTGTACTTGAATAACCCTCTATGCGTGTTTATCCCTAGTAATTTCGAACATTCCTCTTCGACGGGAATTTGGAGATAGGCATTTGATAAGTCGATTTTTGAAAATATAACTCCACCATTTAGCTTGTTAAAAATCTCCTCCGGACTCGGTAACGGGTAATGGTAGTCCTTGATTACCGAGTTCAACCCTGTCAAAAAATCAACACAGACTCTGATTTGGTTTGATTTCTTTTTTATGCACACAATCGGCGCAGACCATGAATTAGATTCTACTTTCGAAATAATTCCCATTTTTTCCAACCTATCAAGTTCTTCGTTAATTTTCTCTACACTTGCGAAAGGCACGTTACGTTTCTTTTTAAAAATTGGCATAGTATTTTCCTTTAATTCAAATTTAACTTCAAACTTGTTACATCTTCCAAGACCAGGTGTGAAGGTTTCCGGAAACCTCTTCTTTAATTCATCTTTAATGTCCTGTCTTGTTTGCGTATTACTTTCTACTTTTCTGCAGAATGAGTTTAACGGTTTATCCCACAATTCGAATGTTTCAATAAAATCTGTACCCATCAAGTTTTCTCCATTTTTCAGAATGAAAACCTTTATTTTTTTAACGATCCCGTTCAATTTCATGGGAAGTACAACCTCGCCTTTGAAGTTAATTTCCTTTCCAGTTACCGTTCGAGCGTGTTTCGTTGACTTCATTATTATAGGCCTTTTTAAAAATTTCCATGTTTTATAGTTCATTATTGTTAAATTTGAACCCGAATCGAGTTGAAATTTGATATTCTTTTTAAATATTTCAGTCGTCACATATTTCCTCAAATTTCTATCTGATTTGATATTCGAATTTGTTTGTCTAATTCGGCTATTGAATTTTTTCGTTTTACAACACGATCCTTTGTGTCCATTCTTGTGGTACACGAAACATTTCTTATTTCTATATGGGCAATTTACCTCCCAGTGTCTTTCGTTGCAACGTCTGCAATTATATGGTGGAACCTTTTTTTCCTCCTTGTTCTTCTTATTTAATTTTTCTTGTCTATTTTTAAAATACGCCGAATTTTTACTCCAATTTTTTCTGATGGGTAATTTGACTGTTTTTTTATTTTTTTAATATAAGCAATGCCAGCTTCTTCGATTTTTTGAGACTTTTCTTTAAACTTACGGCCCGCTGACACTCCTCTGCTAACTTTTTCAGGGTAAGGTTTTGTTCAGATTCGAGTTTAGACAAAACTCTACGTCTTATTTCGGCACTCTTACTGGATACCAGTCCTTGAGCAAAAATTAAACACTTGAATTCTTCAACCGTAATCTCTGCCAATCTGAAGTTGTCACAATGTCTATTCACTATAGATGCATATGTTAAGTAATCCTGATCGTCGGATTTAGCGACATTCATGCATAACCATCGCTTATGCCAAAGCGACATATTTGCTCCAAACAGCTCCTTTAGCAATTTCACTGTTTCCGAGAATTCCAATTCATTCGTTCTTCTCGGTAGAATAAAATCTACAAATTTGCTATGTTCTGCTGTACCTAGCTTTCTTAGTAATAGACTGACTTTTCTTGAATTCGACCAGTTTTCACAGTCTGTGTAGAAAATATCTTCATATCGTTTAAAGTACGCTTCAAACGTTTTTTCTTCGTCTGGCACATAGTTGAAAGTTTCCAGCGAATTAAATATGGTGTTATTAGAATATGAAGAATTTCCCTCATTTGCCTGATTGTTGTTTAATTTCTCCAGTGTTAACTTTTGAATTTCTAAAACCTTGATCTGCATTTCTTCCTGTTTTCCCAGTCTTTCATCTTGCTTTTCTTGATATTTTTGCTGTGCTATCTGTTGTTCCCTTATTAATAAGGCAAACTGTTCATTTTGACGTTGCTGACTCAACTGCTGGGATTTGAATAATTCAGATATGACTTTGGATAATTCATCCATCTTTAGCTGATAGTGTTCATGCAACAAAGAATATACCTTTAATTTGTGTATCCACGGATATAATATAAGCTGACCAGAAAAATCGAAACACTTACGACTTTTTTATTTTATGTCTTGCTTTTAGATTCAAGCCCGTGATAATCCACTTTGGTATTTTTTTTTATTACTTCTGTTCGCGTATTTAAATGACAAACTTCTGATTTTTATTATCAAAGGTAAATTCGTCACTATAAAATATTGTTGAGCAAACAGAAAAAAAAAAAAAAATTTTAAAAGTTCGTTACCTTTCAAAATCGACACGGTGTATTTGTGCGCCTTTTAATTCCATGCATGTTTTTGTAGTCGGACAGTTTTTTTAACGGGTGTCTCGTTGTAGATAACTTTTTTCAATTTAAAATCACCGTTATTCGTTTACGACACCTTTCAAATTTTTCTGAGTGAACGTTCCTTTATGCTTAGTCGTCCTTAACGAGTTCTAAATATCCAGAAATTCAGAATCCTTCACCGTTCCGTTAGATGTTGGACTTATAATTAATAATTTTTTCCTTCAGTCTGGGTTCTTCAATGACTTGTCCCAATTGTTGAAAGCTATAAATTATTAATTCTTTTTTTTTTTTTTTCGTATGGTTCTTTCTACCTCGTCGCCATTGTTGAAACTTGACTAATGCATGGAATAATAATGCAACACAAAATGTACTTAGAACAAAATGTATTGAAACGAGAAAGTGTACACAATATTTACATATAGTCTTTTGTATATTCCTGGAAAGACCGTTCCTGGAGAATGTGTTGACTGAGTCGCAGTCGGGCAGAGTCTCTGGTTGAATCTCTTGATTCCTGTATTTATCAATCCACCCACAAGGATCGAATGTGGCACAAGGCCGTTTTAATGTGGGTATCCCCGAGCCCGTAGGCTCGGCCAAAAATATGGCCTTTCTGGACCCGCCTAGACGGGTTAAGGCCCTGTCAACCTCTCCGGACGAAACCTTGCCCCTCGGCAAAGCCTCGTCCGGGTTCCCCTCTGCTAATGCAGAGAGTTCGACAGTCGCTGAGAGTCTGTCTCTCGGTCTCTGAATCTCTTGATTCCTGTATTTATCAATCCACCCACGAGGATCGAATGTGGCACAAGGCCGTTTAAATGTGGGTATCCCTGAGCCCGTAGGATCGGCCAAAAATATGAACCCGCCTAGACGTTTTCATATTAAAATCAATTTTCAATACATTTTCATAATAAAACCACTTTCAAATGCATTTTCATAATAAAATCACTTTCCAATGCATTTTCATAGTAAAATCACTTTCCAATGCATTTTCATAGTAAAATCACTTTCCAATGCATTTTCATAGTAAAATCTCTTTCCAATGTATTTACATATTAAAATCACTTTTCAATGAATTTTTATAATAAAATCACTTTCCAATGTATTTTCATATAAAAATCACTTTCCAATACATTTTCATATTAAAATCAATTTCCAATCTATTTTCATCAATCAATTTCCAATACCATTTCAAAATAATCATTATTATCATGTCTGTATCGCGTAATGATTAGCGAAGTTTATCTTGCTATCTATTCCTGCCGAGTTGTGAGCTCGATTTTAACTTGATGCGCCTACATTATGTGACATTAAATAACCCTTCAAGAGTTGACATACAAAACCAGCCAAGCAAACATTTTTTTATTCAAATTTACCAAAATCAAGATGATGATAAAATACCGGCATACCATTTCAAGAGTATATATAGTCATTAGCCGCCGACTGATTATGTATTCTTCATGAAGGTATTCCTATTTTTAATCTAGACATTGATATCTTTCTTGCTAACGTTTAGAAGCGCATTCGACATTTTTCTGAAAATCTTTAAATAGGAGATACACACGAAAGTTGTTCATGATGAAAGTCTAATATTATTACATATCTCAGTAAAAAGAAAATCTTCATTGTTCACCTGTCGTCGTCTACAGAATAAATTTGTTTACTAATTCAAACTGCTTCCACTGTTTAAAAAAAAATGGGAAAAATAAATACTTTACAATGTGAACTCAACGAGACGATTATACGTCGTGTGGCATTCGTTTATATCATCAAATGACAATCTATAAATTATGCAACGTCCTTCGCAGTTTCTTTTAAGATTTGATGACATTTGTCGACGCTATATTCTCAGCTGTAAAAAAAAAAAAAAAAAAAAAAAAAAAAGAAGAATGAGTATTCTGCATTTTTGTTTAAGCAAAAGAAGCTATCCGTTATATGTTTATTTTTTCTTTGGTATTTACTTTAATAAATCATCATGAGCTTGTTTTTACACCTGATTCTTGGGATCATTTTTGAGAAAAAAAACAATAAAACGGAGAATAGAAATAGAAAAAAAAGAATTCATGAAGAAGAAGTAATAAGCAGACTCCCAGAATAAAGAAATCGCTTTTCTCATCTTAATCTGTCAATCAATGTTATTTTTCGCAGACCATCAGTTTGTAAAAAGATACTAAATTTTCGAGTATTCAAAAGATGATTGTTTTTACTTGTTTATTCTCAGAGACGATTACACACACACACACACACACACACATATATATATATATATATATATATATATATATTAGGTTGGTGCAAAAATAATGACGTAATAATGTCGTTTTTTGACGTTAAAAATAGGTCAAAAAACGACATTATTACGTCATTATTTTTGCACCAACCTAATATATATATATATATATATATATATATATATATATATATATATATATGTATATATATTCCAACGAATATATATTCCAGCGTTCGTAACATTAATTAAAAATAGGTTACAGTCCAAACCAAAAGTAGAGCAATATTCTTTATTATAGAACATTACATTCGAACTTGTAAATAAATGCTACATAAATGCAATCATGTTTCGATATGTATCAACACATCCCATCAGGCGTTAGTAAATGATTGGTTAGTACAGTGTATTCCTTTATTTACATGTTTGTATATATATATATATATATATATATATATATATATATATATATATATATATATATTAAGACATTTTTATGTTTATTCATTCTTTTTATAGAAATTATGTATGAATAATATAAAAATGTCTTAAAATAATTGTCGGGCTTTGTCCATTTCATAATGAGTGACGTCATATATATATATATATATATATATATATATATATATTATGAATTGGACAAAGTCCGACAATTATTTTAAGACATTTTTATGTGTATACATTCTTTTTATAGATACAAACAGAGCATTTAATTAAATATCTGTATCTATAAAAATATATCTAAATATATATATATATATATATATATATATATATATATATATAGATAGATAGATAGAGAGAGAGAGAGAGAGAGAGAGAGAGAGAGAAATTTCATATACTACTTGATATTATGACTATATATAATTTTTATCAAGTTGCCTTCATTCATCTTGCTGAGACTCAACATGAGAAGGTAGTGCTTTCCTAAGTCAAGAGGGTGACTGGTTGGAAGACCCTATCTTTGGCAACAGGACTCTGCATAATGCCACACAAGCAGGAGACATGACTGTCAGACAATTTCTGCGACCACATCACCACTTATATCTGACCACCTAATTCCCAGACAGCAGCCCCCTTGATTATTATATGTGGGACGCAATTGAGAACAACAAGACTCTTTGTATCGCCAAAGATGAACCGAAGGCAAATATTATGGCAGTATTCACCAACTTAAACAAGGAGACCGTCCAGAAGAGTTGCAGGAGATTTTAAAGTCGTCTAGAAGCCGTGATTGAAGCCAATACGATGTTATTGAATAAATTTACTCATTCGTATTTCAAAATATTTTTGTGTACTTTTGGTATATATATCTGTTAAAATGAAATGCCAGTGTTCATCCAGCGTATTGTTTAATATATAGAATAAAAACTACTAAACTAATTGAGTTTTTTTTTCCAGATTTTCAGATAAGGCGTTTAGCTATCTTGACACTATTTTAAGTAAGAATCACTGAAAACCCCTTGAGAACAAGAGAACAGGTTAAAATCGTTTTGTGACAGAACCATTCTCTTCCAAATTGGGCAATGGTGAGAGGAAAAAGATCATTCAGACCTTCAGCAATAGTACCAACATTCATACTCCGGCTTCCATCTTCAAAGTCTGCTCAAGAACCATCAAGAGAACAGTAAATGATATTAAAAAAGAGGGAAAAGTAAAGAGGAACATTGGACCAGGAAGTTACAATGGGAAGAGGGGTCATCATTTCAACTTATAGCTAAAGAGATCAATTAGAAAAGATCCAACTCAATCCACACGAAGTTTTGGCAAGTGAGAGAGGAGTTTCAGCTACGACAGTCCAAACAGCAATGAAAAATCTTGAAAATGAAATCGTACATGAAACATGTGAGGCGCCTTGTTATTCCAGGACAGAAAAGAAGACGGTTAAAGAAGGCGGAGAAATCATCCTGGAATAATATATATATATATATATATATATATATATATATATATATATATATATATATATATATATATAATAAAAAGGCTTAAACACTAATATTAGTGTTTAAGACTTTTTATTATAGCCTTACTCTGTCCTGGACATTGAGTTCTACCTGGATGCTATCCTCTCGGAATTTTTTATTAAAAAATATACATGTGTGTATATGCACCTGTGTATTTTGCATATATATGTGTATATTTACCACTAATATTATCTATCTATCTATCTATCTATCTATATATATATATATATATATATATGTGTGTGTGTGTGTGTGTGTATGTGTGTGTGTGTGTGTGTATTTGAACTTTATTTCAATCCTCCATGAGCTTCCGATCCTTAGCTATTAATTAGTGAACATGTCATTAATTTATTAACCAATCAGAAGGCTCAAAATATTCAATGCGATGTGTATAAAGGCGGCCATGTTTTTTCTGAATATGCACTGCCAACCTTTGATATTGAAGACTGAAGAATTACAGAACAGCTGCTGGTGGTATTGGCGATATAGGCAGATTCAGTAGAGTGTCTGACTCGTCAGTATTAATCTTTAACGTTGTTTCATTGAACAGATTAAGTACTGCGCTGTATTCTATATTCATAGACTATGGTGAACACGGTCAACAAAGAAGACAAGCTAGAACGATTGACATTGCATTTAAATTTAAAAAATCAAACTGGACTTGGAAATAAGAAGCCAGAAGAGAGTGTCACATGCGAGAAGTGCGATTAATTAGATTTCTGTACTTACTTGATTTTGAGGTATCCAATTCGTAGCTCACATCTTGAGTTGTCCATATTGCTTACAACCATATATTCTATCTCATGATAGTTAGTCTTTTCTTCTAGCTTTCCTTCACTACCTTGTCCAGGATGTTCTGTATTCATTATGCGTCTGATATTAACACAAGACTCTGTCATCTACGTATTTCGTATTGTTAACATCGTGCCTAAATGCTGGTTGGACTTCCAGCTTCCTGAGGATAGCCTCCTTATAGAGGCTCAATAAATCCGTTGAGAAGTCAGATCCTTTCTCTTAAGCCCCCTCTACATTCATGTACTTAACACTTCCGCTGCTAACTACGGAGATCTTCGTTTTTCTTATCTTGCTCCAGCTGGCTAAGTATAGAAACCTAGGTTTTTTTTTGCATACCGCTGGTATGAGTGTCCCGTTGCGCCATCTATCGTAAAATCACGAAGAACAATGCTTCAAATATCAATGTGTATACCCATTACTGATATCATGTAATGATATGATATCATGTGTATACCCATTACTGATCTGGTAAGTCATTTCCAGGTATATCCATGAAAATGGAATGCTGTAAAACACACTGGTGCCAGTTTTCTGTGTAATAAAATATGTAGGTTGAAATTTGTCATTTTCTTTAAAAATGGCTGGCCGGATGGGGGCAGCACTGGGCAAATGAGTAGCAGTGAAAGTGTTAATTCATTTCCTATTCGTATGTAGGTGGTTTATTCCCAGCATTAGTTGTGGATTATTCTAAATAGATCTAATTTTTCGAGCAGTTCAAACAGATCGTTGTGTGGCATCCTGTTTTTTGTGTAGAAAGACGACGGATCTTGTCTACACTAATTGTTGAGCATAGACCAGTCTATTCAGTATGAGTGGACAAAAATGGAAATATATGCTTATGGAAATTAAAGAAATGAAGATCAAAAAACAATCTTGAAAGATGCACACAAGATTTGCTCAAGTTGGCTGACAGTCATGCAGAGAAAGCTGAGCAGACTCAGAACTTCACACTTATTGCAAAGTCCAATGCCATGCAAAGAACAAGTCCATAGAGATGTCCAAATTGAAAGTGCTAAACTAGGTGAACTGAAAAAACTGTAAAATCACTGTGTTCTATGCCATGTGCAACAAACCCATGAGTAGCAGTAGTAGCTAAAATGTGTCGTGTTTTTATGAAAATTTGTAGTCATGTTCATTAAACTTACTTAACTTCACAAGAAATGCGTCAAGAACTTTTGTGACATTCACAAACCATGAATTGTTTAGATAACCAAAATAGGTAGCAGTAAGAAGTAAAGTGTGTAATTCAAAATTTTCAAGTGTAGTAGAACAAAATATGTAACATAACCAGATCTGCATTCAGTTGTGTTTTAGCCTTCAACACTTGGATTTCTTTACTGCATTCAACTGATTCATGTGACATGAATTATTCGAACCAATTGTAGCTTTTCTTTGAACATCTCATCTATCTCTATCTATAAAAGGCAGGATGTTTGTGTGTGTGTGTGTGTGTTTGTGCGCACGCGCGTGTGTGTGTGTGTGTGTGTAACGAATGCACGGCCGTAATTTTCGACGGATTTGCACCAAAATTTACATGCTCCAAATTAACGGGAAGACCGATTTTGCATTTCCCAACTCCCATCGATAGTGGAAATAATCGATTTTTTCATGTTTCTACGGCAGTTTTCGTGTAGTTTGCGGCCATTTTCTACTGGCCAGAGTAAGTGCCAATAGCTGGCTGCCACGAATAGGCAGGAAGATTCTATTGGCCAGCGTGAGAGCCAACAGGTGACTGACACGAATGTTAACTAGTATGCAAAAATATCGATAGCTGCATTCGTCACATTTAAAAAAATTTTTAAATCTGCATGGTACTTTACTCCAATTGGCTTATCCGCTTGATTCTGATTCCGCAGAACTGGGTTGGGTGTGAAAAAGTATTTGTTGTTAATATTCTTTTTTCATTCGGTTTTTCCAGATACGATTCCTTTTTTAAAGCTGATCGTTTTGTGTTCATTTTGTTTAGTTCTTTTTTTGTAACAGATTTAATGTTTATTATAGAGCTTAGAAAAAATTCGCAGTGTGAGATAGGCAAGTAGTGAGGCATGTAGCAACAACAGCACGGCAAAGGCCACTCCTTTAAAGGCAAGGAAGGGCAAAAATATTTTAAGTCAAGTGATAGCGATTGCTGTAGTTTTGAATCAAGCATGGGCAACGCCGTGCCATGCTGTTAGTTAACAGATAAATCACCAAGTTTGTGTTTTATGAAACTGATGACCATTCACTGTGTACGTGTTAGTTTCAGTCCTTGTAATTTTTAAAAATAGTCCTGGATTTTTTTTTTTACACAGATCTGTGGGAACCCCACTGAGAATGATCTTTGTTCACAGAAGGTCAATATTTTCATTGCATGGGTCGCAAAGTGGGTTATAAGATGTAGCGTTGAGTCATACTCATTGCTTGAGCTACTGCGCTATTCATTTTAGTTGTTGCTACTGCTGTTGGTTGCCCGCAAGTGATGTGGCTTCTGTTATTTTGTACGGCAGCCCACAATGTTAAAAATGGATGACCTTTGGTAACACCCACAGGCTTCACTAGCTCAAAGCTTTTTTTTCACCATTGATCTTAGGAAGAGGTTGTATACAGCTGATAATTTGTCAGGGAAATGTTTCACAAGACCAGTAGCTGTTATAGCTCTTTTCAGTATTGATGGGGATTTCCTTCCTAATCTTTCCTTTGAAGTGGTGTGGAATATTAACATCATTATTACGCCATTATTTTCTCTTCTAGTTATGTTGTGTAGAAAGATTACCGATCTTCTCTATACTACTTGCTGAGCATAGACTCGTTCATTCACTGTGAATAGGACGTCTTTTAATAGGAACAGGGGTCGAAAAGTGGGTTTCAAAACCTCGCGTTGAGTCATACGCATTGCTGCACTGAACTAATGTATTCACTATTATTGTATTATTAATGCATGTGCCTTTTCTTCACTAATATTTTGTTAGGTGTTTATCTTGCAATACTATAAACCAGAAACTACGAGCTAAAAGATGCATTATAACACTTACCAAATGCTTATTTAATACTCTCACTGCTGTATTGTTATAACATTCTTGCATGGCTGTGCTGGTTCGCTAGAGGTTGACATTTCACAGTGTCTTCAAGACGGATAGGCACGTTGACAGTGGGTAATCTAAGTTTCGTAAAGATGTATAATTACTGCCACAGCAGGTGGCAATCTACGAAATATGAATACATGTTCTTCTGCACTGGTATTGTGCTTTCAATATGAGCGGAAATATTGCATTTCTTGTTCCAGTGCTCCAAAAGAATCGGCGCGATGAGCTTTGTTATGTGGTTCTGGTGGAGCTCGCATTTATTTGCACCTGGCTTGTTAGGCTACGAAGATAAGCCTACTCAGGTCTTCCAGGAAGTACGATAACATTATCGTATATTTCGTTTAGTATTTCCGTAAACTTGTCGATGCCGATATCGTTTATGGCTGATAGCATTTCTATTACAATTTGACCTGTTCCTGTTGCTTTATTCGTGTTAATCTTGGTCAGTTGAGATTTCACTTCAGACTTTAATATTTCAAGTCTTAACATATTTTTTTTGTATTGGCGATTTCTTTCTGTCGTCTGAAGCACTTCTCCAAACTATTCGTTCCGTCTTTGAAACGTTTCTTTTCTCTCACTATTAGGAATGTTTGGTTTTTCTTTTGGTAATTTCTTTATCATAAAAATATGTTATTATTTATCATTAATAATCAATCTGGTCGTTATTAACAAATCAACGATTGACTTGTTTGTTTAACGGCATATCAACTCTTTCATGGGTCATTCAATACCGAAATTTAATTTTCTTGCGAGCTTTAAGCTAATAAAAATATGATACATTATTCTGCTTTCACGGTTGTATACATGGTAGATGATTCTCAGCTTTTGGGCATATAGAAGTTTGTGTAGATTTCATTACTAGATTCTGTAATATGCGTGTTCGATGTTGTAGTTTTATTGGACATATATTTTGTAATACAGTTTGATTTCTTTAAGAAATTGTCGGACATTATTAGGTTGGTGCAAAAATAATGTCGTTTTTTGACGATTTTTTTGATTATCGTTCACCCATTTATCCAACATTTTTGACTTCCCTATTTGCTTTAAATGGCGAACGACTGTTGAGTGGTCGACCTCGAGTTCAACAGCAACTTCTCGTGTGGTTTTGCGAGGATCGGCTTCAATTAAGGCTTTCAAATGTTCGTTATCAACCGCAGTCGGCCGGCCGGCCGCGACCGTCTTCATTTTCGAGGCTCTCGTCACCATTGCGAAATTTCTTGAACCACCGTTGTGCCACACGTTCGTTAGTGGTTCCTGGGCCAAACGCATCATTGATATCACGAGCTGTCTCGGCAGCTTTTCGGCCTAGTTTGAACTGGAACAAGAAAATCGTGCGGATTTGAATTTTGTCCATGCTGTCGAAAAGCCTGCAAAAAAAAAAAATGAATGAAGAGATTGAGAACGGTAACGAATAACATGATTCGATAGAGCGAAAAAACGCGCTTCAAAATGATATATAACATGGCTATATATATCAATGAATTAATTCAGAAATCATATATAAAAGTAACATACGTGAGAAAACGACATTATTTTTGCACCAACCTAATATATAGATTAATGTCATGGAAGAGTTCTTTCGTGTTAGTCGGTTGCTTCTGTTTCGCTGTATATCGACACATCTATGGGTTATTAAATGCCGAAATTTATATATTTTCAACTAGATATATTTTGAAAGCAATTGTATCTCTTCAACTACAGATAAAATATATTGTTGGTAATTCTACTATAAAATGTATTGTTGGTAATTCTACTATAAAAGGTATTGTTGGTAATTTTACTATAAATTATAGGTGGGATACTAACCGTTGCTACCACCTCCAGTCAATGTGGACCTGAGAACAACAATAATTAAATGGTGGTTCCACGCTCCTCAAATCTTCCTGAGTAGAGATCTTGTAGCCGGATGTAGTTTATCGTCATATCCGGGACTACAAATCATCGATAACCACATGATTGGTTAAAATCGACGTCTTGAGGACACGGACACGTGACTGAATATTACACAATTAATTACCAATCTCCTAATGGTAAATCTGATAGGTTTGATGAAGTCAAATTGGAAAGTGAATCTAAAAAATGGGCTTCAATCTGTTGTTAACTTTCGGGTTGATTGATTGATCGATCGATTTGTTTTTACGGCTTATCAACCCTTTGTGGGTTCACTATTTACATTATTCGGACCATTGTCCTCATCTTTGTTGCCATATTTATTACAATGTTTCGGCCGTTGTACGCTCCGGCCTTCTTCAGTTGGTTGGAATGTCGAACTGAAGCCTTTAATTCGCTCACTGGGGCAGACTGTTCTAGTTCCACATGCCATGTCTAATGGATGTCAGTTATCAGTTATCTCCTGTTAATTCCCTTCTCCAAGTTCTCCACTGCCTTAACCAGGTATTGAACTCACACTCTTTGGGTCCTGTCACTGGATCTAACCAACGCCTTTATCCACTGTGCCATGTGTCCTTGAAGCGAAAAATATGAGGACAATAGTCTGAATAATGTAAATAGTGTACATAATACCTCATCTCAGAAATATAGACAGACTAGCAGCATGGCCCGGCGTTGCCCGTGCTTCATTCAAAAATCGTACAACTCATACAGCAATCGCTATCACTTGACTTAAAATATTTTTGCACTTCCTTACCTTTAAAGGAGTGCCCTTTGCCATGCTGATGTTGCTACATGCCTTACTTCTTGCCTATCTCACACTGCGAATTTTTTCTAAGCTCTATAATAAACATTAAATCTGTTACAAAAAAAGAACTAAACAAAATGAACACAAAACGATCAGCTTTAAAAAAAGGAGTCGTAACTGGAAAAAACGAATGAAAAAAGAATGTTAACAACAAATACTTTTTCACACTCAACGCAGTTCTGAATCAACGTTGAGTTTAAGCAAGCGAATGGGCCAATTGGAGTAAAGTGCCATGCAGATTTAATTTTTTCCCACTTGTGACGAATGCAGCTATCGATTTTTTGGCATGTTGCATGCTAGTTAACATATGTATCAGTCAGCTGTTGGCTCTCACGCTGGCCAATAGAATGTTCCTGCTTATTCGTGGCAGACAGCTTATGGCTCTCACTCTGGCCAGTACAAAATGGCCGCAAATTACATGAAAAGAGCCATAGAAGCATGAAAAAATCGATTATTTCCACTATCGATGGGAGTTGGGAAATGCAAAGTCGGTATTGGCCTTCCTGCTAACTTGGGGCATGTGCATATAAATTTTGGTGCAAATCCGTCGAAAATTGCGGCGGTGCATTCGTTACACACACACACAAACACACACACACACACACATCCTGCCTTTTATAGATAGAGATACCTTTGTGGGTTATTTAAAGCCGATACGTATTTTGAAATGCAAGAATATTTTTTTCTTATTTTTGCAAATGAATATTAGATAAAATATTTATTGAGAATAATAGTGATTTTTTCCAGATACCATTCTGTTATTTAACCCATAGCTGGGAGGACGAGATGAATTCATACCTTTCTCCTAGTGTATTTGAGCATAAGGAAATATAACGATCTTGACTGGAATTAACTGAGCAAGAGATGGCTTGTTAATTTTAATCGATTACAAAACGGAATTACTCTATTTTAATCGTCTTAGAGAGCTTTTTTGCCTTCAGTCAGAATGGCTGATGCTAACCACTAGAAGAATGACACATAACGTTTGCGACTGAACTGAAATGATTATTTCGAGCCAATTACTAAGTCTGCTTCCAAGCAAATTGGTTCACTGCCACATTCTAGACAGTTTTTTTTTCTCGACTCTGTCACTCTTACACATTTATATACCTACAACTCATCTGGTAATATTGTTGTCACATCTGGTCTGAGCCTTCTTCTATATTCTTGACAAAATACAAAGAATCCGCAATGCTATAAGTCTTGACCTGGCAACTCAGTATCAGTCACTTTCCCACAAGCGTAACGTAGCTTATTGTGCTTTCTTCTATAAACATTTTCATCTTCTTTAGTGCCGCGGCTTCACAGCAGCAAGTCCCCGTCAATTTCCTGTTGAAATTATTATATATAAGCGGAGGTTCTATTCTAATTGTTTCTTCTCTCGCACTACTCTCCTGTGAAACTATCTTCCAGCTTCTCGCTTTTCTGTCAACTACAATCTTCAAAAATTTAAATGCAAAGCCAATCGTCATCTTCTGTCACCTTGAATTTAATTTCTTAGATTGTCCATTCTCCTCAGTAACGTTTCCTCATTTTCCTTCGCTGGCCTCTTGTGACTTAGTGGATTTATTGCCTTGATTCGGTAAAAATGATTTAAAGAATTTCTGATCTTAATTTCTCGTCTGCAGATCACAGTAGGAAAATAGACCTATGAATACTGGTTAATTAAAACGATAGTACAGCCGCATTCCTACTGACAGATTTCCAACATAGTGATTTTTATCTAGACAGTAATACTTGAATTACATTCGATTTTATCTTTGTTATTTTTTAAATAATTATTTTTCGGTATTCCGTTGTCAAGGAAGGAAAAACTTGTCAGCATTAACAAGAAGAATAATATAATGAAGATATTGGTAAGAAGTACTTACATGAATTTACTTGTCTCAGCCATCGAAAGACTGAAATGGAAGGAGCACATCAACTGATAATTCTCAAAATTCTTATAGATAGATAGATATATAGATAGATAGATATGAACAGACCACGATAGATAGATAGATAGATATGAACAGACCACGATAGATAGATAGATAGATAGATAGATAAGTTGGTAGATAGATAGATAGATAGATAGATAGATAGATAGATAGAGATAGATAGATAGATACGAACAGACCGCAACAGATAGATAGATAGATAGATAGATAGATAGATAGATATGAACAGACCACGATAGATAGATAGATATGAACAGACCACGATAGATAGATAGATAGATAGATAGATATGAACAGACCACGATAGATAGATAGATAGATAGATAGATAGATAGATATGAACAGACCACGATAGATAGATAGATAGATAGATAGATAGATAGATATGAACAGACCACGATAGATAGATAGATAGATAGATAGATAGATAGATAGATAGATAGATAGATAAGTTGGTAGATAGATAGATAGATAGATAGATACGAACAGACCGCAACAGATAGATAGATAGATAGATAGATAGATAGATAGATAGATATGAACAGACCACGATAGATAGATAGATATGAACAGACCACGATAGATAGATAGATAGATAGATAGATAGATATGAACAGACCACGATAGATAGATAGATAGATAGATAGATAGATAGATAGATAGATAGATAGATACGAACAGACCGCAACAGATAGATAGATAGATAGATAGATAGATAGATATGAACAGACCACGATAGATAGATAGATATGAACAGACCACGATAGATAGATAGATAGATAGATAGATAGATAGATATGAACAGACCACGATAGATAGATAGATAGATAGATAGATAGATACGAACAGACCACGATAGATAGATAGATAGATAGATAGATAGATAGATAGATAGATAGATAGATATGAACAGACCACGATAGATAGATAGATAGATAGATATGAACAGACCACGATAGATAGATAGATAGATAGATAGATAGATAGATAGATACGAACAGACCACGATAGATAGATAGATAGATAGATAGATACGAACAGACCGCGATAGATAGATAGATAGATAGATAGATAGATAGATAGATAGATAGATATAAACAGACCACGACAGATAGATAGATACATAGATAGATAGATAAAAAAAAAAGCTCTGTTTAATGGAAATAAAAATATTACTAAATATACATGTAAATAATTCATTTTCTTTTGTATTCTTGTATATTCCAAATATGGTAGTGTGTCTTTATAACTGATAAGTAACTCATAATTATCTTATAGTTTAAGGTGCCTAATTGGATGAAAAAATAACAATTCTCTCAGAATGTATGTACCAACACAAAGCACAATTTTTTCACCTTTGTGCAAGGTGAAGACAGAATTAATAGCCATTTTCTCTCGTCACAAGCAGTTTACTACTAAATTCAACGCAACGTTTCCTCTGTATATATGATGTCATAAAATTAAATCATGACAACGTCTATCTCGTATGTGGACACTACAGATATTTTAAACCGGTTTCAATTCGTGTTTAAACAAGTTCAACATTGGAGTCTTTATAATTTCGACAAGTTTATGATATCTAACGACAAAAACAAGAAAAATATAATTCCTTAAATCAGGACAATGGATTTTAAATTAAGTATTTTTTCGTTTTTATAAAAAAGGACTTCTTTTAATGTCTTCAAATATTTTATTCGATTTATTGGTTTATTCTTAGTTTCGTTTTGGTTTTAAGGTAGGCCATTTTGTTTCAGGGCTAAGAATGATTCGTAGAGAAAACAACTGAAGATTTGCCAGGTTAGATTGAAATGATAGCGAAGATCGTGTAGCGGTTAGAATAGAAAGGAATAGACAGTGAGATACGAAGAATAAAGAAAGGTGTCTCATTAAGAATGGATTGCGAGATGTGCCTCAGTGTAGCGTATTTCAATCCAGATTAGGAACCTGAATCTAGAGGATTAGCGCCGGCGTGAGGTGAGGGTAAACTGATAGATATGAAGAGACTCGGATTGAGAGAAAGAGAGAGAGAGAGAGAGTCAGAGAGATATAGGGGGAGAGAGAGAGGAAGAGAGAGAAAGATAAATTAATTGAGTGATATGAAGACTGTGGAGAGAAAGGAAAATACAGTGTACGATGGGTAAATTGTCGCCTTCTTATATTTCACGCTTGTTCGTTGTTTGTTTTCGATTCTGCCGGCAGCACACTATAGTAGGGTCAGTTTGGCTGACCCTACTATAGTGTGCTGTGAGAAAAAGAGTCTGTGACCCTACTATACTGTGTCTGTGAGGAAAGAGCGCCATGACGCAATTCACTCCGCCAGAAGTTTGGAAACGGTATGCTGCACTGTATGGCATTCACGCCAGAAGCTCCAATACGAACATTTGAGAGTGGTTGGATGTCAATCTGAGGACAGTGCAGATAATTCGGGAAGAGTTGGATGAGTCTAATGGTGATTACAAAGGTGTTTGGAGCGATCACTAGAAATGAGGACGTTATGCCTCCATTCATCTTCCAACATGGCCTCAGACGCGACACGGAGGCCTACATCAAGTACATCGAGAAGGTAGTGCTGCCATGGGTCAAGAAGGTGGCTGGCAGTAGGACTCTGCACCATGCCACACAAGCAGGAGAACCCAGTTATGGCTGTCAAACAGTTTCTGCGACCAAATCACCCCTTATATTTG
Source organism: Acanthosepion lycidas (assembly GCA_963932145.1). Classification (NCBI taxonomy): domain Eukaryota; kingdom Metazoa; phylum Mollusca; class Cephalopoda; order Sepiida; family Sepiidae; genus Acanthosepion; species Acanthosepion lycidas. Next base: position 34,589,202 of record OZ010608.1, on the reverse strand, counting down.
GCCTATTTAACTCCCCAGATTGCAACCCCCTTGATTGTTATGTGTGTGGCACAGTCGAGCGAGAGACCAACAAAACTCCCTGTAACACCAAAGATGAACTGAAGGCAAGGATTATAGCAGCATTCACCAATTTAAACGAGGAGACCGTTCAGGAGAGATGCAGGAGATTCTGAAATCGTTTGGAGGCCGTGGTTGAAGACAATGGCGATTTTGTTGAATAAATTTACTCGTTAGTATTTCAAAATAATTTTGAGTAATTCCGGTAAGAGAGCGCAAACACATTTAGCAAAAATATGGAAAATAAAGTCTAATACAAATAATCCACATGACAACCAAAAATGGCTACTCTTTTCTTTAAAATATACACTTTTCTCTGGCTGGAACAACTATAACCTCTCTCTCTCACTCTCTCTCTCTCACTCTCTCTCTCTCGCACACACACATACACACACACACACACACACACACATATATATATATATATATATATATATATATATATATATATATATATATATATATATATACATATATATACATATACATATATATATATTATCGCATATTGAGTTCTGATGCCAATAAAATACTGCTCGATAAAATATAATACAGTTATTAAATATATATTAATAAATATACATTGATTTCCTCACCGGTACCACGACTCGGTGTTTCATATATTACGCAATATTCAGGTGTTGAGTACCTGAAGATGGCAATGTGTTGAAACTTCGATTCGCACGACTGGTGAGGAAGATATATATATATATATATATATATATATATATATATATATATATCAGAGCCAGATATATATTCATGTTTGCGTAATTTAAACAGCAATGTGTTATGGGTCCTTACCCATAATAGCTTAATGGACCATTTATACGTAATAAGTACAGCGCCTCAAAAGGAAGCAGAGAGTTCAGTCCGAAGTCGGGCGACCGGTTGACCGGCTGATCGGTTGGACTCTCTGCCTTCGGGCGGGGAGGAACCCGAACGAGGCTCCGCCGAAGGGCGGAGTCTCTTTCGGGGAGACAAACCGGCCCTGAACCCGTTTATACGGGTTCAAAGCGCATATTTTTGGCCGAGCCCACGGGCTCGGAGATCACACGGACTCGGAGATCCCACGGGCTCGGAGATCCCACGGGCTCGGAGATCCCACGGGCTCGGAGATCCCACGTTAAACCGGCCTTGTGCCACATGATGCCCTCGTGGGTGGGGGGTGACTAAATACCGTTCAGTCCGAAGTTGGGCGGCCGGCTGACCAGTTGAACTCTCTGCCTACGGGCGGGGAGGAACCCGAACGAGGCTACGCCGAAGGGCAGAGTCTCTTTCGGGGTGGTGGACCGACCCTGAACCCGTTTATAAGGGTTTAAAGGGCATATTTTTGGCCGAGCCCAAGGGCTCGGAAACCCCACGTTAAACCGGCCTTGTGCCACATGATGCTCTCGTGGAGATGACTAAATACCGTTCAGTCCGAAGTTGGGCGACCGGCTGCCCGGCTGAACTCTCTGCCTTCGGGCGGGGAGGAACCGAACGAGGCCATGCCGAAGGGCGGAGGTCTTTTGGGGAGGTAAACATAATGCCCTCATGGGGTGTGACTAAATACTGTTCAGTCTGAAGTCTGGAGTGAAGTCCGTCAGGAGTCTGTCAGTCAGTCAGAGCGAGTCAGTCAGTCGAGTCAGTGGCAGTCCAAACAGAGTCGCGTTCAGACAATTACTACTAAACCTGATTGTTCGTACTAACACTTTCTACTTCTCTGTATATATTCCTGTTTGTAATATATCTGTGTTATTCCATATCCGTGTTCGAGTTCTTCTTTATTGGTTCTACCTTGGACTATCACCGTGCTACAAGGAACCTGACCATAACACAATGCATCCAGCGTACCCTTTACATAGATATGAGAAGACAGACAGACAGACAGATAGATAGACAGAAAGAAATTAGATGGTAAAGATGGAAGAGAATCCGATGGTATGGTGAAATGTGAAACAATTTGGAATACTTTTCACTTGGGCATGTTTCACCGATGATCCGGGGTCATTAGAAATATAATTTTTCCACAATGTTTGATAGATTTACCAAAGATAGAAAGACCAATCTTGTCTCGATAATAGGAAAGAATATTATTACATAGATAGATAGACAATGAGTTAGATGTGAATATATATATATATATATATATATATATATATATAGGTAGATAGAGAGATCGACAATGAATTAGATGCGAATAGATAGATAGATAGATAGATAGATAGATAATGAATTATATATGAATAGATAATGAATTAGATGTGAATAGATAGATAATGAAATAGATGTGAATATATATATATATAGAGAGAGATAGATAGATAGATAGATAGATAATGAATTAGATGTAAAAAGTTAGACAATGAATTAGATGTGAATAGATAGGTAGATAGATAATGAGTTAGGTGTGAATAGATAGATATTGAAATAGATAGATAATTAATTAGATGTAAATGGGTAGATAGATACGTAGATAATGAGTTATATGTGAATAGATAGATAGATAGATAGATAATCTATTTTGTGCTATCCAACCTTTTTTATTGTTTTTATTTGAACTTTTCATGTTTGTCATTTGATATCGAAAAACAATCTCTTCAAATCAATCTACACTCGACTCAATCCACTCACGATGAATAAACGTTAATAAGTTCATTAACATTCATGACTCATCATGTTTGCTTCTCTGACCATCATTTTTCTCAACCACGTTTTGTTTCCACTTCTCTTCCATTTACAATTAATCGCATTGTCAATGAAATAGCCAAGGACTCGATTATTTATTTGATCATTCTTTCTTCAATTATTACCGTTTGCAATTTGCCTCTCCCCTCTGCCAATTTGTCCTGTCTGTATCAGTCCTGATCATTCTCCTTTTCAACCTGGTAACATAGATTCGACCAATTCACAAATAGATTCCGGCGAGTTAGCGTTTGTCTACAAGTGTCGTCGTAAATATTGACAAGCAATAATGATTCACTTTGTCTACACTTTTCGTTTCGTTTCTTCATCTCTAGACTTCTCCGACAACCTTTTTTCCTTCGTTTTTTTTTCTTTCCCATTCCACCGCCATTTTTGTTCTTCAAAATGTCGAACTAGAGTTTTAATTTCGAGACACATTCTGCGTGTCTCCAAAATGTAGACACAATTTAGCAGCCTATCATTCAACGATACATATTCCTTTTCTCCGTTGACAACTGGAATCAGACGTAGATGATGATAGAGATGCGAATGATAAAAATTATTGGTACTACAAGTGTACCAATGCAGTATAAAATGACGGCATTTGTTAGATAGTTTTAATAGTGAAATGCAATGAAAGGAAAGTCTTCAAACAAAATATTGAGATTTAATAAAACGGTGACAAAGATTTAACAACTAAAATGGAGGTCAATGAACTGTTCACTCAATCTGTTCCCTTTGTATTTTTATAGACGTTCAATGGTATGGACGATTCATTCATTAATCCTGGTATTATATAAATCGCTTTTTGCTCAATATCTTTATGTGTTAAAACATTTATGTGTTTAATGTAGCATAAATAGAAGGAGGTTTATTATTGTTTATTTGCAACTTTTCATCCACTTGAAATACCCTCTTGAATTTGTTGGCTTTTTTTTTATTACTGAATAATTTGTTTATTTCTTTCATGTTCTTTGATAGAGATCATCATCCAGTTTTCTGTAGTCTCCAGGCATCTTTGAAGACCGTTTGCTGTGGTTTTGTATTACAGTTCTAGTTGAACAAATCCTCTGCCTCATCCGGATTTGGACATATACAGACGATTAACATCAGATGAGGCATACGGTTCCAAGTGAGAAGAACTCTGGTTTTTATACCCATTCACTATAAGCTATGACCCAAATTAATGATGCTGAAACGGTATTGCACTCCAAGAAAAAAGTACTTCTGGTTGATATTGTCTTTTGTTAATTCAAGTCGGTATTTAACACGAGACGCAAACGCCTGTAGAATTCTTTTCTTACTTTCTCTTTCATTTGGGTCTGCTCTATTCCATATTATTCTCTGATTCCTAAGTTTAGAAATAGCATCATAACATTTCAACTGAACATCTTTTGAACCTAAGAACGCACATATTTATATTAATAAAACCTTTCGTAAAGCGTAAGCTCTACTTTTCAAAATAATTTTTTGTATTATTTATTTTTATTGTATTATTATTATTATCGTTATTATTATTATTATTATTATTATTATTATTATTATTATTATATCCGTGTTGCCAAGAAAGACATCAATTGTTAGAAAGTTTTAATGATGAAATTCAATGAAACAAAATACTTGACACAACCTATTGAGATTCATTCAAGTGGGGGGAAAAAGAATTCACAACTAAAATAGATGCCAATGAGCCGTTTAATTAATCCGATCCCGTTATAATTGATTGGCCTAATTGGCATAATGACTCTTTATGGTTCATTTAATGCTGAAATTTAATTTTCTTGGGAATTTTGAAGTAATAAAAATATGATATATATTATTCTGCTTTCACAATTGAGTACATGGTAGATGATACCCAGATTTTTATGCATATCCGTGTTTGTATGGACATAATTACTAAAGTCAGTGAAGTGTATGGCTTATGTTTTAGTTTTATTTAAGTTATATTTTTGAAATTGTAGGATATTATATGGATTAATGTCATGAATATTGTTTTTTTTTTTTTAGTATTTTAAATGGATTTGGGTAAAATCACTACAATTTATTAGTATGTACATATTGTTGGTAATTTTACTATAAATAAGTATCGTTGGTAATTTCTTTATATAAAATCGATTTTTATACTTTCATAATGTTTTTGTGGGGGGTCAGTATTTTCCCATAGCTGAGACTCTGGCAGGTGCTATCAGCCCGGGTCACGATGTATCTGTGAACAAGAGCAATTAACAGGTGGTTCTATGCTCCTCCATACCTCCAATCTCCCGATCAGAGGCATTCTTGCAATATGTAGTTTATCGTTATACCTAGGACTACGTTTCCTTTTTAATTTTTAGACGTTCAGATTTATCTATAATACCTCTTGTTATTATATAAATCGCTTTTTACTCAATATTTCTTCATGTAAAAAAAAGGAAGGAAAAGATTAGCAACAGAACGACGAAGACGGAGACAACAAAGCCTTTTTCAAGACCAGGTGGAAACAAGACGATCACTTAATAGGCAAAGGTATCTGAGTGCCTCACATGAACGGCTTGATCAAATAAGACTACAATCTAAAAAACGTAGAATTAAACGAACTGATTAATTTCTGAAGTAATTTTACCTAAATGCAGATAAACATTTTATTTGTATAGATTATTAAAACGAATAAGGGGAGTAATCGTTCACACATTAAGTAACTTAAAATTATTTATCTCCCTTTCCCACTACAGATAGGAAAGAAGATTATATTGAATCAATTTCTAAGTCCCACTAGAAATTGGTTCAATATAATCTTTCTACTTGAAGTCAGATAGAGACGTTAGCCTCAGAAGGCGCAAGTAGTCACTTCCCTGAAGGTTAGCATGCTGATGGAAGGTAGAAAGATGTCTTTCACATAAATTATTACAACAATGTTACAATTAAACCAAAATAGAATTATTAAATGTCCATGGGTAGATAGTACCCGCGGGCACTATTTTAATTTATTCATATTTTCAACATCATTGTAAAATTATTTTCTACCCTACCTCCCGCCCTGGGTGTGAAAATTAACTACATTTGGCAGCAAAACTATTGATCGGGAGGTTTTGAGGAGCGAGGAAGTGCTGCTGTTCTTAGATCCACCCTGACCCAGGTTGATAGCATCTGTGAAGTTCTCGACTATGGACAAATAGTTAACCCTCCCAAACTGGCATCAAAAAAATATGAAAGTATAAAAATACAATTTTATAGTAAAAATACAAGCAATATATTTTCATAGTAAAAAAAATTGTCAGTAATACATTTTTGTAAATGAAATTACTAATGCTCCTCATAAAATTAAATTTTAATATTAAATGACCATAAGGAGTTGAAGGAAGAACCAAACCAAGAAAAGAAAGAGAAAAAGAACTATGTAGGAACGAAGAACCTAACCAACGAAAGGAGGAGAAAGAGATCTATCTAAGAACGAAAAACAAACCATCAAAAGAAAGAAAGAAAGAAAGAAAGAGGAAAAGAACCATGTAAGAACGAAGAACCTAACTAACGGAAGAAGAAGAAAGAGATCTATCTAAGAACGAGGGACAAACCAACGAAAGAAAGAAAGTAAGAAAGAAAGAACTAAGAACCTAACTAACGGAAGAAGGAGAAAGAGATCTATCTAAGAACAGAGGGGAAACCAACGAAAGAAAGAAAGAAAGAAAGAAAGAAAGAAAGAAAGAAAGAAAGAAAGAAAGAGAAAAAGAACTATGTAAGAACGAAGAACCTAACCAACGGAAGAAGGAGAAAGAGATCTATCTAAGAACGAAGGGGAAACCAACGAAAGAAAGAAAGAAAGAAAGAAAGAAAGAAAGAAAGAAAGAAAGAAAGAAAGAAAGAAAGAGAAAAAGAACTATGTCAGAACGAAGAACCTAACCAACGGAAGAAGGAGAAAGAGATCTATCTAAGAACGAAGGGGAAACCAACGAAAGAAAGAAAGAAAGAAAGAAAGAAAGAAAGAAAGAAAGAAAGAGAAAAAGAACTATGTCAGAACGAAGAACCTAACCAACGGAAGAAGGAGAAAGAGATCTATCTAAGAACGAAGGGGAAACCAACGAAAGAAAGAAAGAAAGAAAGAAAGAAAGAAAGAAAGAAAGAAAGAGAAAAAGAACTATGTCAGAACGAAGAACCTAACCAACGGAAGAAGGAGAAAGAGATCTATCTAAGAACGAAGGGGAAACCAACGAAAGAAAGAAAGAAAGAAAGAAAGAAAGAAAGAAAGAAAGAAAGAAAGAGAAAAAGAACTATGTCAGAACGAAGAACCTAACCAACGGAAGAAGGAGAAAGAGATCTATCTAAGAACGAAGGGGAAACCAACGAAAGAAAGAAAGAAAGAAAGAAAGAAAGAAAGAAAGAAAGAAAGAAAGAGAAAAAGAACTATGTCAGAACGAAGAACCTAACCAACGGAAGAAGGAGAAAGAGATCTATCTAAGAACGAAGGGGAAACCAACGAAAGAAAGAAAGAAAGAAAGAAAGAAAGAAAGAAAGAAAGAAAGAAAGAAAGAAAGAAAGAGAAAAAGAACTATGTCAGAACGAAGAACCTAACCAACGGAAGAAGGAGAAAGAGATCTATCTAAGAACGAAGGAGAAACCAACGAAAGAAAGAAAGAAAGAAAGAAAGAAAGAAAGAAAGAAAGAAAGAAAGAAAGAAAGAAAGAGAAAAAGAACTATGTAAGAACGAAGAACCTAACCAACGGAAGAAGGAGAAAGAGATCTATCTAAGAACGAAGGAGAAACCAACGAAAGAAAGAAAGAAAGAAAGAAAGAAAGAAAGAAAGAAAGAAAGAAAGAGAAAAAGAACTATGTAAGAACGAAGAACCTAACCAACGGAAGAAGGAGAAAGAGATCTATCTAAGAACGAAGGGGAAACCAACGAAAGAAAAAAAAAGGAATGGAAGATAGAAAAATACGAGGAAAGATTGAATCATTTCCTAAATGGTATCAAAAGTCAATCAACGTAAATTAACAATGACTCTCTCCCGCTCTCTGTCTGTCTGTCTTTCTCTGTATACACATATGTATGTACATATATGTGTGTGATGTTCACTTATCTGTCTGAATTTGTTTATTCAAAACTAATGAGCTTTCCTACCGTCGGGTCATTTAAGTCTTAACCCCGATTAAACTGGTTGACTACTGGCTTCAATGCCAAAGGAACCAAAATACAAACGTCCTACTTACGTTTGTCATTTTTCGTTGTAATGTCTTTACATGCCTTCGGGTAGCCGTGGTTTTCTCGAGACAAATTTTTTTGGGCGGGTCGGGGGGGATTAGATTTTAGTCTTTAGAACATTGACTACATGTCTGTAGTATTGCTATTCAACGGCTGCATTTTACTCTGGAACATTCTATAAATCGAAAATCTTAAAATGTTCAACGATTTAACCGTTTACAAAGTAGCAAATATAGACCAAAAAAACAAAAAAAAACACACACTTTTAAATCAAAACAAGCTAGATTAATAAAGCAATAGTCAACTGAAACAAATACTGAGATAAATATTTTGATGTTTATTAACCTTATCTTAGAAACAACAGCTACATATAAGATCTGATCAAAAAGTATCGGGACTGGCACAATAAAAAGAAAAATGAATTACAAAGTAGATATGTAGTAAATATAACGGCTAACCCTAGACATAAAGAGGTTCGTTTCGTTGCGATTCAGAAAGCATTCTCTCGAGAGTCTATATAAATACCCTTGGGAAAGGCATGAATCCACCTCCCCTCTCCTATCTATGGCTTAATTAGTAAGGTTTGTGTTGTAGCATACCTACAGACGATAATGGATATGTCCCCATTCACATATATACAGTAGAAAATACTGTATTTTGTTCTGCAGTTGGAGATTCAGAGAGGGCAGATTCTCCTCTCAGGAAACAGCTACCTGACCCCGTTTTATACGGGGTCTACGGGGAATTTTTGGCCTAGTCTACACTCGGATACTCCACATTAAATTCGACCATGTGCCACATGTGACCGCGTGGGTCGGTTGGCAGATATCCTGCAGTTGGAGATTCATTATAGAATTCATACTCACTTTTAGCAGTTGACTACTTATTATACGCGCCGCTGGCGAATCTTATATGTGCTGTTCGTGTCCTAAGTATTATCGTTCATTACCAACCTTCGTTGGATTATTTTGGCGACGAGGATGAGATAAAATTACAACAGGGTTAATTAGCAAGGCTTGTATCACTAAAAGCATTATTATCTAAAAATATTAGGTTGGTGGAAAAATAATGACGTAATAATGTCGTTTTTTGACGTATTTTTTAACGTCAAAAACGACATTATTACGTCATTATTTTTCCACCAACCTAATAAAATAAAATTGCGTACACAATATTTAAATTTCAGCATTAAATAAACCATAGAGGTTGATATGCCGCTAAAAAAAATAAAAAAATAAAAGCATAACCAGGTATAGTGTTAACCCAGGTAGTCTCGATCTGTACGTATTCAGATGTCTAACAGTTGTGTTTCAGGTGGTTTGAGAAACAAAATGTCGGAGGTGCACCTTCAAAAACATGGCCCTGTGTAAAGCCTCGACTTTCGAAGCAGGATGTTCGTATAATGTTACTATATTTCATGCAAATTTGGTATTTAATCAATTTGCCACTTAATCTCCTTCGAAGTAGTCATTTTCTGAATTCACATACTTTATCCAGAATCGTTTCTATTGATGGAAGCATTCCTGAAACTCCTGTTTTGGGATAATGAGCAGCTGCCTTGCCGCATTCTATAGGATTTTCTAGACGCCTTGAAATCTTTTCCCTTTCAAATATGATTTGACTTTTGGAAAACGAGGAAAAGTCGAAAGGGGCAAGATCTGGAGAATATGGTGGTTGTCGGACGTAGGGAATGATTTTCTTGACCCAGAGAAGCTACACTAACCATGGTCACTGATGGAAACTATGTGGTGTGTTGTGATGAGACCACCACACTCTGCACACTCTCCTTCCAAGCACAGCTATAAACAATGAAAATGAGCGAGAACTTAGTATATATACTCAGATGAATACGTAGGTGAAACTTGGGACATTTACTGCTACTTCTGTCACGACAGACTAACGGACCAGATCTTCCTATAGGTCGGCAAGAATTCAGAGTCTCGTACCATCCTTCTTTCGATTCCCCACCAGCGGGTGAATCTATTCTCTACGGGCGACATGTGCCCCTCTAACATCAGAAGGAGTGTTACTTTTCTGGAGTTTTCCCTTATCGATTTATTTTATTTCTTTTTATTTACTTTATCCGTTTTGAATATTCTTGTACATTTTTGGCACAAAATCACATCCAGACATTAGATTTCGGCTCTGGTGTCACTGTGTCACAAATGCATTAATCAACTTATCGAGAGGTTTTGTTACGAGGCCTGAGCTAAACGTATCAGAACTGTTGCTATGATACCGGAGTTAAAATAGGCAGAGGAGGACGCATGCCAAAGATTAACGTTGATTACTGTCGAGAAAGACACTAAGTTATAACGTCTCGCTACCTTTCTCATAGCGCTCACCGTGTTGAAGTGAGATTTCTGGCAAAACGGTTCTACTTTTATGTAGCTAGATCCTTCTTCTTGCAAGTTTGATTATGAAAATTCATTCATCACAGCTCCCAGCCCACATTCGTCTCCGACCAAACTGTTTAAGTTGAGTCTTATCGGGTATAAATAATTCTAGAACACAGTTAAAAATTGTACAAAAAATCAATAGATTTAAGTAGTATAACTATTATCTCAATTGTTTACAAAGTAAGATCACACAGACATCACCTCAATTCTGTGCAAAAATAGGATCACACGAATGTCAAATTCAAATTTCCACGTTAGCATTTATTGATCAATCAGCGAAGTTGTTTCAGATGCATTGAAAAAGCATTGAAGAAGCAGGCATCCATTTCTGTGTCGTATGCTCAAAAAAATTGAAAACTCACATCCAAGAATATGTTTAACACTATTTTCCTTCCTAAAAATCAATATCAAAAATTGAATAATATGTTTAGCAACCAATAAAAATTCTGAACTTAATAAATTTATCTTTTAACTTCCTATGATCCGATATTTTCGTATAAATAGCGTAACTTAGATTAAATAAACTAGTCTTCAGTATACTTCGGCCGAAATGTAAATAATACTGCTTTCTCAACTTTCGTCTCCTCAAATATATATATATATATATATATATATATATATATATATATATATTGAGTGCTACAGTTCCTTCTGTAAATTATTACTCGCTTTAAAAGTATTTTTAGAAACCAGTTTGCACGGCTTATATTACGGAAACACCAAGCGACAAAAACTTCCTTCCAGAAATTTAAATATCTGGGAAGTGTTTTGACAGATGACGGCAAGTGCGACACTGAGATCTGTAGACGCATTGGGATGGCCAAGGACGCATTCCAAAAGCTAGGCAGAGTATTGCAAGACTGTGAGGATTTCTTTAGTAACAAAGAAAAGAATACTGACCTGTTACGTGACATCTGCCCACCTTTACGGTAGTGAATGTTGGACAGTCTCCCCAAAGATGAAGAAGAGACTCGAGGCGACGGAGATGTGGTTCTACAGAAGGATGATGAGGATATCATGGACCGAGCGTGTGAGCAACCATGAGGTCTTGGGGAGGATGCAAACAAGGAGGAGACTTATACTTAACATCAGGAAGAGGCAGTTGAAGTTTCTGGGACATAATAAGAAAGGAGAGTCTGGTGATTCTGATACTCACGGGTCGAATAGAAGGAAAGAAAGACAAAGGAAAGCAACGCATGACATACCTATCGGCTTTAAGCAAGTGAATGACAGAACATGGTTTAGGGGATGTGGCAGAGGGATGAAACTTACTGAAAGCTACAAGGGATAGAAGGTGGTGGAGAGCCATAATCGCCTACGTCCTGAAAGGACACGGCACATAAAGAATTAATTCGGAAAGTTAGGCACTAAACTCAAGCTCGTTTTTGCGAGTGCATCCATTGATAGTGAGTGTGAAAATTACTCTCTCGGGTAGATTGTATCACCCTATTTATCATCTCTCAATTGCATCTCTGTCTTTGGGCAGAGTGCACTCAGGGGTGACTCCATCAAAGGACAGATTCGCAACTGAGGAAAATTATAATGAGAGGTGCCCAACCCTCTCGTTGAACCAAAAAGAGATATCCGAGGCCAGCGCAACCGACGCATGCTGGGGGCTGCGGGCAATTTTTTGTTTCTCGGCCGGGTGTACGCGCTCGGGTCCCCACCTTAAAAAATAAATTTGTGTCACAACTCGTCTTAGTGGGGAGAAAGAGTAAATACCTAGTCACTTGGGATAATTTTGCGTATTTCTTCACTGTCGTATATTTCATTTCTTATTTCAATAAAGAAAGACGGTTTGATGCTCACAGGGCAGTTTGAAGGCAAGAAGGACAGAGGAAAACAATCCCCACTTCCACATCTAACGTCCATACAACAACCTCACTAAGTAACCCTATACAGTGAGTGGCTCTTATGCCCTTTTTTAAGTATCTTTTCTGTTTTGTAACACGATTGTTCCCTTTTTATGCATCCTGTCGAAGATCACGCCTTTGATAGAAATTTACATTTCTTAACTCCGCCAGTTCAAAACCTTTTTAGCTAGGACCTGCCATGCCACCTCCACAGGTTCCAATCTTCGTCATTCACGTCATATTTTTAAAGACATTTTTAATCTACAAAAACGACGGATAATAATAACAATTTTTAGGATTATAATTATATTGAAAGGAAAAGAGTACACTATTTACATTATTCGGACTACTGTCCTCATTTTTATTGCCATATTCATCACAACGTTTCAGCCGTTGGAGGCTCCGGCCTTCTTCAGGTGGTTGGAATATCGAATTGAAACCTTTATTTCGCTCGCTGGAGTAGACTGTCCTAGTTCCACATGCCATGTCTAATGGATGTCTAGTAGTGTGTTAAGGCTGAGGTCCTAATACTACACAATTGGAGTGTACGAGAATGCGAGAGAAAGCGAGATTAGACTTTCTAGTACAATGATTCTCACCCGCCGCGCGATCCTCTTAAGAATGCCGCCAAAGAACCTCAAAAAATAAGAAGCGAGAAAAGACTTACGCTCAACTAAAGAAGAAGTGATGCTCTGCTTATCGCACATTCGACCAAACATTCAAGAAATCGTGAAAAAACACCAGGCACAAGTTTCACACTAAATAAGCTGCACATATAGTTGAATAGAAACATTGAAATAAACCATATTTATGTGTATATTTGAAATAAAAAATCTATGGTTTTATTTCATAACATTTAAAAGTATACCCTTTAAAACTTTTTGCTGAGTTTGCCGTGATATTAGGTTGGTTCAAAAATAATGACGTAATAATGTCGTTTTTTGACGTTAAAAAATACGTCAAAAAACGACATTATTACGTCATTATTTTTGCACCAACCTAATATTTACAATTGCCTCTAGATGTGCCATTGCTTAAAAAGGTTGAGAATCTCTGTTCTAGTCTTAGAAGGCAACCAGTCTACAAAAACAACGGATAATAATAAAAAGTTTTAGGATTATAATTATATTGAAAGGAAAAGAGTGTGCTATATTTTTTAAGTTTTACTGAAAGTATTTTGACTAGTTTTTTTTTTCCTTCCCTCCATTTATTTACAGCTGCTTCAAAATGGCTGCAAATTTGTTTGTTATATTTTATGTCTGGGTCACACTCACCACATTGCTGTTTTAATGTTTCGAAAGTTTAGAAAAACATTTCTGGATTACCTTTGAATACTTTCTTTTTGAATACATTTATTCTTTCCGATATTTACTGCTATGAAGTAGAGTAATCTCTTGAACAGACGTTGTAAGGTCAACATATGGTAGCACGACTGACATTCGCTGTGGCGTTCTGCTTTTATAGCAGTATCATATTTACATACAATACTAAACATCCCTGAACCAAAATGGCCTTCGTTGATCTTTGACTTCTACTAATTATTCTTGGAAATCTAAACTTTCTTGGTGTGTATCTTGATTTCTTCTTATAGAGGACCTCGATCTGAGTTCATTTTCATCTTCCGACTCATCGTCAGATTTCGGGCCATTACCATCCATAGATTGTTCAGTTTCACTAATGGATTCCACCCCTTCATGTTCTTCACCTTCATGCTCTTTGAATTTACCTTAGCCAACGCTGCGAAAATATTTAATCCAAGTTTCTACGTGCTTCGCTTCATTCAACTTAGTTAAGAATCCTATCGGCGACGCCATATTGTTATGGATTAGAGTAATCTCGGGAATAGACGATGTCAGGTCAACAGATGACAGCTCAACTGGCATTCGCTGTGGCGTTCTTTTATAGCAGTATCACATTTATATTCAATATAACATTTACTTTTGAATACCTCCTTCTTCTGCTGAATACTTCTTTTGAATACCTCCTTCTTCTGCTGAATACTTCTTTTGAATACCTCCTTCTTCTGCTGAATACTTCTTTTGAATACCTCCTTATTCCTTTCAATACTTTTGAATACTTCCTTAATCTTTTGAACGCCTTCTTATTCTTTTGAATACTTCTTTTGAATACCTCCTTAATCTTTTTAATACCCCCCTTATTCATTAGAATACTTCTTTTGAATACCTACTTATTCTTTTGAATAGTTCTTCTTTTCAATACCTCCTTATTCTTCTGAATACTTATTCTCAATACCTTCTTATTATGTTGAATACTTCTTTTGAATACTTACTTATTCTGTTGAATACTTCTTTTGATTACCTACTTATTCTTCTGGATAATTCTTTTGAATACCTACTTAAACTTCTGAATACTTCTTTTGAATACTTTCATATTCTTTTCAATACCTTATTCTTTTGGATACTTCTTTTGAATACCTACTTATTCTTTTGGGTACTTCGTGTTTTGAATACCCCCTTATTCTTTTGAATACCTCCTTATTCTTTTCAATACCTCTTTATTCCTTTGAATACTTCTTTTGAATACTGACTTATTCTTTGAAAACTTCCTTGAAATACTTTTGACTACTTCTAGATAAAATTTTTTGTGCATTAATCGAAAACGGACTAATCGTAACGAAATTAATGTGGGGTTTTATTGTATATAAATGAGAAATGTGGCGAAGGGAGTTCGCCATATTGTAATCTATACTCTGTTATAGTAAGAAAAATAAAACGTTCTGAAGCTTTATTTATCAATAATCGGTCTGATTTTAGTCTATATTTCCTGGGTGTGGTCATCTTACTACCAACATGCATAGTATCTCGAAAAAATACAAAAAATGCTTTACCAAAATGATTCCTGGAATTAAAACGTATACCATAATTTGGTATTTTCTAACTTATATTTTTTAAGTCTTTTCATCTCAAGCATGGCGGGAATGCTAATAGTACGTAGAGGTTTACAGAGAGTGAAGGTGAGAGAAAATCTGAAGGGGGTTCAAGAAGACAGAAGGCGGCGACTGACGTTGCATTTAAATTTATTTGTGAAAGGATCGAGAAGCGAGCCCGTTCAAATTTATTAAAGTTATCTGGGAAGCAAGGAAACGGAAGGAAGTTCCACCGGCGGGAAGTGCGAGAAAATAACATTTGAAGTAGAAGTGGCGGTTATATTTACCCAATTCAAAAGTAAAAGATGTCAATCTAACAACACGATTAAACTCACGTAGTCTGGGGACCAAGAAAAAATCTCGTCAGAGCAGTAGCCATGAAAATATTTGTAGAAAAGACAGAGGGAAGCCACATCACGTTGGTGAGAAAGTGACTGAAGTCGAGATGCCAAGTCAGGATCGATTACATTGCAGATCCTTCTTTGGATTTAGTCAAGAACCCGGAGATGAGTAGCAGGAGCACCAGACCAAATATGGCAATAGTATTCAATGCGCAGTGACCCAACTTTCCTTGCAGTAAATGCAGCTATTGATTCGATGTAGTCGTTCCAAGTCAGTTGAAAATGTGAAGCCTAGAAAGCACAGTGAGTTTCTCTCCATGAATCCAGCATCATGCAGATGGTGGGAAAGGAAGTTTCTCTATAATGGTTAAATGAGAGTGGTTTCTTTTTGGAGTCATTTAAATTTACGAGCCATTTCCTGTCCTAGTTAACCACTGATTGGAGATTCTTTTCAAGAGCAACTGCCAGATTAACGTTGTCAGCTCTGACAGATTTTCTATTGAGACAGGAGTAAATGGTAGTTTCATCAGCATAAATGCCTTCTTGGGAATTGATGACATTAGGAAGATCATTGATGAAGATCAGAAACAACGTAGGGCTTTGGGATAGCGCGTTGTGAGGACACACCCGCATTCGTGTGAAAGGATCGGGAAGCCCGTTCAAAACGATTTTCATTTCACAATTTGATAGGAACGATTGGAAACAAACGTAGCCGTGGAGATTACGTATAAGATCAAACCCTACCAAACCCTACCAAACCCTATCAGACCCTGCCAAATCCTGTCAAACGCCTTCGAGATATCTAAAGCCACATGTCGAGCATCGCTGTTATTATCAAGAGCTTGATATACATATTCAATGATGGCTGTTAGCACATCAGCGGTAGACATGCCAAAACGGAAGCCATATTGTTTTTCAGAAAATAAGTCGTGAGAGGTAAGATGTTTAACCACCTCAGCATTGATTAAAGCTTCGAATCCTTTGCCAAAAAAGCGGTAGGAGACTATAGGGCGGTAGTTAGAGGAGTCAGAAAGTTCTCCAGAGTTCTTAAAAACAGAAACTACATAGGAAGCCTTCCAACAAGCAGGAAAGCAGTGAGGCTATAGTTGTAGAGTTTAGAGAGAACTGGAGCCAGCTTGAGTGAACATTTCCTCAGGACGACGGCTGGGATCCAGTCACTTCCACTTGCCTTATGGGAGTCTAATTTAGAAATAATGCCCGTGACCTGTGACGGAGTTATCACTCAGTAGAGCTCGTGTTCTAAGAGGGAAATTAGTTGTGGGTACTCAAATTGAGTCGAGTGTTGAGTTGGAATACAGGTACTGAGAATGATAAATTCGATTGATGGCATAGGTTGCAAGGAATGTTTTACTAAAAGCCAAAATAAATCCACCAGAAGATAAATCCATCAAAAATTAAACCGCAGCTTTATCATCTGACCATAAGAAAATGTTCTTGTTCACAGGGATTATTGAATGAATGGCACACACTCACCTTTTCGACAGTCAATACCAAGACTTTAGACATCTTCAGAAAAGAGGCCAGAATACATTTTGATGATATTGGCAGATGGTAAGTGTACAATGTGCCTCTTCCGCTGTCTTAAACGATTTTCTAATTTAATGTTTCGAATGTCCCTGTTTACTGAAAGTTGTTGGTCTCCTTTGTTATAGATTTGACCTTCGTCCTGTTTGCCCGTGTTTGGATCTGATGATAGTTGGGTAACAATAAATAAATAATATGTTAATTTTGTGATCAGAATACTATCAAAGAGAGAGAGAAAGAGAAAGAAAGTGGGAGAGAGCTAGAGAGAGAAATAGAAAGAAAGTGGGAGAGAGCGAGAGAGAGAAAGTGAAAGAAAGAGCTAGAGAGGGAGAGAAAAGAAGAGGGAAAGACAAAGAGAACGAGAGAGAGAGGGGGCAACAGAAAGAGAGAGAGAGAAAGAAAGACAGAATGAGAGAAAGCGAGAGAGAAAGAAAGAGAGAGAGAGTTAGGGAAAGAGATAGAGAGAAATAGTGAGAGAGGAAGAAAGAGAGAGAGGAGATAGAACCAGAGAGGGAAACAGAAAACGGGAGAGATAGAGGGAGAGAGTAAAATACAAACGCAGAAAATACCCATTTCAGAGATTACTCAAATGTATTTGATAAAGTATGACACAAAGCTTTATTTGCACTACTCGAAAGGCTTTATTTATTTGGGCAATATAGAATAAAAATTTACTGAAAAGAAACCACATGCATGCGGATAGAAAAACTAGTTGGCTTCTCACTGGATTTAATCAACATAAACAGCGAATCGATTCAAAGTTACATTATAATATATTGGGTATTTGAATTTGCCTTTTTACAAGGCTACATTTATAATTCTAAGTGTTTATGTTAGGTGGGCTGCTGGATCATGTAATGCTGGATCATATATATATATATATATATATATATATATATATATATATATATATATATATATGTATATAATATATAATGTCGTTTTTTGACGTATTTTTTAACGTCAAAAAACGACATTATTACGTCATTATTTTTGCACCAATCTAATATATATATATATATATATATATATATATATATATATATATATATATATATATATATATGTTGAAACTTGACTAATGCATGGAATAATAATGCAACACAAAATGTACTTAGAAAAAAATGTATTGAAACAAGAAAGTGTACACAATATTTACATATAGTCTTTTGTATATTCCTGGGAAGACCGTTCCTGGAATCTGTGTTGACTGAGTCGCAGTCGGGCAGAGTCTCTGGTTCAATCTCTCGATTCCTTCCACTCTCTTCCCGGTACCAACCATATATATATATATATATATATATATATATATATATATATATATATATATATATATATATATATATATATATATAATATATAATGTCGTTTTTTGACGTATTTTTTAACGTCAAAAAACGACATTATTACGTCATTATTTTTGCACCAATCTAATATATATATATATATATATATATATATATATATATATATATATATATGTTGAAACTTGACTAATGCATGGAATAATAATGCAACACAAAATGTACTTAGGAAAAAATGTATTGAAACAAGAAAGTGTACACAATATTTACATATAGTCTTTTGTATATTCCTGGGAAGACCGTTCCTGGAATCTGTGTTGACTGAGTCGCAGTCGGGCAGAGTCTCTGGTTCAATCTCTCGATTCCTTCCACTCTCTTCCGGGTACCAACCATATATATATATATATATATATATATATATATATATATATATATATATATATATATATATATATATATATATATATATATATATGAGACTAAGATCTAATGCACTACTCGTAAAGTTTTATTTATTTGGGAAATATGTAAAAAACATTTAATCGAAACATTCGGACAGAAAAAATAGTTGCCTATCTTCTCACTAGATTTAATCAACATAAACAGCGAATCGATTCTAAAGGAATTAGTATCTGTGGGGAATTATTATAGGCGGACACAATCTTAACTTAAGATACGAAGACGAAAGGAAACTGAAAGAACTCTGTGGGGCTGCAATTTTAACATGTTCTTTTTCTAGCTGAATAACTCAAAGTGTTTTTCAGTGATTCTTACGACAAATGATATCAAGATGGCTAACCGACTTATATGAAAAGCTGGAAAAAAGAAACTCAATTAGTTTAATGTTTTTCTTTTTTTTTTTTTTTTTTTTAGATATTAAACATTTTGTGGGATGGACAATTATCCCATGGTGTAACATAATTTGGACAATTCTGCTGTTACACCCGGTATATGGCAGTGAAAACTGAACAATTTCCTTTTCAAGTCTCCAACCTTTGTCCCCCAGGCGGAACGCCGCAAGCCACTCGCTATTCTATCGCTATTTCCATGGCAAACGTTCTAAGGCTCATTTCTTTCGTTCCACTGGACCTAACTTTCACAACTAAGGCCCGCCATACCATTTCCCCCAAAACGAATCATCCTCATTCCCTTCTTATTCCGTTAAGAAGGATGAGATTCCATTCGGGCAGCTTCTCCCCAAGAACTGCTACTCCGGGGAAAAGACACTCGAGAGGATGCTTCCTATATGACAACAAACTTAACCTCTTTAAGTCTAGGGTTAACCGTTATATTCCCTACATATCTACTTGCAGCTACACTTCTTAACTCCTATGCAACAACATCAATCAGTAAACCTCTATCTTGAGTGGCTCATTGGACTTATATTGGGTGAACACTACACAAAAAAGACTTTGGAAAAGACAAAGAGTCAGTTCTACAGAAGGATTCTGAGAATACCGTAAATAGAAAAATGATTCTTTAATGAAAATGGGAGCTAAAAGAACACCTGTAATTAGAATGACAAAGAGACAATTGAACGTTTTTGACACATAATAAAGATCTGAAGGTTTGGAGAATTTAATAACCACAGGACTTATTGAAGGAAAGATTGTTTGAGTGATTCGTTTCTACGGCTTATCAACCCTTTCGAAGTTTATAAAAAGCAGAAAACATTTTTAGACTGTAAGAATTTAAAAGTAAATAATAAAAATGGTTTACTGATTAACCCAAATCTGGGGGAGAAGAGGTGGATTCATACCTTTCCCAAAGGTATTTGCGCGTAAGTAAATATAACGAACCCAATGGGAATTGGAACGCGTCTCTCCGATTATCAATTCCTTTCCATTACACTATTCGCACGTCCAAGCTTACAGCACCTGGTATTCCCAAGCGGTTACCTATCTAGGTACTGACCAGGCTCGGCGTTGCTTAACTTAGGAATCGGTATTTCAACGTGATGCAGCCGCAAGCCTTAAAAGCAAGAGAAGGAGAGGAAATCAGCAAATGATCAGGAGATGGAAGAAGTACAACTGGCAGGAAGCTGTGGAGAGCTATAATAAACCACGTCCTGAAAAGACACGGTATATAAAACATCTAGAAAAAACTGACATAAAATGTCGGCTTAAATTTCTGTAAATTTTAAAATCTATTTTTGTCTG
Source organism: Acanthosepion lycidas (assembly GCA_963932145.1). Lineage (NCBI taxonomy): Eukaryota > Metazoa > Mollusca > Cephalopoda > Sepiida > Sepiidae > Acanthosepion > Acanthosepion lycidas. The sequence goes on along the minus strand of OZ010608.1, from coordinate 34,568,817 downwards.
AATTTTTGTTAGTAAATAAGTTTGTATTGTTTTTTAGAGTGTAAATAAGCATGTATATTTTTTAGAGTGTAACTCAGTGTGTATTTTTAGACTCTAAATAAGTCTTTGTAAATATGTATGTATTTTTTAGACTTTAAATAAGTGTAAGTTTTTTAGACTGTAAATATTTGTGTATTTTTTAGACTAAATAAGTGTATATTTTTTAGTAAATAAGTGTCAATTTTTAGACTGTAAATATGTGTGTATTTTTTAGACTGTAAATAAGTGTATATTTTTTAGACTGTAAATATGTGTATATTTTTTAGATTGTAAATAAGTATTTTTTAGACTGTAAATAAGTGTATATTTTTAGACTGTAAATCAGTGTGTATTTTTTAGACTGTAAATAAGTGTGTATTTTTTTAAACTGTAAATAAGTGGCTATTTTTAGAGTGTTAATATGTGTGTATGTTTTAGTCTGTAAATAAGTGTGTGTGTGTGTGTGTGTGTGTGTGTGTGTGTGTGTGTGTGTGTGTGTGCACTAACTTTCCTGTTGGTTTCATCAGGTGTTTGTCGAGTTCTGGAATGTTTTCGGATCCTTATTGTTTTTTTTTACTATTTTATTTTTTTATTTTTTACTAATGTTCACTCTATACAAGGCCCAATGGCCACTCAAGATAGAGAGTTACTGAAGGCAGTTGTCTGACTTGTAATAGTAAGGGGCTCAGTTTATGCGGATATATGGGAACGATGTTGCTTGACACGGGACTTGAATAGGTTAAGATTGGAGTGGTCGGGAAAGTATCCCCGTGGGATTCTCTTTCACAAAGCAACAATTCGTAGGAATACGAAGAGGCTGAGGATGGTTCGCCTCAGTGTACGCGTTAGAAGGAATTAATGAATGTATCTCGTTTGAACATTTTCCATTTAAATAGTGGTGGAGTAGCGAGAGGCTTGCAACGTTTCGTCTGTGTTAAAGGGGTTGTAAGGTGGAAGACAATTCATCACCTACAAGGCCGCGTAAACTCTTGTGGGGGGAGGTGCTTGTGCATCTCCTCTATACACATAGAGAGAGAGACACACACACACACTTAAGAGACAGCTTCTTGCTTTCCAGTCAACTTTGATCTTCAAAAATTTAAATGTAATTAAATGTCGGTCGTTATTTTGTCTTTTTAATTCCTGTTTTTTGGGGGGGTTTTTTGTTATTTTCTCATATTCTCTCACACTTTAATAACACATTGCATCTTAGTGGATCTATTGCTTGGGGGTGAAATGATTAAAAACATTAATAAGCACAATAAATAAATAAATAAATAAATCAGTAAAATGCATAATAAGCCCCATTAAATATTTTTCTTTACAAGAGACAGGATCTTGAAGTGTTTATAAAATTTAATTTACCTAATGAAATTAAACGCTGTACAAGATTGGTAGCGCGACCTCATAATTTTAAAGTTGAGCTGGCTAGATGTAACCGTAAGTTCTATACTAACAGTTTCTTCTCTCATATATGAAACGCTCTTACGGCTTTTTGCTTTCTAGTCAACTTTGATCTTCAAAAATTTAAATTCAATGTCAATCGTTATCTTCTGTCTTCTGAATCCGCGTTCTTTTATAGTTCACGCGCTTTCATTCAGCATTGGCCAATTCCACCATTTTGCTGTTTTTTTAAACGATATCTTTCAGAAGCTAACATTTACGATCGATGCAACATTTTTATTATCACGAAAATATATTTTAGAACCTAACTTTTGCGAACTCGACAATATTGTTATTTTCAAGGTGATTTATTTAAGGATCCAACACTTGCCGAATCTACAATTTTTTACTTGAAAGTCTATATATTTATCATCATTTTCAAACTCTATCTTTGCTATTTTGGAGACAATATACTTAAGGAACCAGCACTTTCAATCGATGCAACATTGTTATTATGAAGATAATATATTTGAGTATCTAGCATTTGCCAAATCTATATTTTTCGTTGGAAGATGATATATTTAAGGACTAAGCATTTTTGAAATCTCTCACATTGTTATGCTGAAGACAATAGACTTAAGAAGCAAGCAGCTTCGATCGATGCAATATTGTTATTTTGACGATAATGTATTTTGGGATCTAGCTTTCGACAACCCAGAAATATTATTTTTAAAACAGTATATATATATATATATATATATATATATATATATATATATATATATGTATATATATATATATCAGACTTGTTTTATCTAATATGGTATATTTTGACAGTGTGAAAGAGAAAAATATAAAACTAAACTTCAAATCAAGGTATGTTTGATTGCTATATCCGAATATCTAAAAACGGTGTATCCTCGTTATTGAACATTTTCTAAACAAGAATACATACATACATACATATATATATATATATATATATATATATATATATATATATATATATATATATATATATATATATATACTGATGCCTGTTTAGCTTCAAGAATTATTAGTTTTTGTTTATCGTTTTCATGTTTAAGTCAACGTAGATGTCCTGTTTTTTGCTGTTAAGGGTGTTCAATTTTTCTTAAAAGAAGAAAGAAAATCACAATATTGATAGATATTTTTTAATCCTATCTAAGCTTTCGGCTTACATAACCCGATACATATTTTTTGTCTCGAAGCTAAATATGCATCAATGAAAATATGCTGCCTAAATACACACAATTTAAATTACATGATCCAATAGCGCACCAAACTATCAACACTCGGAATTATAAATGTAGCCTTGTGAAAAGGCAAATTGAAATAGCCAAAGAAAAATGGAACACCGTTAACAGAAACAAGCAGAACATCTGTTAATATATTGTAATATAATTGTCATCTTTGATAATAGCTCGTGTAAGCCGAAAGCTTAGATAGGATTAAAAAATGTGATATTGTGATTTTCTTTCGATATTATTTTTGCACCAACCTAATATAATGTATATTTGAGAAGCAACCTTTCTTTTAAACATTAATTATTTATTCAGTTTTTCCGGCGTTCTTACATTTTTCCGTTTGGTAGAAGTGAGTGCAAAATTTGTCCATTTTCTCAAGCCCTTTCGACCAATTCTTTAGCCATCTTCAAGGGTGTTTATTTTAGGTGTTGTGGATTTTACTTCATGTTTTGACTGTTTAGCATGTAATGTTTTGCGTTGTTTTGAATAATAGTAGGAGTAATAGTAGTGTTACGAGCATTCACGTGTTGAGCACTGGAATTCGAATGAGTGTCTTTCTATTAAAAAAAAAAAAGGTTTCAGCACTCCATTCCCACTGTTAAATAAGGTGAGCTTGATAGGGGGAGTGAGAGATTTAATATACAGTACCTCTCTCATAGCAAGATGTTTCGGGTAATGTGATTTATATAGGATTTTAGTGTTTGCGATCAGAATTTTATTTAAGGTTTCTTGTAAATTCTGGGTAGATAGGTGTTTTCATAGCACTTTGATTTGATAAGTGACACCCGAGGCGTCTATTCAAGGAGGTGGTAGTATGCCCGTTATATATATATATATATATATATATATATATATATATGTACAAAAGGAAAATATACTTTTTACCAACGCGTTTCGTTCTCTGGTGGACATCTGAAGTCGAAACGCGTTGGTAAAGAATAGTTTTACCTTTGGTCTTTATTCATATTATCTTTTACACACATGTTTAATTTATATCTGAATTATCACACACACACACACACACACATATATATATATATATATATATATATATATATATATATATATATATATATATATATACATATGGATTCTCCCGTCAATTTCGACGTATGAGGGTCTGACAACTTCATTCAGCTTCTGTTTGTGTCGTATGTGACAATTACGACACGAACATAGAAACTGAATGAGTAACCACTCAGCTGTCAATGAACCTCATATTAACATCGAGCGAGTTGCCTTGTGGCAATGTCCCGAGATCCTCACTGTTACACAATATGTAGACATGTATGCAGCTAACTAGCAGGACTAAAATCCCAGGCATATTTGCTGATGCTTTTCGACGTTGTGTTTCATCATTTAGCCGGTCGACACGACTGATTTTGAAATTCTGATACCACTCTGGCACAAATATCTCCAGTTATTTCTGCCCAGGGCAACTTGCTCGAAGTTAGTATAAGGCACACTAACAGATGAGAGGTTACTCAGCTATACCACAAACCAAAGTATTGGTAAAACCTGCTTTTGCGACCTTACCATCAGGAAACCTGTTTCAAAATGCAGTGAGAAAAGGAAAAATGAAAAGCTGGGAACCAACAGAAAAAAACAGGAAATTTAAAGAAACATAAAGAGCAAACAAAAAGAGCTGATGTAATTGGGAAGGTCATTAATGAAAATTAAAAACATAGTACAAGGTAACCAAAAAAGTTCTGTCCGTTTTTAAAGGAAAAAAAGAAAACGCTTCACAGTATGTGTAACTTATATTTAGTTTTCGAAGTAATCGCCATCGGTATCCAGCACCTTCTGCCAATGTGTCTCCAACTGTTCAATGCCCTTGCGGTAGAACTCGGGGCGGGGGGTGACGTAAAGAAGTCCGTGAGGGCTTTGCGCAAGTCTGCTTCATTGATGAAGGATTTCCCACGAAGATGATTATCCAGAGAGTGTAAGAGGTGGTAATCGGATGGTGCAAGGTCAGGCGAATAAGGTTGATGGCACAAAGCCTTCCACCCAAGTTGCTGTATGGTATCCCTGACCACTTGCGCGACATGCGGCCTGGTGTGTCATGGAGGAAAAGCACACATTTGCGATTCACCAGTGCTGGCTCCTTCTGGTGCAATGTCTGTTGCACACGTTTCAATGGCTGCAAGTATAGGTCTCAAGTGACCGTTTAGCCTGTTGGTAGCAGTTCATAATGAACCACATGACGACCTGTCCACCAGACACAAAGCATAATCTTGCGTGGGTGCATAGGCGGTCTTGCGGTGTGAGGGACAGCATCCTGAGGAAACAACCAATGTCTGTAACGCTTGGGAGTTTCGTACAGAACCCACTTTTCATCACTGGTAAGCACACGATTGAATAAGGATGCGGTATGGTAGCGAGAAAGCAGCGATGCGCAGGCTGCCACTCGTTGTCTCTTGTAGACATCTAAAAGCGTTTGCGGAACCCACTTGCTCAGTTTGATAAGCTCAGTTTGATAAGCTCAGTTTGATAAGCCCACTTTGAAGTCGTAAAGCAAACAGCCCCGAACGAGATCTCTAGACACTTCCATCCTTCTCACAGCTGTCCGGCTTATAACTGATGGCCGGGTACGGTGCGCGTGTTTTTTATAACGTCTGATGTTCCTACTTCCGGCTGTCCGAATTTGAAAACAATTGCTACACGAATTTCGTATATATTTCAACTTCATTAAATGACTAATCAAAAATCGGAGAGAACATTTTTGGTTACCTTGTAGGACCAATGATGGAGCCCTGGGGTACACTAGTGTTAGTATGAAAGGATCTAGATTAGTTACTGTTCATGATTACCTACATAATTATAGACAGTAACCAACGGAGGAATCAAATGACAGAGTAAGCGGCCACCAGTAACATCACAAAAAGAAAGTTAGCTAATCTATCGATCGATCGATCGATCGATCGATCGATCTATCTATCTATCTACCTATCTATCTATCTATCTATCTATCTATCTCAGTCTTTTCTTTATCTATCTATCTGTCTATCTTTATATCTATCTCAGTCTGGCCGTATCTATCTACCTTAGAATTTTCGTATTCTATCTATCTATCTATCTATCTATCTATCTATCTTCTGCCTATCTATCTATCTATCTATCTATCTATCTATTTCAGCCTTTTCATTATCTATCTGTCTATCTATCGATCTATCTATCTATATAGCTTTCTATCTTAGTCTGGTCGTATATATCTACATTAGAATATTCGTATTCTATCTATCTATCTATCTATCTATCTAAATCTGTTCATATCTATCTATCTATCTATCTATCTAAATCTGTTCATATCTATCTATCTATCTATCTCTGCTGTCTATCTATCTATCTAATCTAATCTGTTCATCTGTTATCTATCTATTTATCTATCTAATCTGTTTATATTTATCTATCTATCTTATCTAAATCTGTTCATATCTGTTTCTGTAACCTATACAATACTAGGCTGATACATGATCGGTTTAACGTGGAGTGCCTATGCGTACAGATGGGTCAATGGCAAAACTTATACTCTCATTGTGATTACTGTCACGCAGCCGTGATTAATGCAAAGGAAGAGGGACTGTCACGGGGTTTGAATCCCCGAAATTCCCTCATAACTTTAAGAGAGAGCCGACAGATAATAGACCGTGGGGGTAAATACCGGATTCAATTATTTTCTCATCTCCCCACATTGGCGAGATCCGACACAAGGGTCGCTTTTAATATGGGTTGGTCTATACTCGTACATAGGCCAAGGACAAAAGATTACCCAATCCAAGCGACCACTACAACCAGTATCCATCAACCGGAATCTATCATCTCTTTAGGGAAACGGGGAAGATGTTGCCGTAAGATTAGAAACTCCAGGATCAAGAATCCGTCAGAGATTTTTTTCTGGACTATCTGATGACATAAACTTGGTAGAGGGGTAAAGAACTGATACTACACTTTGATTCCAAATCGAAGGTCATGTACTGATAGCTAATATATTATTTACCCACCTCCTCAGGGTGTGACACAAGGTCGTTTTATTATTTTGAATGCTTATGGAAGGTCAAAAGTTAACCTGCCTCAAAGACTTACTGTAACGCTTGCCTCGGTATCTACCAATTCTCCTTTTAGAGGACTAAGGCCAAAAATTGCCCGTGCTAGCGTCGATATTCCCCCAACGCATCCTCTTTGGCGTAAAGAGGGAGGCGCTGCCGTAGAGTATGAATCTCCGGAACCAAGCATTTCTCATGAATCTGTTATGTTGTCCGAATATAGAAACACGACAGAGAGATAACATGTAGTTTATCCACCCGAAGGTAGATTATATTTACAAGCCGCCTAACGCTGGAAGTGTGTGACACAAGTTCAGTTTAATGTGGGGAGCCCGAGCGCGTGCACCCGGGCCAGGTCCAATAATAGTCCAGACCCCGCAGCTTTTCACCCCAAACAAAGCAGGAATGACACTAGCACGCAAGGGATTACAGAGAAAGGGAGCAAGAGTAAAGAGGCGTGAAAGAGGAAAGGATGAAGAGAAGGACGAGGAATAGATCAAGGAATCTGGAGATGTCGATTGACATTGCATTTGAATAGTTGGAGATTATAGCTACCAGGGAAGCAAGTAAGAGGAAGGGAGTTCCACAGACAAGAAGAGCGAGAGATGAAGATATTGGAGTAGAAGATACGGTTACATTTAACCGTTTCGACAGTGAAAGGGAGGGACTGAGATACCAATCTAGTAGCACGTTTAAATTTATACAGTTTGGGAGCTAGCGAAAGACAGTCACTGGATTTTGACCTTAAGATGAACAGCAGGGGTTCCAGACCATGTATGACTGTAATATTCCATGCAAGGGCGAATTATTGATTTATAGATTTGAAGGATGGACTCGAGCGAGAAAAACTTTCTGACGCGACACAGAGAACCAGCCTTCCTTTCATGCCACCATTTCCTTGCATGGACTGCTGCCAGCGGCTTTACCTTCCTCCTTGCACTAAAGTTTTCACCCTTCTTCCGTGTTATTGCACTAAAGAGTGGGGATCGTATGTATTGCCGATGCCAGTATAATTGATGGTTTTAGAGGGGCTGGGCTACTTTTGAACCTCGCGCTCGGGCTTCCCACATTAAACTGGCCTTGTGTCACATCCTGACAACGTGGATGGCGGTAAGTAAATTCTAAGACAGGAACAAAATTAACAGATAAAATGTAGTTTATCCGACCAAGGGTAGATACTACACTTTGATTCTGGCCTAAAACCCCACTAAACTTCCATGGAGGCAGAACGTGATGCAAGTTGATTTAAGGGTGAGGTGGGCTGGGGTGGCAATCCGATCTTCAGAAGTTTTGTTCGAGAACAGATATTGTGATTCTAGACAAAAGCCTTGATCCGTATGTAAATAACACGCGTGCTCTTTGGTAAAATAACAGTTTTTAGCGAGAGCTGTCCTAATTTTAGCTTAGTGTAGCAAGGAAAGCGCAGTTAGACAGCCAATGAGTTTTGAATCATAAGCAACAAAAAGAAAACGCTTTGGGTTGGTTAGGAACAGTGCGAGTTCACGCTGAAAGATAACAGATCGCTTATCTTTGAATACAATATGGCCACCAGTAACAAAAGTAAGGTTCACTTTACACTGGGGACCGTCTTTCAAGCCAGACTGAAGCAATTCATCTTTTCTTTCGTGTGTTTACAGCATGGTTTCTGTTATTCCAGACTAGAGACACTTTCCGTTAAAATTAGTTTAGTGCTATGCTCTTTAGATATTTGCACGGCAGAGTGATATATTACACCTGTCCGTAGCGGTTGGTCTATTGAAAAATCTCTTTTCCTCAGTTGCGTGGGTAGTTTAAAAAGCGACTTGGATAAATCGCATTTTGTAAGGCGCTATTTACTGTGCATTAACAAAACCACTTGATTCTTAGATATCCCTACCGCTGAAAAAATGCCTGGCGTTTTGGAGTTTTCTTAAGAGGAGGGTAGACAGATGAATATATTTATCTCCCAATAACTGATATCTCTGTTAAGTCAGCAATCCTTATTTTTTATTTGCTAGAATTGTTTTGCAATTTTTGTTGAAATCTTCACAGTATTTAGTACTGTGAAAGTTATCGCTAACATTTTTTGTCAAGATTTAAAAACTTTATTCGTAAAATAATCGATGAAATTTGAATAAGCTGATTTGTTTTGGGAAATATTTTGACGAAAAAAAAATACATTATTCGGACTATTATCCTTATCGCCATATTTATCACAACGCTTCGGCTCCAGCCTTCTTCAGGTGGTCGGAATGGCGAACTGAACCCTTTATTTCCCTCACTGGGGCAGACTGTTCTAGTTACACGCGCCATGCTTGATGAATCTCAGCTATCTCCTGTTAATTTCCCCCTGAGAGTTCTCCATTGCCTTAACCGGGTATTGAACTCACACTCTTTGGGTCCTGTCACTGGATCTAACCAACGCCTTTATCTACTGTGCCATGTGTCTGGGTATGAATTTCTGGGTATTATAAACCTAATGTCTTCACCAACCATTTTTACCAGTGCACATATTGCAATTTTGCTGTTATCAATGCATGTTTCTACGAGAGCTCATATTGCAACTTTGTTGTTATCATTGCTTTTCTCTGGCACTCCTTATTACTGGTTCCCATATTGTATTTATTTCTATGCTTGGTCGGCTCAGGAGATTTTTGTGGCCTAGCATATGTGCTGATTCCTTAAGTTTACGAATTTTCCAATGGTGTTCCTTGTCTATGATCTCAACATGATCCCAAAGAGGACGGTGATCTCGCTTCTCTCTCCATATGTGATCAGCCACGCCTGATTTTTCTACCTCCCCTCGTGTTACAGCTTTCTGGTGTTCTTGAAGCCTTACCTTGAGGGGGCGGCCTGTCTCTCCTCTATATTCCTTTCCGCAGCTGCACGGGATAGCGTACACACAGTTTTTAGTCATGTTCTCTACTATGGGGGGATCTTACTCGGGAGAGATATCTGCGAAGTGTCGTCAAGCTTTTGAAGGTTGTCCTGATATTATATGGACCGCAGATCCTTTGTATTTTCTCTGATAACCCCTTCACATAAGGCAGGCAGACTGTTTTCTGAGTGTTGTCATCCTCCTCCTCTTGTACCCGCCTATCCCAGTTTTTGAAACCTACTTCTCGGTTTAAAAATTTCTTTAATTTTATTGTATAGGACTTTATGGTAAACAATATTTTTCAAGTATTTGTGAGGAGATTATTTAGCATTCACTGCTATATAGGTGGACGGATATTACGAACTAGCCCAGTACTCCTTTCTATGTGTAAAATATTTTCAGTATGTGTACAGATATCACACTCTATTCGAAGATAAGGAGCGCCATTTCTGATTCTTGGGAGAATTACCAGAGTGTACCTAAAAATCATCTCATTTTTGCCGGGTACTGTGCTAACACGCATAATAACTAAATTCTTCTTATGATTTTTTAACGCACAACGTACAGATTCAGGGCTGAAAATAGTTGCAATCAAATTGTAGGTTAAATCTGGAAATCTCCAATCCATAAATTACGTTTTGTGAGTGAATGAAATGTCTAATACTAAGCAGGTTTGGTTTGATTTGGTTTTACGGTATATCAACCTGAATGGGTTATTTAATGCCGACAAGATTTTTATTGCTGGTAATATTTTTTCCAAAAATGTATTGTTGGTAATATTTTTTTTTTCAAAAATTAATTGATGGAAAATTTTTTTTCAAAATTGTATAGCTGGTAATAATTTTCTTCAAAGATTCATTGCTGGTAATAATTTTTTTACAAAAATCTATTGCTGGTAATAATTTTTTTACAAAAATGTATTGCTGTTAATATTCTTGTTCAAAAATGTATTGCCGGTAACATATTTTTTCCAAAAATGTATTGCTGGTAATATTTTTGTTCAAAAATGTATTGCCGGTAACATATTTTTTCCAAAAATGTATTGCTGGTAATATTTTTTCCTTCAAACATGTATTGCAGGTAATAATTTCTTAAAAAATTTATTGTTGGTAGTATTTTTTAAATGTATTGCTGGTAATAAGTTTTTTCTTCGAAGATTCATTGTTAGTAATAATTTTTTACAAAAATGTATTGCTGAAATTAAAACCTATTTTTACACTTTCATAGTGCCTTGACCCCAGTTTGGGGGTTAACTATTTGCCGATAGCTGGGACCCTAACAGGTGCTAAAACTCCGTGTCAGTGTGGACCTGGGAACACCAGCAATTAAGAAGTGATTCCACGCGCCTCAAAACCTTCCGATCAGAGGCCTTGCTTTTGGGTGTAGTTTATATTCTAACCCAGGACGCATACTCAGCAGGAGAATGTTGGAGTAGTCTTATAGACAATGGGAGAAGTTTGATAAGTAAACGAAACTAAAATTTTCATGAGTAAATTAATTGTTTATTCACTTCTGTACTTCGTGGAGGGTATGTTGTTTCGGGGACATTCTTCGAACGTGCGATCTTCACACGGAGATATGGGGTAACTGTGTCCTCCCCCTTGCAGGCGTTTATATAACTTCCTGTGATCCGACTGTCTTGTATGTATATATCTTAGTTCAGCTAGATTCCTGTTTATGACTGCGCCTTATTAAGCAACGGGCACTGGCTTTTGGATAAACATTTTTCTAATTTTTTTCGATTGTATAAACACAATTTTTAATTCTGTTTTAGCTGCAGTTCACATATTTTTTCTCATTCACACGCATCTATCTATCTATCTATCTATCTATCTATCTATCTATCTATCTATCTATCTATCTATCTATCTCTAATCATATCTATCTACCTACCTCATTCTAATCATATCTATCTTATTCTAACCATATCTATTTATCTATATATCCATCCAGCTCATTCTAATAATATCTATCTCATTCTAATCATATCTATCTATCTATCTATCTATCTATCTATCTATAATAATAATATCTATCTACCTACTTCATTCTAATAATATCTATCTCATTCTAATATCTATCTATCTATCTACCTATCTATCTATCTATCTCTAATCATATCTATCTACCTACCTCATTCTAATCATATCTATCTTATTCTAACCATATCTATTTATCTATATATCCATCCAGCTCATTCTAATAATATCTATCTCATTCTAATCATATCTATCTATCTATCTATCTATCTATCTATCTATCTATCTATCTATCTATAATAATAATATCTATCTACCTACTTCATTCTAATAATATCTATCTCATTCTAATATCTATCTATCTATCTATCTATCTATCTATCTATCTATCTATCTATCTATCTATCTATCATTGTACCCAATACGTATTTGTCTATTTCAGTCTGTTCGTATATATTCTTTTACCTGTCTGTTTTTCTAGCAGTCTATATGTTTGTATTTCTTATTGTATTCATAGCTATGTCAAATAAAACACAAATTAGATAGATAGATAGATAGACAGATAGATAGATAGATAGATAGATAGATAGATAGATAGATAGATAGATAGATAGATAGATAGATAATGGTAAATCTCATTCATGTATTTCTGTTTGTATTCACCTGTTCAAGTTTATCCAAATTACTTGATCAATATCCGTTCGCTCTTTCCAGTCCTATTACCCTTTGCAATCTTGTTCCATTTTATTTCGAAGAATTGTTGATCAGATCCTCGTTTTCATCGATTATGGCACAGGAGGCAAAACTTTGGTTGATAATCCAAGCGTGACATCTTGCGAAATAAATGACCAAACAGACTGGACCCTCAAGAAGAAGGTGGGGAGGAGCAAAGGTCAAAAACCGCTGCTAAATGACCTTCCTTCCTTCCGTTGCTGTTCGCCAGAATTCAATAAAAGGACTTGACAAACCGTCAGTGACCAAGTTCAGAAATGTGCATCCTGTGCATTGCTGGGATTACTCTCTTGTTTAACACACACACACACACACACACACACACACGCAAAGACACTCAAGATGATGTCACGTGACCTTACGCTCTCAGGTGGTAATTTCGAACTAGGGCAGGCGGACATGATTGTTCACTTAGCGCCGCCAATCCCGCCATTCAATAAGCGGAAAGGAACGCTGTATTGAACAAAATTCGGTCGACTGATATTTATTACGCGGAATCCTCATACTCTTATGAATGTATATTCGTTCAAGAACTCAAGTATGTGTGTATGTATGTATGTGTGTGTGTGTGTGGGGGGGGGTTAATGACCATAATATCGTTGAACGATTGGTATGCCAAACTAAAGAACGACTAGAAGACAATGTGCAATTTATGGACGCAATTTCCTTCAGTGTAAGAAAATATTCGTAAACTTATCGAACAGACATAACATATTTATACTTATTGTATGTTAATTTTATTAGAGCCTATCGGAGTATATTTAGATACTATAAGTGCATATATATATATATATATATATATATATATATATATATATATATATTTCAAGAATAATATTGGGGAAAAATGTAGGACAAAGTGGAAGTAGCTTTCTTGTAACGTGTTCGTCTTTTAGGACTTCATCAGGCTAAATTTGTCATGTTGGTACGATTGCACATACACATGAAGGATGCTGGTAAAATGATGTAAAAGCCAGGGCGCAAATTTACTGTGGAAAAGGAGTACAAATGAAATAGGCTATCATCCACAAGGAAAGCTTAGGACTGTGGCTAGACATCCGATTCCTTCAAGCCGTGATCGAAACCAGAGCGATTTGGCATCAGTCAGAGAATATACTCCCAAGAAATCAGCAGCAGCCTCTCTTTATAAAATCAACCCTCCCTCTCCGAGAACTCAATCGAATTATATCGAGAGCATAAATAGTCATCCACAGACAGACTGTTTCGCTGTATCACAGCTCATCAGTGTGACTAGACATCCGATGGCTTCAAGCCGGAACCGAAACCCGACCGATTTTGCATATATATGTGTGAAAATATTGTAGAAAATAGGAAAGAAACTGTTTGGTAAAAGATCCAAAGTTCCTTAGTATTTTTGTAATTATTTTTAAAAAATAGTGCTCAATACGAAAGTAGAGCATAAATATAATTATTTATTTAAAAATATGATTCCAACTCGCTACATAAGAGGTCTCATGTTTCAAAACAAGAGCCGAAAACTTCAAAATAATATTTGAATTAACTTGAGTTAAAGTAGGCTCTGTTCCATCTTCAAGCGAAATTTTTTTGGAATGAACTTATTTCTGAAATTTACGAGTTTTAATAGTATGGTCAGAATTGAAATCAAAAATTTCCATGGTAACATGAAGGGCGGATTGTTTAGAATCGGCAGGGGTGGGGTGTTAATAATTTGTATCAGTATAGAGTTACTTTCATAGATGCCGGGTCACGGTAAGGTAGGGGTGGCTAAATTTATATATATATATATATATATATATAATTATTTATTTTTAAAGAAAAAAAAATTTATAACATAAATATGTTATAAAATCACTACAAAAATAGCCATTTTGTCTATGGCTATTTTTGTAGTGATTTTATAACATATTTATGTTATAAATTTTTTTTTCTTTAAAAATAAAAAAATTATATCTGCTCTACTTTGTATTGAGCACTCTTTTAAGAATAGTAATTGTTGGTTATTGGAATTCATTCCATATACACCAATCATATACTTGGGTATATATATATATATATATTGTGTGTATTTAGGCAGCATCTTTTCATTGATACACGTTTCATTAAATATTATTTTTGCATAAAATAAATAGACAACACTTATCTATATTATTTAATGAAACGTGTATCAATATATATATATATATATATATATATATATATATATATATATTTACATTTCATTCTAAATAACAAATGCATTATTCCAAAATTTTGATTTTTACAAGATAAATTTATATATATATATATATATATATATATATGTATGTATGTATATATATACATATATATATATATATATATATATATATATACATATATATATATTATATATATACATATACATATATATATATATATATATATATACATATATATATATATATATATATATATATATATATATATATATATATATATATAATTATTTATTTAAAAATATGATTCCAACATGCATTTAAATAAATAATTATATTTATGCTCTACTTTTATATCGAGCACTATTTTTTTTAAAATAATAACAAAAACACTAAAGTGTAACCCGGATATAAGAGACCCGGATATAAGAGAAACCCGTATATAAAAGAGATTTTCTCTGGTCCTAAATTAGAGCCATACTTACCTAAACAAAATAGACCAAACCCGGATATAAGAGAAACCAGGATATAAGAGATTTCTTCTCCGGTCCCGACAACTCTCTTATATACGGGTTACACTGTATATATATATATATATATATATATATATATATATATATATATATATATATATATATATATATATATATATAAAGTAAAACAAAATGTATCAAAGTATATACCTTTATAACACCATTAGGCTAACACTTCTTTGAATACAATTTTCTTCGCAATAGTTAAGCCTCTTCTCTCTTTTTCTAATTTCATCCACACTGCATTTCTAATATCTTTTTCTTCCATCTTGAAATCAAAACGAAATAGCACTTTATTTATTTCAGGTAAATGCAGCTCGCATAATGCATGTTCCTATTTTAATGGAGATTTTCTTCTATTTTTTCATTGATGAAATATTATCGCATAGTTTGTTTAAAAATTAATTTCTAACAATCTTTCTCTATTTATTTCTTCTTTCTTTCTTTACTTATTTATTTTTTCTTTCTTTATTATTTTTCATTCTTTACTCATTTTTTGTTTCTTTATTTACTTATTTATCTTTCTTTATATATCTTTCTTTCTTCATTTATTTATTTTTCTTTCCTTCTTTACTTAATAATTTTTCTTTCTTTCTTTCTTTCTTACTTATGTTTTTATTTACTGATTCCTCTTTCTTTCTTTCCATATTTATTTTTCTTTCTTTCCTTCTTTATTTATCTTCGTTTATCTTTCTTTCTTCTTTATCTATTTTCTTTACTTATCGTTCTTCCCTTATTTGTCTTTCTTTCTTTCTTTTTATTATTATCATATAAGCTTTCTTTTTCTCACTAAAACGAGATATAGCCTCCAATATAGATTTTTCTTCTTTCTTTCTTCGAAATCAAAACGGAATGGCTCATTATTTATCTGAGGAAACGACACGCTGTATAATGAATCTTTCTATTTTAATGGACATTTTATTCTATTATTATTTTATTGATGAAATATTATCGCATTTCTTTTGTTTAAAATAACATTCCAACAAACTTGTTATCAAAATAAGCATTCATCTTTTCTTTACTTTTCTTTTCATTTGTTTTTTCTTGCTCCTTTCTTTTCTTTCTTTCTTGTTTTCTTTCTTTTTCTTTCTTTCTTTCTATATTATATTTATTTTCTTTCCTTTCTTCCTTCTTTTTTCTTTTCTTTTTTCTTTTTTTCTTTCTTTTTTTTCTTTCTTTCTATATTATATTTATTTTCTTTCTTTTCTTCCTACTTTTTCTTTTCTTTCTTTCTTTTTTCTTTCTTTTTTCTTTCATTCTATATTATATTTATTTTCTTTCTTTTCTTCCTCCTTTTTCTTTTCTTTTCTTTTTTACTCTTTTCTTTTTCTTTCTTTCTTTTTCTTTCTTTTTTCTTTCTTTCTAAATTATATTTATTTTCTTTCTTTTCTTCCTTATTTTTTCTTTTCGTTTCTTTTCTTTCTTTCTTTTTTCTTTCTTTCTATATTATATTAATTTTCTTTCTTTTCTTCAACCTTTCTTTTCTTTCTTTCTTTCTTTCTTTCTATATTATATTTATTTTCTACCTCCTTTTTTTTCTTTTCTTTTCTTTTCTCCTCTTTATCCTTCATTTTCTTTTTTCTTTTCTTTCTTTCTTTTTTTCGTTTTTCTATATTATATTTCTTTTTTTCCTTTTTTCCTCTTTTCTTTTGTTTTCTTTTCTTCGTTTTGTTTCTTTTCTTTGTTCTTGTCTTCTTTCTTTCTCTTATTTTCTTTCATTTTTCTATATTATATTTATTTTCTTTCTTTTCTTTCTCCTTTCTTTTCTTTTCTTCTCTTTCCTTTTCTTTTTTCTTTTTTTCCTTCCTTTCTTCCTTTTCTTTTCTTTGTTCGGTGATTTCTTTCTATATTATGTTTTCTTTCTTTTATTTTCTTTCTTTCTTTCTATATTATTTTTTTTTCTTTTCTTTCTCCTGTCTTTTCTTTCTTTTCATCTTTTCTTTTCTTTCTTTTTTCTTTCTTTCTTTCTATACTTTTTCTTTCTTTTCTTTTTTCTTTCTTTCCTTTCTCCTTTCTTTTCTTTCTTTCTCTTCTTTCTTTTCTTTCTTTTTTCATCTCTTTCCATTCTTTCTTTCTTTCTTTTTTCTTTCTTTCATTCGTTCTTTCTTATCGTATCTATTTTCTTATTCTCAGTAAAAGGAGATAAATCCTTCCATATATCTATTTCTTCTGTCTTTCTTCGCCTTCAAAACGGAATTATTCCATTATTTATCAGAGGTCATTATGGACGCGCGAAAGGAGGAACACCATCAATTTTTAAAATGATAACGAAACTCTTTCAACTGCTTTGCTCAAGAAAAATACCTAATGTAATTCTAGAAAAACTGCCGCGTGAGAAATTTGAATGCGCCATGAAAAACTTTCTCACAAACTGAGCGTGTGAAAGACAAAAAATTAAACTCATAATTGCAAGCTGAAATCGATTAAAGAGCCCGTTGTTTGGAGCGCAATATTTTATCCTTTGAGAAATAAATGCCCTAATGCTTTCTGCATATCATTTACAATCAAGGAAGACATTTTCTCAAAGAGCTCTTCCAGAGTGAATTTCAAAATGAAAACGCCATAATAGAACCTAAACTATTTTCTTATAATAACAGATTTACATTTGTCTCTATTAATCACCACAGAGATCCTTCCCTGCCCTCCATTAGAATATCTGACGCTCAACTTCTCGAGAGCACCTCTCTGCAGCTGCTCGGTCTCACGTTGACTGCTGACCTGAGATGGAACAAATACATTTAGTCAATTGCTTCGTCCACCGCAAGGAAAGTTGGCTCCCTGTGCTGCGCCAGGAAATTTTTCTCCCCGGAATCGATCCTTCAGATCTACAAATCAACAATTCGCCCTTGCATGGATTATTGCTGCCATATATGGTCTGGAGCCCCTTCTGTTTTCCTCGGTATTCTTGATAAGATCAAAAGACGGATATGCAATATAATTGACCCTGTTCTAGCATCTCGTCTACAGTCTGTCTCCCACAGATGCGCCGTCGCCTCTCTCTGTCTTTTTTACAAATATTTTCATGGTAATTGCTCCGAGGAGCTGCATTCGTTGGTTCCCAGACTTCATGAATTCAAGCGCCCTTCGTGGCTGGCATTCTGCTCTCACCCTTTCACTGTCGAAACTATTAGATGTAGCCGTATCTTCTACTCCAATAGATTCATATCTCGCACCTCTCGCCTGTGGAACTCCCTTCTCTGAGAGCTATAATCTCCAACTATTCAAATGTAATGTCAATCGACATCTCCAGTTTCTTGATCTATCCACTATCCTTCTCCTCATCCTTTCCTCTATCACTCCTATCTGTTCTTGCTCCAAATCTTCTGCGACCCCTTGCGTCCTAGTGGTTTCCCGCCTTGCTTGGGGTGAAACGCTTTAAAAAAAAAAAAAAAAAAAAGAAAATAAGTGGCGAGAATATCAAAACCATTAACTACGCCAAAAGAAAATTTATCCTTTAAATTGAAATGTTGCTTTTGTCTTTTGTGGCTTGATTTGAGGAAAAAATTTGAAGAATTCCGACAAATGTTCGCCCGACATGAGCACAAATAAACATTCAGGTGATGTGATAGAAAGGTTTAATCACCCGAAAGTGTCTGTATCTACAAATATCATAAGCCTGTTGCAAAATTATCGAGACGTCAGAGAGCAACTTCTATAAAGGTACATTCTGTCCACTTCCGTCAGCTAGGTTTAGTTCGTCCGTGAACCCAAACGAGCATTTATGGGACGTGTGGACAGGAATATTTGCACCTACAAATATCAACAATTTTCAAAACGGCAAGTATGAACATCTCTGAGGGAACATTTCATCCAACCCCGTGCATTAGGGTTAGGTGTATTTCACCCATGAGACTAATGTCTTATTTATGGAAAGTGATGGAGTGGTCAAGTCAAGTTTCTGCACCTACAAATATCTGAAACATCTCTAAAGGCGCCTGGGGTTAGGGTCAGTTTGCCCACGAGCCTAATAAATTATTTATGTCACGTGATAGAGAGGTCTATACGTACTCAAGTTTCTGTGTCTACAAATATATGAGTCTTCCGGCAATTCGGATCGATTAGGGGTAGTGTCAGTTCATCCATGAGCCTCATTAATCATTTACGGGACGTGGGACAGAAGCCTATACACACGCACGATTTTGCACCTACAAATATCAGAAAGCTGTTGACAATTATAGAGACGACAGGGATCAACATCTCTAAATCCGTCCTCCGACCACGACCGTCGGTTAGGGTTAGGGTTAGGGTCAGTTCACTCATGTGCCTAATAAATCCTTTATGAGACGTGGTGGAGAGGTATATATATATTATGTCTTTAAATTACTTGAGGAACATAGGACTGCAAGATATCTTTGGGGTTTCTATAATAAGCCATTCTTTTTAAGTGAGTGGGTTGTTAGCCTACTGCACAACCCCCAATCTGAGCATCAGATTTTGAGTTCAAAGTTCTCCTTCTCCGAGACTAGTTGCCACCCAAGCCTATAGAACCCGGCCTGTCCAGCTAAAAGGAGGGGTGAAGAATAGAATTTAGAGCTTTCCCAAAGGGTATTAGCATGTAAGTGAATGCAATCATTCGACTCAATCTGAGCAGGTATCCATTGCTCCACGGTGCCTCCTGCAATATTCTGCACCTACAAATATCAGAGAGATGTTGACAATTATTAAAACGGCAAGGCTGCAATCAATCCAGCGATAATTTGCGAAGTCGTTTTTTTTTCTCGACTTCATCGGATTAGGGTGTTGGCAATATACAAGGCACAAATTATAAAAAATTAGCGTTACATATATTGAGAGATATAGTAAGCGTTACGCACGCTTGAGAGATATAAAGCGTTACGCACGCTTAAAAGATATAAATCGTTACGCACGCTTGAGAGCAATAGTAAGTGTTACGAACGCTTGAGATATATAGTAAGCGTTACGAACGCTTGAGATATATAGTAAGCATTACGCACGCTTGAGTGATATACTAAACGTTACGCACGCTTAAGAGATATAAAGTGTTACGCCTACTTGAGAGATATAAAGCGTTACGCACGCTTGAGATATATAGTAAGCGTTACGTACGCTTGAGAGATATAGTAAGCATTACGACGCTTGTGAGATATAAAGCGTTACGCAATCTTAAGAGATATAAATCGTTACGCAGGCTTGAGAGATGTAGTAAACGTTACGCACGCTTAAGAAATGTAAAACGATACGCACGCTAAAGAGATATAAAGCATTATGCACGCATTAGATATATAGTAAGCGCTACGCACGCTTGAGAGATATAGTAAGCGCTACGCACGCTTGAGAGATATAGTAAGCGCTACGCACGCTTGAGACATATAGTAAGCGTTACGACGCTTGTAAGACATAAATCGTTACGCACGCTTAGATATATATCGTTACGCACGCTTGAGAGCTATAGCAAGCGTTACGCACGCTTGAGATATATAGAAGCGTTACCCACACTTGAGAGATATAGTAAGTGTTGCGCAAACTTGAAAGATACAATAAAATTTACGACGCATGTCAGATATAAAGCGGTACGTACGCTTGTGAGATATAGTAAACGTTACGAACGCTTGAGAGATATAAATCGTTACGCACGCTTAAAAGATATAAATCGTTACGCACGCTTGAGAGCTATAGTAAGCGTGATGAACGTTTGAGAGATATAAATCGTTACCCACGCTTGAGATATATAGAAGCGTTACACACGCTTGAGAGATATAGTAAACGTTACGCACGCTTAAGAAATATAAAGCGATACGCACGCTTAAGAGATATAAAGCGTTAGGCACGCTTGAGATATATAGTAAGCGTTACGCACGCTTGAGAGATATAGTAAGCGTTACGACGCTTGTGAGATATAAAGCATTACGCAATCTTAAGAGATATAAACCGTTAATCACGCTTGAGAGCTACAGCAAGCGTTA
Source organism: Acanthosepion lycidas (assembly GCA_963932145.1). NCBI lineage: Eukaryota > Metazoa > Mollusca > Cephalopoda > Sepiida > Sepiidae > Acanthosepion > Acanthosepion lycidas. The sequence continues at coordinate 34,547,924 of OZ010608.1, read as the reverse complement.
CGCACGCTTGAGATATATAAAAGCGTTACTCACGCTTGAGAGAAATGCTAAGCGTTACGCACGCTTGAGAGATATAGTAAGGGTTACGACGCTTGAGAGATATAGTGAGTGTTACGCACGCTTGTGAGATATAGTAAGCGTCACGCACGCTTGAGAGCAAGAAAGTGTTGCGTACGCTTGAGATATATAAATCATTACGCACGATAAAATTTTGGATTGATTTGTTTTTTATGCTTTATCAACACTTTTGCAGGTTATTTAAAGCCGGGAAATATTTTAGATTGTAAGAATATTTGGGAAATAATATTGATTTACTAATACAAGTACTACTATTTAACCGATTGCTGGGGTATTAGTAGTAGATTCATACCTTTCCCAAGAACATTTGCACTAAGTCAGTATTAAAAAAAAAACGTCTGGAATTGAAACACAGCTCTCTGATTTGAAATTCTGAATCGTCATCCAGTGCACTACAGGTGCATCCAAGATTACAGCCCCTGGTATTCCGAAACGGTACTGACCAAGCTTGACGTTTCTTAACTTACATGATCGTACGAGAACTGGTGTTTTAACGTGATGTGTCATTATATCTAGATACGGTGAAATATGTTAATCTTTACATAATAGATTGTCATATAGGAAGAAAACGAGTAACTGCTGGCACCGAGGTTCGAACGTGGCACTCGGAACTTATGAATATATGTTTTCCGACAGGTGTATAAATATCGGTGTCAGTCTACTGACTACAGTGATTATTAACAACAAGCTATTCACTGAAATGGTGAATTATCGTGGGATGACTTTTACTTCATTGTTCTTGTTAAGTATTTATTTGCAGTTGTAATTAAATATTGTTTTATTTAACATGGAAGTCTTGAGTTACTAACGGCCACCGCACGTCACAAAACAAGCATAAAGGAACATTTCGTTAGAAACAGAAAGGGTGCTGAAAAGGGTGCTGAAAAGGGTGCTGAAAAGCGTGCTGAGCGGTTATGTAATTTCAGTCTTCCTATATGGCAGTGAAAGCAGAACAATCTCATCAGAGATGAAGAAAAAACTTGAAAACACAGAAATATGGTTCTACAGAAGGATGCTGAGAATATCAGGGACCGAACATGTGAGCATCGACCAAATTATTGCGAAAAGGGAAACAAACAGAAAATTTACACGGAAAAAAAAGAGAAGCTTGAAATTTCCAGAGCACATACTGAGGAAAGATGACTTGGAGAATTTGATACTCACAGGACAGACTGAAAGCAAGACGGATGGAGGAAAACAACACACAACCTACCCAGCGAGCTTAAGTAAATGGATAGCAGATCAGGGTTTATGAGAGATAACAAAAAGTTATAATATACTTAGAGCTACAAAGGACAAAATATTGTGCAGTGCTATGATCTCCCACGTCCTGAAGGGTCATGTCACATAAAAGAAGAAAAAGAAAGCAGTGTAGATATAGTGGGAAGCTTTACGCACACTTAGAAAAAAAAATGTAAAATGCAATTACATATCGAGTACAGTTAGAAGAATTGCGGACATTTTAGTAGGTACGACGACGAAGTCGCTAAAAAATCAGCATACCGTGATGAAAAAATGCTCTAAACATAATGAAAACAAAGTTTCATCGCTAAAATCTTTATATTATTATTAAAAACAAGAATCAAAGTAATTTTTGAATATTCAGTTAAATTTTTACTCCTTTTTAGAACATTCGAAATTTTTATTAAAAAATTGTTTTTCTTGCATCAGCAGTTATACTAACTTTTACTAAAGAAAATGTTAGCCTCTTTTTTGTGACCATTATTAGGATATTATATTATTATATTACAATATGCTATTATTAGTCAGGTATGGACACACCGGTGGAGTCAAGCGTCGAGTTATACGAGAACTTCCGAGCAAGGCATTCAGCCTTATCGTTTGAGGAGGTCAAGACCTCGAACTGGTTGAATAAAGGAGGTATGGAGGGTTTTCTATTGTTCAGGACATTCTTGCAGAGCTGCCAATAATCTTTGGAGCCAAATTTGCGAGATGCAATATGCTCCCTCATCCGAGCAGCAAATATTAGCTTCGTTGAGGACACGTTTGCACTCGCTAGGAGCGGAGGCAAAGAGACGTCTATTGCAGTCCGACATGTCGCTACGAAATAAGTGAAAGAAGTAGTTCCTATGGGCAATGGCGGCTGAGCAAGCAGCGGAGAACCAAGGTGAGGAGTGCGACTTGACCTTAAATTTCCTTGAGGGGATGAAAGCGTCGATTCCAGCTTTAACCCAGGATGAGACCTCAGAAGCACATTCATGGATAGGGAGTGTAAAGACAACATCCCAGGGGACATCGCGGAGGAAGCCACGGAACGAGTCCCAATCCGATCGTTGGTAGTAGAACGAGGTTCTAGCAATGGGAGGTTCTTTGCGGTGTGTGGAGTTGAAGGAAATGTTAACAGATACCACGGCATGGTCGGAGTTACCAAGAGGGCAGAGCTGTGTGGCGCTACAGGATTCGGGGATGGAGGTAAAACACAGATCTAGAAGGGAGGCCTTATCTGCCAGGTTGGGGGAAAAACGCGTGGGGAAGTTGACTATCTGCATGAGGGATTGAGAAATTGAGAAGTTAAGTGTTTGAATGCCAGCCCGGTCGGTAGTAGCATTCTCGAGCCACTTGGTATGATGGGCGTTAAAGTCACCAAACACGAATACTTGAGCAAACGGGTGGAGAGAGAGGGCCTTGTCTATGCTGTCCGATATGCTGTCGAGTATCCCGCAGTCTTGAGAGGATGGAGAGCGATAGAGGAAGAAGAGATAGCTTACGGCATTGAGGAGAGATAGTCGAAGACACATGTACGAATGGTCTGGTGATTCGAGAGACATCTCTCTGGCCAGGGGGAGATGATCCTTGACATAGACACCAAGGCCATGCATGTGGGTTAGAGAGTCTTTCCTGAGGATAGGAAGGTAGCCGGGGATCGAGAGATCAGAGGAGGGAATAGACGGGACAAGGTTTGTCTCGCACAGGGCCATTATATCCGGGCTGTTTGCAGTGAGGAAAGATTCCATATTGCAAAAATTTGTTCTTATGCCACGGATGTTGCTGAACGAAATGTTGAAGGGTTTAGGTGATTTTTGAGTGGCTGGTTTAGGTTTTCTTTTTTGGTTCATTTGAGTCTTCATGTAGAGTAATTGCTGGAAGATGAGAAGGCCTGAAGTACTTCAGGCCTTAGTCATCATGTGGAGTAAAAGTTGGAGGATGAGAAGGCCTGAAGTAAGAGAAGCAGACGGTTATCGACCGCAACATGAGCAGAGAGGAGTTGGCACAGCCAGCATCATAATGTGGCCTCAGGGTTGCTCACCGGAGGTGACTGCAGGCGACACCGTTCCATGCGCGACATGGCACTACAAACACCCCGTATTATACAACTGTTGATCAGAGCGGCCGCTCAAGACGCTACGCAAGAGTTAGGGCTCCTAACTACCAGTCGGAAACAGCAACCAGTGAACTGTCAACCGTGTACCCTCAAAATGAAGAGGCAATGCCACAGACTGCACACGTCACGGGAGAAACACATCAGCACTTGTACAGAGGCCAGAGAAAGAGGGAGAGAGAGAGAGAAAGTGAGAGAGAGAGAGAGTACCGGGAACCCCTTCTTAGACAGGAAACAAGGTGTGAGCCTCTACTCTTGTCCAGGGGAAGGTGGAGGAGTGTTGACCGGGCGGTAGAAGGGTCTACCTACTCCTATTACATATAACACATAACAGTGACAAAAGACAAACAGAGGGTTATGGGCGGGGAAGTAGTTGATAGAACCAGGCTGACACTAGGTGTGTGTTCGGGGGGATAGGATGAGACTTATTAATATTTAATCCTTACATAGTACTAAGTTTTAACTTAGTTAAAGTCCCATTGTTCTATTCTGAAGACAGAAAAAAGATGATTATCCACCTTTTTGTGTATATGGCATAAATGCTAGCTTACTTGTGGCTGTGGGTGGTAATAGCAGTCCTCGTGCATTCTAATGGTCACCAGTGAGTTTGACACGTTAGTGCATTTCAACAAGCATACGCATAACATCGTCATCAGTACTGGGTATTATCTCCAAATTAGACCCCCACAAGGCTAGTGGTGGAGACGGCATACCAGCCATTGCCTGGTTCTATCAACTACTTCCCCGCCCATAAGAAATGCGCGCCTGAGCTAGCACCCGCCCTCTCTAAACTGTATAATTACTGCCTCAAGGAATCCTGCTTTCCCGACTGCTGGAAGTCCGCATCCATTGTTCCTGTCTTTAAGAACTCTGGAGACCCCTCTGATCGCGCTAATTACCGTCCTATTAGTCTCCTACCCCACTTCGGCAAAGTCTTCGAAGCCCTAATCAACGCAGAAGTGGTTAACAACCTTACCACACACGACCTTCTCTCAGACAAGCAATACGGTTTCCGCTACGCCCGTTCTACAGCTGACGTGCTTACGGCCATCACTGAAGCCGTCTACCAAGCGCTTCAAAATAATGGTGAGGCTCGTGCCGTTGCCCTAGACATTTCCAAAGCGTTTGATAGGGTTTGGCATGCCGGCCTTCTTCGTAAGCTCCAGGGTTACGGTATTACTGGTCGACTGTTTGATCTGATACAATCATTCCTATCAAATCGAGAATTGAAGGTCATTCTCAACGGTTTCTCCTCCAGTTCCTATCTCACGAACGCCCCACACTTTTCCTTATTTTCATCAACAACCTTCCTGACGCCATAGGTTCCCAAGTTGGCATCTACGCGGACGACACTACAATTTACTCCTGCCTCAAAACCAAATCTAGTGTCGCGGTCAAAAGTAACCTGGCCGCGCGTCTTGAAATGGACCTCCAATCGGTTGTTAACTGGGGCAACAATTGGATGGTCAAATTTAACGCCTCTAAAACTAAACTACTCTCCATTAACCACCATAGATATCCTTATCTGACCCCCATTAGAATGTCTGATAGTCAACTTCTTGAGAGTGACTCCCTGCGTCTGCTCGGTCTCACGTTGACTGCTGACCTGGGATGGAACAAATACATTGAGTCAATTACATCGTCCACCGCGAGGAAAGTTGGCTCTCTGTGCCGCGCCAGGAAATTTTTCTCCCCTGAATCGATACTTCAAATATACAAAACGACCATTCGCCCTTGCATGGAGTATTTCTGCCATATATGGTCTGGGGCACCATCTGTTTACCTCGGAGTTCTTGACAAGATCCAGAGACGGATATGTAATGTGATTGGCCCTGATCTGGCGTCTCGCCTGCAGCCACTATCTCACAGACGCGCCGTCGCCTCTCTCTGTCTCTTCTACAAATACTTTCATAGCAATTGCTCCGATGAGCTGCTTTCCCTGGTCCCCAGTCTCCATGAATACAAGCGCCTTACGAGGCTGGCATCCCGCTCTCACACTTACACTGTAGAAACTTTAAAATGTAGCCGTCTCTTCTACTCCAATAGCTTCATACCTCGCACCTCTCGCCTGTGGAACACCCTTCCCAATTACTGTTTCCCTGATAGCAATAATCTCCAACTATTCAAATGTAATGTCAATCGACATCTCCAGTTACCTTGATCTACATACTACCCTTCCCTTCATCCTTTCTTCTATCACTCCTATCTGCTCTTGCTACAAATCTTATGCAACCCCCCTGCATCCTAGTGGCTTCATGCCTTGCTCGGGGCGCTAAGCTTAAAAAAAAATTATTATTATTTTATTATGTTATTATTATATTATAATACATTATTATGTTATTATATTATTATATTGTTATTATGTTATTATTTTATTATGCTATTATTTCATTATGTTATTATTAGGATATATTATTACATTATGCTAGTATTATTATTTTGTTATGTTTTTATGTTATTATTATGTTATATTATTATATTTTAATATGTTATTATGTTATTATATTATTATATTATATTATGTTATTATGTTATTATTATTTTATTATGTTATTATTTTATTATGTTATTAGGATATATTATTATATTATGCTATTATTATTTTTTTTAAGTTATTATGTTATTATTTTATATTATGATATTATGATATGTTATTATGTTATTATATTATTATATTATATTGTGCTATTATGTTATTACTATTTTATTATGTTATTATTTTATTATGTTATTATTAGGATGTTATATTATTATATTATATTATGCTATTATTATTATTTTATTTTGTTATTAGTATGTTATATTATTATGTTATTATTATATTATTAAGAGAAAGGATTAAAGTATTTTGAATATTTAATTAAATTTGTTACCTTTTCGAAATTTTGATTAAATAACTTGTTTTGCTTGTGTTAGCGGACGTCGTAACTTTTAACATAGCAAATTTTCGCCTCTTTTTTTACGGTAAGTGACACATTTTGAAATTATTGAAAAAATCAAATAATTTTCGGAATTTAATGAAATTTTCAGGACTTATTCACAAATGAATTAAATTATTTTGAATTTGTTTTAATTGAAAGTCTTGGTTAAAATATTTTTTTTTAAATGTGTTTCACCGCCTTTTTTAATTTTATGAATTTTTCAGAAATTCAACGTGATAATTTTTAGTGACTATATTGTTTAAAAGCAGAATTCTTTGAAGAATTTAAATCACCGAATTTGTTTTGCATAACCGGACCCAGTCTTACCAAAAAATCTGTTCGGAATAGAAAAATAAAAAACGCAATAAAACAAAAGACATTAATCAATTAGAGAATCTCTTAATTGCTTTTATGAATAACATATATCTTAAAGACAATACTGTCGGAAGAAAAAGAAATTTTTCGATAAAAATGAATTTTTACAAGATTTGTTTTCATTTTTTTACAATTTTAAGTTGCATAATTTATAAAGTATTTAAATCTTTTAAAATTCAGTTTCAATGGGATAACTCTTGGAGATATTGTTATTAATTAAATCTATATTTACTAAATAAACTTTAAATATTTTTTTAAAATAATTCCGATTTGTTTTCGTATTTGCTTATATACGTGCAAAATTATTTGAAGCATGGATGTACAAATATTATGTTATCGGTAAAAGGTCACGTGTTTTAAGATTTGTCCTTCATATGGAAAAAAGCACTCTCTTACAAACTTTATTGTCTGTTCCACCATATTTAATTATAATCATATTCGGCGGTCATTTGACTATTAATATATCGATTAACACGTCAGTAAAACAAGTCCCCGTGGTTAAGAAGTGCTTGTATACAACATTTTATGCTATAAGTAAGTAATATATGTTTTAAATCAGGTTAATTTAACTTTGAATTTGCTAATTTTTCTCAAATAACGTTTCAGAAATATATAATTTTTTAAAGATTTTTTAATCCGAGAATTAACTTTTATTTACAAATGTGTCAAAATGGCCGTTTTTATCAATTTTACTGAAAAAAGTCGATTCCTATCAATATAACTTCAATTTGAAATACAATCACAAAGTATTTTTGTTACTAGAAATAGTAAATTTGAAATCCTTTAGATTTCAATTAAATCTAAAATGAAAGCTTCAAGAAAGATTTTCCATTTAAAAAAAAAACAACATTTTATACTTTACGTAACCCGAATAAGTAGAGACACCTACACTTGAGTGATGAAAAAAAAAATTGACAACAGTAGTTAAGTACTTAAATACCATTAAAACAACGATAAAGGTAGCCATATACAACATATTCAGATGGTCAAGCTCAACTCTATTACCTCAACAGACACACCCCAAATTAACGTTAAGAACCGATTCCAATTTGTAATTAATTTCTGGCGCTTAATCGGAAAAACGTAATTGCAGTAATTGCAATTACGCAATTACCTAAAGCAATTAAGCAACAATGAGAGATTAGTAATGATAGATCAAAAATTGTCTTTGAAATTTCATAGCTGAGTCAGTTGCATGTTTCTAATCAGCATCATTTGTTTATGCAGCACGAGGCCACCGAGATGAGGACTTGTATTTGACCCTTGCAAGCTTGGTAACGAGGCAGAACATTTTTTTTATATTGAAAAACCCGAAAATTTTAATGAAGCCAGAAAAAAATATCACTGACGACACATCTCACCCAAAGAATGTATATTCTTTTTTTCTATTTGCCTTGTTCTTTCCGGACGTCGGCGATCATGGCTCTCCACCATCCTCTATCCCTTACAGCTCTCCATCAGTTCCTTCTCTCTCCAACCTCACCCAGACCACGTTCTGTCATCCACTTGCTTAAGGCCGCTAGATATATCATGCGTTGTTCTCCCTTATATCGCTTTCCCTCTATTCGACCTGTGAGTATCAGATTCTCCAGACCCTCTTTCCTCGTTATGTGTCCCGGAAACTTTATCTACCTCTTCCTGATGTTAAGTATGAACCTCCTCCTTGTTTACATCTTCTCTATGACCCTCATCGTTGCTCACACGCTCGGTTTTTACGGCCGTACTAACTTTCAAATAATATGACATTGTTCACAAATCTAATAATCAGACAAAAACAGGGACGAAGTGTCAGAGCTTGAATCAACTGCAAGTGCAAACGCATGAACACCAGCCTCCTTCTTCGCACGTTTACTGTAAAGCTGGAGTTTTTCCCTTTTAACGCTTGACTAATCCTTTATCAGACAATTTTTGCATCAAAGGTTGGTCGAGTACCAATTTAGGATGGAACCATAGGAAGAAACTATTAGCTAAATAACAAAAGTCGATTCTGGACCTAGTTTATCGCAGATTTCTTCCAATTAACTGAAATAATCTAAACCAAAAATTCACGTAAGACAATTTGTGTCATATGTAATTTACATGGTAAATTTGGAAAGCATCGGGTGAAAACCCAGGGAGTTATGACTGAAAAACAGGCTTTTGGGACAGTTTTTCGTTATACGCGGTGAAGGGAGCACGACTAAAACCATACTATCTTATCACTTGCATGATGGCAAACTTTTTGCGACATGTTTGAAGAAAATCAGATAAAAAATGAGGAAGTCATTCAAGTTTTTTATTTTATGTCGTACGAAAAGCCCGATTTTCTTTGTGTGAAGCGAATATCACAGGAAAACTCTCAATCACTCTATATAAACTTCGTAACATGAGCTGATGTTTTGCATTAAGTGCAAAGAACATCAGCTCATCCAGTAAAAATTTCCTTCGTAACTTTACTTTGTTTTTTTGCAAAGAGTCGTACCCACCTTCAGTTTTATCGATTTTTTTCTGCCAAACCCGAGACAGTGGGGAGGGGGACTGGAGATTGAAAAGTTGGTTTTGGCCTATCTTAGAAAACTGGCAACAAGTGTGTACAATTTCATCGAAATCGGTCGAGAAATATAGACTTGAATAAATAGCATACAAACACAAAGACAGACACACAGACATTTTTTTTTATAGATATAGATAAATTATAGCTCTGTTATTATACATCGAGCACTATTTTATTAGCACCAGCACTCAATGTAAAATAGTTTATATATATATATATATATATATATATATATATATATATATATATATATATATATATATATATATATATATATATATATATATATATATACTAAATACATATTCTTTCTCTTTACTTCCCCCTTCTTTCAATATATTATTTCCGTTAAGTTGACCGATTAAATAGGTCAATGTCTGGTCCCTCCTTCCTCAATACTAAACATGATAGAAAGAAATATTAAAATAATCTCTCTCTAAAGTCGACCATGTCTCTCACACCACTCCTCGCTACCCTCTCTGTTAAATTACATAAACTTAATACTACCCGTCAAAAGTGTAAATTTTCATTTCATTTTGCGTTTCAATTTTTTGGAAGTGATGCCTGACGATCAAGCGTCCTTTAAAAGGTCTCTGGTGAAATAAATTATTACAATGGAGCATTAAAGTGGCCTGTTTTTCTTTATATATATACATATATATATATATTTATTAAAGACATTTTTTTTATGTTTAACGTTCTTTTTATAGATACAAGTATTTAAGTAAATGCTCTGTTTATAATAAACAGTATTAAATAACATTTACCGACCTGAATGTCCGGGAAATTTTCATAGAAAATATTTGTCCATTGACAGGATTCGAACCTGCATCCTATACGGAACCGCCATTTAGCCGGGCGTGCCTAACCGATTAATGGCGGTTCCGTATAGGATGCAGGTTCGAATCCTGTCAAAAGACGAATATTTTCTATGAAAATTTCTCGAACATTCAGGGCAGTAAATGTTATTTAATACTGTTTGTTATAAACAGAGCATTTACTTAAATACTTGTATCTATAAAAAGAACGTTAAACATAAAAAATAATAAATAAATTGTCAGACTTTTTCCATTTCTTAATATATATATATATATATATATATATATATATATATATATATATATATATATATATATATATATATATATATATGTGTGTGTGTGTGTGTGTATATATATATGAGTGTGTGTGTGTGTGTTGTTTTTCAAGGCAAGAACCCCTCAAACCACAACCAATATTTTTTCTAAGTTAGAGCAACGTATTGTTACCATTTTTCATTATTTCGCCGTTTGTTGGAATAGTTTAAAAACCATGAAGGTAATCGCAGATTTTGCCCATAGAAAATCATGTGTTTTATCTTTCCTTAAACGATTGTTAATAAGCATCACTGACCCGTCAAAAACGAGTAAACTAAGCTATGGTCGGCTTGTGTGAAAAGTGCCTTCATGAAGACAAGCGAATAGAAAAATAATAATGTGCTGAAGATTTACAAAAAAAAAAAAATAACTATAAAGAAAGAATCCTTTTCGATTTTACGGTACAGTGAGTTGGATAATGACAATGCCCGGTCCATTTTTAGCTGAAGCGAAAAAAAAAAAAAAAGAAACGGTATTATTTCCGAGTAGTTAATAACTATTCTGTAAATCTTTTGCATCAGAGAACGTAAATTTCTAATACCCGGTCTTGTAACATTCATTTAATCTATGAAAAAAATAAAAAAATAAAAAAAATAAACTGATTTTTTTTTCCAACTAGAAAACAGCATTTGTTGCCATGTCATTCATCTCAACTGTTTCTTGTTTTTCAACGTAACTTCTGCAATATTCTTTCTCCATAAGATTCTGACAGAACAGCGTAACCTCATCGAATCATTCGTTCGATGCAGCAAAGCATGTTAATTTCTCCTAAAGTGTATCCTCAGAGAAGTGTGTGCAAATGTGCAATGTTTTAAAAAACAAATAACCTATATTTCTAAAGAAGTGTTTGGATTTTTTTATTTACTAATCCGGCAGATTTTATCACATAAAAGTTGTTTTTTGTCGGATATATATATATATATTAAAATCCTCGTTAAAAACACAACTATACTTAAACATGAAAACAATAAACAAAAACTAAAGATTCTTGAAGCTATATACATAAAACAGTTGAAACCTAATCTGAACAAAATAAATTATGAAACCTCCCCAAATATTCTTAAATGCCTATAATTGATAACAGAAGCCATTTGTTTATACCAAAGGCTCCCCATAATTAATATCAATCTCCTATATCGTAATAAAATGCATACTAATTATAAACAAGATGACAATATACTAAAAAATTAGTAAATACTAATATATCTACAACAGATCCTAGCCAAAAAAATTAAGTTAATCATATACTACACTAAATCTAGTGTATCCAACTCAATTATTCGTAATGATTCTTCTCCCCTGGTTAGCGATTTGCAAAAAACAACATAGTTTACAAATTTAAGTGCCCTTTGAGATCTCCAACAAATTAAGTAATATTTATGTTGGTCACACCACAAACTCGCTTTCACGACGCTTAACACTACATTTGAATGATAACATTTTTAGGAATTTAAAACAACATGCCTGGCCGCACACACAATTCCGGACAAACCTTGTTGAAAACACAATTATACTTAAACATGAAAGCAATAAGCAAAAACTAAAAATGCTTGAAGCTATATACATAAAACAGTTGAAACCTAACCTAGACAAAATAAACTATGAAATCTCCACAAATATTCTTAAATGCCTATAATTAATAACAGAAGCCATAAGACAGTTTTGACATGTTTCTCCGATAAAAATGCATTGAATGAGCCATGATCTATGAAAACCCTTAACCAGGATCGGAGTGTATACCCCCGAATCCCGTGACCTGTGGGCCCAAAACTTATTGGGGGCACTGGGCAGTGCTTTGTGAGCCTCGCTATTTTATCAACATTTCCTTTTTTTATACCTACAAATCACAAATGACGATTAAAGGATTAAACATTTTAGCGGATTTTGACGTCATTCTGGGGTCTTTTTTGTTTCGTTCAAATCCGTAAATTTGTTTTGCACTTCTAAGTCTTGAAAAAACACTATATAAAAAAAAAATTACATAAACTAAATAAAACACTATATATAAAATTCCCTTTTTGTATCCATAATATTGAATATGTTAAAACTATTCAACTTTTTAAAAAGAAAAATCTTAAGTTCATGTTAAAAATGGCCGCCAAACATCGTTGATTTATTAAAACTGGAACGATCTATTACGACGTGTCGCTAATTTCTATTTAGATATATTGTATTTATTTAAAATATTTCTAGTTGAACTGTTCACCTATATTGCATATGATCAATTATTGTACATAATTAAGTTAGGCTAAAATTTGCACTTTATATGAAAACTGCCTTATGAAAATTGAGATGTATTAGAGTAAGGTCCTCGTATGATAGATTCGGAGGGATGCTCCTAAAGATATGTGAGCTGCTTATTTAAAGTTATCGGTTGTTTCTACTAAATTAGTACTGAATCAATGAGAAAGATATAAACATTAAAATAAACAAATAAAAATCGAGTTTGAATTAATTATAATCTAATTTCTATGACAGAAGAGTTAGGCAGAAATCACGCCATTTGTCGGCGGACGGGAATACTATTTAATTTCGATAATGGACGTTCGGATAGAAATATCATCCTTTTTTTTCTGATAACGTCAAAATAGACGTTTATTCCAAATTAGCTTATATATATATATATATGTGTGTGTGTGTGTGTGTGTGTGTGTGTGTGTGACTAGTAAAAAGTCAATCTTCCTAGTCCAAAGAATAAGTCTGCGATTAAACGCGTTTAAATCCATTGTGCGTTCTGTGGCTGAAACACCAACACTAACCATACATACGTCCTTTTACTGAATCTATTTCTGATAGTTGATGAGAAAAAAAATTGTTAGATCGACATATGTGAACAGTCTGTGATAGATAGATAGATAGATAACCGACTTATATAGATAGATAGATAGATAGATATGAACAGAATAAAATATATGTCAACATACTGTAATAGATAGATAGATAGATAGATAGATAGATAGATAGATAGATAGATATTATTAGAATGAGATAGATAGATAGATATTATTAGAATGAGATAGACAGATAGATAGATAGATAGATAGATAGATAGATATTATTAGAATGAGATAGATAGATAGATAACAGACTTAGATAGATAGACAGATAGATAGATAGATAGATAGATAGATAGATAGATAGATAGATATGAACAGAATAAAATATATGTCAACATACTGTAATAGATAGATAGATATTATTAGAATGAGATAGATAGATAGATATTATTAGAAATAGATAGATAGATAGATAGATAGATATTATTAGAATGAGATAGATAGATAGATAGATAGATAGATAGATAGATATTATTAGAATGAGATATATAGATAGATATTATTAGAAATAGATAGATAGATAGATAGATATTATTAGAATGAGATAGATAGATAGATAGATAGATATTATTAGAATGAGATAGATAGATAGATAGATAGATAGATAGATAGATACATACATACATACATACATACATACATACATACATACATACATAATTATGTATATACGAATGTTTTTTATATCTTTTTCGTTCGACGTACCGTTTGAAGCTCGGTTTTATTACTGGAAATTATTTGAATTTATAAATTACTGAACAATTTTGTTTCATAATGATTTTGATCTTCTTCGCTTACTCATACACCCAGTTTATTTTTTTCTTGTCATCTATAATGATAGATAGATAGATAGATAGATAGATAGATAGATAGATAGATAGATAGATAGATATTATTAGAATGAGATAAATAGATAGATAGATAGATAGATAGATAGATAGATAGATAGACTTTTAATGTTGGGTGGCAGTAAATGGTGTTGGAAGGGAAAGTAATAAATGATTTTATTATTAACATTGAATAATGGCCGTTGTGTTTGTATATTCAATTCGCTGTAGTATTAGTTGAAGTAGGGAATCAACGTGAACAGTAACAATGTGGAATTTCTTCCAGTTCAATAAATAGCTTTAGCAAGCACGGCCATATTTTATCCTCTTTAGCCGGTGAGACAGACTTACAATAAAATCAGGATTGGCAAGAAAGAAACGTAAGTAACTCGCAGAATTTGGCTTTTAAATATTAACGCTGTGCACTTCGATAAGAGCATTGTCCAGGAAACGTGAGGCATCATCTTGATTTTAAAGCGTATATTAACAAAACCTTTCGGCTTAATCACACGCGTACGTTCAAAATATTACGCTTGGTATCTTGGAATTTCGACCATAAAGAAAGCAACAATATGGAAGTAACACTATTTTTTGTAACATCTGAGGCGAGACTTCCATCTTGTCTATTTACGTAACTTTATTTTTACGTTTTGTTTTATGCTTCCTTTTCCTCATTCTATTCAAGTTTTTTTTTTGTATTCATTAACCTTTCTTCATTACCCAACCATAACAGCCAGAAGAATTCTCCTAATGCTCGCAAGGCGGCATTGTATAAAGTAATATAAAAAGGAATGGTGCAAACTCAATCACATTCTTCAACCAGTAGATTCAGTAGAGACAAGACGTGTCTCTTTTCTCATCCTGGGTTTTCTTAGTCCGTAACGAGCCATATGTTGCATACAATACGCTGTCTACTTTTCGAGAAAAAAATACTTATCGAAGCCACAATAGTATCGCCACTATAACCTTTTATATATATATATAATTATAATTATTTAAAAAAATTGAAAAAAAAAATAATTATAATTTAAGCTCTACTTTTGTATGGAGCACTGTTTTTTAAAAATAAAAACGAAAATACTAAAGAACTCCGGATTATTTACCTAACGTGTTCTTTCCTATTTTCCCACATATTTGCACATATATATATATATCTGCACACACACACACACATGCACATATATATATATATATATATATATATATATATATATATATATATATATATCCATTCAACACAAGAAAATATCCCTCTTCAACAAATTGGACAATGCCATTACAAACTGATGATTCGCGTAAAAAATTGGTAACCTGATGGTATCCGTTACATACACAAGGACAAATATAAAGGTTCTTCTTCACAGATAGATAGATAGATAGATAGATAGATAGATAGATAGATAATTAAAACACTTAGATAGATAGTATTATGGGGTCCACCCTTTTCTGATATAAATGGACTCGTCCTGCTGCCATAAAATAGCCACAGTCAGTCAGAGTCTGATAGTAGAGGAACAGGGTGGAGGAACAGAGTGGAAAGTACATAGACACTGTGATTGAGTTGACGTTAGAAGTCAGTTACAAGGACGCCCGACTCTAAGGAAGTTTACTTCGAGACTGTATATAGCGATCTTTGATTAATTCCTGGATTTTACTAACAGCATTACCTTTTGTATTTTGTGTAAATACATTTAATTTCTTAGCTTAAATACTTGCGTTTGTCATTTATTGGAGACCGATTTTTCACGCGGAATCCACAACAACTTGGCCAACGAGGATTCGAAACTCACGCAGATAACCCACAACAACTTGGCGAACGAGGATTCGAAACTCACGCGGATAACCCACAACAACTTGGCGAACGAAGATTCGAAACTCACGCGGATAACCCACAACAACTTGACGAACGAGGATTCGAAACTCACACGGAAAGAAAATCTTTTCGTACGTCTAACAACAAACAACTTGGCGAACACACGCGGAAAAACTAATCAACAGAAGAAAAATCCTTTCCTCGTCGTTCAACAACAAATTAGCGACAAACAATTTCGAGGAGTAATAAAAAATTGAGTTATCATGGAAGATTTTAAAAATATGTTGGTAGAACTGATAAGACACCAAAATGAGCAACAATTACAAATGCAGAAATACCAAAATGATCAACAGTTACAGCTACAAGAAAAATGGCAAAAGCAAATATTACAAACACAAAAGGAAAATCAAGATGGACAAACAGAGCTCCAGGAACAAATATTGAAAGTAGCGGGCAGCAAGCAATTAGATATTGAAAAAGAAGCAACATTTTCGCAAGACGCGGTGTGGAATACCATAGAGATTTTCAAATATTCTCTAGATGAGGACAAAAATTTTGGAGATTACTTCAGAAGACATGAAGACATCTTTAACATAGACTGTCAAAATTGGACAGAAGCAAAAAAACTACGTCTATTGCTTAGAAAATTAGGAACTGAAGAATATACAAAGTTCGTGGATTATATTTTGCCAGAAAAGACGAACGAATTAAAATTTGACGAAGCAGTGACATGTCTTAAAGAACTCTTCAGCCCCAAAACATCACTCTTCCATAGGAGGTGGAAATGCCTTAACCTGGTAAAGGGCGATAATGAGGATTATTCCACGTTTGCCGCAATCGTAAATAAACATTGTGACGACTTCAAACTAGCGGAATTAACACCGGACAATTTTAAATGTCTCATCTTTGTTCAAGGGTTAGTTTCAATAAAAGATAGCGAAATGCGTAGAAGAATGCTTGCAAAATTACAAAATTAACCGGGTCTAACATTACAGCAATTATCAGAAGATTCCCAGAGATGTTTAAGCATAAAGAAAGACGCAATGGACATTGAAGATTCAGCTGTTTCTCATATACGTAAGTTAAATAAAAGTCTACGTTCTTCGCCCTCCCGGGAAAGAAAACTAAACTTTTACGACAATGAAAAAAGATTCTCACCCTCCCCGGAAAGAAAAATAAAATTTTATGATAAGAGATAATTTTACAATAAGAAAAGTAAAAATTACTGGACAAATTATGACGGATATCGAAACAAATATAAGTCCCCTCCATCAGCATGTTATCGATGTGGAGGATTACATTGGAATAAGGATTGCCGCTTCAGATATAAAAACTGTCATGAATGTGGAAAAAAGGCCACAAGGCATCCCAATGTAGAAATAGAAAAGATACTAATAGAATAAGAGCTACAAGGATGAATAATGATGACAACACCAATGTAAGAACATATGTAGAACTGGAAATTTTAAACAAAAGGATTAAGTTACAACTGGATTCTGGTTCCGAGCTCACGATAATCAACTTACAGACATGGAAAAAACTCAACAGACCTACCATGATACACACTCAAAAAATTGCCAAGTCGGTTACAGGCAAACGAATCAAATTTGAGGGAGAAATAACAGTGAATGTTAAATTTCACGGCAAAACAAAAAAACTTAAGATATACGTCATGAAAGATATTGAAAATTTACTAGGTATCGACTGGATGCAGAAATTCAACGTTTGGGACCTACCTATCAACTCGTTTTGCAAAAAGTTAGAGGTTGAACCATCAGATACCATAAAATTGAAGGAAGAATTATACAAGCAATTTCCTGAGGTACTTTCAAGTGGGTTGGGACGATGCAACAAATTTAAGGCCAAAATAGAATTAAAAGAAAACTTCCAACCAATTTTCAGAAAGAAGCGAAATGTACCGTTTGCTACTATAGACAAAAAAAGACAAAGAATTGGAGAGACTTGAACAAACTGTGATTTTATCTAAAACAGAGTTTAGTGAGTGGGCTGCGTCGGTGGTTTACGTAAAAAAGAACTCAGGAGAAATTCGCGTATGCGCAGATTTTTCGACGGGACTCAACAAGGCAGTAAAAGACCACCATTACCCACTACCGAGACCAGAGGAGGTATTTACAAAGATTAACGGCGGTAAGATATTTTCAAGAATAGATCTTAGTGAGGCTTATCTACAAATTCCAGTACAAGAAGAGAGTTCGAAAATCCTTTGCATTAATACGCAAAAAGAGATGTACAAGTTCAACAGACTACCATTCGGAATAAAAGTTGCTCCTGCAATTTTTCAACAAACAATGGACACAATATTAACTCCCCCAAAAAAGGGATCTAAGGAGGGGAGTATTATGAGGTCCATCCTTTTCTGATATAAATGGACTCGTCCTGCTGCCATAAAATAGCCACAGTCAGTCAGAGTCTGATAGGAGAGGAACAGAGTAGAGGAACAGGGTGGAGGAACAGAGTGGAAAGTACATAGACACTGTGATTGAGTTGACGTTAGAAGTCAGTTACTAGGACCCCCGACTCTAAGGAAGTTTACTTCGAGACTGTATATACCGATCTTTGATTAATACTAACCGGCGTTCCTGGATTTTACTAACAGCATTACCTTTTGTATTTTGTGTAAATACATTTAATTTCTTATCTTAAATACTTGCGTTTGTCATTTATTGGAGACCGATTTTTCACGCGGAATCCACAACAGATAGATAGATAGATAGGAACAGAATGAAATAGATGTGAACAGACTTTGTTTTACCTAAAGTTTTTGAATTTAAGTGCAGCACTAGACTAATGTCTACAGTTAAGCTGGCTAGATGTAGCCGTAAGTTCTATGCAAACAGTTTCTTCTCTCGCATGTCTCGCTTATGGAACTCTATTCTGGCCCCATGCTTTCCAGCCAACTTGAATCAGTGAAAATATAAATGTCAATCACTATCTACTGTCCTACTTATTACTCTCTTCTCTTTCTGCTCATCATTAATGTTTCTGTTCTTAATTTTTCCACACCCTGTAACTCCTTGTGTTTTAGTGGCATAGGTTGAAACTGATTTAAAAAAATACTAAAGAAAAAATTAAAAATTTTCATTACAACTGAGATTAATTGAAAAAAAAATTTTTATAGCTAAATCAGTTTCCAATGGATTTTCATAATAAAATCAGTTTCCAATGGACATTCTTAGTAAAATCACTTTCCATTGCATTTCCCTAGTAAAATCACTTTCCAATGCATTTTCATAATAAAATCACTTTCCATTGCATTTTCAAAATAAAATCCCTTTCTAATGCATTTTCATAGTAAAATCCCTTTTCCATTGCATTTTCATAGCAAAGTCACTGTCCAATGCATTTTCATGATAAAATCTTTTTCCAATGCATCTACATAATAAAATCACTTTCCAATACATTTTCATAATAAAATTGGTTTCCAATGCATTTTCATAATAAAATCACTTTCCAATGCATTTTCATAGTAAAATCACTTTCCAATGCATTTTCATAATAAAATCACTTTCCAATGCATTTTCATAATGAAATCACTTTCCAACGCATTTTCATAATGAAATCACTTTCCAACGCATTTTCATAGCAAAATCACTGTCCAATGCATTTTCATAATGAATCACTTTCCAATGTATTTTCATATTAAAATCACTTTCCAATGCATTTTCATAGTAAACTCACTTTCCAAAAGCATTTTCATAATAAAATCACTTTCCAATGCATTTTCATGACAAATTCAGTTTCCAATGTATTTTCATAATAAAATCACTTTGCAATATATTTTCATAGTAAAATCACTTTTCAATGCATTTTCATTATAAAATCTGTTTTCAATGCATTTTCATATTAAAATCACTTTACAATGCATTTTCATTATAAAATCAGTTTTCAATGCATTTTCATATTAAAATCACTTTCCAAAAGCATTTTCATAATAAAATCACTTTCCAATGCATTTTCATGACAAATTCAGTTTCCAATGTATTTTTATAATAATATCACTTTGCAATATATTTTCATAGTAAAATTACTTTTCACTGCATTTTCATTATAAAATCACTTTCTAATCCATTTTCATAGTAAAATCACTTTCCAATGCATTTTTGATAGTAAATTCCATTTCCAATACATTTTCGTAATAAAATCACTTTCCAATGTAATTTCATAATAAAATCCCTTTCCAATACATTTTCATAGTAAAATCACTTTCCAATGTATTTTCATAGTAAAATCTCTTTCCAATGTATTTTCATAGCAAAATCCCTTTCCAATGCATTTTCATAGTAAAATCCCTTTCCAATACATTTTCATATTAAAATCCCTTTCCAATGCATTTTCATAGTAAAATCCCTTTTCAATGCATTTTCATAATAAAATCACTTTCCAATGCATTTTCATAATAAAATCCCTTTCCAATGCATTTTCATAGTAAAATCCCTTTTCAATTCATTTTCATAATAAAATCACTTTCCAATGCATTTTCATAGTAAAATCAATTTCCAATGCATTTTCATAGTAAAATCCCTTTTCCAATGCATTTGCATAATAAAATCACTTTCCAATACATTTTCATAATAAAATCACTTTCCAATGCACTTTCATAGTAAAATCACTTTTCAATGCATTTCATAGTAAAATCCCTTTCCAATGCATTTTCATAGTAAAATCACTTTCCATTGCATTTTCATAATAAAATCCCTTTTCCAATGCATTTTCATAATAAAATCCCTTTTCAATGCATTTTCATAGTAAAATCCCTTTTCAATGCATTTTCATAATAAAATCACTTTCCAATGCATTTTCATAGTAAAATCACTTTCCAATGCATTTTCATAGTAATATCACTCTCCAATGAATTTTCATAGTAATTTTTGTTGAAAACGTTATCATATTAGATTTCTTGAGAAATAGTTTTAAAAACACTATTCGTTCATTAGATTCTCCTGTTGCATTTCTCACATTTGGAACTCATTTCTGACTCCATGCTTTTCTACGACTTGTAATCTGAAAAAAATTAAATGCAATGTCAATCACTATCTACTGTTCTACTTATTACTCTCTTTTCTTTCTACTCATCATTATTGTTTCTGTTCCTAATTCTTCCACACCGTGTAATCCCTTATATTTTAGTTGGCATTACAGCCTTGCTTGGGGTGATACAGATTTAATAAAAAATCCGCCCCACTGAATATACGCTGAAAGCAGAATGTTGTCATAGTATTTCTATTTGGGGAAGGAGTAAATACTGCAAACATTCACATGAGATTAATGGATGTTTATAGAAATGTAATACTTGATGACTCAACTCAAAAGTAGTAGGTCAGCAATGTAATAATACTGGACTGAAAAGAGAAAATGACTTTAGTGAAAGGCCTTGTTGTAGTGCAAGCCCGCTGTTTTGGCAGAGAGGGATATGGATAAATAAACTGTTGCTCTCATTACAGCCACTCATTACAGATGATAGACGAATCACTATTGCAAAACATAGTGAAAACCTTCATGAAGCCATGTTAGTCTAGTAAGGTCTCTACGGCACTCAATGGTACGTTCCCAGGATGCTGACAGCTGTTGCTGTTTAAAAGCTTCTTGAGTCTTGACCTGACTCCAGATTTTCACCGATTTGAACCTACGAAAGGAGCATTCAAAGGACAAAGGTTATCCGATAATGATGAGAAGAAAGAGGCAGTTTGCACATGGCTGAGAAACCATCTGAGAATCTTTTACGAAGTAGATATACGTACCTTCATTTGAAAGTGGAACATTACCCTTTAGAAAGAAAGAAACTATGTTAACTAGATTTTGAAACTATTTTTTGTTATAATTTTTGGAGAATTAAATCTTATTTTATGGGCAATGTCGCCTTCAGGTGATGGGCAATCATGTCTCTCCACATTTTCCTATCGTCTGTAACATTAAGTAGTGTTTATAATTTTGGATTTTTACCGAACCCTCTATTCATACGCTCAAACCGTATCTTATGCAACCTTAAAAAGTTTAAACAGGTTATGTCTTCATTCGTTTACTTTCTACTTCTTCTGTTCCGGCGTGTGACTATATCATGTTGAAAGACCGGTTTCTCGTATGATCACAGACGTTAAGCAATATATCAGCCTGGTCAGTACCTAGATGGGGAATATCAAGTGCAGTAAGAGTGGGTGTGCGGGTGGTGTCTTGCTTACCTGCTATCGACAATCTTCAAAGGTTAAATGCAACGTCAATCGCAATCTTCTACCTCACTGAGTTCTGTCCTTTCGCCTCAAGAAAGATCATTTCATTTCTTCCGCTCCATTTTAGTTCTGTTATTTTACATCGAGTATTTTTATTACCTCCAGTACTCATCTAGCAATATTTTATACTTATATATATATATATATATATATATATATATATATATATAGAGAGAGAGAGAGATAATTAAGAGGATGTGAAATAATCATAATTACGTAATTCATCGAGTATAGAAGAAAAGACTCGATGAATTACTTAATTTTGATTATTTCAAATCCTCTTAATTATTTCTCTCTGTATATCCTTGCTTGAACCGGTTTCTAATGCTCTGGACTGAGCGGCTTGGGGAGGGAAGTCGTAGCAATGTCGAGGCACAGTCCTATGGGTAAGGGAAACTCGGATGAGTTCCACTCACCACGAAATATGTGATCGAGCGGCGCTATATCGAGTCTAAATCTTCAGCCCTTCGGTACCCAGGGCCCGTTGGTACAGTTTGCCGGGTTTCAATTCTCGGTAGTGGATGCGCACTGCTGATGGTGTCCCAAATATAGGACGAAACGGCAGTCCAGTGCTTTCTGCGTTCCTGTTGAGGTGGACATCCCTTGGTACGCGTACCAAACATGACATGCCGATGACTTGTTTTTGGCGCTCAAAAGTTATTCCCTTTTTGACTTAATTTTATTCTTTTATGTCTATCATTATCTCATGTATTTTTATTTTCTACCCTCTACAGATTGTGCAGAATGTCACAATCATCAACTAAGAAACGATGTCATTCAAATAAAGAGGATATTAAAGAATTGAAAAAAAAAATACTCGCCTGAAAAATTTGGTATGATTAAAAAAAGACAATGAAGCCTGATGCATTTTGTGTTCTGAAACAATCATTTGTCGGACTTCTTCTGTAAAGAGACATTTTGAAAGTGTTCATAAAACATTAAGCAATACAACTGAGGCGGAACAAAGAAAATAAATTCTAAGCAGCATTTTTCATTTGAAAGAACATCAATCAGAAATAAAATGAAGAATATAATTCAAAATGCAACTTATTTCAATTATTTTTTTATATACCTAAAAACTGAAAATTCACAGACATTTAAATTTTTAAGAGATGATATTTTTGGTCAATACTGCCAGAAGTAGGGAAAATAGTCTTCGGTTTGACTTTTGAAAAAACAATTTCTTTCCAAATATATTCTTTCAGATACAATGGGAATCATTTTTTTGCTAGTACCATTTTGATTTTGTAAATTGACTCAGAATAGTGATTTACTAAGCGTAGATGTGGCACAAGGCTGAAAGTATAGATATTCAGTGAAAACAAACTCCCTATGTAGTTGTAATTGATCTAACAAGACAAGTTTGCTAACCATTATACTATATCAGGAGTAGACACCCATTGGTACGCGTACCAAACCTGGTATGCCGATGACTTGTTTCTGGTACTCAAAATTTATGCCTTAGATTTCCTTTTTGACTTACTTTTATTCTTTCATTTATATCATTATCTCCTGTATTTTTATTTTCTACCCTTTACAGATTGTGGAGAATGTCAGATTCATCAGCTAAGAAAAGATGTCATTCAAATGAAGAGGATATTAGAGAATTTAAAGAATACTGGATTGAAACATTTGGCATGATTAAGATAAACGATAATGACTTATACATTTTCTGTTCCGAAACAATCGTTCTGTAAAGAAGCATTTTGAAAATGTTGGCAGTTCTTGCCAACATTTTCAAAATGCTTTAAGCAATAAATCCGAGGAGAAACAAAGCGAATTAATTTTTCGTGAACTGAGCAAGACAAAATAAAAGGCTGATAATTTGATGGACTTTATTTTAGAAAGGCCCATTTCCAACTTAGTTGCTGCTAGTTTTGAGGTTTCAAGAGTTATCGCCCAACATGGAAATCCACTCAGTGATAGGGAGTATATTAAAGAAGCTTGGCTAGAATGTGTGTCTTTATTTTTATATAATTTTTCAGAAAAGGAAAGAATTATTTAGCGCATTAAAGACATGTTTGTGAATAGGAAAACAGTTATGGATAGAATACTTATGCTGGAAAGGAATATAGCTAAATAACTGACAAAAGATTTGTCTTCATGTAAGATTTTTTTTTCTATTTGTGTTGATGAAAGTACGGATATTATCAGCTAGGCTAGCGACATTTTCTCGATTTTGTAGTGGGGGGGGAGAAGTATATGAAGAGATTGTTGCCCTTATAACACTACCTGAGCGTACTACTAGGGCTGAAATGTATAAAGCAGTTGTGAACGAATCAGCGACTGGAAAAATTCACATTTCAAAAGTAGTATCTGATACAACCGATGCTGCCCCCAGCATGACTGATGAGAAGACAAAATTTGTAAATCTGTTTGCAAAAGATGTTTGATTTTCATTTTATGAGGAGGCTGTGTGTGCAAAAGTTGGCCCACTGGAACTTCAGGGAGTGATGCAAACAGTTACTAAGGTTGTTAATTACATTTCTGCACGGACTTTAAAAAAAAACAATTTCAAATTTTATTGAATGAATTAGAATCTGTATATAAAGGAATGAAAATGTACAACAATGTCTGTTGGCTCAACCGAGGTTTGGTTCTGAAACGATTTGTTGAATGTTTAGGTGAGATAAAGCAATTTTGAATGACCAACAATTGTTTTACCAAGACTTGTCTGATGTCATGTGGGTTTGTAAACTGATGTTTTTTTGTTGTTGTTTTTTTGTTGTTGTTTTTTTGTTGTTTTATTTTTTGTTTTTTGCAGATGTTTGTGAACAATTAAATCACTTGAATATTAAATTACAGGACTCTGGTAACACACTTCATATTTCAAAAGTATCTTCCACAACAGACGGTTCTCCCACCATGACTTGTGAGAAGGCAGGATTTGTAAATCTGTTTGCAAAAGATGTTGGTCATCTACTGATAGGTTTTCATTGCATCATACAAGAGGAGGCTTTGGGTGCAAAATTTGTCCTAAAGGAACTTCAGGAAGTGATGTAAACAGTTACCAAGGTTAATTATATTTCTGCTCAAACTCTACATAAAAGTCAATTTCAAATGTTACTGAATGATGTAAAATCTGTATATAAGTGACTGAAAATATACAACAAAGCTCATTGGCTTAGCCAAGATTTCGTTCTATTAGGTTGGTGCAAAAATAATGACGTAATGATGTCGTTTTTTGACGTTAAAAAATACGTCAAAAAAAGACATTATTATTACGTCATTATTTTTGCACCAACCTAATAAAACAGTTTGTTGAATGCTTAGATGAGATAAAGTTCTTTTTTCTAAATGTCCAACAAATGTCTTACCAAGAATTGTCTGACATTATGTCGGTTTGTAAACTTACGATATTTGCAGATTTTTTGTGAACATTTAAATGACTTGAATATTAAATTACAGGGCTCTGGTAAGACACTTGATGCTGTTTTGTCACATAAAGGCTTCTCAAATGAAAGCAGAAGTTTTTAAGAGCGATGTAGATAATAAGAGATTTAAATACTTCCCAAACCTTAAGCGGTACATCAATGATTTTCCAAAAGATGGCTGAACAGACCCTCAATGTCTTAAAAAGCTGTTTGTAAACATGATCGAATAAATTTTTGCGCAGTTCTTTACAAGATTTGATAAATTCAGAGAATTGGATGAGACAGCAAAATTGATTAAGTTTCCAGACATTATCAAACTAGATGAACTAAACTAGAACTAGCAAATGTTTTCATGGATTGACATGGATGATTTTGAAATCTAGTTGATTGAATTTCAGTGTAGCTCAATTTGGAAGCAGAAATTTGTTGACCTTTGATTTGAGTTAGAAAATATTGAAAAGGAGCGATAAGAGACGGGAAATGCGGAAAAACGCGATAAGAGAAGGAAACGCGATAAAAGAAGGAAATGTTGAAAACGAAATATTAAGGACTTGGAATAGCAATCCAGAAAATTGTGCCTGTTTAAAAAAAAAACATAAAAACTGGCAACAGCATTACCGCTACACCACCAACCAAAAAACTCCTACCAACAGAATATCTTTCTATTATTATTAGGTTGGTGCAAAAAATAATGTCGTTTTCTCACATAAAGTTGAACGTCAAAAAACGACATTATTTTTGCACCAACCTAATAACTAGCAGATTGAACTCGTCCCCTGATTTCCTTCGTGATGCCCCTTAGAATTAAGTTTTTAATCGTCCTTCTCACAAAGGGGCGTCTGAGGTCTCCTGGGTGAAAGCCGGCATTCGGTGCTTTCATTCCAGCAAGGAAATACCAAGTTAAACCGCATTCATCTCCTTGGTTCTCACCTGCATGCTCTGTCGCTATAGCCCGCAGAAATCACTTCTTCTGGCTGTAACAGAGCGACATGTTTGATTGCAGCCTATGTCTTTTTGTCTCTGCTTATAACGACTGAATTGCGTGTCCTCAATGAAGCGAAGTTACTGTTTGCTGACAGATTGAAACAACATATAGCATCTCGCATGTTCAGTTCTAGAGATTAGAGGCGGCTCAGCAGTAGTGTTATGAGCAACAGCAAATAATCAATCCCTTCTCTATTCAATCAAGTCGACATGAAATGAAAGTCGTTCTGAACGGTCTCGCTTCCAGATCCTTTCAAACGAACACGGGTTTCCCCCAAGGATCTATCTTGGGTCCGATGATGTTTCTGATCGTCATCAATGATCTTCCCGATGTCATCAGTTCCCAAGTAGGCATTTATGCAGATGGCATTAACTTTTACTCCTGTATTAATAGGAAATCTGTCAGAACTGACAAAGTTAACCTGGAGGCTGCTCTTGAAAAGGACCTCCAAGCAGTGGTTAACTGGGGCAGGAAATGGCTTGTAAACTGCTCTTATTTAACCACTATAGAGAAATCTATAGCATTGCTGATGCTCGACTCCTGGAGAGCTACTCACTGCCCCTTCCTGGCCTCGCGTTTTCAACTGACTTGAAGTGAAACAACTACATCGAATCAATAGCTGCATCTACTGCGAGGAATGTTGGTTCATTGCGTCGCGCCAGAAGTTTTTTTCCCCGTCAGAGTCCATCTTGCACATTTACAAATCTACCATTCAGCCTTGAATTGAATACTGTTGCCATATCTGGCCTGCTGCTCCTCTGTTTACCTCGACGTTCTTGACAAAAGCCAAAGAAGAATCTGCAATGTGAACGATCCTGACTTGCCATCTCGACTTCAGTCTTTCTTATAGACATGATGTTTCTTCCCTCTGTTTTTCCTACAAATAATTTCATGGCAACTGCTGTGACGAGGTTTTTACATTGGTTCCCCGACTATATGAATTGGCATCCAGATCCAACCCTTTTAATAATGAAATAGTTAAATTTAATCGGCACTTCTACACCAACAGTTTCTTTTCTCGCGCTTCCCGACAGGGGAACTCCCTTTCGTTTACTTGCTTCCATGAAAACTACAATCCTAAAAAATGTAAATGCAACATCAATCGCCATCTTCTGTCGACTTGAACCCCGTTCATCTTTTATCCTTTCCTCAATCCGCCTTATACACTCTCATTTTCACTCTCTGCAACCCCATCCGTCTTAGTGACATTCCCGCCTGGCTTGGGGTGAAATGGTTCAAAGGAAAAAAAGACAACATTTTGAAGATTTTGATAGATAGATAGATAGATAGATTGATCGAGAAAAGGCGTGAGATACAGATGCTCATAGATAGAAAGAATGAGAGAAAATGCGAGTTAGGAATTTAAAAGTAGAATTATGAATATGTGTGTGAGTGTGTGTGTAACTAAAAAATACCTCGTCTCTCAGAGCTAGACGCTACAATTTGGAATTATTTCAAAATTCTTGCAGAGAAGTAATTCCATTTTTTGTACGTTGGACATAAACTTCACAGAATGCGGGGTGGGGAACTGGCGTGTAGAAAAGGGAAAACAAAAAAAAACGGTGAAGAAAAATGGAGTTAAAGGGAGAAAACCGAAAAGTAAGAGAGATAGAAAAGATGAAAAAAATGGAGAAGGAGAGAAGTAGCAGGAGAGAAAATATAAAAGAAAGACAGGGAGAGGGAAAATAAAAGTGGGAGGAGGGGAGAGGAAGGTATAGAAAAGCAGGAACACGAGGGGGAGGAAAGAAAGATAAGTAAAGTAAAGGAGTAAATAAAAAAGGGAAGAAAAAAGAGAGAAGAAGAAGAAGAAGAAGAAGAAGGAGGAGGTTTGAAGATGAAAAGAAAGGAGGGTAGATGAAAAAAGGAAGGGAAGAGATAGAATAGAAAGAGAGGTTAGAAACTAAAAAGAAGGTTGAAGAAGAAAAGAATGCAACGAGAAAGAGAAAGAGAAAGGAGAGTGGAGACCGAAAACAGATAGAGACGGAAGTAAACAAAAGAACAGATCGGGATGGTGATAGAAAAAAGAGGAAAGAAGGAAAATGACTATTAGAGCTAGAAAAGAAAGCAAATTAGAAAAAAAAGAAAAATGACCAGGAAAGAAAACAGAAAAAATGTAGTGACATATCAATTATGTTCGCGTTCTCCTGTTAAAAATAATATTCGAATACTAAGTTTTCTATAAGTTCTAAGATTCTGTAGCCTTGGGTAGCAATCAGTCTAAGAGAAGAAGAAACTATGACACCAAAACCGCCAACTATAGGTAAATAGTAAGGAAGTCCTAACTCTGTAGCCTTGGTTGTCAACCAGACTAGGAGAAGAGCAATTCTGAGTTCAAATCCGGAGCCGGAGTCCCTAAGACAGTCCGATGTCATTTTCAATTTTGTTCTGGCACCTTCTGCTGTCAAACTGTATTAGCCTCTGCTTTTCCCTTGGACAAGATCGAGAGGGGAGATGTGCTGCATGGACAACTGCCGGTTTCTCATTAAAAAAAAAACTGTCCAGGCCTGCGCTCTAGAGGAAACGTAACTCTTCGGGCGCAGATCCATGGTCTTTTTAGACCAACGGATACCATAGAATAATAATAAGTTACAAGAGACCACAGATACTACACTGATCTTAGATAGAGGACTACGAGGTTGGGCGGGGGGGGGGGTCGAACTTGTCCGAGGCAGAAATCCATGTCCCGGAGCTAGTAACTTTTGTGGTTTAATTTCTCGAAATGAGAAATTGGAGAGTCGAGTTCGAATTCCAGTCGGGTTCATTACATTCACTTACTCGCAGCTTTCAGCTAGAGGTTGAATAACAGGAGAGACTGTGTTCTATAACCTTGGTTGGCAACCAGTCTACCACTGGGAAATCTTCTGCCTTGTCAGTCATGAATCAAAAGAGACATGATAGCCCAAGCATGTATCCACGAGAGCCACCTTGTCATTCCAGCTCACACGGTCTTCGCAGAGCATCGGAACATCCTCCAATGCAGGATTAATCTGATGGAGGTCCCGGTGGACGACGTTCTTACGGCGTTTTCGTCCTCTGCCGCGAGGAAGTCTCGAGTTTACAGATGATGGGTCGAATTGGTCATTAGGTTGTCGCAGTAAGTCTTCGGTGCAGATTCATGGTCTGTTTAGACCGACGGATGCCATAGCATAAGAATAAGTTACAAGAGACCACAGAAAATATACTGATCTTAGATAGAGGAGTGCGAGGGTGGGGACTGCCTTCTTTTCGTTTTAGGTGGATAGCAGTTTCAGTGGATAACCGAGGAGGTAATCTTGATGTTCTTAAATATAACTTTAAATTTACCCCCTTTCCCTAAGTATTGTATAGTATCTTACTCTAAATATTTGCCGTTTTTATTTTATTTGTGCTTTTTTTTAAGATTGGGACCGCCGATGACAATTCCTGGTAGAAGATCCAGTTCTCTTAAGATTCCCCCATTGTAAAGGTTAAATAAATCCAGGGAGAAGATGCATCCTTGTCTTACACTCTTACCTATTTTTTGTACTCACTCAATTCATTTCCAGTCCGTTTGCAGGTGGTTGGCTCCCGGTATAATTTCTGGTTTATTCTATCTTTTTCAAATAAGCCAAAGTGTCTTATCACTTTTAATCATTCATTCGATAATTCTAACTAATCAAAAACTTTTGTGTAGTCTATGAAACATGAATATAAGTCCTTCTGCCTTTGTATTGTGCACTCTCTCTCACTCTCTCTTGCTTTGTCTCTCTCATTCTCTTCCCCTCTCACTCTTTCTCTCTCTTTTTCTATCTCTGTCTCTCTTTCCTTCTCTCTATCTCTGATAACATTTATAATAAATAAAAAAAACTTCAATTTCTTCTTCCGTGTTTTGTGCTGCCATTGCATATACAACTATGATGGATATATTAAAAGACTTACCTTTCAGTTTAGCTACCATAATTCTATCAGATTGCTGATAGTATTCCAGAACACATTTCTTCATGTTTTGGTCTACTATCACCGTTCACTTTTGTATTGCGCATTCTCTCTCTCTCTCTCTCACTCTTTCTTTCTGTCTTTCTTTCTTCCTTTCTTTCTTTGATAACATTCTGTTCATAAATAAAAAAAATATATTTATGTAGTTGCATATTATATTATTTTGTTTATTTATTTTTGGTTTTCTTTGCCATAATCCGTTATAGTTGTTAATTTAATTTTTTTTTTTTTTTTATAATTTTGTTCATTCACGTATCTGAATACAAAACTGTCTAAATGGTCTAAACTGTCTAAATTTGTTTTTTTGAGCGTAATCTCTTAAGAAAAGGAAGGTTAGATTACATATACACAAATTAAAGAAAAGTTATTTAAATTCGTTTTTTGGTATCTCTTTATGTGATCAGGCAAATCCACACTTTGTGAGCTGATAGACAATTGTACTTCTTAATAGGGGTCAACCTACCAAAAGTCGCTTCTTTTTTCATTTTTACGGGACAATGCAATCTAAATAAGTAGTTAAAATTCATTAACTAAGAAAACAAAAGTAATCCTCCAACGTCATCGCCTAAACACTGATTTTTTTAATTTATTACATCTTTTTCTGACATACGGTGGCCGTTAATGATTAAGTATAACTCAATACTTCCATGTTAAATAAAACAGTATTTAATTACAACCGCAAATAAATACTCAACAATAACAAAGAAGTAAAAGTCAACTAAAGATAATTAACCATTTCACTGAATACCTTGTTAGTAGCGCGGCGCCGGTAAATCCTAAATCAAAACCCAAATCATCGACGCACAATAATTCACACTAACTCGACTGGATAGTTCCACTCAATAATCATTCAATGATCACTTCAGTCAGTAGACTGACAGCGCTATTTATACACCTGGCGGAAAACATATAAGTCCAGAGTGTCAGGCTCGAACCTCGGTGTCGGTAGTTACTCATTTTCTTTACTTTTTATTTTTTGGCAATAGGAGTAGATAGGTTCAGCTATCGCCCGGTTCAGACTTCTCCCCTTATTTTGCCAGGAGTAGATTTTTGTCCTTTGGTTCCTTCTAAAGTCTACTTCAAATCTATACTTCTAACGTCTGCACCTAAACTCTAAATTCTATTTACTATTTATTTTTTCTTCAATAAGAGAAGACAGGTTTACCTATCGACCGGTTCACACACCTCCCTGGGCTTTGAGCAGCAGTAGAGGTTTATCCCTTTTTCCCTGTTTAATATTATGTTTTCGGTTTCTTCTGGCGTCTTTTTATTCTCTTTCACTCCTAGTAGCTCCTTGCGTCTTAGTGGCATTATCATCTTGCTTAGGGTGAATTGATAAAAAAATTTGTCAGTCTCATTTTTTTTTTTTTTTTTTTTTGTTTAGAAAGAAATTTTGGGGGTTCTTAAAATTTTGCTTACATTTTAGTAGAGCATCTTTCGCTATCGTAATGCGCTTTCGGATTTCAATGTCACAGTTCAAAGATATTTAACTTGTTGCACTTGTTTGAATTTGATATCTCCAATTTGTAATTAGCATGTTGTGATGTTCCTTTTGCTAATAAAGTTTAGTCCTTTCTTCTCGCTTTCCTTCACTGCACCCCCCCTGTAGGAGTTCTTGTAGTTTCCTTTCTGTATCTGCTTTCAACACTGTGTTGTCTACATATCTTATGTTATTAAGATTGTGACCGTCAATAATAATTCCTGGTAGGACGTCTAATTCTCTCAGAATCACTTCACTGTAAAGTTTGGATAAGTCCGGCGATAAGACACATCCTTGTCTTACAGCGCTTTAAAGACATGTGAACTCTTAATACTGGTAGAGAATTAACAAGATATGCCATCATGTGTAAAACGAGTATTAAAATAAAACTCTACTGGAAATAAAGTGGTGGATCCGTCTTCTATAGTTATTAACTAATAAACCGATCCCTCAATAATTGTTACGTATTTATGCCACTTTTTTGTAAAAATATTTTTTAATTTACTCATGACAAAACGTTCTTACAAGAGGAAAGATTAAATAAAATATGTTGTTTGCGACAACATTGTTATCTGAGTATTAATATAAGTATTTATTGGACATAAATTGGGGGTTCAGTTGGTACAAAAATAATGTCGTTTTCTCACATATGTTACTATGTTATAAAACGACATTATTTTTGGACCAACCTAATATAAAGAAATAATCTGATCCCCTAGTCATATGACAAGAATAGGGTTAATAATGAGAAGAGATAGCAATAATAATAATAATAATAATAATAATAATAATAATAATAATAATAATGACGATGATAAAAATATAGAAACAAAGATATCGACTGAAAAATGTGTTGAAGCCATTTTCATAGAAGCCAAGTCCACCCTTACATATAAAAGTAAAAAGACTCCTCCTCTTCTCCGTCCTCCTCTTTTCCGTCGTCCGCTTCCGTCCTCCTCCTCTTCTTCCTTCTCCTCCTGCTACTACGAATGATGATGATGATGATGATGATGATGGAAAATAGAGAAAAAAAGTGATCCAACTAAAAATATGTTGAAGCCATGCTCAGAGTAACCAAGTCTTCCTCCTCCACCTCATACTACTACTACTACTACTACTACTACTACTACTACTAATAATAATAATAATAATAATAATAATAATAATAAGAAGAAGAAGAAGAAGAAGAAGAAGAAGAAGAAGAAGAAGATTTTTTAAATACAGAAAAATAGTTTTAAGAGGTATTTTGATGAAAGCAACGTTTTATTTTATTAAGCCTAGCGACGTTTTCCAGGTGGTAGTGTATATGTATATCTAAAGTAATTCTGGCTCATATATTGCAATGGGTCACACGAATATAAAAATAATTGTTACGTAATTCCTTTCTTCGAGGTTATAGATAACGAAGACCGAAAACAAAATATATCAACACATACACACATGCATGCATGCATATATATATATATATATATATATATATATATCAACACATACACACATGCATGCATGCACACACACACACACACACACACACACACACACACATATATATATATATATATATATATATATATATATATATAAAATAATGAAATTATGGATTTATGGATTAATGGATTTATTTTTAATCCGACATTTATATTGCTTTTAACGCTAATATAGTGGGTACTGCGTATTTGAAATAGACTCCTCATTTTTATTTATTAAGCCTCTGAACCCTGACCACCGCTTAACCGGTGGTAGAAAAAATTACGTAATGTGCAGCCACCAGTTGAACTGTAGTAGAGAAAAATGACTCAATGCCCAACTACCGGTTGAACGGTGGGTAAATACTTCTAACTATTTTTTTTATATATCTACCGTATCTACCGTGAAACATTCCATACCAATTATTTACGAATTTTGACCCAGGAACTCAGAGTGTTATAATTGTTCAGGAACACTGGCCTCACAGGGTTAGTCCGTAGGTATTACGCGATATAGGAAAACTCATCGTCTTCACCAAGATTAAGAAAAAGTAATTTGGGTGAAGATGATGAGACTTTCTTAAAAAGAGAAAAATAGAGTGTTTTTTACTGCGACGTCCTTCGTGGTCGAGCGGTAAATCATGCCTGATCAAACGGTAGTTTCCACTACCAAGGTTCGATCCCTGTTAGAGAAACTTCTCTCTAGTAGGATTTCTCCAGTTGGCAGACCGATAGACGTAATATACACTATTTAATAAACAAAATGGTATGTCTGCGAAGTGTCCACTATAATATATTTAAATGTAGAACAATTATTAATAGAGTTAACTAACAGCTTTATCATTTGCTCTTTCTGATTCTGTTTAAGTAATCAGTAGCCTAAGAAAAGTTTTTAGCCAGGAGAAATAAACCACATCCAATTTCAAAATTTAATTACGTAATCCCTGCTCAAAATAAATAAACAGTATTTGGAACTGGTATAGAGTAGGTCCTCCATTTGCTAATTTCAGTGCTTGTATTCGGTTTTTCATGGATTTGATCAAGTTATCAACAATCGTCTGATCCATATATTACCACTCCTTTAGCAATGTTTCTTTAAGGGTTGCCGCTGACGTGATTTTGGTTGAAGGCTCTCGCAGTTTTCGGTCAAGTTTCTCCAAAACGTGCTCTAGTGAATTCATGTCAGGATTTTAGGCTAACAATGGCAGTGACTTGATTTCTTGCAATTACTTCCAGGTCTTTGCTACTTCGTTCGTATATCATGACGATCCATCTTCTTGATAAAGGTAGACATTCTTGTCAATCTGATTGGTTTCAAATAGTGGGAGTAGTCCTTTCTCTAATATTTGACAGTATTTTGGACCATTCAACCGCTCGACAACAAGAATCAGCTCAGATTTCCCTCCAAACAAGACAGCGCCCCACACCATTACTCTATTCCGTCCATGTTTCACGGTCGCCTGCAGACATTCTGTGTTCCAAGTCTCATTCTCATTTCTCCAAACATAAACAAATCTCGAATTAGAATATTGGCAGAATTTACTTTCATCTGACCAAATTACAGACTGACAAATTTCATAATCTTTGCTCTCGAATTTGCCCAGTCCATACGAAGGTTCTTGTTAACCTCTGAAATCAAGGCCTTCTTTCTTGCAACACTTCTTTGACAGCCTAGCTCTTTCAGAGTCTTTCTCAACACATATGGCGACATTTCTATGGTGTTGGCGAGAACTTTGACGCTCTGACGACGTCTTCTGATGACTTCCCTCCTTAGCGCCCTTTTTGTTCACTCAGACACGATGCTTGGTCTTCCTCAACGTTGTTCCACGCGACAATGGCCTTCTTCATTAAATTTCTTGACAATATTATTAACAATTTAACCTGGAAAAACCTAACAATTTCTCTATTTGACTTGCCACACTGATGCCATCCTATTATTTGCCCTCGTTGAAATTCACTAATTCCCTTCCTTCTACGAACTTTCATTGCAAAATATAAGTTAAATATTGTTCATAGATTAAAGTAGCTTGATACTAACACGTTATTGTCTGAAAAAAAGAAGAAACATTATTAAACAAGCCAAAATTTCTCTAATTAAGGGTGGCTAAAAAATTACCATAGTCCACTGATTATCTCTTTTGCTTCATTCATCTTCCATTTATTAGCAAAGTCATGGCATACTTTAGTTGGAAGATCGCCAGCACTTTCTAATACTAGAGTATGGAAGACTTCGTGATTCGTAATTGATGAAACTAAGAGCAACAAACCTTAGTTACACCAGTTCAGACATTTACAGCCAAGACACGCCATAGCACGTACATTGGTCGAACCATATTTATTTCCTCCGTATTCAATTGGTAAGAACAAAGTTGCACCTTCATCCCGAGAACCGCTCCCGAGAGGATGCTTTCTTGACCATTACAATCTTTACTTCTACAAGTTTAGAGTCATCCATTACCTATCCTACATATCCTCATACTATGCACTTTTAAGTATCTGTGTATATTTCTGAGATGAGGTATTATGTACACTATGTACATTATTCGGACCATTGTAACACGAGAAGTATAAAAATCAGCCGTGGCTGACTACATATAGAGAGAAAAAGGAGATCACCGCCCTATGTGGGATCAGGTTGAAATCATAGACAAAGAACATCATTGGAAAATTCGTAAACTTAAGAAATCAGCACATATGCTAGGCCACAAAAATCTCCTGAGCCGACCAAGCATAGAAATGAATACAATATGGGTACCAGTAATAAGGAGTGCCAGAGAAAAGCGATAATAACAACAAAAATTGCAATATGAGCTCTGGTAAAAATATGTATGATGACAGCAAAAAATTGCAATATGAGCACTGGTAAAAAATGATTGCTGAAGACATTAGGTTTATAATACCTAGAAATGCATACACAGATGTCCTGAAGGGCACATGGCACAGTGGATAAAGGCGTTAGTAAGATCCAGTGACAGGACTCAAAGAGTGTGAGTGCAATACCTGGTTATGGCGTTGGAGAACTTGGAGAGGGGAATTAACAGGAGATAACTGAGATCCATTAGACATGGCACGTGGAAGTAGAACAGTCTACCCTAGCTAGCGAAATAAAGGGTTCTGTTAGGCAGTCCAAAAGGCCGGAGCGTACAACGGCCGAAACGTTGTAATCAATATGGCGACAAAGATGAGGACAATAGTCCGAATAATGTAAATAGTATGCACTTTTTACTTCCTCCTGTTCCGTCCATGCAAAAATCTTATACAGTAATCCTCTACTTTAAGTGGCTCTTGAACCTTTTATTAATTGAACAATAGTTTTTGAAAAACTGTGTGAAGGGTCAGTCCATTTCGGCTCGAACACCAACCTCTGACGCCGGTGAGAAACGCATTTTCAAACGCCCCAAAAAATATGTGGTCATCCCAGCTCGATAAATAGCCGCCATAATTATTTATATGCATTTTTCACAATGATGTTCACCCTCCTCAATCCCCGTGGGCCACTCGAGGTAGAGTAAGCATCGACTTGGAAGTCGAAATCCATAAAGCAACGGTTCGTGGATTCTTACGAAGGGAATGCAGAACGGTTCGCTACAATGTTCGTAGTATGGCGAGTCTTAGACTTGAAGGTTAGATCTGGTGGAACTAAGGAATGTAGATCTTCTGAACCCTTTCCATAGAAATAGCGATAGAGCAGAGAGCAAATGTCATCCTTGAAATATTAATAATTATAGTAATATAGAATTTTGGGTAAATTTGCTTTTTAAGCCCCGCGTTAAATATCTATTAAAATTTTCCCAAATTGTCATATTTCCGTGTAAATATACATGCTGAACTCGAATTAATAATTAAATTTTGATAAAACCTACCGTTTTGGAGTTATCGACAATAAAAGTTTGGACTCAGTCGCGTTCAGCCGTCGGCCATTAATGGCCTTGTTTAACTACATTCACTGCGGGATATTTTTGCGCGCGGAAATTTTACTTGTCTAAATTACTGCGCACTTAAGTTGTGTCGAAAGCGATGACAAATGTTTTTTTCAACTGTTGTTTTTTATAGTAAATCTTTCTTTTTAAAATAAAAAAAAAACAAATTAAATAAACTAATGCTTTTCTTTTAAATTAAAAATAAAATAAATAATAATTAATGTCCAAAGTTTGCACGAACTTTGAAAAGAGCCTGATTATTTACAAAATAAAAAGAAATGCTCCTTCCTAGCATTTTTTTTATTTTGTAAATAAAAAACCATGCTATTTACAAAGTTTGCGCATTAATTATTATTTCGTTTCTAGCATTTTTTTTATTTTGTAATTTTATTTTGTAGATAATCATGCTGTTAAGAAAGTTCGCGCGCGCGCAAACTTTCTAAAGAGCATGATTTTGGGGATATTTTTATCATGTGAACCGAAATATTAAATCGAGGTCCAGCATAATAAAAAAATATCCAAATGTTGGACATTTTTTCCTATTATTTTCTCCCTAAATTAAAGCAACTTATACGATGCTTTGAACGCCTCATGATCAAACATAATAGACACTCGTTGACTGTTATATTTAACAATATATGTTCGCATAATGATGTGGTGTCGTACGATATATATATATATATATATATATATATATATATATATATATATATATATATATATATATATATATATATATATATATATATAATAGACATTCGTTGTCTGTTATATTTAACAATATATATATATATATAATAGATATTCATTGTCTATTATATTTAACAATATATGAATAAATGTATATATATATATATATATATATATATATATATATATATATATCATACCTGTAAGTAAACTTAATGAAAATTATACAAATTAAGGGAAATTGATGCTAAAAATAGTTGATAGCAAAAACGCTTTTTTTTTAACTAAGGGATTGCTTAATTTCTAGTGATTATTTTAAGTACAAGACTGGGCGCGGGGTTTCAGGGAATTGATCGTAAACATGAATGTTATGGAGGCATTTTATATTTATTCTCTCGGCAGGTTTTTTGCAAAAAGAAAGAAAGAAAGAAAGAAAGAAAGAAAAGAGATGAAAAGAAAGAAAGAAGAGAGATGAAAAGAAAGAAAAGAGATGAAATGAAAAGAGAGAAACGAGAAAGAAAGAAAGAAAGAAAGAAAGAAAGAAAGAAAAGAGATGGAAAGAAAAGAGGTGGAAAGAAAAGAAAGAACAGAAACAAAGAAAAGAAAAGACAGGAGAAAGAAAGAAAATATAATGTAGAAAGAAAGAAACAACCAAAGAAACAACCAACCAAAGAAAAGGAAAAGAAGAAAATACGAAAGAAAGAACAAGGAAATAAAAACAAAGAGAGAGAGAGAGAGAGAGAATAACAAGCGAATTAGAAAGAAAGAAAGAAAGAAAGAAAGAAAGAACAGGCAAATAAGTATAGAGAAAAAGACAAGGTAATAAAAATGAAAGAGAGAAAAATAAATTAGAAGAAAATAAGAATAACAAGAGTAAGAATGAAAGAACAAGAAAGAAAGAAAGAAAGAAAGAAAGAATATGAAAGAAAAAATAATATATTCAGTACAATGAACATGATCTCCCAATTCATTATTTGAAAGTAATAAATAGGCTCTTCATTAAGGCTGTGTAACTAGAAACCCTAATCGCCGGAATATTTAGCAGAAAATGCCCGTCTTGATGGCGGCAGACGACATTGACTCATTCATTAATGATACAAAAACAATTTGATTCCACAATTAAACATGGCCGATTTAGTCAAAGTGAAACCAGCTGTGGTCTATAAATTCATCGATTGCAATTTTGTAGGGAAATTACACCAGAAAATATTTGCCTAAGTAATGGACAAATTTAATTTTTCTAAAAGATATCACCAAGTTTAAGAAAAAAACGTCAATTTTATTATAAAATACACTTTTTTTTTAATATTATCAACGCTGTTCATATGTTTCTCCTTCACATTCAGGTCATTCAGGCGTCTGTCGTATTGCAATTTGGTTGCTGCCTTGGCCTTGGCCCTCTTCAATTTCTCTAATTTCACTTTTCCAAGTATGCATAACACTAGAAGGTTGTTGCTCCTGCAGTTGGCACTTAGGTATGTTTGTAGTCTAAAACTGCATTCCCGAATCTCTTATTTATCGCTACGTAGTCGATTTGATTCTTAGCTTCTGCTCGTTGGTTTTCTCTGTGTCCGTGTCTACGATTTAATACTGATTAAATACAGTAATTGTGACACAAAGCCGAAAAAAGGGGGAGGTGGTTCAAGGCTGGTCGACAGAAACTATCTTATACCTAGCTAATCAGAATCACGAGCCATTCATTTGTTACAATTTGCTCATTCACAATAAGAATCTAACCGTCACCATTCGCTCCTACATACAACAAAATACCTCATACGTACACTACTGAAAAAAACCTCATGACTTAAAATTTCAATATTTACAATTGCTTAAGCTATCAATGTTATGAAATGATGGTGGGTGGGGGTGCTGACTCCGAAAAGAAAGATGTTAGTAAGACCCGTCCACCCTTCAAATATAATAGTTGCCACTGTATTCTGTCTTCCGGCAAAATCAAGAGATCCTCCCACTAAGGAAGGGGAAAGAATAAATTAGAAATTAAAAAAAAAATAAAAAAACTGACCCAGTCGAGAAAAGCGCAGGGTTAAAACAAACTAAGGAGGTTGGGAATCTCGATTGACTCATAGGAAGAGAAGCCGGGCACGAGCCGGGCACGAGCCGCGCACGAGCCGGGAACGACACTTACATTAAGTAGATATACAAGAAGAGTCTATCTTAAGCAGGGAAGGGTTCCACAGGAAAACGCCTCGTTGTGACTTATAGGGACTTAAAAAAAATTAAGGCCTATCACGTGAACCAAACTCACCATATTTACTCACCTTTAGCTGAAATCTGTCAATACTAACCGTTTTATATCAGTTCTAATCCTAGGATGATGCTCAAAGAATCTGATCAGATCCTGATGAGAATAACGTCTTGGGAGTTCTTGAAACCAGGTATTGGTTACTACCTGATCGTTTGCCCCACACAATTGCCCCCATTTTCTCTGCATTCATTACGAGTTCCTAGTTCGAATTTACTGCTTCATCAATTCACTCCTTCCATACTTTGGTATTAAAGTATCTCCTGATAGTTGTAATTTTCTGCAATTTGCAATAAGCCTTTGCGCTGTCGGTTCATATGCAACTATGATGGACATGCTTAAAGTCTTCCCTTTCAGTTTACCTACGAGAATTCATTCAGATTGTTGGTAGTATCCTGGAACATATTTCTTCATGCTTTCGTCTAATATGCCCTACTCATCTTTTGCATTTCTCTCCGCTTGCATGTGTTATCCTGTGTTTGTCACTGATGAAATCTCCATTATTTGCTCACCTAGTTTCACATACGCCTAGAATATTAGCAGTTAACCTATTTGTTAGGGGAAGCTAATTTACTTCGCCTATAAAGGACGATAACTCAAAATACAATTCAGTTATTTTCCTTGTCTGGAAGACGAGCACGGCACTTCGGAATTGGACTTGACAAGCTGACACTCACGTGTTTTCAATCCAAACAAATCCTTGCTGTTCTGACAGTAAATGAATAAAAGTTGTTTTATTATTTGTTAAAATATACTTGTCTTTTATTTCCATTCATTTTTGTTCATCCCAAAAGCCTGGGATAGAAGAAATTTTTAGCGACGTAGACTTGAGCTTCAAAATCAACATGTCAATTTCAACCAAAGATGCTTAATGAGAATTTACGTCATCAGCATGAACAGTTTCAGAAGTCACAACAACGGTTAATAAGAGTAATGGCTGCACAGTTTTAAAATCAATTCGAAAATCTCTGCGCTGGGACAGACCAAAATACCAATTAAGAGGGTATCTTGGTCAACATTGTTGACCATGTTCACCATAGTTTATGAATATAGAATACAGCGCAGTACGTAATCTGTTCAATGAAACAACGTTAAAGATTAACACTTACGAGTCAGACACTCTACTGAATCTGACTATATCGCCAATGCCATCAGCAGCTGTTCCGTAATTCTTCAGTCTTCGATATCAATGGCTGGTAGTGATATTTAGCCCCCCCCCCCCACGAGCGTTACATGCGGCACAAGGCCGGGATTAACGTGGGATCTCCGAGCCCGTAGGCTCGGCCAAAAATATTTCCTATTCGGACACGTATAAACGGGTTCAGAGGCAGCCAACCTCCTCGAACGAGACTTTGCTCTTTGGCAGAGCCTCGTCCGGGTTATCAAAGACTAGCAGTGAATATTCGGGAAAAACATGGCCGCCTTTATACACGTCGCATTGAATATTTTGAGCCTGCTGATTGGTTAACCCTTCTATTGGTGAACTGTAAAATGAGTCAGCTCATTTTGGCTGGCTCACTAGTACACCAGGGTACCCCAAAATTCCAACAAAAATCTGTGACCCAGCGGGCGGAAAAACATTCCCCCCGTCGTTTAAACGATGGGTGGATAATTTTCTCAACGGCTTTTCTCACAAAGATGAAAAATGGGAAATCTGTCTCCTAATTAGTAAATTGGACGCGAAAGGAACATATCCAGTGACAGGACCCAAAGAGTGTAAGTTCAATACCTGATTGAGGCGGTGGAGAACTTGCAGAGGGGGATTAACAGGAGATAACTGATAACTGACATCCATTAGACATGGCACGTGGAACTAGAACAGTCTACCCTAGTGAGCGAAATAAAGGGTTCAGTTCGACATTCCAACCACCTGAAGAAGGCCGGAGCGTACAACGGCCGAAACGTTGTGATAAATATGACGACAAAGATGAGGACAATAGTCCAAATAATGTAAATAGTGTAGGAACATAACCGTTATACAAATTATATTTCACTAAACAGTGGAAAAACTTTCTTTAACGTTCAATCAAAAAAAGAAAAAAAGGAAAGAAAAGAACAGAAAAAAATGTATATATTTTCCTGTCACGAGTATTTTAATAGTAGCTCTGTGAATATTCAGCATTATGCTATGTTTTAGATTAAATGGCGATGAATGAGTTCTTTTGGTGTATAAGTAAATTATAATAAATGAATGGATCATTAACTTCTTATAAGATAGTCAGAGATGACCAACATTTCTCCGCCTACCCCTTTTGACCTTGTGCCACATGAAATATAATATTTCAAAATAAAAACATTAGATTCAATTGTTTAAAGCTAAAAAAAAAATTACGATTACGTGAAGTTCCCTGTTCACGTCAATCGGGAATCCGAAAAATTTCATTAAATTCCTTCATAAAGATACAGTTAATTAGGCATAAAAAAGATACTATGCAAGTTAAAAAAAAAACCCTGGATTTATCAATAATCAGCAACATCTACGTCTGAAAACAACCTCGTGATGAAAAGAGACCTTCCTCAAAATGTTGGCAGTTTAGGGGCCTGGCATTATGCTTGCTTTTATCCGTTCAAGGAACCTAAGTGCAATATTTGTCACCGGAACAGACATAAAGAAGAATTGTCCAGTCCAAATTCACAGAAAAATCCAGCCCGAAAAATAATTAAAAAAAGACACGGGGAAAAAAGTCCGAAACAAACACAGTGTTTGCGACTTTCAAAGTGGATTACGAATCCTGCAGAAAATATATTGTTATTTCTGTAAACAGCAAACCAGTTCGTTTCCAGTTTGATACAACGTCGGACATGACGTTAAATCGCATTCGAATTGGAAACATTGAAAAGCCACGTGTGGCTGAAAGAAATTATATAGCAATAAAGCGCGTCTGGGGGTACAATTCCTTTGACTTGTGAGTTAACTTGCGACGTTTTCTTTCGAAAAAGAACACTTTCTGGTTTGTGTTATGTTATAGATCATTCGAAATTGAATGTAATTGCTCTAGACTCGATAGAAGAACATAACCTTTTAAAAATTCCTCTCAATTCTGCAATTCTGTATTCAATACACTAGCAGCATGACCCGGCGTTGCCCATACTTGATTCAAAAATCGTACGACTCATACAGCAATGGCTATCACTTGACTTAAAATATTTTTGCCCTTCCTTGCCTTTAAAGCACGGCAAAGGGCACCTTTGCCGTGCTGATGTTGCTACATGCCTTACTACTTGCCTATCTCACACTGCAAATTTTTTCTAAGCTCTATACTAAACATTAAATCTGTTACGAAAAAAGAACTAAACAAAATGAACACAAAACAATCAGCTTTAAAAAAGAACTCGTAACTGGAAAAACCGAATGAAAAAAAGAATGTTAACAACAAATACTTTTTCACACCCAACCCAGTTCTGCGGAATCAGAATCAACGTTGAGTTTAAGCAAGCGAATGATCCAATTGGAGTAAAGTGCCATGCAGATTTAAATTTTTCCCACTTTTGACGAATGCAGCTATCGATTTTTTTTTTTTTTTTGCATGCTAGCATGCTAGTTAACATTCGTATCAGTCAGCTGTTGGCTCTCACGCTGGCCAATAGAATATTCCTGCTTATTTGTGACAGCCAGCTATAGGCTCTCACTCTGGCTAGTAGAAAATGGTCGCAAACTACATGAAAACTCCCGTAGAAGCATGAAATAATCGATTATTTCCACTATCGATGGGAGTTGGGAAATGCAAAGTCGGTCTTGGCCTTCCTGCTAACTTGGAGCATGTGCATGTAAATTTTGGTGCAAATCCGTCGAAAATTACGGCTGTGCATTCATTACACACACACACACACACACACACACACACACACACACACACACACATACACACACATCCTCCCTTTTATAGATAGAGATTTAACCTCACGCCTGTTTTTGATATGGAAAATCATTTCACAGACGAACTTGAAAATAAGTTTCATGACGTTTTTCAAGATGGACTTAGGTACTGTACGGAAATTAAAGCTACTCTTAAATTAAAACCATATTCCAAGCCAATTTTTAGACAAAAAAAAACAGTACTCTATGCTACTCTGAATATGGTTGAGAAAAGAAATACAATGTCTTCAGCAAGAGGTGTAATACGGCTGGTTTAATTACTTCACGTAGACATTGTAGTTGTTAAAAAGGCAAATGGAAAAATCCGGATATTTGCTGAATATTAGACCGGTTTGAATGTTTCTTTGAATACACGTGAGTAGCCACTTCCGGTGCCAGACGATATTTTCATAATATACTGAACGGTGGAATTTGCTTTTGCAAAAAATTGATCTTTCTGATGGTTTTGTTCAACTGGAAACTGACGAGGTGGTCCAAAGAGCACCTTAACACGAGGGCTTATTCAGATTTAAATATCTTAGCTTCGGTATCAAACCAGCCATATTCCAACAGACAATGGACGCTATGCTGATCGAATTGGCAAGAGTTGCAGCATTCACTGGTGACATCATCGTTGCAGGTGACATTATCGTTGCAGGTGCAACTTAAGATGAACTTTTGCAACGTTTATTTTCTGTTTTCAGCCGAATTCAACAATGCGGATTCCGTGTTAAAACTGAAAATTGAATTTTTCCGAGGACGAATAAAATATCATGGGATTATTTTCGACAAAAACGCTAGACAACCAGACCGAAAAATATTCCGTCATGGATAATAATCTACATCTACGTCCTGGGTAAGACGATAAACTACATCCGACAGTAAAACGTCTGAC
Organism: Acanthosepion lycidas; assembly: GCA_963932145.1. Taxonomy (NCBI): domain Eukaryota; kingdom Metazoa; phylum Mollusca; class Cephalopoda; order Sepiida; family Sepiidae; genus Acanthosepion; species Acanthosepion lycidas. The sequence goes on along the minus strand of OZ010608.1, from coordinate 34,502,936 downwards.
CATGAGGTTTTGAGGGGCATAAAACTACCTCTTAATTGCTGCTGTTCCCAGGTCCAGCCTGATCTGGGGTGGAAGCACCTGTAAGGGTCCCAGCTATGGGCAAATAGTTAACCCCAAAACTGCGGTCAAAACGTTTAAAAATAGGTTTGAATATCAGCAAAAATTTTTGTAAAAAATTATTACTTGCAATAGATTTTTAAAGAAAAAATTATTACCACCAATGCCTTATTACCAGCAATACTTTTTTTGGAAAAAATATTACCAGCATTAAATTTTTCGAAAAAATATTACCAAAAATACATTTTTGAAAAAAATATTACCAGTATTACATTTTTAGAAAAAAATATTACCAGTATTAAACTTTTGGTAAAAATATTACCAGTATTACATTTTTAGAAAAAATATTTCCAGCATTAAATGTTTGGAAAACATATTACCAGCATTACATTTTTGGAAAAAAATGTGACAAAATTATGTTCTTTCTTTGTCTTGATTAGCCACTACAGTGCTTTTTTACCTGAATTTCATCGAGTTCGTGCACACCTCAACAATATTTCGAAAAAAATGTTGTATGGGAGTAGTCTGACGCATGCTAGGCAGCCTTCAAAAAGATAAAGTCCTTACTTTCTTCCAATCTTTTGCATACTAAAAACCATCCCTGGATATTGTTATAGTCTCTAATCCTTCCAGTTATGGTATAGAAGCTGTCATTTGGATGGCAGTCAAAAGGCAGTATAACTCACACATCCAGATCACTGACAACCGACAGAGAGTAATTATAACCAAATTGAAAAAGAAGCATTAACAATTGTCTTTGTTATTAAAAAGTTCCACAAAATACTGTAAAGCCGTCATTTCTCTCTCATCACTGATCACAAGCCTCTTGTTATTATTTTTGGATCTAAAGAAGCATCCCAGTGTATACAGTTGTCTGAAAAGCTGGGCTACTATGCTGTTAGATTACAATTTTTCTATAAAATACAATTCTACCAATACAATAGGTCATTCCGATGCATTATCTAGGCTCATGACTACACAAAATAATCTAGAAGACTCTGTCATCGCAGAATTATCTCTAGAGCCAGAAGTCATTTCAGTCCTTACATCCACTGTAAAAGCATTACCAGTCACTTCTACAATGATCCGTGAAGCCACAGCTTCTGATCCAGTGTTAAAAAGGTGATATGCTTATATCGTACAAAATGAGCAGAAGTATGCACTGGCAAAAGAATTCAGCGTCGATCTTCATTGTCAGAGGTCGACGGATGACTTCTTTCTGCGAAATGCGTTATTGTCCCATCTTCATTACATGAAAGTGTTACAAAGCAAGGTATTAGCCGTATGAAATCCCTAGCTCGCAGCTATGTTTATTGGCCAAACATGGACATGCATTTGGAGGAATTAGTAAGCAGATGTTTCAATTGCCAACTTGAACCAAAATCTCCCAGAAAAAGAAAATAAAACTACACTGAGTTCCTGGATTATCCCTGAATCACCTTGTTCTCAGATTCACTTTGATTTCTCTGGACACATCTGGAGGAAGAATTATTTTATGCATGTTAATGCTTGCAGCAAATGGCCAGACATTTTTCAGACGAATCGCATCACCTTGGTGTGAAACAATTCATATGTTAAAATAAAACTTCAGTCGATCTGGAATCCCATAGATAATAGGTTCTGATAATGGCACTGTATTCACTTCAACTGCACTTTTAGCGTTCTGTGCACAGAATGGTATTTAACACCTTTTCTCCCGCTATCAAATGGATAAGAGAGCGTTTTGTAGATACCTTTAAGAGAGCCATCCTTAAACTCGAAGGGAAAGAAACCACACAAGAAATAGTAGAAATATTCCTCGGAAGTTACAGAACTACATCCAATCCAAACACATTTCATGGAAATTCACTAGCAGAAGTACTGATCAACCATAAAGTTCGTTTGTACTTAGATGTCATCCATACAACTAGAAACTATTCCCTGGAAGGGAACACGCTGATGGAAGAACAATTTAACCATTATCTAGATTTATTGTATAAAATTGTGACAAAAGGCCCAAAATAGGGGTGGGGGGTAAAGCTAGACATCACTTACTATCTCATAACTAGCTAATTAGATTCACAACCGATTCACTCATTGCAAATTGTACACCCACCAAAAGAACTTATCCATGATCATTCAATCCTCCATATACCACAATACTGAATACTTTCAGGGGACTTACAAAAACAACCTAGGACATAAAAATTAACGATTATAAAATTCTATATATAAAAATCTATGGATGATACGTAATGGAGGTGGGGATGAACCCCAAAACATACTAAAATATCAAAACATATACACAAAATAAAAAGGTTAACTGAACCCCTTAGTTGAATCCGTCAAACCCTCAAAAGAATTCAGAAGGTCCGCTGTATTCTGCCTTTAGACAAAATCAAGAGGCTCTCTTACTAAGGAAGAGGGAATAGATAAAATAAATATGGCCATGAGGAAAGAATAAAGCTGACCCAGTCGAGATGAAAAAAAGAGGTCAAAAACAAACCTATTGTTATAGTGGAACACACCTATTCTATAGTTAATAGACTCTCCCACCTATAATAAGTAGGAGTCGCTCAGTGGTTCGGTCAGTCAGTCGACTGGCTGATCGGTTGAACTCTCTGCCTTTGGGCGGGGAGGAAACCGAAGGAGGCTACGCCGAAGGGCGGATTCTCTTTCGGGGAGGTAAACCGACCCTGAACCCGTTTATACGGGTTCAATGGACATATTTTTGGCCGAGCCCACGGGCTCAGAGATCCCACGGGCTCAGAGATCCCACGGGCTCAGAGATCCCACGGGCTCAGAGATCCCACGTTAAACCGGCCTTGTGTCACATGACGCCCTCGTGGGGAGCGGGGTGACTGAATATCTTCGGTCAGTCAGTCGATGCCGGACGACCGTTAGTCGGATACTAAAGTATCAGCGACCACAACTAGATTTCTCTGTGTCATTACCTATTATATCAAGTTCCTAACGTTTTGTACGTCGAACCTATTTTAGGACCGACTTAGTACAAATACAAGCCTCCACTGTGAAACCACTCCATAACACCTAGGAGTGGGGAATCTAGATTTGGATCATAACTAAAGTAGAATCCTGGAAGAAGACGGGAACGATGCTTACTCAAATTAACTACGTAACGTTATCATGGAACAGTAAAACGCAATTATGTACCAGGACAACCTATACTTGCAAAAGAAAAATTGATCCAAATATGCATGATACGCCGCTCTGGAATTGTTATGTATGACGTGGATACACAGTCTTCAGTTTGGCATCGACATGCAAACTAATTATGACTATCCGACCTTCTAGAGACCAACTTAAACTCTACTTCAAACTGCCTCAGCAAAGTCCCCAAGTCATGTTAAAGGACAAATACAGAACTCCAGAAAAAAGCCATATCAACTACGAAGTAAGCCATACCCACTGCAATTAAGTCCTCGGCAAAAGTGTTACGAGCGCAAGACTAAAAAGTTTCCCTCCTTAAAATAGATATTTAAAAATTGGGAAAGCATTTATTAACCAATGAACTACTGAGTTTAATAAAATTTAACTTTTACGCTTTCCGAAACCGATTTCTCGGTTATAAAATCGCTTTTATTGTTTCGCAGAAATTAGTTTTTCAGTTACTCCGTAAACCTTTCACCAGGGTTATCCGCTTGTTGTTATACAATGTGAAATTCCCACACCTTAATTAATTACTCACATATTCGCATATTTATTCGAGTATACTATATTACAAAAAGCGATGTTAAATTAACAAACACAAAAAAAGTACGATTTTAGCAGTAGTATTCATGCAGTTACCTTCGCTGACAGCTCCCTCTGCTATCGTCTGCTAACTGCTAGGAAATTACACGAATACATAAAACTACGTAATTACGTGAAATCGCATTCTCACATATAGACGCAATCTGTTTTTTTTTTTATTATACTAACGCAAATATTCTGTGGTATGTTAAAAAAGAGAAAATATTTTTTGTGCGAAGTTGTTTCGCAAAGAATCTTTGTAATTCGTTTCATTAAATTTGACGGGAAACTAATACGCAATAATAAAAATTTACTTAAATTTGTAGAGCTGCGTTGAAAATTTCGTTATTTCTTCATTTTATCCAAGCATATTACTCTCTCTCTCTCTCTCTTTCTTTCTTTCTTTCTTTCTCAAACTGATAGCTCAGGGAAAAAATCTCCGACTGATGCGAAATCAGTTGGGTTTCAATCCTAGCTTGAGGCAATCGGATGCTTAGCCACAATGATGAGCTGTGATACAGCGAAACAGTCTGTCTGTGGATGATATATATATATATATATATATATATATATATATATATATATATATATATATATACACGAACATGTTTGATTTAAAAGAACCAACAAAGTCTGTTTAATTTTTTATATATTTCAAATTTTATGATATGTTGTGTATTGTGCTTGAAGTTATGGATAAACTCTCCGAAGTTCATATTTGCAATTCTTTGGGACGCTGGGCGTTTGGAATTGTCTAGGATGATCTCATGTAACGGCTATTGGGAACGAAGAAACACAAAAAGAAAGCGATTTATTTTATTTTCATACTGATATAATATGTGAGCACATTAATTATATCATACGCACTACAAGATACCATCTCCTGAATAATGTTTTATTTAATGTGGGCTGTTTATTTTCTATAATAACAGCTTCTAGAGTTTTGAGTCTTTCCTTGTATTGGGTTCTGTAGAGTATTTTGTTGTCATTTACTAATATTTGTCTTATGTAGATAGTTACATTTTGGTGTTCCATAACCTGCTGTTCAATGTGTGCACGGATTACATCAAGTTTCAACAGGTGACAAGTCAATCTGCGACTAAGTGTGGTGCATGTGTACCCAATGTAAGCATTTAATGTTATTTGTTATTACTAGTGTTGTAGGTTAAACAAACGGACCTCGTCTTTTCTTTGTAGTTTCTTGTTTGGATGTCTATATCTGTCTATATATATATTATACTAGGATGATTTTCCAACTTATTCAAGAGGGTCTACGCCCTCTAACCTTCTAACTTTTTGTCCTGGTGTAACAAGGTGCCAAACACGTTTCATGTACGATTTCATTTTAAAATCTGTTGTGGATTCCGGGTTGAAATCCGGTACCAATAAATAACAAACGCCAGGAATAAATATATATGAAAAATAATGTATTAACGTAATAATACAAACTGGTAAAGCAGGTTAGTAGTTCCTGGAGTACGGGTTAGTAGTAAAATATATATACAATCTTTGGTATTGAAGAATCGCTGTATGACTTCTTACTGAGTCTACGTGCTCGATCACTGTGACTCCTACAACGCTGTTACCTCACCCTTCATAATGACGGTCGTCTTGAGTAGATAATCCAGAGGTTAGCAGTGAATATCTTGAAGACAGTAGGAAAGCGTTGTTCACATTAGCAGTGGATATTGTGAAGACAGTTGCAGAGCATAGTTCGTCCATCTGTTTCTCTTCACCTGACAAGCTGGAACTGGACATTCGGGTAGAGTAGACAAAAATGGCCGCCTTTATACACGACGGATTGAATGTTCTACGTCTTCTGATTGGTTAACCTTCTATTGGTGGACTATAAAGTGAGTCAAGGCATTTTGACTAACTCACTAGTACATATATATATATACACACAAAAAACTGCAACACCCCCCTTATTTGGGGTATATATTATGGAATCTTCCTTCAAAATATTAGTAAAGTCAATATTAATATGTAACAAATACTTTAATTTTTTTTTTTTTAGCATTCATAAAATACATAAATATTTTATTTATTAAAAGAAAATTAATATCCACAAAAATTAGTCATATCACTTTGTCCACAGTTAAGTACTTCGGGTTAATAAACATTAACAAATAATATTATAAATTTGGGTTGTGATCACAACAAAAAAAGTGGAAAGAATTGTTACTTTACCCATAGCTGGGACCCATTAAAACAGTCAATATCACTCCAGGTCAGAGTGATCCTGGGAATCATTTAGAAAGAGGATTGGGCTAAAAGTAGGACTATCTACATTTATACCCCGAGACTAGGGATTCGCATTCATGCCAAAAACTGAACTGACGTTTCTTAAGACAATAACTAATGGATGCAGTTTTACGTCCTACCCAGGACTAATAAGGACCTTATAAGTCAGTACCAAATATGGCAGAAGTGAAAGCCCGTAATTTTAATTTCGTAATTGGTTTTGTAAATAAATCCGCCATATTATTTCCCGATTGAACATATTCAATTTGTACTGTTTTCTTTTGTACTTGGTCCCTAACAGATTGATATTTAATATCGATATGCTTTGATCTTTGATGTATTATTGGATTTCTGGCCAAAACAATACTGGCCTAATTGTCGCAGTAAATAATTATAGCCTATTATACTCTTACGATCTGGTGAGTTGGCCCAATCAGCATCACAAAATCCTTCCAATTTTAATGGTTTATCTGCTTGTCGAAATACTAGGCACTGACTCTTAGTTCCCTTTAGATAACGTAATACTTGCTTAGCTCTTATTAAATGCACAGTCCCCGGTTTATTTAAGTTTTGGGACAACTTAGTAATCGTATAGCAGATATCTGGCCTGGTTGATGTCATCACGTAAATAAGACTTCCGACCAATGTTCTGTATTCTTTCTCACACGCCGCTATACCATCTTCATTATTCATAATTGTGTTTAAATCCATTTCACATGGAGTAGTTCTTGTTTTACAATTTTGCATGTGAATTTAGATAAGAGCCTCTCGATGTATCTAGATTGATTCATTGTAATAGCGTTGCCTTCAAATTCGAACTGTATACCAAGAAACTATGATAGTCGGCCCAAATCGGTCATTTTAAACCTTATTTCTAGGGAATCTGATTTTTAATAGAGCGGCCTTACACTTTCATGTAATTAACATATTGTCGACGCAAATAACCAGAATTACTAATATTTCATTATTAAATGTTCTCGTGTACAGACATGGGTCAACTGGGGGAGATTGAAATTATTGTCCTATTAAATAAGAATGGATTAAATTATTCCATGTTCTTCCGCTCTGTTCGAGTCCATATAGTGACTTTTTAAGTTTCCATACATAATTATCACCTTCTTTAAAACCTTCTGGCGGTTGTATGAATATTTAATAGTCAATGGCAGCGTTCAAAAATAAGCTGGTTTAACATCCATATGGTGTATATCCATACCATAATGTGCGGCCATTTACATCAAAATTCTAATTAAGACGAAATGTTTCTACACAAGTCTTTATAATCCTCCCCATATATCTACGAAAATCCATTAGCTACAAAACGAACCTTGTACACTGGCGATCCATCCTCAGTTCGCTTTACAGTATAAAACCAACGGCTGCCGATAATATTTTTATCATCCGAGGCCTTTTAACTCGAAAGTGTCCTTTGATACTAAAGATTTAATTTATTTATTTATTTATTTATTTTTTACATGGCAGCTATCCACCGTTTGGAATTGACAGAATGTATGGCTTCTTGATAGTTCTTTGTGATACATTGTACCGAATAGCAATAGTCGATGTTACAAATATTACATTGACTCATTTCCAAAATAGTCTAGCTTTCTTCTATTTCTTGTCGTATAACGCGGAATTTTTCGTCCCCCCTTATTAGATGTATTTTCTTTTAACTCAAGTTTTCCGTCTGATTTTTCCTCGTCTACATCATCTGGTATAACACCTTCCTCTGATTGTGGATTTTGAACGGGTTTCTTACTTATAGGCCATACTAGTTCGGGTTGGACTTTTCCTCGCAGTTATTGTTCTTTTCTTCGGGTTCATCCCCTGCCTCAAAGGAATCTATAAATCTGACGCATCTGATCTTCCTTATTTTTTCTTTTAACATCCGAATTATTACAGTGGCCCAATATTTTATGCCAAGTCCTTAAGTCGTACGTGGCTGTCTTCGCAGACATAATACTTTTCAAATAATACAAGCGTCCATTGTGCTGTATATTAAATTCAGTTCCGTCTGGATATATTAACTTTGAATTGTCTCGGTGAAAATTGACTTTAACACCAGCTTTAAATCCAGATTGTATCGAAAAAAATATTTCGTTTAAATTTAGGAATATATAAAACCCTTTTTAACAAACATTTACAAATATTTATTTTAGTGTCTCGTAATCATAAATGCAGGCATAGCCTCTTTTTAAAACTAAATTATTAGTTCTGGTCCCGTCAGCTAACTCGATAAAAATGCAAATCGGGCTTTGAATTGTGGTCAAAATTAACAAATTTTATTTCATCCTGTAATTACAGGATTTGTCGCGCCACTATCGACTAGGTACGACCTATAACCATTGGCGACAGTATCTAATCCAAAACGAAAAATGTTCGTCCATTCAAAGAAGTTTTTCATTTTACAAAAATCATTCTGTGTACAATATTTTCTGTTATAGTTCTTGTAATAATTGTTTTTTAAGCCCCTTGTTCTTAATATCATAATTCCTAGTCTAATCGGTTTGAGGAACTGGTTTTCTGAATTTTTTTAAATGACGTTCTCAGTTGCATTACGTTATTGCCTTGATTTTGGGGGGTACACGTTTTTCAGTTTCTTCATAACTACGTAACGCAATTTTAAACTCAGTGAAAGTTAATTGTTTATCCCTTTGAGTTATAACTGTCGTGAATGGTTTGAATGTCGGTGGTAAACCATTTAAGACCATGGCTATTAGCATCCCATCTGAGATAGCCTCACATGCAATTTTTAAGGAATTTGTGACATTCTCAGCTCGGATGGTATAATCTGTTACACATTCATTTTCTCGTCTCTTTAACGCGGTTAGTTCAGTATATAAAGCAATAATTTTAGGCTTACCTTTTGACAAGTAGTGTTCATGCAAAATTTGTAGAGCTCTCCGGCCATTGTCCCTGGCTTCTCTCATTATTAAAGACAAACTCCGGTCATCCAGGAATTGTATTAGTTCAGCAAACACGGTCGCATTTCTTTCCATAAAATCACCACCCCGCCTCTTCTGGTCGTCTTCGCAAAGGATGATGTCACGGATTTTTTGTATTCTGAGGTAGCTAAGAACTAAGCCTAAGAACTTCGTCTCCCACAATTCATATCTCGATTCATTCCCGTCAAAATATAGTCGTGGTCTGCGCTCATAACCAATGTTGTTCATAATGACGGTTGTCTTGAGTAGAGAATCCAGAGATTAGCAGTGAATATTTTGAAGACAGTAGGAAAGCGTTGTTCACGTTAGCAGTGGATATTTTGAAGACAGTAGCAGAAGGCCTAAAAGGGGGTTGAGGAAGACGGTCTTCTGTCTTAATTCTAAACTTAGCTAGCCACAACCACTGACCCTAACATACAAAACAATATTCCTATCACCAAAACAACACAATTATCCATACCTTTCATACTACGTCCACCAAAATACCTCTTCGTCAAAGACCTGCTCACTAGCCAAGAGACACCCCTCGAACGACCATCAAAACATGCTGAATAAAGAGCGAACCCCTTAGACAGTATGTCCTCACGGTCATGAGAAGAAAACCGGGTCTCTTGCAAACAACATACATTCACCCCGAGGCGCTGAAGGTCACGAGAGAGGCTTGCCCTGCGAGACTCGGACCTCAGGCCCCGGACATTCAAACTAGCTAACCAGAGCGCCATTGTCAAATCGATTAGGGTTGTCCTTCAGGATAGAACATGGCTGGGGTGAGGACACCGACAGCTTGTCCCATAGATCCAGACGCCATCTCAGTATCGAGGGTATCATCCTGAGATAAGCCGCCGATGTCCGCAGGATATGTTAGCTTAAGCGCCCTATAAAGGGATGGGTGAACAAAAAGAGGGACCCTCCCTTTACATTGTTTAGATTTGTCCAGATGCTCTTCCAATAGTACGGCTGCTGGGGGCACCACTTTCAAGGACGCCTTTGCCTCCTCTATCATGCCCCAAATCTCCCGCGTACCCGGGCCAGTTCTTACGACGGTCAGCAATGTTCGGGCCTTCTTAAAATTTTCCGGCACCTCCTCATCAACACCATTGATGTGCCGGAAATTCCATAAAATAAGGGCTTCGGGTTTTTTGTTTGACCGAAGACCCTTTCTGCCTGTTCCCGGGATACGCGGCAGACGTCTTCCCCTGGGAGATAAGGTGGCTTAATTTTCTTTTGTTTTTCTTGTCAGTAGCTGGTTGTGTATCGGGGCTTCTATTTCTTTTCTTCTGAGGAGATTGAATGGGTGTTTGAATAGGAGTATCTCTAGGAGTGGTTGATGGTGTCATGGCGGAAGGAGTTTTAACAGGGGAAGGTTTTGATGAATGATAAGCTTTAGCCGGAGAGTTTGTCAATGATTTTGGCGGAGGTGGTTTTGTGAAAGACTTTTTAGTTGATGAAGGGGAAGACGGGGCAGAGAATAGGGGGCCCGGTGCCCCCAGAGATTTCTGATTTTTAGTCCGCGTTTTATCCAATTTTTCTTTCAAATTTTTAATATCTAGGATTTTTTTCCAGCTAGGTTCATTTAGTTTTTGGTTACTTGTTGCATTTTCTTCATAAGACGCCGAGGCGTCGCCCTCAGAGCTGGTAGAGGGAATGGGGCTGTAGGTGTTATTATCCCTGGGGTCATGATGGGACGGA